>CM055362.1:22723284-22769542 GCA_029228515.1 Populus alba x Populus x berolinensis | reverse complement strand
GATGTAGAACAAGTAGCAGAAGCATACATGCTCAAGAGGGATCACCCGAAATTCAAAGGCAACTGAATTTCGGCAAACGGGCATCGAAGTCGGAATGCCTCGAAACTCACCGAGTCAAAGCGTTTCGCCGTTTGCGGAAGAAAGTATGATGTAGAACAAGTAGCAGAAGCATACATGCTCAAGAGGGATCACCGAAATTCAAAGGCAACTGAATTTCGGCAACGGGGCATCGAAGTCTGAATGCCTCGAAACAGCACCGAGTCAAAGCCTTTCGCCCGTTTGCGAGAAGAAAGAGTATGATGTAGAACAAGTAGCAGAAGCATACATGATCAAAAGGGAACACCCGAAATTCAAAGGCAAACGGATTTTCGGGCAAACCGGGGCATCGATAGTCCGAATGCCTCGTAACTCACCGAGTCAAAGCGTTTCGCCGTTTGCGGAAGATAGTAATATGTAGACCAAGTAGCATAAGCATACATGCTCAAGAGGGATCACCCCGAAATTCAAAGGCAACTGAATTTCGGCAACCGGGGCATCGAAATCTGAATGATGCCTCGAAAACTCACCGAGTCAAAGCGTGTTCGCCGTTTGCGGAAGAAAGTAATGATGCAGAACAAGTAGCAGAAAGCATACATGCTCAAGAGGGATGACCCAAATTCAAAGGCAACTGAATTTCGACAACCGGGGCATCGAAGTCGGAAATGCCTCGAAACTCCATCCGAGTTTCAAAAAAAGTTTTCGCCATTTGCGGAAGAAAGTATGATGTAGAACTAGTAGCATAAGCATAAAATGCTCAAGAGGGATCACCCGAAATTCAAATGCAAACGAAATTCGGCAACCGGGCATCGAAGTCTGAATGCCTCGAAACTCACCGCCGAGTCAAAGCGTTTCGGGCCGTTTGCGGAAGAAAGTATGATGCAGAACAAGTAGCAGAAGCATACATGATCAAGATGGATCACCCCGAAATTCAAAGGCAACTGAACTTCGGCTACCCTGGGGCATCGAAGTTCTGGAATGCCTTCGAAACTCACCGAGGTCAAAGCGTTTCGCCGTTTGCGGAAGAAAGTATGAAGTAGAAAAAGTAGAAGAAAAGCATACATGCTCCAGAGGGATCACCCTGAAATTCAAGGCCAACCTGAATTTCGGCAACCCGGGGCATCGAAGTCAGAATTGCTCGAAACTCACCCGAGTCAAAAGGCTTTTCGCCGTTTGCGGAAGGAAAGTATGATGTAGATCAAGTAGCAGAAGCATACATGCTCAAGAGGGATCACCCGAAATTCAAAGGCAAACTGAATTTTCGTCAAACCGGGGGCAATCCGAAGTCTGAATGGCCTCGAAACTCACCGAGTCAAAGCGTTTCGCCGTTTGCGGAAGAAAAGTATGATGTAGAACAAGTAGCAAGAAGCATACCATGCTCAAGAGGGATCACCCACCCCGAAATTCAAAGGCCACTGCATTTCGGGCAACCAGGGCATCGAAGTCTGAATACCTCGAAACACACCGTCAAAGCGTGTTCGCCGTTTGCGTAACGAAAGTAATGATGAAGAACAAGTAGACAGAATCATACATGCTGCAAGAGGGATCACCCCGAAATTCAAAGGCAACTGAATTTCGGCAACCAGGGCATCGAAGGTCTGAAATACCATACCTTCGAAACTCACACCGAGTCAAAGCGTTTCGCCGTTTGCGGAAGAAAGTATGATGTAGAACAAGTAGCAGAAGCATACATGCTCAAGAGGGATCACCGAAATTCAAAGGCAACTGAATTTCGGCAACCGGGGCATCGAAGTCGGAATGCCTCGAAACTCACCGAGTCAAAGCGTTTCGCCGTTTGCGGAAGAAAGTATGATGTAGAACAAGTAGCAGAAGCATACATGCTCAAGAGGGATCACCCGAAATTCAAAGGCAACTGAATTTCGGCAACCGGGGCATCGAAGTCGGAATGCGCGAAAACTCAGAGTCAAAGCGTTTCGCGTTTGCGGAAGAAAGTATGATGTAGAACAAGTAGCAGAAGCATACATGCTCAAGAGGGATCACCCGAAATTCAAAGGCAACTGAATTTCGGCAACCGGGGCATCGAAGTCGGAATGCCTCGAAACTCACCGAGTCAAAGCGTTTCGCCGTTTGCGGAAGAAGTATGATGTAGAACAAGTAGCAGAAGCATACATGCTCAAGAGGGATCACCGAAATTCAAAGGCAACTGAATTTCGGCAACCGGGGCATCGAAGTCGGAATGCCTCGAAACTCACCGAGTCAAAGCGTTTCGCCGTTTGCGGAAGAAAGTATGATGTAGAACAAGTAGCAGAAGCATACATGCTCAAGAGGGATCACCGAAATTCAAAGGCAACTGAATTTCGGCAACCGGACATCGAAGTCGGAATGCTCGAAACTCACCGAGTCAAAGCGTTTCGCCGTTTGCGGAAGAAAGTATGATGTAGAACAAGTAGCAGAAGCATACATGCTCAAGAGGGATCACCCGAAATTCAAAGGCAACTGAATTTCGGCAACCGGGGCATCGAAGTCGGAATGCCTCGAAACTCACCGAGTCAAAGCGTTTCGCCGTTTGCGGAAGAAAGTATGATGTAGAACAAGTAGCAGAAGCATACATGCTCAAGAGGGATCACCCGAAATTCAAAGGCAACTGAATTTCGGCAACCGGGACATCGAAGTCGGAATGCCTCGAAACTCACCGAGTCAAAGCGTTTCGCCGTTTGCGGAAGAAAGTATGATGTAGAACAAGTAGCAGAAGCATACATGCTCAAGAGGGATCACCCGAAATTCAAAGGCAACTGAATTTCGGCAACCGGGACATCGAAGTCGGAATGCCTCGAAACTCACCGAGTCAAAGCGTTTCGCGTTTGCGGAAAGAAAGTATGATGTAGAACAAGTAGCAGAAGCATACATGCTCAAGAGGGATCACCCGAAATTCAAAGGCAACTGAATTTCGGCAACCGGGGCATCGAAGTCGGAATGCCTCGAAAACTCACCGAGTCAAAGCGTTTCGCCGTTTGCGGAAGAAAGTATGATGTAGAACAAGTAGCAGAAGCATACATGCTCAAGAGGGATCACCCGAAATTCAAAGGCAACTGAATTTCGGCAACCGGGGCATCGAAGTCGGAATGCCTCGAAACTCACCGAGTCAAAGCGTTTCGCCGTTTGCGGAAGAAAGTATGATGTAGAACAAGTAGCAGAAGCATACATGCTCAAGAGGGATCACCCGAAATTCAAAGGCAACTGAATTTCGGCAACCGGGGCATCGAAGTCGGAATGCCTCGAAACTCACCGAGTCAAAGCGTTTCGCCGTTTGCGGAAGAAAGTATGATGTAGAACAAGTAGCAGAAGCATACATGCTCAAGAGGGATCACCCGAAATTCAAAGGCAACTGAATTTCGGCAAACGGGACATCGAAGTCGGAATGCCTCGAAACTCACCGAGTCAAAGCGTTTCGCCGTTTGCGGAAGAAAGTATGATGTAGAACAAGTAGCAGAAGCATACATGCTCAAGAGGGATCACCCGAAATTCAAAGGCAACTGAATTTCGGCAACCGGGGCATCGAAGTCGGAATGCCTCGAAACTCACCGAGTCAAAGCGTTTCCGTTTGCGGAAGAAAGTATGATGTAGAACAAGTAGCAGAAGCATACATGCTCAAGAGGGATCACCCGAAATTCAAAGGCAACTGAATTTCGGCAACCGGGGCATCGAAGTCGGAATGCCTCGAAACTCACCGAGTCAAAGCGTTTCGCCGTTTGCGGAAGAAAGTATGATGTAGAACAAGTAGCAGAAGCATACATGCTCAAGAGGGATCACCCGAAATTCAAAGGCAACTGAATTTCGGCAACCGGGACATCGAAGTCGGAATGCCGCGAAACTCACCGAGTCAAAGCGTTTCGCCGTTTGCGGAAGAAAGTATGATGTAGAACAAGTAGCAGAAGCATACTTGCTCAAGAGGGATCACCCGAAATTCAAAGGCAACTGAATTTCGGCAACCGGGGCATCGAAGTCGGAATGCCTCGAAACTCACCGAGCCAAAGCGTTTCGCCGTTTGCGGAAGAAAGTATGATGTAGAACAAGTAGCAGAAGCATACATGATCAAGAGGGATCACCCGAAATTCAAAGGCAACTGAATTTCGGCAACCGGGGCATCGAAGTTGGAATGCCGCGAAACTCACGAGTCAAAGCGTTTCGCCGTTTGCGGAAGAAAGTATGATGTAGAACAAGTAGCAGAAGCATACATGATCAAGAGGGATCACCCGAAATGCAAAGGCAAATGAATTTCGGCAACCGGGGCATCGAAGTCGGAATGCCTCGAAACTCACCGAGTCAAAGCGTTTCGCCGTTTGCGGAAGAAAGTATGATGTAGAACAAGTAGCAGAAGCATACTTGCTCAAGAGGGAGCACTGAAATTCAAAGGCATCTGAATTACGGCAACCGGGGCATCGAAGTCGGAATGCCGCGAAACTCACCGTGTCAAAGCTTTTCGTTCTTGTTGCGGATAGAAGAGTATGATGTAGAACAAGTAGTAGGAGCCCTCAATGCTCAAGAGGGATCACCTTGAAATACAAAGGCAACTAAATTTCGGCAACCGGAGGCATCGATAGTCGGAATTCCGTGAAACTCTCCGATAGTCAAAGCGTTTCGCTGGTTTGCGGTCGATGTGTGACTGTCGAACAAGAAGCAGAAGCATACATGCTCAAGAGGGGATCACTCGAAATTCAAAGGCTACTGAATTTCGGCAAACGGGGCATCGAAGTCGGAATGCCGCGAAAATCACCGAGTCAAAGCGGTTTCGCTGTTTGCGGAAGGACGTGTGATGTAGAACAAGTATAGCAGAAGCATACATGATCAAGAGGGATCACCCGAAATTCAAAGGCACATTGAATTTCGGCATCCGGGGCATCGAAGGCGGAATGGCCGGAAACTCACCAAGTCAAAGCGTTTCGCCGTTTGTGGAAGGAAGAGTGATGTAGAACAAGTAGCAGAAGGCCATACATGCTCAAGAGGGCAATACATCTGACAAATTCAAAGGGGGGGGGGGGGGAGGGGGGGGGGGGGGGGGGGGTGGGGGGGGGGGGGACAACTGAATGTTTCGGCCATACCGGTGGCATCCGAATAGTGGAAACTTGCCTCGAAAACTCACCGAAGTCCCAAAGCGTTTTTGACCGTTTGCGGAAATAAAGAAGTAATGATTGTTAGATATAAGTTAGCAGATGCATACAAAAAATATTGGCTTCTAGAGGGATCACCCTGAATAATTCAAATGGCAACTGGATTTTCAGCAACCGGGGCATCGATATAGTCGGAATTGCCCTCGAAACTCACCCGAAGGAGTCAAAGCGTTTCGACGTTTGCGGACAGAAAGTGAAAGTTTCGATCCGTTAGAAGATATAGTAGCAGTAGTTAGTAAGGTACACATAAGTGCTCAAGAAGGATCAGCCGAAATTCAAAGGCAAATAAATTTCGGCAACCGGGGCATCGATTGAGTCGGAAATTCCGCGGAAACTCATCCGAAGTTTGGCAAAGAGGGACTTTCGCTGTTTGCGGGGGGAAGTGGTGATGTTGGGAGTTCAAGACGCAGAAGCGATTTCGTCATGCTCAAGAGGGGATCACCCGAAATTTCAAAGGCAACTGAATTTCGGCAACCGGGGCATCGAAGTCGGAATGCCGCGAAACTCACCGAGTCAAAGCGTTTTCGCGTTTGCGGAAGAAGTATGATGTAGAACAAGTAGCAGAAGCATACATGCTCAAGAGGGATCACCCGAAATTCAAAGGCAACTGAATTTCGGCAACGGGGCATCGAAGTCGGAATGCCGCGAAAGTCACCGAGTCAAAGCGTTTCGCTGTTTGCGGACGAAAGTATGATGTTGAACAAGTAGCAGAAGCATACATGCTCAAGAGGGATCAACCGAAATTCAAAGGCAACTGAATTTCGGCAACGGGGGAGCGAAGTCGGAATGCTCGAAACTCAACGAGTCAAAGCGTTTTTCCCGGTTTGCGGAAGGAAGTATGATGTAGTGCAAGTAGCAGAAGCATACATGTTCAAGAGGGATTCACCCGAAATTCAAAGGCAACTGAATTTCGGCAACCGGGGCATCGAAGTCGGAATGCCTCGAAACTCACCGAGTCAAAGCGTTTCGCCGTTTGCGGAAGAAAGTATGATGTAGAACAAGTAGCAGAAGCATACATGCTCAAGAGGGATCAACCGAAATTCAAAGGCAACTGAATTTCGGCAACCGGGACATCGAAGTCGGAATGCCTCGAAACTCACGAGTCAAAGCGTTTTGCGTTTGCGGAAGAAAGTATGATGGTAGAACAAGTAGCAGAAGCATACATGCTCAAGAGGGATCACCCGAAATTCAAAGGCAACTGAATTTCGGCAACCGGGGCATCGAAGTCGAATGCCGCGAAACTCACCGAGTCAAAGCGTTCGCGTTTGCGGAAGAAGTATGATGTAGAACAAGTAGCAGAAGCATACATGCTCAAGAGGGATCATCGAAATTCAAAGGCAACTGAATTTCGGCAACCGGGGCATCGAAGTCGGAATGCCGCGAAAACTCACCGAGTCAAAGCGTTTCGCTGTTTGCGGAAGAAAGTATGATGTAGAACAAGTAGCACAAGCATACATGCTCAAGAGGGATCACCCGAAATTCAAAGGCAACTGAATTTCGGCAACCGGGACATCGAAGTCGGAATCCCGCGAAGTCACCGAGTCAACAGCGTTTCGCCGTTTGCGGAAGAAGTATGATGTAGAACAAGTAGCAGAAGCATACATGCTCAAGAGGGATCACTTGAAATTCAAAGGCAACTGAATTTCGGCAACCGGGGCATCGAAGTCGGAATGCCGCGAAAACTCATCGAGTCTAAAAAGCGTTTCGCGTTATTGCGGAAGAAAAGTATGATGTAGAACAAGTAGCAGAAGCATACATGACCAAGAGGGATCATCCCCGAAATTCAAAGGCCATCTGAATTTCGGCAAACCGGGGCATCGAGTTCGGAATGCCTCGAAACTCACCGAGTCAAAGCGTTTCGCGTTTGCGGAAAGAAAAATATGATGTAGAAACAAGTAGCAGAAAGCCATACATGCTCAAGAGGGATGATCCCGAAATTCAAAGGCAACTGAATTTCCGGCAACTGTACATCGAAGTCGGAATGCCCTCGGAAACTCAACGACAGTCAAGGAGTTTCGCCCGTTTTGGCGGAAACAAAGTATGATGTAGAACAAGTAGCAGAAGCATACATGCTCAAAGAGGGATGATCCGAAATTCAAAGGGCAAATCTGAATTTCGGCATCCGGGACATCGAAGTCGGATCTGCCTCGAAACTAACCGAGTCAAAGCGTTTCACCCGTTTGCGGAAGAAAGTATGATGTAGAACAAGTAGAAGAAGCATGTACCATGCTCAAGAGGGAGCATCCGAAAATTCAAAGAGCAACTGAATTTTCGGCAACCGGGACATCGAAGTCGGAATGCCTCGAAACTACACCGAGTCCAAGCGTTTCTGCCGTTTGCGGAAGAAAGTATGAAGTAGAGCAAGTCGAAGATGCATACTAATGCTCAAAGAGGGATCCCCCGAAATTCAAAGGGCAACTTGGTATTTCGGCAACCGGGAATCGACTCGGAATGGCTCGAAACTCAACCGTAGTCAAAGCGTTTCGCCGTTTTGCGGAAGAAAGTTTGATGTAGAACAAGTAGTAGAAGCATACATGGCTCAAGGAGGGATCATGCCGACATTCTCAAAAGCAATGAATTTCGGCAACCGGGACATCGAACTTCGGAAAATGACTCGAAAACTCACCGAGTCAAAGCGTTTCGCCGTTTTGCGGAAGAAAGTATGATGGTATAGAACAAGAGTAGAGAAAGAAGCATACATGCTTCAAGAGGGGATGCCCGAAATTCAAAAAGATACTTGAATTTCGGCAACCGGGGCATTCGAAGTCGGAATGCCTAGGAATACTCACCGAGTCAAAGCGTTTCGCCGTCTTGCGGGAAGAAAGTATGATTGTAGATACAAGTTAGCAGAAGCATACATGATCAAGAGGGATTCCCCGAAATTCAAAAGGCAAGTATGAATTTCGGCCAAAAACCGGGACATCGAAGTCGGAATGCTCGAAACTCATCTGAGTCAAAGCGATATTTCGCCGTTTGCGGAAGAAAGTATTGATGTAGAACAAAGTAGCAGAAGCTATACACTGCTCAAGAGGGGATGACCCGAAATTCAAAGGCAATGAATTTCGTGGCAACTGGGACACATCCGAAACGTCGGAATGATCCGAAACTCACCGAGTCAATAGCATTTTCGCGTTTGCGGAAGAAAGTATGATGTAGAACAAGTAGCAAGAAGGGGGGCCCATACATGCTCATGAGGGATTGATCCGATTATTCAAAGGCAACTGAATTTTCGGCAACCGGGACATCGAAGGACCGGAATGCCTCGAAACTCACCCGAGTCAAAGCGTTTCGCCGTTTTGCGGATACAAAGTTTCGATGTAGAACAAGTAGCAGAAGCATTACTATGCTCAAGAGGGATCACCCGAAATTCAAAAGGCAACTGAGTTTCGGCAACCGGGGCATCGAATCTCGGACAATGCCGCGAAACTCAACGGGTAGTCAAAGCGTTTCGACGTTTGCGGTAAAGACAAGTATGATGTTAGAACAAGTAGCAGAAGCATACATGCTCAAGATGGAGCATTCCGAAATTCAAAGGCAACTGAATTTCGGCAACCGGGACATCGAACTCGGAATTTGCCTCGAAACTCATCGATTCAAAGCGTTTCGGCCGTTTGCGGAAGAAAGTATGATGTAGAACAAGTATCAGAAGCTTACATGATCAAGAGGGATCATCCGAAAATTCAAGGGCAAAGTGACTTTCGGCAAACGGGAATCGAAACTCGGAATGCCTCGAAACTCATCGAGTCAAAGCGTTTCGCCGTTTGCGGGAGAAAGTATGATGTAGAACAAGTTGCAGAAGCATACATACTTAAGAGGGATCATCCGAAATTCAAAGGCAACTGAATTTACGGCAAATGGGACATCGAAACGAGGAAATTGCCTCGACACTCACCGAGTCCCACGCATTTTCGCCGTTTGCGGAAGAAAATATGATGTAGACCACGTAGCAGAAGCATATATGCTCTTAAGAGGGATCATCCGAAATTCAAAAGGCAAATGAATTTCGGGCAACCGGGGCATCGAAGTCGGAAATGCCCTCGAAAACTCACCGAGTCAAAGCGTTTCGCCGTTTGCGGAAGAGAAAGTTTGATGTAGGAGAAGTAGCAGAAGCATACATGCTCAAGCGGGATCTCCCGAAATACAAAGGCAATATGAATTTCGGCAACCGGGCATCAAAACTCGGAATTGCCTCGAAACTCCGCGAGGCAAAGCGTTTCGCCGTTTTTGCGGAAGAAAGTAATGATGTAGAACAAGTAGCACAAGCATACATACTTCACTGAGGAATCTCCCGACAATTCAAAGGCCACTGAATTTCAAGGCTACCGGGGCAATCGAAGTCGGAATGCTTGAAACTCACCGAGTCAAAGCGTTTCGCCGTGTGCGGAAGAAAGTATGATGTAGAAACAATATAGTAGCAGAAGAAGCGTTACTATGCTCAAGCTCGGGATCACCCGAAATTAAAAGGCAACTGAATTTCAGCAATCGGGGACAGCGAGAGTCGGAATGCCTCGAAACTCACCGAGTCAAAGCGTTTCCCCGTTTGCGGAAGAAAGTATGATGTAGAACAAGTAGCAGAAGCATAAATGCTTCAATAGGGATCATCCGAGAATTCAAAAGGCAACTGAATTTCGGCAACCGGGACATCAAACTCGGAATGGCCTCGAAATACTCACCGAGTCAAAGCGTTTCGCCGTTTGCGGAACAAAGTATGATGCATAGAACACAGTAGCAGATAGCATATCATGATCAAGAGGGATCATCCGAAATTCAAAAGCAAGTGACTTTCGACAACCGGGATATCGAACTCGGAATGCCTCGAAACTCATCGAGTCAAAGCGTATCGCCCTTTGCGGAAGAAAGTATGATGTTGAACAAGTAGCAGACGGCTACCTGCTCAAGAGGGGATCATCCGAAATTCAAAGGCAACTGAATTTCGGCAACTGGGACATTCGAAGGCGGAATGCTCGCGACACTCACCGAAGACCAAGCATTTCGCCTGTTTCGCGGGAGAAAATATGATGTAGACCCAAGTAGCAGAAGCATACATGCTCAAGAGGGATCACCCGAAATTCAAAGGCAACTGAATTTCGGCAACCGGGCATCGAAGTCGGAATGCCGCGAAACTCACCGAGTCAAAGCGTTTCGCCGTTTGCGGAAGAAAGTATGATGTAGAACAAGTAGCAGAAGCATACATGCTCAAGAGGGATCACCCGAAATTCAAAGGCAACTGAATTTCGGCAACCGGGGCATCGAAGTCGGAATGCCGCGAAACTCACCGAGTCAAAGCGTTTCGCCGTTTGCGGAAGAAAGTATGATGTAGAACAAGTAGCAGAAGCATACATGCTCAAGAGGGATCACCCGAAATTCAAAGGCAACTGAATTTCGGCAACCGGGCATCGAAGTCGGAATGCCGCGAAACTCACCGAGTCAAAGCGTTTCGCCGTTTGCGGAAGAAAGTATGATGTAGAACAAGTAGCAGAAGCATACATGCTCAAGAGGGATCACCCGAAATTCAAAGGCAACTGAATTTCGGCAACCGGGGCATCGAAGTCGGAATGCCGCGAAACTCACCGAGTCAAAGCGTTTCGCCGTTTGCGGAAGAAAGTATGATGTAGAACAAGTAGCAGAAGCATACATGCTCAAGAGGGATCACCCGAAATTCAAAGGCAACTGAATTTCGGCAACCGGGGCATCGAAGTCGGAATGCCGCGAAACTCACCGAGTCAAAGCGTTTCGCCGTTTGCGGAAGAAAGTATGATGTAGAACAAGTAGCAGAAGCATACATGCTCAAGAGGGATCACCCGAAATTCAAAGGCAACTGAATTTCGGCAACCGGGGCATCGAAGTCGGAATGCCGCGAAACTCACCGAGTCAAAGCGTTTCGCCGTTTGCGGAAGAAAGTATGATGTAGAACAAGTAGCAGAAGCATACATGCTCAAGAGGGATCACCCGAAATTCAAAGGCAACTGAATTTCGGCAACCGGGGCATCGAAGTCGGAATGCCGCGAAACTCACCGAGTCAAAGCGTTTCGCCGTTTGCGGAAGAAAGTATGATGTAGAACAAGTAGCAGAAGCATACATGCTCAAGAGGGATCACCCGAAATTCAAAGGCAACTGAATTTCGGCAACCGGGGCATCGAAGTCGGAATGCCGCGAAACTCACCGAGTCAAAGCGTTTCGCCGTTTGCGGAAGAAAGTATGATGTAGAACAAGTAGCAGAAGCATACATGCTCAAGAGGGATCACCCGAAATTCAAAGGCAACTGAATTTCGGCAACCGGGGCATCGAAGTCGGAATGCCGCGAAACTCACCGAGTCAAAGCGTTTCGCCGTTTGCGGAAGAAAGTATGATGTAGAACAAGTAGCAGAAGCATACATGCTCAAGAGGGATCACCCGAAATTCAAAGGCAACTGAATTTCGGCAACCGGGCATCGAAGTCGGAATGCCGCGAAACTCACCGAGTCAAAGCGTTTCGCCGTTTGCGGAAGAAAGTATGATGTAGAACAAGTAGCAGAAGCATACATGCTCAAGAGGGATCACCCGAAATTCAAAGGCAACTGAATTTCGGCAACCGGGGCATCGAAGTCGGAATGCCGCGAAACTCACCGAGTCAAAGCGTTTCGCCGTTTGCGGAAGAAAGTATGATGTAGAACAAGTAGCAGAAGCATACATGCTCAAGAGGGATCACCCGAAATTCAAAGGCAACTGAATTTCGGCAACCGGGGCATCGAAGTCGGAATGCCGCGAAACTCACCGAGTCAAAGCGTTTCGCCGTTTGCGGAAGAAAGTATGATGTAGAACAAGTAGCAGAAGCATACATGCTCAAGAGGGATCACCCGAAATTCAAAGGCAACTGAATTTCGGCAACCGGGGCATCGAAGTCGGAATGCCGCGAAACTCACCGAGTCAAAGCGTTTCGCCGTTTGCGGAAGAAAGTATGATGTAGAACAAGTAGCAGAAGCATACATGCTCAAGAGGGATCACCCGAAATTCAAAGGCAACTGAATTTCGGCAACCGGGGCATCGAAGTCGGAATGCCGCGAAACTCACCGAGTCAAAGCGTTTCGCCGTTTGCGGAAGAAAGTATGATGTAGAACAAGTAGCAGAAGCATACATGCTCAAGAGGGATCACCCGAAATTCAAAGGCAACTGAATTTCGGCAACCGGGGCATCGAAGTCGGAATGCCGCGAAACTCACCGAGTCAAAGCGTTTCGCCGTTTGCGGAAGAAAGTATGATGTAGAACAAGTAGCAGAAGCATACATGCTCAAGAGGGATCACCCGAAATTCAAAGGCAACTGAATTTCGGCAACCGGGGCATCGAAGTCGGAATGCCGCGAAACTCACCGAGTCAAAGCGTTTCGCCGTTTGCGGAAGAAAGTATGATGTAGAACAAGTAGCAGAAGCATACATGCTCAAGAGGGATCACCCGAAATTCAAAGGCAACTGAATTTCGGCAACCGGGGCATCGAAGTCGGAATGCCGCGAAACTCACCGAGTCAAAGCGTTTCGCCGTTTGCGGAAGAAAGTATGATGTAGAACAAGTAGCAGAAGCATACATGCTCAAGAGGGATCACCCGAAATTCAAAGGCAACTGAATTTCGGCAACCGGGGCATCGAAGTCGGAATGCCGCGAAACTCACCGAGTCAAAGCGTTTCGCCGTTTGCGGAAGAAAGTATGATGTAGAACAAGTAGCAGAAGCATACATGCTCAAGAGGGATCACCCGAAATTCAAAGGCAACTGAATTTCGGCAACCGGGGCATCGAAGTCGGAATGCCGCGAAACTCACCGAGTCAAAGCGTTTCGCCGTTTGCGGAAGAAAGTATGATGTAGAACAAGTAGCAGAAGCATACATGCTCAAGAGGGATCACCCGAAATTCAAAGGCAACTGAATTTCGGCAACCGGGGCATCGAAGTCGGAATGCCGCGAAACTCACCGAGTCAAAGCGTTTCGCCGTTTGCGGAAGAAGTATGATGTAGAACAAGTAGCAGAAGCATACATGCTCAAGAGGGATCACCCGAAATTCAAAGGCAACTGAATTTCGGCAACCGGGGCATCGAAGTCGGAATGCCGCGAAACTCACCGAGTCAAAGCGTTTCGCCGTTTGCGGAAGAAAGTATGATGTAGAACAAGTAGCAGAAGCATACATGCTCAAGAGGGATCACCCGAAATTCAAAGGCAACTGAATTTCGGCAACCGGGGCATCGAAGTCGGAATGCCGCGAAACTCACCGAGTCAAAGCGTTTCGCCGTTTGCGGAAGAAAGTATGATGTAGAACAAGTAGCAGAAGCATACATGCTCAAGAGGGATCACCCGAAATTCAAAGGCAACTGAATTTCGGCAACCGGGGCATCGAAGTCGGAATGCCGCGAAACTCACCGAGTCAAAGCGTTTCGCCGTTTGCGGAAGAAAGTATGATGTAGAACAAGTAGCAGAAGCATACATGCTCAAGAGGGATCACCCGAAATTCAAAGGCAACTGAATTTCGGCAACCGGGGCATCGAAGTCGGAATGCCGCGAAACTCACCGAGTCAAAGCGTTTCGCCGTTTGCGGAAGAAAGTATGATGTAGAACAAGTAGCAGAAGCATACATGCTCAAGAGGGATCACCCGAAATTCAAAGGCAACTGAATTTCGGCAACCGGGGCATCGAAGTCGGAATGCCGCGAAACTCACCGAGTCAAAGCGTTTCGCCGTTTGCGGAAGAAAGTATGATGTAGAACAAGTAGCAGAAGCATACATGCTCAAGAGGGATCACCCGAAATTCAAAGGCAACTGAATTTCGGCAACCGGGGCATCGAAGTCGGAATGCCGCGAAACTCACCGAGTCAAAGCGTTTCGCCGTTTGCGGAAGAAAGTATGATGTAGAACAAGTAGCAGAAGCATACATGCTCAAGAGGGATCACCCGAAATTCAAAGGCAACTGAATTTCGGCAACCGGGGCATCGAAGTCGGAATGCCGCGAAACTCACCGAGTCAAAGCGTTTCGCCGTTTGCGGAAGAAAGTATGATGTAGAACAAGTAGCAGAAGCATACATGCTCAAGAGGGATCACCCGAAATTCAAAGGCAACTGAATTTCGGCAACCGGGGCATCGAAGTCGGAATGCCGCGAAACTCACCGAGTCAAAGCGTTTCGCCGTTTGCGGAAGAAAGTATGATGTAGAACAAGTAGCAGAAGCATACATGCTCAAGAGGGATCACCCGAAATTCAAAGGCAACTGAATTTCGGCAACCGGGCATCGAAGTCGGAATGCCGCGAAACTCACCGAGTCAAAGCGTTTCGCCGTTTGCGGAAGAAAGTATGATGTAGAACAAGTAGCAGAAGCATACATGCTCAAGAGGGATCACCCGAAATTCAAAGGCAACTGAATTTCGGCAACCGGGGCATCGAAGTCGGAATGCCGCGAAACTCACCGAGTCAAAGCGTTTCGCCGTTTGCGGAAGAAAGTATGATGTAGAACAAGTAGCAGAAGCATACATGCTCAAGAGGGATCACCCGAAATTCAAAGGCAACTGAATTTCGGCAACCGGGGCATCGAAGTCGGAATGCCGCGAAACTCACCGAGTCAAAGCGTTTCGCCGTTTGCGGAAGAAAGTATGATGTAGAACAAGTAGCAGAAGCATACATGCTCAAGAGGGATCACCCGAAATTCAAAGGCAACTGAATTTCGGCAACCGGGGCATCGAAGTCGGAATGCCGCGAAACTCACCGAGTCAAAGCGTTTCGCCGTTTGCGGAAGAAAGTATGATGTAGAACAAGTAGCAGAAGCATACATGCTCAAGAGGGATCACCCGAAATTCAAAGGCAACTGAATTTCGGCAACCGGGGCATCGAAGTCGGAATGCCGCGAAACTCACCGAGTCAAAGCGTTTCGCCGTTTGCGGAAGAAAGTATGATGTAGAACAAGTAGCAGAAGCATACATGCTCAAGAGGGATCACCCGAAATTCAAAGGCAACTGAATTTCGGCAACCGGGGCATCGAAGTCGGAATGCCGCGAAACTCACCGAGTCAAAGCGTTTCGCCGTTTGCGGAAGAAAGTATGATGTAGAACAAGTAGCAGAAGCATACATGCTCAAGAGGGATCACCCGAAATTCAAAGGCAACTGAATTTCGGCAACCGGGGCATCGAAGTCGGAATGCCGCGAAACTCACCGAGTCAAAGCGTTTCGCCGTTTGCGGAAGAAAGTATGATGTAGAACAAGTAGCAGAAGCATACATGCTCAAGAGGGATCACCCGAAATTCAAAGGCAACTGAATTTCGGCAACCGGGGCATCGAAGTCGGAATGCCGCGAAACTCACCGAGTCAAAGCGTTTCGCCGTTTGCGGAAGAAAGTATGATGTAGAACAAGTAGCAGAAGCATACATGCTCAAGAGGGATCACCCGAAATTCAAAGGCAACTGAATTTCGGCAACCGGGGCATCGAAGTCGGAATGCCGCGAAACTCACCGAGTCAAAGCGTTTCGCCGTTTGCGGAAGAAAGTATGATGTAGAACAAGTAGCAGAAGCATACATGCTCAAGAGGGATCACCCGAAATTCAAAGGCAACTGAATTTCGGCAACCGGGGCATCGAAGTCGGAATGCCGCGAAACTCACCGAGTCAAAGCGTTTCGCCGTTTGCGGAAGAAAGTATGATGTAGAACAAGTAGCAGAAGCATACATGCTCAAGAGGGATCACCCGAAATTCAAAGGCAACTGAATTTCGGCAACCGGGGCATCGAAGTCGGAATGCCGCGAAACTCACCGAGTCAAAGCGTTTCGCCGTTTGCGGAAGAAAGTATGATGTAGAACAAGTAGCAGAAGCATACATGCTCAAGAGGGATCACCCGAAATTCAAAGGCAACTGAATTTCGGCAACCGGGGCATCGAAGTCGGAATGCCGCGAAACTCACCGAGTCAAAGCGTTTCGCCGTTTGCGGAAGAAAGTATGATGTAGAACAAGTAGCAGAAGCATACATGCTCAAGAGGGATCACCCGAAATTCAAAGGCAACTGAATTTCGGCAACCGGGGCATCGAAGTCGGAATGCCGCGAAACTCACCGAGTCAAAGCGTTTCGCCGTTTGCGGAAGAAAGTATGATGTAGAACAAGTAGCAGAAGCATACATGCTCAAGAGGGATCACCCGAAATTCAAAGGCAACTGAATTTCGGCAACCGGGGCATCGAAGTCGGAATGCCGCGAAACTCACCGAGTCAAAGCGTTTCGCCGTTTGCGGAAGAAAGTATGATGTAGAACAAGTAGCAGAAGCATACATGCTCAAGAGGGATCACCCGAAATTCAAAGGCAACTGAATTTCGGCAACCGGGGCATCGAAGTCGGAATGCCGCGAAACTCACCGAGTCAAAGCGTTTCGCCGTTTGCGGAAGAAAGTATGATGTAGAACAAGTAGCAGAAGCATACATGCTCAAGAGGGATCACCCGAAATTCAAAGGCAACTGAATTTCGGCAACCGGGGCATCGAAGTCGGAATGCCGCGAAACTCACCGAGTCAAAGCGTTTCGCCGTTTGCGGAAGAAAGTATGATGTAGAACAAGTAGCAGAAGCATACATGCTCAAGAGGGATCACCCGAAATTCAAAGGCAACTGAATTTCGGCAACCGGGGCATCGAAGTCGGAATGCCGCGAAACTCACCGAGTCAAAGCGTTTCGCCGTTTGCGGAAGAAAGTATGATGTAGAACAAGTAGCAGAAGCATACATGCTCAAGAGGGATCACCCGAAATTCAAAGGCAACTGAATTTCGGCAACCGGGGCATCGAAGTCGGAATGCCGCGAAACTCACCGAGTCAAAGCGTTTCGCCGTTTGCGGAAGAAAGTATGATGTAGAACAAGTAGCAGAAGCATACATGCTCAAGAGGGATCACCCGAAATTCAAAGGCAACTGAATTTCGGCAACCGGGGCATCGAAGTCGGAATGCCGCGAAACTCACCGAGTCAAAGCGTTTCGCCGTTTGCGGAAGAAAGTATGATGTAGAACAAGTAGCAGAAGCATACATGCTCAAGAGGGATCACCCGAAATTCAAAGGCAACTGAATTTCGGCAACCGGGGCATCGAAGTCGGAATGCCGCGAAACTCACCGAGTCAAAGCGTTTCGCCGTTTGCGGAAGAAAGTATGATGTAGAACAAGTAGCAGAAGCATACATGCTCAAGAGGGATCACCCGAAATTCAAAGGCAACTGAATTTCGGCAACCGGGGCATCGAAGTCGGAATGCCGCGAAACTCACCGAGTCAAAGCGTTTCGCCGTTTGCGGAAGAAAGTATGATGTAGAACAAGTAGCAGAAGCATACATGCTCAAGAGGGATCACCCGAAATTCAAAGGCAACTGAATTTCGGCAACCGGGGCATCGAAGTCGGAATGCCGCGAAACTCACCGAGTCAAAGCGTTTCGCCGTTTGCGGAAGAAAGTATGATGTAGAACAAGTAGCAGAAGCATACATGCTCAAGAGGGATCACCCGAAATTCAAAGGCAACTGAATTTCGGCAACCGGGGCATCGAAGTCGGAATGCCGCGAAACTCACCGAGTCAAAGCGTTTCGCCGTTTGCGGAAGAAAGTATGATGTAGAACAAGTAGCAGAAGCATACATGCTCAAGAGGGATCACCCGAAATTCAAAGGCAACTGAATTTCGGCAACCGGGGCATCGAAGTCGGAATGCCGCGAAACTCACCGAGTCAAAGCGTTTCGCCGTTTGCGGAAGAAAGTATGATGTAGAACAAGTAGCAGAAGCATACATGCTCAAGAGGGATCACCCGAAATTCAAAGGCAACTGAATTTCGGCAACCGGGGCATCGAAGTCGGAATGCCGCGAAACTCACCGAGTCAAAGCGTTTCGCCGTTTGCGGAAGAAAGTATGATGTAGAACAAGTAGCAGAAGCATACATGCTCAAGAGGGATCACCCGAAATTCAAAGGCAACTGAATTTCGGCAACCGGGGCATCGAAGTCGGAATGCCGCGAAACTCACCGAGTCAAAGCGTTTCGCCGTTTGCGGAAGAAAGTATGATGTAGAACAAGTAGCAGAAGCATACATGCTCAAGAGGGATCACCCGAAATTCAAAGGCAACTGAATTTCGGCAACCGGGGCATCGAAGTCGGAATGCCGCGAAACTCACCGAGTCAAAGCGTTTCGCCGTTTGCGGAAGAAAGTATGATGTAGAACAAGTAGCAGAAGCATACATGCTCAAGAGGGATCACCCGAAATTCAAAGGCAACTGAATTTCGGCAACCGGGGCATCGAAGTCGGAATGCCGCGAAACTCACCGAGTCAAAGCGTTTCGCCGTTTGCGGAAGAAAGTATGATGTAGAACAAGTAGCAGAAGCATACATGCTCAAGAGGGATCACCCGAAATTCAAAGGCAACTGAATTTCGGCAACCGGGGCATCGAAGTCGGAATGCCGCGAAACTCACCGAGTCAAAGCGTTTCGCCGTTTGCGGAAGAAAGTATGATGTAGAACAAGTAGCAGAAGCATACATGCTCAAGAGGGATCACCCGAAATTCAAAGGCAACTGAATTTCGGCAACCGGGCATCGAAGTCGGAATGCCGCGAAACTCACCGAGTCAAAGCGTTTCGCCGTTTGCGGAAGAAAGTATGATGTAGAACAAGTAGCAGAAGCATACATGCTCAAGAGGGATCACCCGAAATTCAAAGGCAACTGAATTTCGGCAACCGGGGCATCGAAGTCGGAATGCCGCGAAACTCACCGAGTCAAAGCGTTTCGCCGTTTGCGGAAGAAAGTATGATGTAGAACAAGTAGCAGAAGCATACATGCTCAAGAGGGATCACCCGAAATTCAAAGGCAACTGAATTTCGGCAACCGGGGCATCGAAGTCGGAATGCCGCGAAACTCACCGAGTCAAAGCGTTTCGCCGTTTGCGGAAGAAAGTATGATGTAGAACAAGTAGCAGAAGCATACATGCTCAAGAGGGATCACCCGAAATTCAAAGGCAACTGAATTTCGGCAACCGGGGCATCGAAGTCGGAATGCCGCGAAACTCACCGAGTCAAAGCGTTTCGCCGTTTGCGGAAGAAAGTATGATGTAGAACAAGTAGCAGAAGCATACATGCTCAAGAGGGATCACCCGAAATTCAAAGGCAACTGAATTTCGGCAACCGGGGCATCGAAGTCGGAATGCCGCGAAACTCACCGAGTCAAAGCGTTTCGCCGTTTGCGGAAGAAAGTATGATGTAGAACAAGTAGCAGAAGCATACATGCTCAAGAGGGATCACCCGAAATTCAAAGGCAACTGAATTTCGGCAACCGGGCATCGAAGTCGGAATGCCGCGAAACTCACCGAGTCAAAGCGTTTCGCCGTTTGCGGAAGAAAGTATGATGTAGAACAAGTAGCAGAAGCATACATGCTCAAGAGGGATCACCCGAAATTCAAAGGCAACTGAATTTCGGCAACCGGGGCATCGAAGTCGGAATGCCGCGAAACTCACCGAGTCAAAGCGTTTCGCCGTTTGCGGAAGAAAGTATGATGTAGAACAAGTAGCAGAAGCATACATGCTCAAGAGGGATCACCCGAAATTCAAAGGCAACTGAATTTCGGCAACCGGGGCATCGAAGTCGGAATGCCGCGAAACTCACCGAGTCAAAGCGTTTCGCCGTTTGCGGAAGAAAGTATGATGTAGAACAAGTAGCAGAAGCATACATGCTCAAGAGGGATCACCCGAAATTCAAAGGCAACTGAATTTCGGCAACCGGGGCATCGAAGTCGGAATGCCGCGAAACTCACCGAGTCAAAGCGTTTCGCCGTTTGCGGAAGAAAGTATGATGTAGAACAAGTAGCAGAAGCATACATGCTCAAGAGGGATCACCCGAAATTCAAAGGCAACTGAATTTCGGCAACCGGGGCATCGAAGTCGGAATGCCGCGAAACTCACCGAGTCAAAGCGTTTCGCCGTTTGCGGAAGAAAGTATGATGTAGAACAAGTAGCAGAAGCATACATGCTCAAGAGGGATCACCCGAAATTCAAAGGCAACTGAATTTCGGCAACCGGGGCATCGAAGTCGGAATGCCGCGAAACTCACCGAGTCAAAGCGTTTCGCCGTTTGCGGAAGAAAGTATGATGTAGAACAAGTAGCAGAAGCATACATGCTCAAGAGGGATCACCCGAAATTCAAAGGCAACTGAATTTCGGCAACCGGGGCATCGAAGTCGGAATGCCGCGAAACTCACCGAGTCAAAGCGTTTCGCCGTTTGCGGAAGAAAGTATGATGTAGAACAAGTAGCAGAAGCATACATGCTCAAGAGGGATCACCCGAAATTCAAAGGCAACTGAATTTCGGCAACCGGGGCATCGAAGTCGGAATGCCGCGAAACTCACCGAGTCAAAGCGTTTCGCCGTTTGCGGAAGAAAGTATGATGTAGAACAAGTAGCAGAAGCATACATGCTCAAGAGGGATCACCCGAAATTCAAAGGCAACTGAATTTCGGCAACCGGGCATCGAAGTCGGAATGCCGCGAAACTCACCGAGTCAAAGCGTTTCGCCGTTTGCGGAAGAAAGTATGATGTAGAACAAGTAGCAGAAGCATACATGCTCAAGAGGGATCACCCGAAATTCAAAGGCAACTGAATTTCGGCAACCGGGGCATCGAAGTCGGAATGCCGCGAAACTCACCGAGTCAAAGCGTTTCGCCGTTTGCGGAAGAAAGTATGATGTAGAACAAGTAGCAGAAGCATACATGCTCAAGAGGGATCACCCGAAATTCAAAGGCAACTGAATTTCGGCAACCGGGGCATCGAAGTCGGAATGCCGCGAAACTCACCGAGTCAAAGCGTTTCGCCGTTTGCGGAAGAAAGTATGATGTAGAACAAGTAGCAGAAGCATACATGCTCAAGAGGGATCACCCGAAATTCAAAGGCAACTGAATTTCGGCAACCGGGGCATCGAAGTCGGAATGCCGCGAAACTCACCGAGTCAAAGCGTTTCGCCGTTTGCGGAAGAAAGTATGATGTAGAACAAGTAGCAGAAGCATACATGCTCAAGAGGGATCACCCGAAATTCAAAGGCAACTGAATTTCGGCAACCGGGGCATCGAAGTCGGAATGCCGCGAAACTCACCGAGTCAAAGCGTTTCGCCGTTTGCGGAAGAAAGTATGATGTAGAACAAGTAGCAGAAGCATACATGCTCAAGAGGGATCACCCGAAATTCAAAGGCAACTGAATTTCGGCAACCGGGGCATCGAAGTCGGAATGCCGCGAAACTCACCGAGTCAAAGCGTTTCGCCGTTTGCGGAAGAAAGTATGATGTAGAACAAGTAGCAGAAGCATACATGCTCAAGAGGGATCACCCGAAATTCAAAGGCAACTGAATTTCGGCAACCGGGGCATCGAAGTCGGAATGCCGCGAAACTCACCGAGTCAAAGCGTTTCGCCGTTTGCGGAAGAAAGTATGATGTAGAACAAGTAGCAGAAGCATACATGCTCAAGAGGGATCACCCGAAATTCAAAGGCAACTGAATTTCGGCAACCGGGGCATCGAAGTCGGAATGCCGCGAAACTCACCGAGTCAAAGCGTTTCGCCGTTTGCGGAAGAAAGTATGATGTAGAACAAGTAGCAGAAGCATACATGCTCAAGAGGGATCACCCGAAATTCAAAGGCAACTGAATTTCGGCAACCGGGGCATCGAAGTCGGAATGCCGCGAAACTCACCGAGTCAAAGCGTTTCGCCGTTTGCGGAAGAAAGTATGATGTAGAACAAGTAGCAGAAGCATACATGCTCAAGAGGGATCACCCGAAATTCAAAGGCAACTGAATTTCGGCAACCGGGGCATCGAAGTCGGAATGCCGCGAAACTCACCGAGTCAAAGCGTTTCGCCGTTTGCGGAAGAAAGTATGATGTAGAACAAGTAGCAGAAGCATACATGCTCAAGAGGGATCACCCGAAATTCAAAGGCAACTGAATTTCGGCAACCGGGGCATCGAAGTCGGAATGCCGCGAAACTCACCGAGTCAAAGCGTTTCGCCGTTTGCGGAAGAAAGTATGATGTAGAACAAGTAGCAGAAGCATACATGCTCAAGAGGGATCACCCGAAATTCAAAGGCAACTGAATTTCGGCAACCGGGGCATCGAAGTCGGAATGCCGCGAAACTCACCGAGTCAAAGCGTTTCGCCGTTTGCGGAAGAAAGTATGATGTAGAACAAGTAGCAGAAGCATACATGCTCAAGAGGGATCACCCGAAATTCAAAGGCAACTGAATTTCGGCAACCGGGGCATCGAAGTCGGAATGCCGCGAAACTCACCGAGTCAAAGCGTTTCGCCGTTTGCGGAAGAAAGTATGATGTAGAACAAGTAGCAGAAGCATACATGCTCAAGAGGGATCACCCGAAATTCAAAGGCAACTGAATTTCGGCAACCGGGGCATCGAAGTCGGAATGCCGCGAAACTCACCGAGTCAAAGCGTTTCGCCGTTTGCGGAAGAAAGTATGATGTAGAACAAGTAGCAGAAGCATACATGCTCAAGAGGGATCACCCGAAATTCAAAGGCAACTGAATTTCGGCAACCGGGGCATCGAAGTCGGAATGCCGCGAAACTCACCGAGTCAAAGCGTTTCGCCGTTTGCGGAAGAAAGTATGATGTAGAACAAGTAGCAGAAGCATACATGCTCAAGAGGGATCACCCGAAATTCAAAGGCAACTGAATTTCGGCAACCGGGGCATCGAAGTCGGAATGCCGCGAAACTCACCGAGTCAAAGCGTTTCGCCGTTTGCGGAAGAAAGTATGATGTAGAACAAGTAGCAGAAGCATACATGCTCAAGAGGGATCACCCGAAATTCAAAGGCAACTGAATTTCGGCAACCGGGGCATCGAAGTCGGAATGCCGCGAAACTCACCGAGTCAAAGCGTTTCGCCGTTTGCGGAAGAAAGTATGATGTAGAACAAGTAGCAGAAGCATACATGCTCAAGAGGGATCACCCGAAATTCAAAGGCAACTGAATTTCGGCAACCGGGGCATCGAAGTCGGAATGCCGCGAAACTCACCGAGTCAAAGCGTTTCGCCGTTTGCGGAAGAAAGTATGATGTAGAACAAGTAGCAGAAGCATACATGCTCAAGAGGGATCACCCGAAATTCAAAGGCAACTGAATTTCGGCAACCGGGGCATCGAAGTCGGAATGCCGCGAAACTCACCGAGTCAAAGCGTTTCGCCGTTTGCGGAAGAAAGTATGATGTAGAACAAGTAGCAGAAGCATACATGCTCAAGAGGGATCACCCGAAATTCAAAGGCAACTGAATTTCGGCAACCGGGGCATCGAAGTCGGAATGCCGCGAAACTCACCGAGTCAAAGCGTTTCGCCGTTTGCGGAAGAAAGTATGATGTAGAACAAGTAGCAGAAGCATACATGCTCAAGAGGGATCACCCGAAATTCAAAGGCAACTGAATTTCGGCAACCGGGGCATCGAAGTCGGAATGCCGCGAAACTCACCGAGTCAAAGCGTTTCGCCGTTTGCGGAAGAAAGTATGATGTAGAACAAGTAGCAGAAGCATACATGCTCAAGAGGGATCACCCGAAATTCAAAGGCAACTGAATTTCGGCAACCGGGGCATCGAAGTCGGAATGCCGCGAAACTCACCGAGTCAAAGCGTTTCGCCGTTTGCGGAAGAAAGTATGATGTAGAACAAGTAGCAGAAGCATACATGCTCAAGAGGGATCACCCGAAATTCAAAGGCAACTGAATTTCGGCAACCGGGGCATCGAAGTCGGAATGCCGCGAAACTCACCGAGTCAAAGCGTTTCGCCGTTTGCGGAAGAAAGTATGATGTAGAACAAGTAGCAGAAGCATACATGCTCAAGAGGGATCACCCGAAATTCAAAGGCAACTGAATTTCGGCAACCGGGGCATCGAAGTCGGAATGCCGCGAAACTCACCGAGTCAAAGCGTTTCGCCGTTTGCGGAAGAAAGTATGATGTAGAACAAGTAGCAGAAGCATACATGCTCAAGAGGGATCACCCGAAATTCAAAGGCAACTGAATTTCGGCAACCGGGGCATCGAAGTCGGAATGCCGCGAAACTCACCGAGTCAAAGCGTTTCGCCGTTTGCGGAAGAAAGTATGATGTAGAACAAGTAGCAGAAGCATACATGCTCAAGAGGGATCACCCGAAATTCAAAGGCAACTGAATTTCGGCAACCGGGGCATCGAAGTCGGAATGCCGCGAAACTCACCGAGTCAAAGCGTTTCGCCGTTTGCGGAAGAAAGTATGATGTAGAACAAGTAGCAGAAGCATACATGCTCAAGAGGGATCACCCGAAATTCAAAGGCAACTGAATTTCGGCAACCGGGGCATCGAAGTCGGAATGCCGCGAAACTCACCGAGTCAAAGCGTTTCGCCGTTTGCGGAAGAAAGTATGATGTAGAACAAGTAGCAGAAGCATACATGCTCAAGAGGGATCACCCGAAATTCAAAGGCAACTGAATTTCGGCAACCGGGGCATCGAAGTCGGAATGCCGCGAAACTCACCGAGTCAAAGCGTTTCGCCGTTTGCGGAAGAAAGTATGATGTAGAACAAGTAGCAGAAGCATACATGCTCAAGAGGGATCACCCGAAATTCAAAGGCAACTGAATTTCGGCAACCGGGGCATCGAAGTCGGAATGCCGCGAAACTCACCGAGTCAAAGCGTTTCGCCGTTTGCGGAAGAAAGTATGATGTAGAACAAGTAGCAGAAGCATACATGCTCAAGAGGGATCACCCGAAATTCAAAGGCAACTGAATTTCGGCAACCGGGGCATCGAAGTCGGAATGCCGCGAAACTCACCGAGTCAAAGCGTTTCGCCGTTTGCGGAAGAAAGTATGATGTAGAACAAGTAGCAGAAGCATACATGCTCAAGAGGGATCACCCGAAATTCAAAGGCAACTGAATTTCGGCAACCGGGGCATCGAAGTCGGAATGCCGCGAAACTCACCGAGTCAAAGCGTTTCGCCGTTTGCGGAAGAAAGTATGATGTAGAACAAGTAGCAGAAGCATACATGCTCAAGAGGGATCACCCGAAATTCAAAGGCAACTGAATTTCGGCAACCGGGGCATCGAAGTTGGAATGCCGCGAAACTCACCGAGTCAAAGCGTTTCGCCGTTTGCGGAAGAAAGTATGATGTAGAACAAGTAGCAGAAGCATACATGCTCAAGAGGGATCACCCGAAATTCAAAGGCAACTGAATTTCGGCAACCGGGGCATCGAAGTCGGAATGCCGCGAAACTCACCGAGTCAAAGCGTTTCGCCGTTTGCGGAAGAAAGTATGATGTAGAACAAGTAGCAGAAGCATACATGCTCAAGAGGGATCACCCGAAATTCAAAGGCAACTGAATTTCGGCAACCGGGGCATCGAAGTCGGAATGCCGCGAAACTCACCGAGTCAAAGCGTTTCGCCGTTTGCGGAAGAAAGTATGATGTAGAACAAGTAGCAGAAGCATACATGCTCAAGAGGGATCACCCGAAATTCAAAGGCAACTGAATTTCGGCAACCGGGGCATCGAAGTCGGAATGCCGCGAAACTCACCGAGTCAAAGCGTTTCGCCGTTTGCGGAAGAAAGTATGATGTAGAACAAGTAGCAGAAGCATACATGCTCAAGAGGGATCACCCGAAATTCAAAGGCAACTGAATTTCGGCAACCGGGGCATCGAAGTCGGAATGCCGCGAAACTCACCGAGTCAAAGCGTTTCGCCGTTTGCGGAAGAAAGTATGATGTAGAACAAGTAGCAGAAGCATACATGCTCAAGAGGGATCACCCGAAATTCAAAGGCAACTGAATTTCGGCAACCGGGGCATCGAAGTCGGAATGCCGCGAAACTCACCGAGTCAAAGCGTTTCGCCGTTTGCGGAAGAAAGTATGATGTAGAACAAGTAGCAGAAGCATACATGCTCAAGAGGGATCACCCGAAATTCAAAGGCAACTGAATTTCGGCAACCGGGGCATCGAAGTCGGAATGCCGCGAAACTCACCGAGTCAAAGCGTTTCGCCGTTTGCGGAAGAAAGTATGATGTAGAACAAGTAGCAGAAGCATACATGCTCAAGAGGGATCACCCGAAATTCAAAGGCAACTGAATTTCGGCAACCGGGGCATCGAAGTCGGAATGCCGCGAAACTCACCGAGTCAAAGCGTTTCGCCGTTTGCGGAAGAAAGTATGATGTAGAACAAGTAGCAGAAGCATACATGCTCAAGAGGGATCACCCGAAATTCAAAGGCAACTGAATTTCGGCAACCGGGGCATCGAAGTCGGAATGCCGCGAAACTCACCGAGTCAAAGCGTTTCGCCGTTTGCGGAAGAAAGTATGATGTAGAACAAGTAGCAGAAGCATACATGCTCAAGAGGGATCACCCGAAATTCAAAGGCAACTGAATTTCGGCAACCGGGGCATCGAAGTCGGAATGCCGCGAAACTCACCGAGTCAAAGCGTTTCGCCGTTTGCGGAAGAAAGTATGATGTAGAACAAGTAGCAGAAGCATACATGCTCAAGAGGGATCACCCGAAATTCAAAGGCAACTGAATTTCGGCAACCGGGGCATCGAAGTCGGAATGCCGCGAAACTCACCGAGTCAAAGCGTTTCGCCGTTTGCGGAAGAAAGTATGATGTAGAACAAGTAGCAGAAGCATACATGCTCAAGAGGGATCACCCGAAATTCAAAGGCAACTGAATTTCGGCAACCGGGGCATCGAAGTCGGAATGCCGCGAAACTCACCGAGTCAAAGCGTTTCGCCGTTTGCGGAAGAAAGTATGATGTAGAACAAGTAGCAGAAGCATACATGCTCAAGAGGGATCACCCGAAATTCAAAGGCAACTGAATTTCGGCAACCGGGGCATCGAAGTCGGAATGCCGCGAAACTCACCGAGTCAAAGCGTTTCGCCGTTTGCGGAAGAAAGTATGATGTAGAACAAGTAGCAGAAGCATACATGCTCAAGAGGGATCACCCGAAATTCAAAGGCAACTGAATTTCGGCAACCGGGGCATCGAAGTCGGAATGCCGCGAAACTCACCGAGTCAAAGCGTTTCGCCGTTTGCGGAAGAAAGTATGATGTAGAACAAGTAGCAGAAGCATACATGCTCAAGAGGGATCACCCGAAATTCAAAGGCAACTGAATTTCGGCAACCGGGGCATCGAAGTCGGAATGCCGCGAAACTCACCGAGTCAAAGCGTTTCGCCGTTTGCGGAAGAAAGTATGATGTAGAACAAGTAGCAGAAGCATACATGCTCAAGAGGGATCACCCGAAATTCAAAGGCAACTGAATTTCGGCAACCGGGGCATCGAAGTCGGAATGCCGCGAAACTCACCGAGTCAAAGCGTTTCGCCGTTTGCGGAAGAAAGTATGATGTAGAACAAGTAGCAGAAGCATACATGCTCAAGAGGGATCACCCGAAATTCAAAGGCAACTGAATTTCGGCAACCGGGGCATCGAAGTCGGAATGCCGCGAAACTCACCGAGTCAAAGCGTTTCGCCGTTTGCGGAAGAAAGTATGATGTAGAACAAGTAGCAGAAGCATACATGCTCAAGAGGGATCACCCGAAATTCAAAGGCAACTGAATTTCGGCAACCGGGGCATCGAAGTCGGAATGCCGCGAAACTCACCGAGTCAAAGCGTTTCGCCGTTTGCGGAAGAAAGTATGATGTAGAACAAGTAGCAGAAGCATACATGCTCAAGAGGGATCACCCGAAATTCAAAGGCAACTGAATTTCGGCAACCGGGGCATCGAAGTCGGAATGCCGCGAAACTCACCGAGTCAAAGCGTTTCGCCGTTTGCGGAAGAAAGTATGATGTAGAACAAGTAGCAGAAGCATACATGCTCAAGAGGGATCACCCGAAATTCAAAGGCAACTGAATTTCGGCAACCGGGGCATCGAAGTCGGAATGCCGCGAAACTCACCGAGTCAAAGCGTTTCGCCGTTTGCGGAAGAAAGTATGATGTAGAACAAGTAGCAGAAGCATACATGCTCAAGAGGGATCACCCGAAATTCAAAGGCAACTGAATTTCGGCAACCGGGGCATCGAAGTCGGAATGCCGCGAAACTCACCGAGTCAAAGCGTTTCGCCGTTTGCGGAAGAAAGTATGATGTAGAACAAGTAGCAGAAGCATACATGCTCAAGAGGGATCACCCGAAATTCAAAGGCAACTGAATTTCGGCAACCGGGGCATCGAAGTCGGAATGCCGCGAAACTCACCGAGTCAAAGCGTTTCGCCGTTTGCGGAAGAAAGTATGATGTAGAACAAGTAGCAGAAGCATACATGCTCAAGAGGGATCACCCGAAATTCAAAGGCAACTGAATTTCGGCAACCGGGGCATCGAAGTCGGAATGCCGCGAAACTCACCGAGTCAAAGCGTTTCGCCGTTTGCGGAAGAAAGTATGATGTAGAACAAGTAGCAGAAGCATACATGCTCAAGAGGGATCACCCGAAATTCAAAGGCAACTGAATTTCGGCAACCGGGGCATCGAAGTCGGAATGCCGCGAAACTCACCGAGTCAAAGCGTTTCGCCGTTTGCGGAAGAAAGTATGATGTAGAACAAGTAGCAGAAGCATACATGCTCAAGAGGGATCACCCGAAATTCAAAGGCAACTGAATTTCGGCAACCGGGGCATCGAAGTCGGAATGCCGCGAAACTCACCGAGTCAAAGCGTTTCGCCGTTTGCGGAAGAAAGTATGATGTAGAACAAGTAGCAGAAGCATACATGCTCAAGAGGGATCACCCGAAATTCAAAGGCAACTGAATTTCGGCAACCGGGGCATCGAAGTCGGAATGCCGCGAAACTCACCGAGTCAAAGCGTTTCGCCGTTTGCGGAAGAAAGTATGATGTAGAACAAGTAGCAGAAGCATACATGCTCAAGAGGGATCACCCGAAATTCAAAGGCAACTGAATTTCGGCAACCGGGGCATCGAAGTCGGAATGCCGCGAAACTCACCGAGTCAAAGCGTTTCGCCGTTTGCGGAAGAAAGTATGATGTAGAACAAGTAGCAGAAGCATACATGCTCAAGAGGGATCACCCGAAATTCAAAGGCAACTGAATTTCGGCAACCGGGGCATCGAAGTCGGAATGCCGCGAAACTCACCGAGTCAAAGCGTTTCGCCGTTTGCGGAAGAAAGTATGATGTAGAACAAGTAGCAGAAGCATACATGCTCAAGAGGGATCACCCGAAATTCAAAGGCAACTGAATTTCGGCAACCGGGGCATCGAAGTCGGAATGCCGCGAAACTCACCGAGTCAAAGCGTTTCGCCGTTTGCGGAAGAAAGTATGATGTAGAACAAGTAGCAGAAGCATACATGCTCAAGAGGGATCACCCGAAATTCAAAGGCAACTGAATTTCGGCAACCGGGGCATCGAAGTCGGAATGCCGCGAAACTCACCGAGTCAAAGCGTTTCGCCGTTTGCGGAAGAAAGTATGATGTAGAACAAGTAGCAGAAGCATACATGCTCAAGAGGGATCACCCGAAATTCAAAGGCAACTGAATTTCGGCAACCGGGGCATCGAAGTCGGAATGCCGCGAAACTCACCGAGTCAAAGCGTTTCGCCGTTTGCGGAAGAAAGTATGATGTAGAACAAGTAGCAGAAGCATACATGCTCAAGAGGGATCACCCGAAATTCAAAGGCAACTGAATTTCGGCAACCGGGGCATCGAAGTCGGAATGCCGCGAAACTCACCGAGTCAAAGCGTTTCGCCGTTTGCGGAAGAAAGTATGATGTAGAACAAGTAGCAGAAGCATACATGCTCAAGAGGGATCACCCGAAATTCAAAGGCAACTGAATTTCGGCAACCGGGGCATCGAAGTCGGAATGCCGCGAAACTCACCGAGTCAAAGCGTTTCGCCGTTTGCGGAAGAAAGTATGATGTAGAACAAGTAGCAGAAGCATACATGCTCAAGAGGGATCACCCGAAATTCAAAGGCAACTGAATTTCGGCAACCGGGGCATCGAAGTCGGAATGCCGCGAAACTCACCGAGTCAAAGCGTTTCGCCGTTTGCGGAAGAAAGTATGATGTAGAACAAGTAGCAGAAGCATACATGCTCAAGAGGGATCACCCGAAATTCAAAGGCAACTGAATTTCGGCAACCGGGGCATCGAAGTCGGAATGCCGCGAAACTCACCGAGTCAAAGCGTTTCGCCGTTTGCGGAAGAAAGTATGATGTAGAACAAGTAGCAGAAGCATACATGCTCAAGAGGGATCACCCGAAATTCAAAGGCAACTGAATTTCGGCAACCGGGGCATCGAAGTCGGAATGCCGCGAAACTCACCGAGTCAAAGCGTTTCGCCGTTTGCGGAAGAAAGTATGATGTAGAACAAGTAGCAGAAGCATACATGCTCAAGAGGGATCACCCGAAATTCAAAGGCAACTGAATTTCGGCAACCGGGGCATCGAAGTCGGAATGCCGCGAAACTCACCGAGTCAAAGCGTTTCGCCGTTTGCGGAAGAAAGTATGATGTAGAACAAGTAGCAGAAGCATACATGCTCAAGAGGGATCACCCGAAATTCAAAGGCAACTGAATTTCGGCAACCGGGGCATCGAAGTCGGAATGCCGCGAAACTCACCGAGTCAAAGCGTTTCGCCGTTTGCGGAAGAAAGTATGATGTAGAACAAGTAGCAGAAGCATACATGCTCAAGAGGGATCACCCGAAATTCAAAGGCAACTGAATTTCGGCAACCGGGGCATCGAAGTCGGAATGCCGCGAAACTCACCGAGTCAAAGCGTTTCGCCGTTTGCGGAAGAAAGTATGATGTAGAACAAGTAGCAGAAGCATACATGCTCAAGAGGGATCACCCGAAATTCAAAGGCAACTGAATTTCGGCAACCGGGGCATCGAAGTCGGAATGCCGCGAAACTCACCGAGTCAAAGCGTTTCGCCGTTTGCGGAAGAAAGTATGATGTAGAACAAGTAGCAGAAGCATACATGCTCAAGAGGGATCACCCGAAATTCAAAGGCAACTGAATTTCGGCAACCGGGGCATCGAAGTCGGAATGCCGCGAAACTCACCGAGTCAAAGCGTTTCGCCGTTTGCGGAAGAAAGTATGATGTAGAACAAGTAGCAGAAGCATACATGCTCAAGAGGGATCACCCGAAATTCAAAGGCAACTGAATTTCGGCAACCGGGGCATCGAAGTCGGAATGCCGCGAAACTCACCGAGTCAAAGCGTTTCGCCGTTTGCGGAAGAAAGTATGATGTAGAACAAGTAGCAGAAGCATACATGCTCAAGAGGGATCACCCGAAATTCAAAGGCAACTGAATTTCGGCAACCGGGGCATCGAAGTCGGAATGCCGCGAAACTCACCGAGTCAAAGCGTTTCGCCGTTTGCGGAAGAAAGTATGATGTAGAACAAGTAGCAGAAGCATACATGCTCAAGAGGGATCACCCGAAATTCAAAGGCAACTGAATTTCGGCAACCGGGGCATCGAAGTCGGAATGCCGCGAAACTCACCGAGTCAAAGCGTTTCGCCGTTTGCGGAAGAAAGTATGATGTAGAACAAGTAGCAGAAGCATACATGCTCAAGAGGGATCACCCGAAATTCAAAGGCAACTGAATTTCGGCAACCGGGGCATCGAAGTCGGAATGCCGCGAAACTCACCGAGTCAAAGCGTTTCGCCGTTTGCGGAAGAAAGTATGATGTAGAACAAGTAGCAGAAGCATACATGCTCAAGAGGGATCACCCGAAATTCAAAGGCAACTGAATTTCGGCAACCGGGGCATCGAAGTCGGAATGCCGCGAAACTCACCGAGTCAAAGCGTTTCGCCGTTTGCGGAAGAAAGTATGATGTAGAACAAGTAGCAGAAGCATACATGCTCAAGAGGGATCACCCGAAATTCAAAGGCAACTGAATTTCGGCAACCGGGGCATCGAAGTCGGAATGCCGCGAAACTCACCGAGTCAAAGCGTTTCGCCGTTTGCGGAAGAAAGTATGATGTAGAACAAGTAGCAGAAGCATACATGCTCAAGAGGGATCACCCGAAATTCAAAGGCAACTGAATTTCGGCAACCGGGGCATCGAAGTCGGAATGCCGCGAAACTCACCGAGTCAAAGCGTTTCGCCGTTTGCGGAAGAAAGTATGATGTAGAACAAGTAGCAGAAGCATACATGCTCAAGAGGGATCACCCGAAATTCAAAGGCAACTGAATTTCGGCAACCGGGGCATCGAAGTCGGAATGCCGCGAAACTCACCGAGTCAAAGCGTTTCGCCGTTTGCGGAAGAAAGTATGATGTAGAACAAGTAGCAGAAGCATACATGCTCAAGAGGGATCACCCGAAATTCAAAGGCAACTGAATTTCGGCAACCGGGGCATCGAAGTCGGAATGCCGCGAAACTCACCGAGTCAAAGCGTTTCGCCGTTTGCGGAAGAAAGTATGATGTAGAACAAGTAGCAGAAGCATACATGCTCAAGAGGGATCACCCGAAATTCAAAGGCAACTGAATTTCGGCAACCGGGGCATCGAAGTCGGAATGCCGCGAAACTCACCGAGTCAAAGCGTTTCGCCGTTTGCGGAAGAAAGTATGATGTAGAACAAGTAGCAGAAGCATACATGCTCAAGAGGGATCACCCGAAATTCAAAGGCAACTGAATTTCGGCAACCGGGGCATCGAAGTCGGAATGCCGCGAAACTCACCGAGTCAAAGCGTTTCGCCGTTTGCGGAAGAAAGTATGATGTAGAACAAGTAGCAGAAGCATACATGCTCAAGAGGGATCACCCGAAATTCAAAGGCAACTGAATTTCGGCAACCGGGGCATCGAAGTCGGAATGCCGCGAAACTCACCGAGTCAAAGCGTTTCGCCGTTTGCGGAAGAAAGTATGATGTAGAACAAGTAGCAGAAGCATACATGCTCAAGAGGGATCACCCGAAATTCAAAGGCAACTGAATTTCGGCAACCGGGGCATCGAAGTCGGAATGCCGCGAAACTCACCGAGTCAAAGCGTTTCGCCGTTTGCGGAAGAAAGTATGATGTAGAACAAGTAGCAGAAGCATACATGCTCAAGAGGGATCACCCGAAATTCAAAGGCAACTGAATTTCGGCAACCGGGGCATCGAAGTCGGAATGCCGCGAAACTCACCGAGTCAAAGCGTTTCGCCGTTTGCGGAAGAAAGTATGATGTAGAACAAGTAGCAGAAGCATACATGCTCAAGAGGGATCACCCGAAATTCAAAGGCAACTGAATTTCGGCAACCGGGGCATCGAAGTCGGAATGCCGCGAAACTCACCGAGTCAAAGCGTTTCGCCGTTTGCGGAAGAAAGTATGATGTAGAACAAGTAGCAGAAGCATACATGCTCAAGAGGGATCACCCGAAATTCAAAGGCAACTGAATTTCGGCAACCGGGGCATCGAAGTCGGAATGCCGCGAAACTCACCGAGTCAAAGCGTTTCGCCGTTTGCGGAAGAAAGTATGATGTAGAACAAGTAGCAGAAGCATACATGCTCAAGAGGGATCACCCGAAATTCAAAGGCAACTGAATTTCGGCAACCGGGGCATCGAAGTCGGAATGCCGCGAAACTCACCGAGTCAAAGCGTTTCGCCGTTTGCGGAAGAAAGTATGATGTAGAACAAGTAGCAGAAGCATACATGCTCAAGAGGGATCACCCGAAATTCAAAGGCAACTGAATTTCGGCAACCGGGGCATCGAAGTCGGAATGCCGCGAAACTCACCGAGTCAAAGCGTTTCGCCGTTTGCGGAAGAAAGTATGATGTAGAACAAGTAGCAGAAGCATACATGCTCAAGAGGGATCACCCGAAATTCAAAGGCAACTGAATTTCGGCAACCGGGGCATCGAAGTCGGAATGCCGCGAAACTCACCGAGTCAAAGCGTTTCGCCGTTTGCGGAAGAAAGTATGATGTAGAACAAGTAGCAGAAGCATACATGCTCAAGAGGGATCACCCGAAATTCAAAGGCAACTGAATTTCGGCAACCGGGGCATCGAAGTCGGAATGCCGCGAAACTCACCGAGTCAAAGCGTTTCGCCGTTTGCGGAAGAAAGTATGATGTAGAACAAGTAGCAGAAGCATACATGCTCAAGAGGGATCACCCGAAATTCAAAGGCAACTGAATTTCGGCAACCGGGGCATCGAAGTCGGAATGCCGCGAAACTCACCGAGTCAAAGCGTTTCGCCGTTTGCGGAAGAAAGTATGATGTAGAACAAGTAGCAGAAGCATACATGCTCAAGAGGGATCACCCGAAATTCAAAGGCAACTGAATTTCGGCAACCGGGGCATCGAAGTCGGAATGCCGCGAAACTCACCGAGTCAAAGCGTTTCGCCGTTTGCGGAAGAAAGTATGATGTAGAACAAGTAGCAGAAGCATACATGCTCAAGAGGGATCACCCGAAATTCAAAGGCAACTGAATTTCGGCAACCGGGGCATCGAAGTCGGAATGCCGCGAAACTCACCGAGTCAAAGCGTTTCGCCGTTTGCGGAAGAAAGTCTGATGTAGAACAAGTAGCAGAAGCATACATGCTCAAGAGGGATCACCCGAAATTCAAAGGCAACTGAATTTCGGCAACCGGGGCATCGAAGTCGGAATGCCGCGAAACTCACCGAGTCAAAGCGTTTCGCCGTTTGCGGAAGAAAGTATGATGTAGAACAAGTAGCAGAAGCATACATGCTCAAGAGGGATCACCCGAAATTCAAAGGCAACTGAATTTCGGCAACCGGGGCATCGAAGTCGGAATGCCGCGAAACTCACCGAGTCAAAGCGTTTCGCCGTTTGCGGAAGAAAGTATGATGTAGAACAAGTAGCAGAAGCATACATGCTCAAGAGGGATCACCCGAAATTCAAAGGCAACTGAATTTCGGCAACCGGGGCATCGAAGTCGGAATGCCGCGAAACTCACCGAGTCAAAGCGTTTCGCCGTTTGCGGAAGAAAGTATGATGTAGAACAAGTAGCAGAAGCATACATGCTCAAGAGGGATCACCCGAAATTCAAAGGCAACTGAATTTCGGCAACCGGGGCATCGAAGTCGGAATGCCGCGAAACTCACCGAGTCAAAGCGTTTCGCCGTTTGCGGAAGAAAGTATGATGTAGAACAAGTAGCAGAAGCATACATGCTCAAGAGGGATCACCCGAAATTCAAAGGCAACTGAATTTCGGCAACCGGGGCATCGAAGTCGGAATGCCGCGAAACTCACCGAGTCAAAGCGTTTCGCCGTTTGCGGAAGAAAGTATGATGTAGAACAAGTAGCAGAAGCATACATGCTCAAGAGGGATCACCCGAAATTCAAAGGCAACTGAATTTCGGCAACCGGGGCATCGAAGTCGGAATGCCGCGAAACTCACCGAGTCAAAGCGTTTCGCCGTTTGCGGAAGAAAGTATGATGTAGAACAAGTAGCAGAAGCATACATGCTCAAGAGGGATCACCCGAAATTCAAAGGCAACTGAATTTCGGCAACCGGGGCATCGAAGTCGGAATGCCGCGAAACTCACCGAGTCAAAGCGTTTCGCCGTTTGCGGAAGAAAGTATGATGTAGAACAAGTAGCAGAAGCATACATGCTCAAGAGGGATCACCCGAAATTCAAAGGCAACTGAATTTCGGCAACCGGGGCATCGAAGTCGGAATGCCGCGAAACTCACCGAGTCAAAGCGTTTCGCCGTTTGCGGAAGAAAGTATGATGTAGAACAAGTAGCAGAAGCATACATGCTCAAGAGGGATCACCCGAAATTCAAAGGCAACTGAATTTCGGCAACCGGGGCATCGAAGTCGGAATGCCGCGAAACTCACCGAGTCAAAGCGTTTCGCCGTTTGCGGAAGAAAGTATGATGTAGAACAAGTAGCAGAAGCATACATGCTCAAGAGGGATCACCCGAAATTCAAAGGCAACTGAATTTCGGCAACCGGGGCATCGAAGTCGGAATGCCGCGAAACTCACCGAGTCAAAGCGTTTCGCCGTTTGCGGAAGAAAGTATGATGTAGAACAAGTAGCAGAAGCATACATGCTCAAGAGGGATCACCCGAAATTCAAAGGCAACTGAATTTCGGCAACCGGGGCATCGAAGTCGGAATGCCGCGAAACTCACCGAGTCAAAGCGTTTCGCCGTTTGCGGAAGAAAGTATGATGTAGAACAAGTAGCAGAAGCATACATGCTCAAGAGGGATCACCCGAAATTCAAAGGCAACTGAATTTCGGCAACCGGGGCATCGAAGTCGGAATGCCGCGAAACTCACCGAGTCAAAGCGTTTCGCCGTTTGCGGAAGAAAGTATGATGTAGAACAAGTAGCAGAAGCATACATGCTCAAGAGGGATCACCCGAAATTCAAAGGCAACTGAATTTCGGCAACCGGGGCATCGAAGTCGGAATGCCGCGAAACTCACCGAGTCAAAGCGTTTCGCCGTTTGCGGAAGAAAGTATGATGTAGAACAAGTAGCAGAAGCATACATGCTCAAGAGGGATCACCCGAAATTCAAAGGCAACTGAATTTCGGCAACCGGGGCATCGAAGTCGGAATGCCGCGAAACTCACCGAGTCAAAGCGTTTCGCCGTTTGCGGAAGAAAGTATGATGTAGAACAAGTAGCAGAAGCATACATGCTCAAGAGGGATCACCCGAAATTCAAAGGCAACTGAATTTCGGCAACCGGGGCATCGAAGTCGGAATGCCGCGAAACTCACCGAGTCAAAGCGTTTCGCCGTTTGCGGAAGAAAGTATGATGTAGAACAAGTAGCAGAAGCATACATGCTCAAGAGGGATCACCCGAAATTCAAAGGCAACTGAATTTCGGCAACCGGGGCATCGAAGTCGGAATGCCGCGAAACTCACCGAGTCAAAGCGTTTCGCCGTTTGCGGAAGAAAGTATGATGTAGAACAAGTAGCAGAAGCATACATGCTCAAGAGGGATCACCCGAAATTCAAAGGCAACTGAATTTCGGCAACCGGGGCATCGAAGTCGGAATGCCGCGAAACTCACCGAGTCAAAGCGTTTCGCCGTTTGCGGAAGAAAGTATGATGTAGAACAAGTAGCAGAAGCATACATGCTCAAGAGGGATCACCCGAAATTCAAAGGCAACTGAATTTCGGCAACCGGGGCATCGAAGTCGGAATGCCGCGAAACTCACCGAGTCAAAGCGTTTCGCCGTTTGCGGAAGAAAGTATGATGTAGAACAAGTAGCAGAAGCATACATGCTCAAGAGGGATCACCCGAAATTCAAAGGCAACTGAATTTCGGCAACCGGGGCATCGAAGTCGGAATGCCGCGAAACTCACCGAGTCAAAGCGTTTCGCCGTTTGCGGAAGAAAGTATGATGTAGAACAAGTAGCAGAAGCATACATGCTCAAGAGGGATCACCCGAAATTCAAAGGCAACTGAATTTCGGCAACCGGGGCATCGAAGTCGGAATGCCGCGAAACTCACCGAGTCAAAGCGTTTCGCCGTTTGCGGAAGAAAGTATGATGTAGAACAAGTAGCAGAAGCATACATGCTCAAGAGGGATCACCCGAAATTCAAAGGCAACTGAATTTCGGCAACCGGGGCATCGAAGTCGGAATGCCGCGAAACTCACCGAGTCAAAGCGTTTCGCCGTTTGCGGAAGAAAGTATGATGTAGAACAAGTAGCAGAAGCATACATGCTCAAGAGGGATCACCCGAAATTCAAAGGCAACTGAATTTCGGCAACCGGGGCATCGAAGTCGGAATGCCGCGAAACTCACCGAGTCAAAGCGTTTCGCCGTTTGCGGAAGAAAGTATGATGTAGAACAAGTAGCAGAAGCATACATGCTCAAGAGGGATCACCCGAAATTCAAAGGCAACTGAATTTCGGCAACCGGGGCATCGAAGTCGGAATGCCGCGAAACTCACCGAGTCAAAGCGTTTCGCCGTTTGCGGAAGAAAGTATGATGTAGAACAAGTAGCAGAAGCATACATGCTCAAGAGGGATCACCCGAAATTCAAAGGCAACTGAATTTCGGCAACCGGGGCATCGAAGTCGGAATGCCGCGAAACTCACCGAGTCAAAGCGTTTCGCCGTTTGCGGAAGAAAGTATGATGTAGAACAAGTAGCAGAAGCATACATGCTCAAGAGGGATCACCCGAAATTCAAAGGCAACTGAATTTCGGCAACCGGGGCATCGAAGTCGGAATGCCGCGAAACTCACCGAGTCAAAGCGTTTCGCCGTTTGCGGAAGAAAGTATGATGTAGAACAAGTAGCAGAAGCATACATGCTCAAGAGGGATCACCCGAAATTCAAAGGCAACTGAATTTCGGCAACCGGGGCATCGAAGTCGGAATGCCGCGAAACTCACCGAGTCAAAGCGTTTCGCCGTTTGCGGAAGAAAGTATGATGTAGAACAAGTAGCAGAAGCATACATGCTCAAGAGGGATCACCCGAAATTCAAAGGCAACTGAATTTCGGCAACCGGGGCATCGAAGTCGGAATGCCGCGAAACTCACCGAGTCAAAGCGTTTCGCCGTTTGCGGAAGAAAGTATGATGTAGAACAAGTAGCAGAAGCATACATGCTCAAGAGGGATCACCCGAAATTCAAAGGCAACTGAATTTCGGCAACCGGGGCATCGAAGTCGGAATGCCGCGAAACTCACCGAGTCAAAGCGTTTCGCCGTTTGCGGAAGAAAGTATGATGTAGAACAAGTAGCAGAAGCATACATGCTCAAGAGGGATCACCCGAAATTCAAAGGCAACTGAATTTCGGCAACCGGGGCATCGAAGTCGGAATGCCGCGAAACTCACCGAGTCAAAGCGTTTCGCCGTTTGCGGAAGAAAGTATGATGTAGAACAAGTAGCAGAAGCATACATGCTCAAGAGGGATCACCCGAAATTCAAAGGCAACTGAATTTCGGCAACCGGGGCATCGAAGTCGGAATGCCGCGAAACTCACCGAGTCAAAGCGTTTCGCCGTTTGCGGAAGAAAGTATGATGTAGAACAAGTAGCAGAAGCATACATGCTCAAGAGGGATCACCCGAAATTCAAAGGCAACTGAATTTCGGCAACCGGGGCATCGAAGTCGGAATGCCGCGAAACTCACCGAGTCAAAGCGTTTCGCCGTTTGCGGAAGAAAGTATGATGTAGAACAAGTAGCAGAAGCATACATGCTCAAGAGGGATCACCCGAAATTCAAAGGCAACTGAATTTCGGCAACCGGGGCATCGAAGTCGGAATGCCGCGAAACTCACCGAGTCAAAGCGTTTCGCCGTTTGCGGAAGAAAGTATGATGTAGAACAAGTAGCAGAAGCATACATGCTCAAGAGGGATCACCCGAAATTCAAAGGCAACTGAATTTCGGCAACCGGGGCATCGAAGTCGGAATGCCGCGAAACTCACCGAGTCAAAGCGTTTCGCCGTTTGCGGAAGAAAGTATGATGTAGAACAAGTAGCAGAAGCATACATGCTCAAGAGGGATCACCCGAAATTCAAAGGCAACTGAATTTCGGCAACCGGGGCATCGAAGTCGGAATGCCGCGAAACTCACCGAGTCAAAGCGTTTCGCCGTTTGCGGAAGAAAGTATGATGTAGAACAAGTAGCAGAAGCATACATGCTCAAGAGGGATCACCCGAAATTCAAAGGCAACTGAATTTCGGCAACCGGGGCATCGAAGTCGGAATGCCGCGAAACTCACCGAGTCAAAGCGTTTCGCCGTTTGCGGAAGAAAGTATGATGTAGAACAAGTAGCAGAAGCATACATGCTCAAGAGGGATCACCCGAAATTCAAAGGCAACTGAATTTCGGCAACCGGGGCATCGAAGTCGGAATGCCGCGAAACTCACCGAGTCAAAGCGTTTCGCCGTTTGCGGAAGAAAGTATGATGTAGAACAAGTAGCAGAAGCATACATGCTCAAGAGGGATCACCCGAAATTCAAAGGCAACTGAATTTCGGCAACCGGGGCATCGAAGTCGGAATGCCGCGAAACTCACCGAGTCAAAGCGTTTCGCCGTTTGCGGAAGAAAGTATGATGTAGAACAAGTAGCAGAAGCATACATGCTCAAGAGGGATCACCCGAAATTCAAAGGCAACTGAATTTCGGCAACCGGGGCATCGAAGTCGGAATGCCGCGAAACTCACCGAGTCAAAGCGTTTCGCCGTTTGCGGAAGAAAGTATGATGTAGAACAAGTAGCAGAAGCATACATGCTCAAGAGGGATCACCCGAAATTCAAAGGCAACTGAATTTCGGCAACCGGGGCATCGAAGTCGGAATGCCGCGAAACTCACCGAGTCAAAGCGTTTCGCCGTTTGCGGAAGAAAGTATGATGTAGAACAAGTAGCAGAAGCATACATGCTCAAGAGGGATCACCCGAAATTCAAAGGCAACTGAATTTCGGCAACCGGGGCATCGAAGTCGGAATGCCGCGAAACTCACCGAGTCAAAGCGTTTCGCCGTTTGCGGAAGAAAGTATGATGTAGAACAAGTAGCAGAAGCATACATGCTCAAGAGGGATCACCCGAAATTCAAAGGCAACTGAATTTCGGCAACCGGGGCATCGAAGTCGGAATGCCGCGAAACTCACCGAGTCAAAGCGTTTCGCCGTTTGCGGAAGAAAGTATGATGTAGAACAAGTAGCAGAAGCATACATGCTCAAGAGGGATCACCCGAAATTCAAAGGCAACTGAATTTCGGCAACCGGGGCATCGAAGTCGGAATGCCGCGAAACTCACCGAGTCAAAGCGTTTCGCCGTTTGCGGAAGAAAGTATGATGTAGAACAAGTAGCAGAAGCATACATGCTCAAGAGGGATCACCCGAAATTCAAAGGCAACTGAATTTCGGCAACCGGGGCATCGAAGTCGGAATGCCGCGAAACTCACCGAGTCAAAGCGTTTCGCCGTTTGCGGAAGAAAGTATGATGTAGAACAAGTAGCAGAAGCATACATGCTCAAGAGGGATCACCCGAAATTCAAAGGCAACTGAATTTCGGCAACCGGGGCATCGAAGTCGGAATGCCGCGAAACTCACCGAGTCAAAGCGTTTCGCCGTTTGCGGAAGAAAGTATGATGTAGAACAAGTAGCAGAAGCATACATGCTCAAGAGGGATCACCCGAAATTCAAAGGCAACTGAATTTCGGCAACCGGGGCATCGAAGTCGGAATGCCGCGAAACTCACCGAGTCAAAGCGTTTCGCCGTTTGCGGAAGAAAGTATGATGTAGAACAAGTAGCAGAAGCATACATGCTCAAGAGGGATCACCCGAAATTCAAAGGCAACTGAATTTCGGCAACCGGGGCATCGAAGTCGGAATGCCGCGAAACTCACCGAGTCAAAGCGTTTCGCCGTTTGCGGAAGAAAGTATGATGTAGAACAAGTAGCAGAAGCATACATGCTCAAGAGGGATCACCCGAAATTCAAAGGCAACTGAATTTCGGCAACCGGGGCATCGAAGTCGGAATGCCGCGAAACTCACCGAGTCAAAGCGTTTCGCCGTTTGCGGAAGAAAGTATGATGTAGAACAAGTAGCAGAAGCATACATGCTCAAGAGGGATCACCCGAAATTCAAAGGCAACTGAATTTCGGCAACCGGGGCATCGAAGTCGGAATGCCGCGAAACTCACCGAGTCAAAGCGTTTCGCCGTTTGCGGAAGAAAGTATGATGTAGAACAAGTAGCAGAAGCATACATGCTCAAGAGGGATCACCCGAAATTCAAAGGCAACTGAATTTCGGCAACCGGGGCATCGAAGTCGGAATGCCGCGAAACTCACCGAGTCAAAGCGTTTCGCCGTTTGCGGAAGAAAGTATGATGTAGAACAAGTAGCAGAAGCATACATGCTCAAGAGGGATCACCCGAAATTCAAAGGCAACTGAATTTCGGCAACCGGGGCATCGAAGTCGGAATGCCGCGAAACTCACCGAGTCAAAGCGTTTCGCCGTTTGCGGAAGAAAGTATGATGTAGAACAAGTAGCAGAAGCATACATGCTCAAGAGGGATCACCCGAAATTCAAAGGCAACTGAATTTCGGCAACCGGGGCATCGAAGTCGGAATGCCGCGAAACTCACCGAGTCAAAGCGTTTCGCCGTTTGCGGAAGAAAGTATGATGTAGAACAAGTAGCAGAAGCATACATGCTCAAGAGGGATCACCCGAAATTCAAAGGCAACTGAATTTCGGCAACCGGGGCATCGAAGTCGGAATGCCGCGAAACTCACCGAGTCAAAGCGTTTCGCCGTTTGCGGAAGAAAGTATGATGTAGAACAAGTAGCAGAAGCATACATGCTCAAGAGGGATCACCCGAAATTCAAAGGCAACTGAATTTCGGCAACCGGGGCATCGAAGTCGGAATGCCGCGAAACTCACCGAGTCAAAGCGTTTCGCCGTTTGCGGAAGAAAGTATGATGTAGAACAAGTAGCAGAAGCATACATGCTCAAGAGGGATCACCCGAAATTCAAAGGCAACTGAATTTCGGCAACCGGGGCATCGAAGTCGGAATGCCGCGAAACTCACCGAGTCAAAGCGTTTCGCCGTTTGCGGAAGAAAGTATGATGTAGAACAAGTAGCAGAAGCATACATGCTCAAGAGGGATCACCCGAAATTCAAAGGCAACTGAATTTCGGCAACCGGGGCATCGAAGTCGGAATGCCGCGAAACTCACCGAGTCAAAGCGTTTCGCCGTTTGCGGAAGAAAGTATGATGTAGAACAAGTAGCAGAAGCATACATGCTCAAGAGGGATCACCCGAAATTCAAAGGCAACTGAATTTCGGCAACCGGGGCATCGAAGTCGGAATGCCGCGAAACTCACCGAGTCAAAGCGTTTCGCCGTTTGCGGAAGAAAGTATGATGTAGAACAAGTAGCAGAAGCATACATGCTCAAGAGGGATCACCCGAAATTCAAAGGCAACTGAATTTCGGCAACCGGGGCATCGAAGTCGGAATGCCGCGAAACTCACCGAGTCAAAGCGTTTCGCCGTTTGCGGAAGAAAGTATGATGTAGAACAAGTAGCAGAAGCATACATGCTCAAGAGGGATCACCCGAAATTCAAAGGCAACTGAATTTCGGCAACCGGGGCATCGAAGTCGGAATGCCGCGAAACTCACCGAGTCAAAGCGTTTCGCCGTTTGCGGAAGAAAGTATGATGTAGAACAAGTAGCAGAAGCATACATGCTCAAGAGGGATCACCCGAAATTCAAAGGCAACTGAATTTCGGCAACCGGGGCATCGAAGTCGGAATGCCGCGAAACTCACCGAGTCAAAGCGTTTCGCCGTTTGCGGAAGAAAGTATGATGTAGAACAAGTAGCAGAAGCATACATGCTCAAGAGGGATCACCCGAAATTCAAAGGCAACTGAATTTCGGCAACCGGGGCATCGAAGTCGGAATGCCGCGAAACTCACCGAGTCAAAGCGTTTCGCCGTTTGCGGAAGAAAGTATGATGTAGAACAAGTAGCAGAAGCATACATGCTCAAGAGGGATCACCCGAAATTCAAAGGCAACTGAATTTCGGCAACCGGGGCATCGAAGTCGGAATGCCGCGAAACTCACCGAGTCAAAGCGTTTCGCCGTTTGCGGAAGAAAGTATGATGTAGAACAAGTAGCAGAAGCATACATGCTCAAGAGGGATCACCCGAAATTCAAAGGCAACTGAATTTCGGCAACCGGGGCATCGAAGTCGGAATGCCGCGAAACTCACCGAGTCAAAGCGTTTCGCCGTTTGCGGAAGAAAGTATGATGTAGAACAAGTAGCAGAAGCATACATGCTCAAGAGGGATCACCCGAAATTCAAAGGCAACTGAATTTCGGCAACCGGGGCATCGAAGTCGGAATGCCGCGAAACTCACCGAGTCAAAGCGTTTCGCCGTTTGCGGAAGAAAGTATGATGTAGAACAAGTAGCAGAAGCATACATGCTCAAGAGGGATCACCCGAAATTCAAAGGCAACTGAATTTCGGCAACCGGGGCATCGAAGTCGGAATGCCGCGAAACTCACCGAGTCAAAGCGTTTCGCCGTTTGCGGAAGAAAGTATGATGTAGAACAAGTAGCAGAAGCATACATGCTCAAGAGGGATCACCCGAAATTCAAAGGCAACTGAATTTCGGCAACCGGGGCATCGAAGTCGGAATGCCGCGAAACTCACCGAGTCAAAGCGTTTCGCCGTTTGCGGAAGAAAGTATGATGTAGAACAAGTAGCAGAAGCATACATGCTCAAGAGGGATCACCCGAAATTCAAAGGCAACTGAATTTCGGCAACCGGGGCATCGAAGTCGGAATGCCGCGAAACTCACCGAGTCAAAGCGTTTCGCCGTTTGCGGAAGAAAGTATGATGTAGAACAAGTAGCAGAAGCATACATGCTCAAGAGGGATCACCCGAAATTCAAAGGCAACTGAATTTCGGCAACCGGGGCATCGAAGTCGGAATGCCGCGAAACTCACCGAGTCAAAGCGTTTCGCCGTTTGCGGAAGAAAGTATGATGTAGAACAAGTAGCAGAAGCATACATGCTCAAGAGGGATCACCCGAAATTCAAAGGCAACTGAATTTCGGCAACCGGGGCATCGAAGTCGGAATGCCGCGAAACTCACCGAGTCAAAGCGTTTCGCCGTTTGCGGAAGAAAGTATGATGTAGAACAAGTAGCAGAAGCATACATGCTCAAGAGGGATCACCCGAAATTCAAAGGCAACTGAATTTCGGCAACCGGGGCATCGAAGTCGGAATGCCGCGAAACTCACCGAGTCAAAGCGTTTCGCCGTTTGCGGAAGAAAGTATGATGTAGAACAAGTAGCAGAAGCATACATGCTCAAGAGGGATCACCCGAAATTCAAAGGCAACTGAATTTCGGCAACCGGGGCATCGAAGTCGGAATGCCGCGAAACTCACCGAGTCAAAGCGTTTCGCCGTTTGCGGAAGAAAGTATGATGTAGAACAAGTAGCAGAAGCATACATGCTCAAGAGGGATCACCCGAAATTCAAAGGCAACTGAATTTCGGCAACCGGGGCATCGAAGTCGGAATGCCGCGAAACTCACCGAGTCAAAGCGTTTCGCCGTTTGCGGAAGAAGTCTGATGTAGAACAAGTAGCAGAAGCATACATGCTCAAGAGGGATCACCCGAAATTCAAAGGCAACTGAATTTCGGCAACCGGGGCATCGAAGTCGGAATGCCGCGAAACTCACCGAGTCAAAGCGTTTCGCCGTTTGCGGAAGAAAGTATGATGTAGAACAAGTAGCAGAAGCATACATGCTCAAGAGGGATCACCCGAAATTCAAAGGCAACTGAATTTCGGCAACCGGGGCATCGAAGTCGGAATGCCGCGAAACTCACCGAGTCAAAGCGTTTCGCCGTTTGCGGAAGAAAGTATGATGTAGAACAAGTAGCAGAAGCATACATGCTCAAGAGGGATCACCCGAAATTCAAAGGCAACTGAATTTCGGCAACCGGGGCATCGAAGTCGGAATGCCGCGAAACTCACCGAGTCAAAGCGTTTCGCCGTTTGCGGAAGAAAGTATGATGTAGAACAAGTAGCAGAAGCATACATGCTCCAGAGGGATCACCCGAAATTCAAAGGCAACTGAATTTCGGCAACCGGGGCATCGAAGTCGGAATGCCGCGAAACTCACCGAGTCAAAGCGTTTCGCCGTTTGCGGAAGAAAGTATGATGTAGAACAAGTAGCAGAAGCATACATGCTCAAGAGGGATCACCCGAAATGCAAAGGCAACTGAATTTCGGGAACCGGGGCATCAAAGTCGGAATGCCGCGAAACTCACCGAGTTAAAGCGTTTCGCCGTTTGCGGAAGAAAGTATGATGTACAAAAAGTAGAAGAAGCATACATGCTCAAGTGGGATCACCCGAAATTCAAAGGCAACTGAATTTCGGCAACCGGGGCATTGAAGTCGGAATGCCTCGAAACTCACCGAGTCAAAGCGTTTCGCCGTTTGCGGAAGAAAGTATGATGTAGAACAAGTAGCAGAAGCATACATGCTCAAGAGGGATCACCCGAAATTCAAAGGCAACTGAATTTCGGCAACCGGGGCATTGAAGTCGGAATGCCTCGAAACTCACCGAGTCAAAGCGTTTCGCCGTTTGCGGAAGAAAGTATGATGTAGAACAAGTAGCAGAGGCATACATGCTCAAGAGGGATCACCCGAAATTCAAAGGCAACTGAATTTCGGCAACCGGGGCATCGAAGTCGGAATGCCGCGAAACTCACCGAGTCAAA
>CM055362.1:22675396-22723184 GCA_029228515.1 Populus alba x Populus x berolinensis | reverse complement strand
GAAGTCGGAATGCCGCGAAACTCACCGAGTCAAAGCGTTTCGCCTTTTTGCGGAAGAAGTCTGATGTAGAACAAGTAGCGGAAGCATACATGCTCAAGAGGGATCACCCGAAATTCAAAGGCAACTGAATTTCGGCAAACGGGGCATCGAAGTCGGAATGCCGCGAAACTCACCGAGTCAAAGCGTTTCGCCGTTTGCGGAAGAAGTTTGATGTAGAATAACTAGCAAAAACAATACATGCTGAAGAGGGCTAACCCGGCATAATCAAAGGCAACACTGAATTATTCGGCAACCGGGGAATCGAAGTCAGAATGCCCGCGTCAGACAACTCACGGAGAGTATCACAGCTGCGTTTCGCCGTTTGGCGGAAGAAGTCTGAAGTGGACCACGTCAGCAAAAGCATACATGCTCAAGAAAGGGAACAACCTGGAATTCAAACGGCAACTGAATTTCGGCAACCAGCCCGGGGCATCGAAGGTCGGGAACAGCCGCGAAACTCACCGCGAGTCAAAGCGTTTCATGCCTGTTTGCGCCGGAAAGAAGTCTTGTAAAGATGCGTAGCAACACCAACTAGCATACAGCAAACAAGCTCAAGAGGGAATCACCCGCACATCAAATGCAACTGAATTTCGGCAAACCGGGGCAGATCGAAGTCAGAACACAGGCCGCCAAACTCAACGAGTCAAAGCGCGTTTCTCCGTTCACGCCTGAAGAAGTCTGCTTATACGTAGCACACGATAGCACAGCAGCATAGCATGATTGCAGAGTGAGATCACCCGAAATTCACAAGCAACTGCAATTTCGGCAACCGGGGCCAGTCGAGAAGTCCGGAAGATTCCACGAAACCCTCGCCCGCGAGTCCACAGCGTTTTCGCGCCGTTTCAGGAAGAAGTCTGATGATAGAACAAGTAGCAAAGCATACATGCTCAAGAGTGACATCTACAAAAAACACCCCGGAATTCAAAGGCTACTGAATTTTCTGTCAACCAGGGCATCGCGCAGTCGGAATGCCGCGAAACTCACCGAGTCAAAGCGTTCTCGCCTGTTTGCGGAAGAAAGTCCTGAAGTAGAACAAGTAGTCAAGAAGCATACATGCTCAAGAGGGATCACCCGGAATTCAAAAGGACCACTGAATTTCGTCAAACAACGACGGGCATCGAAGTCCGGAATGCCGCGAACCTCACCTAGTCAAAACGTTTCGCCGTATTGCAGGAAAGAAGTTCTGATGTCAGAACCTAGAGTAAGCCAGCAGCATAACATGCTACAAGCAGGAAATCCACAACGGAATTCACAGGGCACATCTAAATTTCAGGCAACCGGTGGCATCTAAGTCGGAAATGCCACAGAACACCAATGTACCGAGTCAACGATCGTTTCTCAGAGCCGTTAGTCGAAAACGACAGTCCTGAGATGTAAGCGACCAAAGTAGCAGTAAGCATAACTGCTCACGATTAGATCACCATGGAATCGATAGTCAAACCTGTGCTTCGGCAAACCGGGGGCAAACTACGTAGTGCGGAAACGCCGAGCGAAACTTACCGACTCGTCAAAGCGTTTCGCCAGTTTGCGGCAGAAGGCTCTGATGTAGAACAAGACTACATGCGAAACCGAAAACAATTCAAGCAAGATTGATCACCTGGAATTCACAAAGGCGCCACTTAATTTCGGCAACCGGGCATCGAAGTCCGCACAGCCACGAAACTCACCGAGTCAAAGCGTTTCGCCGTTTGCAGGACAGAAGTCAGCTGTGGACCCCGTAGCAAAAGCATACATGCTTAAGTAGGGATCACTTGGAAATCAAAGATGCAACTGAATTTCTGGCAACCGGGCATCGAAGTGCGTACCATGCCGCAAAGCTCACACCGACGTCAAAGCGTTTTCGCTCCGTTTGCGGAAAGAAGATTGATGTAGTAACACTAGCAGACAGCACTAACACTCTCAAGAGGATCACCCGCAAATCCAAAGGCAACTGAAATATCGCACACCCGGGGCATCGATGTCAGAACGGCCCTCACAAAACACCCACGAGTCAAAGCGTTTCTCCGTTTATGCCGGAAGAAGTCTGATTTTATACCAAGTAGGCAGAAGCATAGATGATTACAGCAAGTGGATCACAACCGGGAGAATTCCAATCGGCAACTGAATTTCCAGGAAACCGGGGCAATCGAAGTCGGCAATGCCCACGAAACTAACCGAGTCACAGCAGTTTCCGCCAGTTTGCGCGGCAGAAAGATCTGATGTAGAACAAGTAGCAGACCATACATGCTCAAGAGGTATCATCCGTAATTCAAGAGCAACTCAAATTTCGCGGCCACACCGCGGAGGCAAATCGCAGTACGCGTAAACTTATGAGCACGAGTCTGCAAACATCACCTCAGTCAATAACGTATTCGACCAGATTTGAGTGCAGACGTTCTATTGTACAAGAGACAAGAAACAGGAACGCCAACAAGCTCAAAGAGGTATCACCCATGAATTTCCAAGCGCAACTGACACTCTTTCGTGAGCAACCGGGGCATCCTAAGTCGGAATGCCTACGAAACTTACCGAGTCAAAGCGTTTCTCCGTTAGGTCGAATGAATTCTGAGTGTAGAACCAAGTCGGCAGAAGCCTACATGCTCAAGATTGAACACCTGGATTACGAAGGCAACTGAATTATCGGTCAACCGGAGGCAGTCGAAGTCGGAACGTCCGCGAAACTTACCGAAAACAAAGCGTTTCCATGTTTATGGCGCAGAAAGACTGATGTAGAACACGTAGCAGAAACATACATGGTTGAAGTATGGATCACCCGAGACACATTCAAAAGGCAAACTGAATTTCGGCAACCCGGGGCATCGGACAAGTCCAAGACTGCCACGCAAATGACTCACATAAGACTAAACTTTTTCGCCGTCTGGACAGTCACGAAGTCTGATGTGGCCCAATTCGCTAAAAGCATACCATGCTCAAGTGAGGGATCACCTGGCAATTCAAAGGCAAACTGAAATTCGGCAACCGGGCCCTCGAAGTCGGAACGCCGCGAACTCACACACCACACACCATACACAACAGTCATAAGCGTTCGGCCGTTTTGCTGCAGTAAGTTCGAGAATGTACAACAACTATCATATAGCATACATGCTACAAAGACAGGTGATCACCCGCCAGTTCAAGCAGCAACTGAATTTCAGTCCAACACAACGCGTAGCCACGAACAGTCGGAAAGGCCGCCAAACTCAACGAGTCAACAGCGTTTTCTCCGTTTATGCGGAAGAAGTCTCTGACTTTATAACAAGTAGCAGAAGCATTGATGATCAAGTGGGGATCACCCGGATTACAAAGGCTCCTGAATTTCGTGCAACCGGGGCATCGAAGATCGGCAACCCATAGAGCGAGACAGCCAGCGAAACTCACACGAGTTCAAAGGCAATTACGCCGTTTTGCGGAAGTAAGTCTGAAGTAGAACCAAAGTAGCACACGCATAGATGCTCAAGAGGGACTCACCCCCACATTCAAAGGCAACTGAATTTCGGCACCGGGAACAATTGAAATCGGAACGCCGTGCAAAAAAGTCTCCGCGAAGATCAAAGCATCTCGTCGTTTTGCGGAAGAATTCTGATAGTAGAGATAAGTAGCCTGAAGCATACCAGCTGAAGAGAATACACCCCTGCACATTCCAAAGCGGCAACTGAATTTCGTACCACCGGGTGCGACTCGATAAGTCGTAACGGCCGCGAAACTCACCGAGTACAAAGTGTTTCGCCGTTTGCGAAATACAAGTCTAATGTAAAACCATAGTAGCGAAGCGAAAATACATGCACCCAGAGTGATCACCTACAAACGGTGCCCCCTGAAATTAAAGGTCAACTGAATTTGCGGCAACCGGATGTGCTTCGCAGATCTCGAATGCCTGCGAAACCCTCACTGGAGTCAAAGCTGTTCACCGTTCATGCTAGCAAGACTCTGATGTATAACAAGTACGCAGAAGACTTCCCTGCTGCAGGCAGGCGGATCACCCAGCATATACAAAAGACGCAACTGAATTTCCCTGCAAACCGTGGTATCGCAGTAAGGAATGTTCGCGAAACTACCACCAGAGGTCAAAGCGTTTCGCCGTTTGACGCAGAAGTCAGATGTATAACAAGTAGAGGAAGCATACATGCTGAAGAGGGATCACCCGGAAATTCAAAGGCGCAACTGACTATTCTCCGCAACCGAGGCATCGAAGGTCCGAATGCTTGACAAACTCAATAACCCGGAGTCAAAGCATCACAGCACGTTTGCGCAAGAAGTCATTACTGTGGAACCAAATAACGAGCATAACGCATACATGCTCAAGCAGCATAATCACCCGGACTTCAAAAGTGCCACTGAATTTCGTGGCACATCGGTAGCAAAACAAAATCCGAAGTTCCGACATGCACGCGAAACAATCTACCACGCGAGTCAAAGCGGATTCAGCCGTGTTGCGGTAGAAAGTCCAAATATAAAGAAAAAAATAACAAGTATCTAGAATCCATACATTCTACAGTAGGATACACCCAGGAATTCAAGAGGTACAACTTAATTTGCGTCTCAGCACAGGGCATCGAAGGTCAGAATAGCATGAAACACATCACGAGTCAAGAAATGCGTATCATCGCCGTTTGCTAAACACAACAACTCTCTTATGTGTGTCACTAAGTAGCAGAAGCATACATGCTCACAAGAGATGATCACATCCTAATTTCAAAGGCAACTTAATTTCGGCCTAACCGGGGAATCGAAAGGTCGGAATCGCCAGACAAACCTCACCTGTGAAGTCAAAGCAGTTCTATCGCGCCGTATGCTGTGGAAGAAGAGGTGAAGTGGAACAACAGTTCGTTCCGAAGCCTAGCTGATCCAGAGGCGGATCAACGGACTCCCGGACTTCAAAGGCAACTGAATTTTCAGACAACAACCGGGGCACTCGAACCGTTGGGCGCAACGCCGCGAAACTCAGCCGAGTCCAAGCGTTTTCGCCCTTATCGTCTAAGAAGTCTGATATAGACAACAAGTAGTCAGGTACGGCAATAAGATGCGATCCAGTGTGTATCCTCCCAGAATTCAAAGACTGCGTCAAACTGAATTTATCGGCACCCGGGGCAGTCCTGCAAGTATCGGTAAATTTCTCGCTAAACTCACCGAGCGTCAACAGCGTATCGCCGTTTAGGCGGAATAAGTCTGATGTTAGAACAAGTAGCCAAGCTTACATGACTCAAGAAGGGATATCACCCGGAATTCAAAGGCAACTGAAATTCGTCAACCTGGTGCATCGAGAAGTATGACACCACGCCAAGCGCAACTAAAAAACAACACGCGCGACGTTCACACTCGCTTTCTGCCCTATGACAGGCGCGGAAGAAGTCGTATATAGAACACGTAGCAGAAGCAAACCTACTCCAAGATGGATCACCCGGAATTCAAAGGCAACTGAATTACCGTCAACCGGGGCATCAAAGTCGGACACTGTCGCGTATACTCACCGAGTTCACAAGCGTTTCGGCCCTTAGCAGGAAGAAGTCTGATATAGAACATGGTCAGCAGGACGCATACGATGCTCAAAGAGGGAGTCTCCCACCGGAATTCAAAGAGCAAACTGAATTTCGTCAACACCGGGGACATCGAAAAGTCAGGAATGTCGCGAAACTCCACCGAGTACAAAGCGGATTTTACGCCTGTTTGCGGAAGGACAGTCATAAGACTTAGAACCAAGTAGCAAAGCTTCACAGATGCTCCCCAGACATGGTTCAACGAACCGCGGAACATTTCAAAGGCAACTTTGGAAATATTCGGACAACCGGGGCGCATCGAAGTTGGAAACGCCGCGAAACTCACCGAGTCAAAGCGTTTCGCCCTTAGCGGAAGAAGTCTGATATAGCGAACACGTCTAGCAGAAGCATACATAACTCAAGACCGTGATCGCAACACCGGGGACAATTACCACGGCAACTGTAATATATTCAGTGCCAAAAACCCTGGGGCATGCAAAGTTCGGAATTTCGCGAAACACCACCGATTCAAAGCGATTCGCTCTTTTTTGCGGACGAAGTCTGAATGTAGAACTCAGTAGCAAAGCTTACATGCTAACCAGAGGGAACACTCTGGAAATTCAAAAGGCAACTGAATTGTCGGCAAATAACCCGTGGTCTTCGAAGTCGGAATGCCAAGCGAAGCACCTCACATTATTAAAAAGCGTTTCGCCGTTTGTCGGCAGCAAACAGTCTGAAGTATAAACAAATAGCCCAGAAGCGTACAATGCTGAAAGATGATAACCCGGAATTCAAAGCAACTGAATTTCGGCAACCGGGGCATCGAAGTCGGAATGCCGTGAAACTCACCGAGTCAAAGCGTTTCGCATTTTGCGGAAGAAGTCTGAAGTAGAACAAGTAGCAGAAGCATACATGCTCAAGAGGGATCACCCGAAAATCAATGGCAACTGAATTTTGGCAAATGAGGCATCCAAGTCAGAATGCCGCGAAACTCACCGAGTCAAAGCGATGCGCCGTTTACGGAAGAAAGTCTGATGTAGAACAAGTAGCAGAAGCATACATGCTCAAGAGGATCACCCGAAATTCAAAGGCAACTGAATTTCGGCAACCGGGCATCGAAGTCGGAATGCCGCGAAACTCACCGAGTCAAAGCGTTTCGCCTTTTGCGAAAGAAGTCTTATGTAGAACAAGTAGCAGAAGCATACATGCTCAAGAGGGATCACCCGAAATTCAAAGGCAACTGAATTTCGGCAACCGGGGCATCGAAGCCGGAATGCCGCGAAACTCACCGAGTCAAAGCGTTTCGCCTTTTGCGAAAGAAGTCTTATGTAGAACAAGTAGCAGAAGCATACATGCTCAAGAGGGATCACCCGAAATTCAAAGGCAACTGAATTTCGGCAACCGGGGCATCGAAGTCGGAATGCCGCGAAACTCACCGAGTCAAAGCGTTTCGCCGTTTGCGGAAGAAGTCTGATGTAGAACAAGTAGCAGAAGCATACATGCTCAAGAGGGATCACCCGAAATTCAAAGGCAACTGAATTTCGGCAACCGGGGCATCGAAGTCGGAATGCCGCGAAACTCACCGAGTCAAAGCGTTTCGCCGTTTGCGGAAGAAGTCTGATGTAGAACAAGTAGCAGAAGCATACATGCTCAAGAGGGATCACCCGAAATTCAAAGGCAACTGAATTTCGGCAACCGGGGCATCGAAGTCGGAATGCCGCGAAACTCACCGAGTCAAAGCGTTTCGCCGTTTGCGGAAGAAGTCTGATGTAGAACAAGTAGCAGAAGCATACATGCTCAAGAGGGATCACCCGAAATTCAAAGGCAACTGAATTTCGGCAACCGGGGCATCGAAGTCGGAATGCCGCGAAACTCACCGAGTCAAAGCGTTTCGCCGTTTGCGGAAGAAGTCTGATGTAGAACAAGTAGCAGAAGCATACATGCTCAAGAGGGATCACCCGAAATTCAAAGGCAACTGAATTTCGGCAACCGGGGCATCGAAGTCGGAATGCCGCGAAACTCACCGAGTCAAAGCGTTTCGCCGTTTGCGGAAGAAGTCTGATGTAGAACAAGTAGCAGAAGCATACATGCTCAAGAGGGATCACCCGAAATTCAAAGGCAACTGAATTTCGGCAACCGGGGCATCGAAGTCGGAATGCCGCGAAACTCACCGAGTCAAAGCGTTTCGCCGTTTGCGGAAGAAGTGTGATGTAGAACAAGTAGCAGAAGCATACATGCTCAAGAGGGATCACCCGAAATTCAAAGGCAACTGAATTTCGGCAACCGGGGCATCGAAGTCGGAATGCCGCGAAACTCACCGAGTCAAAGCGTTTCGCCGTTTGCGGAAGAAGTCTGATGTAGAACAAGTAGCAGAAGCATACATGCTCAAGAGGGATCACCCGAAATTCAAAGGCAACTGAATTTCGGCAACCGGGGCATCGAAGTCGGAATGCCGCGAAACTCACCGAGTCAAAGCGTTTCGCCGTTTGCGGAAGAAGTCTGATGTAGAACAAGTAGCAGAAGCATACATGCTCAAGAGGGATCACCCGAAATTCAAAGGCAACTGAATTTCGGCAACCGGGGCATCGAAGTCGGAATGCCGCGAAACTCACCGAGTCAAAGCGTTTCGCCGTTTGCGGAAGAAGTCTGATGTAGAACAAGTAGCAGAAGCATACATGCTCAAGAGGGATCACCCGAAATTCAAAGGCAACTGAATTTCGGCAACCGGGGCATCGAAGTCGGAATGCCGCGAAACTCACCGAGTCAAAGCGTTTCGCCGTTTGCGGAAGAAGTCTGATGTAGAACAAGTAGCAGAAGCATACATGCTCAAGAGGGATCACCCGAAATTCAAAGGCAACTGAATTTCGGCAACCGGGGCATCGAAGTCGGAATGCCGCGAAACTCACCGAGTCAAAGCGTTTCGCCGTTTGCGGAAGAAGTCTGATGTAGAACAAGTAGCAGAAGCATACATGCTCAAGAGGGATCACCCGAAATTCAAAGGCAACTGAATTTCGGCAACCGGGCATCGAAGTCGGAATGCCGCGAAACTCACCGAGTCAAAGCGTTTCGCCGTTTGCGGAAGAAGTATGATGTAGAACAAGTAGCAGAAGCATACATGCTCAAGAGGGATCACCCGAAATTCAAAGGCAACTGAATTTCGGCAACCGGGGCATCGAAGTCGGAATGCCGCGAAACTCACCGAGTCAAAGCGTTTCGCCGTTTGCGGAAGAAGTCTGATGTAGAACAAGTAGCAGAAGCATACATGCTCAAGAGGGATCACCCGAAATTCAAAGGCAACTGAATTTCGGCAACCGGGGCATCGAAGTCGGAATGCCGCGAAACTCACCGAGTCAAAGCGTTTCGCCGTTTGCGGAAGAAGTCTGATGTAGAACAAGTAGCAGAAGCATACATGCTCAAGAGGGATCACCCGAAATTCAAAGGCAACTGAATTTCGGCAACCGGGGCATCGAAGTCGGAATGCCGCGAAACTCACCGAGTCAAAGCGTTTCGCCGTTTGCGGAAGAAGTCTGATGTAGAACAAGTAGCAGAAGCATACATGCTCAAGAGGGATCACCCGAAATTCAAAGGCAACTGAATTTCGGCAACCGGGGCATCGAAGTCGGAATGCCGCGAAACTCACCGAGTCAAAGCGTTTCGCCGTTTGCGGAAGAAGTCTGATGTAGAACAAGTAGCAGAAGCATACATGCTCAAGAGGGATCACCCGAAATTCAAAGGCAACTGAATTTCGGCAACCGGGGCATCGAAGTCGGAATGCCGCGAAACTCACCGAGTCAAAGCGTTTCGCCGTTTGCGGAAGAAGTTGATGTAGAACAAGTAGCAGAAGCATACATGCTCAAGAGGGATCACCCGAAATTCAAAGGCAACTGAATTTCGGCAACCGGGGCATCGAAGTCGGAATGCCGCGAAACTCACCGAGTCAAAGCGTTTCGCCGTTTGCGGAAGAAGTCTGATGTAGAACAAGTAGCAGAAGCATACATGCTCAAGAGGGATCACCCGAAATTCAAAGGCAACTGAATTTCGGCAACCGGGGCATCGAAGTCGGAATGCCGCGAAACTCACCGAGTCAAAGCGTTTCGCCGTTTGCGGAAGAAGTCTGATGTAGAACAAGTAGCAGAAGCATACATGCTCAAGAGGGATCACCCGAAATTCAAAGGCAACTGAATTTCGGCAACCGGGCATCGAAGTCGGAATGCCGCGAAACTCACCGAGTCAAAGCGTTTCGCCGTTTGCGGAAGAAGTCTGATGTAGAACAAGTAGCAGAAGCATACATGCTCAAGAGGGATCACCCGAAATTCAAAGGCAACTGAATTTCGGCAACCGGGGCATCGAAGTCGGAATGCCGCGAAACTCACCGAGTCAAAGCGTTTCGCCGTTTGCGGAAGAAGTCTGATGTAGAACAAGTAGCAGAAGCATACATGCTCAAGAGGGATCACCCGAAATTCAAAGGCAACTGAATTTCGGCAACCGGGCATCGAAGTCGGAATGCCGCGAAACTCACCGAGTCAAAGCGTTTCGCCGTTTGCGGAAGAAGTCTGATGTAGAACAAGTAGCAGAAGCATACATGCTCAAGAGGGATCACCCGAAATTCAAAGGCAACTGAATTTCGGCAACCGGGCATCGAAGTCGGAATGCCGCGAAACTCACCGAGTCAAAGCGTTTCGCCGTTTGCGGAAGAAGTCTGATGTAGAACAAGTAGCAGAAGCATACATGCTCAAGAGGGATCACCCGAAATTCAAAGGCAACTGAATTTCGGCAACCGGGGCATCGAAGTCGGAATGCCGCGAAACTCACCGAGTCAAAGCGTTTCGCCGTTTGCGGAAGAAGTCTGATGTAGAACAAGTAGCAGAAGCATACATGCTCAAGAGGGATCACCCGAAATTCAAAGGCAACTGAATTTCGGCAACCGGGGCATCGAAGTCGGAATGCCGCGAAACTCACCGAGTCAAAGCGTTTCGCCGTTTGCGGAAGAAGTCTGATGTAGAACAAGTAGCAGAAGCATACATGCTCAAGAGGGATCACCCGAAATTCAAAGGCAACTGAATTTCGGCAACCGGGGCATCGAAGTCGGAATGCCGCGAAACTCACCGAGTCAAAGCGTTTCGCCGTTTGCGGAAGAAGTCTGATGTAGAACAAGTAGCAGAAGCATACATGCTCAAGAGGGATCACCCGAAATTCAAAGGCAACTGAATTTCGGCAACCGGGGCATCGAAGTCGGAATGCCGCGAAACTCACCGAGTCAAAGCGTTTCGCCGTTTGCGGAAGAAGTCTGATGTAGAACAAGTAGCAGAAGCATACATGCTCAAGAGGGATCACCCGAAATTCAAAGGCAACTGAATTTCGGCAACCGGGGCATCGAAGTCGGAATGCCGCGAAACTCACCGAGTCAAAGCGTTTCGCCGTTTGCGGAAGAAGTCTGATGTAGAACAAGTAGCAGAAGCATACATGCTCAAGAGGGATCACCCGAAATTCAAAGGCAACTGAATTTCGGCAACCGGGGCATCGAAGTCGGAATGCCGCGAAACTCACCGAGTCAAAGCGTTTCGCCGTTTGCGGAAGAAGTCTGATGTAGAACAAGTAGCAGAAGCATACATGCTCAAGAGGGATCACCCGAAATTCAAAGGCAACTGAATTTCGGCAACCGGGGCATCGAAGTCGGAATGCCGCGAAACTCACCGAGTCAAAGCGTTTCGCCGTTTGCGGAAGAAGTCTGATGTAGAACAAGTAGCAGAAGCATACATGCTCAAGAGGGATCACCCGAAATTCAAAGGCAACTGAATTTCGGCAACCGGGGCATCGAAGTCGGAATGCCGCGAAACTCACCGAGTCAAAGCGTTTCGCCGTTTGCGGAAGAAGTCTGATGTAGAACAAGTAGCAGAAGCATACATGCTCAAGAGGGATCACCCGAAATTCAAAGGCAACTGAATTTCGGCAACCGGGGCATCGAAGTCGGAATGCCGCGAAACTCACCGAGTCAAAGCGTTTCGCCGTTTGCGGAAGAAGTCTGATGTAGAACAAGTAGCAGAAGCATACATGCTCAAGAGGGATCACCCGAAATTCAAAGGCAACTGAATTTCGGCAACCGGGGCATCGAAGTCGGAATGCCGCGAAACTCACCGAGTCAAAGCGTTTCGCCGTTTGCGGAAGAAGTCTGATGTAGAACAAGTAGCAGAAGCATACATGCTCAAGAGGGATCACCCGAAATTCAAAGGCAACTGAATTTCGGCAACCGGGGCATCGAAGTCGGAATGCCGCGAAACTCACCGAGTCAAAGCGTTTCGCCGTTTGCGGAAGAAGTCTGATGTAGAACAAGTAGCAGAAGCATACATGCTCAAGAGGGATCACCCGAAATTCAAAGGCAACTGAATTTCGGCAACCGGGCATCGAAGTCGGAATGCCGCGAAACTCACCGAGTCAAAGCGTTTCGCCGTTTGCGGAAGAAGTCTGATGTAGAACAAGTAGCAGAAGCATACATGCTCAAGAGGGATCACCCGAAATTCAAAGGCAACTGAATTTCGGCAACCGGGGCATCGAAGTCGGAATGCCGCGAAACTCACCGAGTCAAAGCGTTTCGCCGTTTGCGGAAGAAGTCTGATGTAGAACAAGTAGCAGAAGCATACATGCTCAAGAGGGATCACCCGAAATTCAAAGGCAACTGAATTTCGGCAACCGGGCATCGAAGTCGGAATGCCGCGAAACTCACCGAGTCAAAGCGTTTCGCCGTTTGCGGAAGAAGTCTGATGTAGAACAAGTAGCAGAAGCATACATGCTCAAGAGGGATCACCCGAAATTCAAAGGCAACTGAATTTCGGCAACCGGGGCATCGAAGTCGGAATGCCGCGAAACTCACCGAGTCAAAGCGTTTCGCCGTTTGCGGAAGAAGTCTGATGTAGAACAAGTAGCAGAAGCATACATGCTCAAGAGGGATCACCCGAAATTCAAAGGCAACTGAATTTCGGCAACCGGGGCATCGAAGTCGGAATGCCGCGAAACTCACCGAGTCAAAGCGTTTCGCCGTTTGCGGAAGAAGTCTGATGTAGAACAAGTAGCAGAAGCATACATGCTCAAGAGGGATCACCCGAAATTCAAAGGCAACTGAATTTCGGCAACCGGGGCATCGAAGTCGGAATGCCGCGAAACTCACCGAGTCAAAGCGTTTCGCCGTTTGCGGAAGAAGTCTGATGTAGAACAAGTAGCAGAAGCATACATGCTCAAGAGGGATCACCCGAAATTCAAAGGCAACTGAATTTCGGCAACGGGGCATCGAAGTCGGAATGCCGCGAAACTCACCGAGTCAAAGCGTTTCGCCGTTTGCGGAAGAAGTCTGATGTAGAACAAGTAGCAGAAGCATACATGCTCAAGAGGGATCACCCGAAATTCAAAGGCAACTGAATTTCGGCAACCGGGGCATCGAAGTCGGAATGCCGCGAAACTCACCGAGTCAAAGCGTTTCGCCGTTTGCGGAAGAAGTCTGATGTAGAACAAGTAGCAGAAGCATACATGCTCAAGAGGGATCACCCGAAATTCAAAGGCAACTGAATTTCGGCAACCGGGCATCGAAGTCGGAATGCCGCGAAACTCACCGAGTCAAAGCGTTTCGCCGTTTGCGGAAGAAGTCTGATGTAGAACAAGTAGCAGAAGCATACATGCTCAAGAGGGATCACCCGAAATTCAAAGGCAACTGAATTTCGGCAACCGGGGCATCGAAGTCGGAATGCCGCGAAACTCACCGAGTCAAAGCGTTTCGCCGTTTGCGGAAGAAGTCTGATGTAGAACAAGTAGCAGAAGCATACATGCTCAAGAGGGATCACCCGAAATTCAAAGGCAACTGAATTTCGGCAACCGGGGCATCGAAGTCGGAATGCCGCGAAACTCACCGAGTCAAAGCGTTTCGCCGTTTGCGGAAGAAAGTCTGATGTAGAACAAGTAGCAGAAGCATACATGCTCAAGAGGGATCACCCGAAATTCAAAGGCAACTGAATTTCGGCAACCGGGGCATCGAAGTCGGAATGCCGCGAAACTCACCGAGTCAAAGCGTTTCGCCGTTTGCGGAAGAAGTCTGATGTAGAACAAGTAGCAGAAGCATACATGCTCAAGAGGGATCACCCGAAATTCAAAGGCAACTGAATTTCGGCAACCGGGGCATCGAAGTCGGAATGCCGCGAAACTCACCGAGTCAAAGCGTTTCGCCGTTTGCGGAAGAAGTCTGATGTAGAACAAGTAGCAGAAGCATACATGCTCAAGAGGGATCACCCGAAATTCAAAGGCAACTGAATTTCGGCAACCGGGGCATCGAAGTCGGAATGCCGCGAAACTCACCGAGTCAAAGCGTTTCGCCGTTTGCGGAAGAAGTCTGATGTAGAACAAGTAGCAGAAGCATACATGCTCAAGAGGGATCACCCGAAATTCAAAGGCAACTGAATTTCGGCAACCGGGGCATCGAAGTCGGAATGCCGCGAAACTCACCGAGTCAAAGCGTTTCGCCGTTTGCGGAAGAAGTCTGATGTAGAACAAGTAGCAGAAGCATACATGCTCAAGAGGGATCACCCGAAATTCAAAGGCAACTGAATTTCGGCAACCGGGGCATCGAAGTCGGAATGCCGCGAAACTCACCGAGTCAAAGCGTTTCGCCGTTTGCGGAAGAAGTCTGATGTAGAACAAGTAGCAGAAGCATACATGCTCAAGAGGGATCACCCGAAATTCAAAGGCAACTGAATTTCGGCAACCGGGCATCGAAGTCGGAATGCCGCGAAACTCACCGAGTCAAAGCGTTTCGCCGTTTGCGGAAGAAGTCTGATGTAGAACAAGTAGCAGAAGCATACATGCTCAAGAGGGATCACCCGAAATTCAAAGGCAACTGAATTTCGGCAACGGGGCATCGAAGTCGGAATGCCGCGAAACTCACCGAGTCAAAGCGTTTCGCCGTTTGCGGAAGAAGTCTGATGTAGAACAAGTAGCAGAAGCATACATGCTCAAGAGGGATCACCCGAAATTCAAAGGCAACTGAATTTCGGCAACCGGGCATCGAAGTCGGAATGCCGCGAAACTCACCGAGTCAAAGCGTTTCGCCGTTTGCGGAAGAAGTCTGATGTAGAACAAGTAGCAGAAGCATACATGCTCAAGAGGGATCACCCGAAATTCAAAGGCAACTGAATTTCGGCAACCGGGCATCGAAGTCGGAATGCCGCGAAACTCACCGAGTCAAAGCGTTTCGCCGTTTGCGGAAGAAGTCTGATGTAGAACAAGTAGCAGAAGCATACATGCTCAAGAGGGATCACCCGAAATTCAAAGGCAACTGAATTTCGGCAACCGGGGCATCGAAGTCGGAATGCCGCGAAACTCACCGAGTCAAAGCGTTTCGCCGTTTGCGGAAGAAGTCTGATGTAGAACAAGTAGCAGAAGCATACATGCTCAAGAGGGATCACCCGAAATTCAAAGGCAACTGAATTTCGGCAACCGGGGCATCGAAGTCGGAATGCCGCGAAACTCACCGAGTCAAAGCGTTTCGCCGTTTGCGGAAGAAGTCTGATGTAGAACAAGTAGCAGAAGCATACATGCTCAAGAGGGATCACCCGAAATTCAAAGGCAACTGAATTTCGGCAACCGGGGCATCGAAGTCGGAATGCCGCGAAACTCACCGAGTCAAAGCGTTTCGCCGTTTGCGGAAGAAGTCTGATGTAGAACAAGTAGCAGAAGCATACATGCTCAAGAGGGATCACCCGAAATTCAAAGGCAACTGAATTTCGGCAACCGGGGCATCGAAGTCGGAATGCCGCGAAACTCACCGAGTCAAAGCGTTTCCGTTTGCGGAAGAAGTCTGATGTAGAACAAGTAGCAGAAGCATACATGCTCAAGAGGGATCACCCGAAATTCAAAGGCAACTGAATTTCGGCAACCGGGGCATCGAAGTCGGAATGCCGCGAAACTCACCGAGTCAAAGCGTTTCGCCGTTTGCGGAAGAAGTCTGATGTAGAACAAGTAGCAGAAGCATACATGCTCAAGAGGGATCACCCGAAATTCAAAGGCAACTGAATTTCGGCAACCGGGGCATCGAAGTCGGAATGCCGCGAAACTCACCGAGTCAAAGCGTTTCGCCGTTTGCGGAAGAAGTCTGATGTAGAACAAGTAGCAGAAGCATACATGCTCAAGAGGGATCACCCGAAATTCAAAGGCAACTGAATTTCGGCAACCGGGGCATCGAAGTCGGAATGCCGCGAAACTCACCGAGTCAAAGCGTTTCGCCGTTTGCGGAAGAAGTCTGATGTAGAACAAGTAGCAGAAGCATACATGCTCAAGAGGGATCACCCGAAATTCAAAGGCAACTGAATTTCGGCAACCGGGCATCGAAGTCGGAATGCCGCGAAACTCACCGAGTCAAAGCGTTTCGCCGTTTGCGGAAGAAGTCTGATGTAGAACAAGTAGCAGAAGCATACATGCTCAAGAGGGATCACCCGAAATTCAAAGGCAACTGAATTTCGGCAACCGGGGCATCGAAGTCGGAATGCCGCGAAACTCACCGAGTCAAAGCGTTTCGCCGTTTGCGGAAGAAGTCTGATGTAGAACAAGTAGCAGAAGCATACATGCTCAAGAGGGATCACCCGAAATTCAAAGGCAACTGAATTTCGGCAACCGGGGCATCGAAGTCGGAATGCCGCGAAACTCACCGAGTCAAAGCGTTTCGCCGTTTGCGGAAGAAGTCTGATGTAGAACAAGTAGCAGAAGCATACATGCTCAAGAGGGATCACCCGAAATTCAAAGGCAACTGAATTTCGGCAACCGGGCATCGAAGTCGGAATGCCGCGAAACTCACCGAGTCAAAGCGTTTCGCCGTTTGCGGAAGAAGTCTGATGTAGAACAAGTAGCAGAAGCATACATGCTCAAGAGGGATCACCCGAAATTCAAAGGCAACTGAATTTCGGCAACCGGGGCATCGAAGTCGGAATGCCGCGAAACTCACCGAGTCAAAGCGTTTCGCCGTTTGCGGAAGAAAGTCTGATGTAGAACAAGTAGCAGAAGCATACATGCTCAAGAGGGATCACCCGAAATTCAAAGGCAACTGAATTTCGGCAACCGGGGCATCGAAGTCGGAATGCCGCGAAACTCACCGAGTCAAAGCGTTTCGCCGTTTGCGGAAGAAGTCTGATGTAGAACAAGTAGCAGAAGCATACATGCTCAAGAGGGATCACCCGAAATTCAAAGGCAACTGAATTTCGGCAACCGGGCATCGAAGTCGGAATGCCGCGAAACTCACCGAGTCAAAGCGTTTCGCCGTTTGCGGAAGAAGTCTGATGTAGAACAAGTAGCAGAAGCATACATGCTCAAGAGGGATCACCCGAAATTCAAAGGCAACTGAATTTCGGCAACCGGGCATCGAAGTCGGAATGCCGCGAAACTCACCGAGTCAAAGCGTTTCGCCGTTTGCGGAAGAAGTCTGATGTAGAACAAGTAGCAGAAGCATACATGCTCAAGAGGGATCACCCGAAATTCAAAGGCAACTGAATTTCGGCAACGGGGCATCGAAGTCGGAATGCCGCGAAACTCACCGAGTCAAAGCGTTTCGCCGTTTGCGGAAGAAGTCTGATGTAGAACAAGTAGCAGAAGCATACATGCTCAAGAGGGATCACCCGAAATTCAAAGGCAACTGAATTTCGGCAACCGGGGCATCGAAGTCGGAATGCCGCGAAACTCACCGAGTCAAAGCGTTTCGCCGTTTGCGGAAGAAGTCTGATGTAGAACAAGTAGCAGAAGCATACATGCTCAAGAGGGATCACCCGAAATTCAAAGGCAACTGAATTTCGGCAACCGGGGCATCGAAGTCGGAATGCCGCGAAACTCACCGAGTCAAAGCGTTTCGCCGTTTGCGGAAGAAGTCTGATGTAGAACAAGTAGCAGAAGCATACATGCTCAAGAGGGATCACCCGAAATTCAAAGGCAACTGAATTTCGGCAACCGGGGCATCGAAGTCGGAATGCCGCGAAACTCACCGAGTCAAAGCGTTTCGCCGTTTGCGGAAGAAGTCTGATGTAGAACAAGTAGCAGAAGCATACATGCTCAAGAGGGATCACCCGAAATTCAAAGGCAACTGAATTTCGGCAACCGGGGCATCGAAGTCGGAATGCCGCGAAACTCACCGAGTCAAAGCGTTTCGCCGTTTGCGGAAGAAGTCTGATGTAGAACAAGTAGCAGAAGCATACATGCTCAAGAGGGATCACCCGAAATTCAAAGGCAACTGAATTTCGGCAACCGGGGCATCGAAGTCGGAATGCCGCGAAACTCACCGAGTCAAAGCGTTTCGCCGTTTGCGGAAGAAGTCTGATGTAGAACAAGTAGCAGAAGCATACATGCTCAAGAGGGATCACCCGAAATTCAAAGGCAACTGAATTTCGGCAACCGGGGCATCGAAGTCGGAATGCCGCGAAACTCACCGAGTCAAAGCGTTTCGCCGTTTGCGGAAGAAGTCTGATGTAGAACAAGTAGCAGAAGCATACATGCTCAAGAGGGATCACCCGAAATTCAAAGGCAACTGAATTTCGGCAACCGGGCATCGAAGTCGGAATGCCGCGAAACTCACCGAGTCAAAGCGTTTCGCCGTTTGCGGAAGAAGTCTGATGTAGAACAAGTAGCAGAAGCATACATGCTCAAGAGGGATCACCCGAAATTCAAAGGCAACTGAATTTCGGCAACCGGGGCATCGAAGTCGGAATGCCGCGAAACTCACCGAGTCAAAGCGTTTCGCCGTTTGCGGAAGAAGTCTGATGTAGAACAAGTAGCAGAAGCATACATGCTCAAGAGGGATCACCCGAAATTCAAAGGCAACTGAATTTCGGCAACCGGGGCATCGAAGTCGGAATGCCGCGAAACTCACCGTCAAAGCGGAAAGGAAGAATGAAACAAGTAGCAGAAGCATACATGCTCAAGAGGGATCACCCGAAATTCAAAGGCAACTGAAAACCGGGGCAAAAAATGCCGCGAAACTCACCGAGTCAAAGCGTTTCGCCGTTTGCGGAAGAAGTCTGATGTAGAACAAGTAGCAGAAGCATACATGCTCAAGAGGGATCACCCGAAATTCAAAGGCAACTGAATTTCGGCAACCGGGGCATCGAAGTCGGAATGCCGCGAAACTCACCGAGTCAAAGCGTTTCGCCGTTTGCGGAAGAAAGTCTGATGTAGAACAAGTAGCAGAAGCATACATGCTCAAGAGGGATCACCCGAAATTCAAAGGCAACTGAATTTCGGCAACCGGGCATCGAAGTCGGAATGCCGCGAAACTCACCGAGTCAAAGCGTTTCGCCGTTTGCGGAAGAAGTCTGATGTAGAACAAGTAGCAGAAGCATACATGCTCAAGAGGGATCACCCGAAATTCAAAGGCAACTGAATTTCGGCAACCGGGGCATCGAAGTCGGAATGCCGCGAAACTCACCGAGTCAAAGCGTTTCGCCGTTTGCGGAAGAAGTCTGATGTAGAACAAGTAGCAGAAGCATACATGCTCAAGAGGGATCACCCGAAATTCAAAGGCAACTGAATTTCGGCAACCGGGGCATCGAAGTCGGAATGCGCGAAACTCACCGAGTCAAAGCGTTTCGCCGTTTGCGGAAGAAGTCTGATGTAGAACAAGTAGCAGAAGCATACATGCTCAAGAGGGATCACCCGAAATTCAAAGGCAACTGAATTTCGGCAACCGGGGCATCGAAGTCGGAATGCCGCGAAACTCACCGAGTCAAAGCGTTTCGCCGTTTGCGGAAGAAGTCTGATGTAGAACAAGTAGCAGAAGCATACATGCTCAAGAGGGATCACCCGAAATTCAAAGGCAACTGAATTTCGGCAACCGGGCATCGAAGTCGGAATGCCGCGAAACTCACCGAGTCAAAGCGTTTCGCCGTTTGCGGAAGAAGTCTGATGTAGAACAAGTAGCAGAAGCATACATGCTCAAGAGGGATCACCCGAAATTCAAAGGCAACTGAATTTCGGCAACCGGGGCATCGAAGTCGGAATGCCGCGAAACTCACCGAGTCAAAGCGTTTCGCCGTTTGCGGAAGAAGTCTGATGTAGAACAAGTAGCAGAAGCATACATGCTCAAGAGGGATCACCCGAAATTCAAAGGCAACTGAATTTCGGCAACCGGGGCATCGAAGTCGGAATGCCGCGAAACTCACCGAGTCAAAGCGTTTCGCCGTTTGCGGAAGAAGTCTGATGTAGAACAAGTAGCAGAAGCATACATGCTCAAGAGGGATCACCCGAAATTCAAAGGCAACTGAATTTCGGCAACCGGGGCATCGAAGTCGGAATGCCGCGAAACTCACCGAGTCAAAGCGTTTCGCCGTTTGCGGAAGAAGTGTGATGTAGAACAAGTAGCAGAAGCATACATGCTCAAGAGGGATCACCCGAAATTCAAAGGCAACTGAATTTCGGCAACCGGGGCATCGAAGTCGGAATGCCGCGAAACTCACCGAGTCAAAGCGTTTCGCCGTTTGCGGAAGAAGTCTGATGTAGAACAAGTAGCAGAAGCATACATGCTCAAGAGGGATCACCCGAAATTCAAAGGCAACTGAATTTCGGCAACCGGGGCATCGAAGTCGGAATGCCGCGAAACTCACCGAGTCAAAGCGTTTCGCCGTTTGCGGAAGAAGTCTGATGTAGAACAAGTAGCAGAAGCATACATGCTCAAGAGGGATCACCCGAAATTCAAAGGCAACTGAATTTCGGCAACCGGGGCATCGAAGTCGGAATGCCGCGAAACTCACCGAGTCAAAGCGTTTCGCCGTTTGCGGAAGAAGTCTGATGTAGAACAAGTAGCAGAAGCATACATGCTCAAGAGGGATCACCCGAAATTCAAAGGCAACTGAATTTCGGCAACCGGGGCATCGAAGTCGGAATGCCGCGAAACTCACCGAGTCAAAGCGTTTCGCCGTTTGCGGAAGAAGTCTGATGTAGAACAAGTAGCAGAAGCATACATGCTCAAGAGGGATCACCCGAAATTCAAAGGCAACTGAATTTCGGCAACCGGGGCATCGAAGTCGGAATGCCGCGAAACTCACCGAGTCAAAGCGTTTCGCCGTTTGCGGAAGAAGTATGATGTAGAACAAGTAGCAGAAGCATACATGCTCAAGAGGGATCACCCGAAATTCAAAGGCAACTGAATTTCGGCAACCGGGGCATCGAAGTCGGAATGCCGCGAAACTCACCGAGTCAAAGCGTTTCGCCGTTTGCGGAAGAAGTCTGATGTAGAACAAGTAGCAGAAGCATACATGCTCAAGAGGGATCACCCGAAATTCAAAGGCAACTGAATTTCGGCAACCGGGGCATCGAAGTCGGAATGCCGCGAAACTCACCGAGTCAAAGCGTTTCGCCGTTTGCGGAAGAAGTCTGATGTAGAACAAGTAGCAGAAGCATACATGCTCAAGAGGGATCACCCGAAATTCAAAGGCAACTGAATTTCGGCAACGGGGCATCGAAGTCGGAATGCCGCGAAACTCACCGAGTCAAAGCGTTTCGCCGTTTGCGGAAGAAGTCTGATGTAGAACAAGTAGCAGAAGCATACATGCTCAAGAGGGATCACCCGAAATTCAAAGGCAACTGAATTTCGGCAACCGGGGCATCGAAGTCGGAATGCCGCGAAACTCACCGAGTCAAAGCGTTTCGCCGTTTGCGGAAGAAGTCTGATGTAGAACAAGTAGCAGAAGCATACATGCTCAAGAGGGATCACCCGAAATTCAAAGGCAACTGAATTTCGGCAACCGGGGCATCGAAGTCGGAATGCCGCGAAACTCACCGAGTCAAAGCGTTTCGCCGTTTGCGGAAGAAGTCTGATGTAGAACAAGTAGCAGAAGCATACATGCTCAAGAGGGATCACCCGAAATTCAAAGGCAACTGAATTTCGGCAACCGGGGCATCGAAGTCGGAATGCCGCGAAACTCACCGAGTCAAAGCGTTTCGCCGTTTGCGGAAGAAGTCTGATGTAGAACAAGTAGCAGAAGCATACATGCTCAAGAGGGATCACCCGAAATTCAAAGGCAACTGAATTTCGGCAACCGGGGCATCGAAGTCGGAATGCCGCGAAACTCACCGAGTCAAAGCGTTTCGCCGTTTGCGGAAGAAGTCTGATGTAGAACAAGTAGCAGAAGCATACATGCTCAAGAGGGATCACCCGAAATTCAAAGGCAACTGAATTTCGGCAACCGGGGCATCGAAGTCGGAATGCCGCGAAACTCACCGAGTCAAAGCGTTTCGCCGTTTGCGGAAGAAGTCTGATGTAGAACAAGTAGCAGAAGCATACATGCTCAAGAGGGATCACCCGAAATTCAAAGGCAACTGAATTTCGGCAACGGGGCATCGAAGTCGGAATGCCGCGAAACTCACCGAGTCAAAGCGTTTCGCCGTTTGCGGAAGAAGTCTGATGTAGAACAAGTAGCAGAAGCATACATGCTCAAGAGGGATCACCCGAAATTCAAAGGCAACTGAATTTCGGCAACCGGGGCATCGAAGTCGGAATGCCGCGAAACTCACCGAGTCAAAGCGTTTCGCCGTTTGCGGAAGAAGTCTGATGTAGAACAAGTAGCAGAAGCATACATGCTCAAGAGGGATCACCCGAAATTCAAAGGCAACTGAATTTCGGCAACCGGGGCATCGAAGTCGGAATGCCGCGAAACTCACCGAGTCAAAGCGTTTCGCCGTTTGCGGAAGAAGTCTGATGTAGAACAAGTAGCAGAAGCATACATGCTCAAGAGGGATCACCCGAAATTCAAAGGCAACTGAATTTCGGCAACCGGGGCATCGAAGTCGGAATGCCGCGAAACTCACCGAGTCAAAGCGTTTCGCCGTTTGCGGAAGAAAGTCTGATGTAGAACAAGTAGCAGAAGCATACATGCTCAAGAGGGATCACCCGAAATTCAAAGGCAACTGAATTTCGGCAACCGGGGCATCGAAGTCGGAATGCCGCGAAACTCACCGAGTCAAAGCGTTTCGCCGTTTGCGGAAGAAGTCTGATGTAGAACAAGTAGCAGAAGCATACATGCTCAAGAGGGATCACCCGAAATTCAAAGGCAACTGAATTTCGGCAACGGGGCATCGAAGTCGGAATGCCGCGAAACTCACCGAGTCAAAGCGTTTCGCCGTTTGCGGAAGAAGTCTGATGTAGAACAAGTAGCAGAAGCATACATGCTCAAGAGGGATCACCCGAAATTCAAAGGCAACTGAATTTCGGCAACCGGGGCATCGAAGTCGGAATGCCGCGAAACTCACCGAGTCAAAGCGTTTCGCCGTTTGCGGAAGAAGTCTGATGTAGAACAAGTAGCAGAAGCATACATGCTCAAGAGGGATCACCCGAAATTCAAAGGCAACTGAATTTCGGCAACCGGGGCATCGAAGTCGGAATGCCGCGAAACTCACCGAGTCAAAGCGTTTCGCCGTTTGCGGAAGAAGTCTGATGTAGAACAAGTAGCAGAAGCATACATGCTCAAGAGGGATCACCCGAAATTCAAAGGCAACTGAATTTCGGCAACCGGGGCATCGAAGTCGGAATGCCGCGAAACTCACCGAGTCAAAGCGTTTCGCCGTTTGCGGAAGAAGTCTGATGTAGAACAAGTAGCAGAAGCATACATGCTCAAGAGGGATCACCCGAAATTCAAAGGCAACTGAATTTCGGCAACCGGGGCATCGAAGTCGGAATGCCGCGAAACTCACCGAGTCAAAGCGTTTCGCCGTTTGCGGAAGAAGTCTGATGTAGAACAAGTAGCAGAAGCATACATGCTCAAGAGGGATCACCCGAAATTCAAAGGCAACTGAATTTCGGCAACCGGGGCATCGAAGTCGGAATGCCGCGAAACTCACCGAGTCAAAGCGTTTCGCCGTTTGCGGAAGAAGTCTGATGTAGAACAAGTAGCAGAAGCATACATGCTCAAGAGGGATCACCCGAAATTCAAAGGCAACTGAATTTCGGCAACCGGGGCATCGAAGTCGGAATGCCGCGAAACTCACCGAGTCAAAGCGTTTCGCCGTTTGCGGAAGAAAGTCTGATGTAGAACAAGTAGCAGAAGCATACATGCTCAAGAGGGATCACCCGAAATTCAAAGGCAACTGAATTTCGGCAACCGGGGCATCGAAGTCGGAATGCCGCGAAACTCACCGAGTCAAAGCGTTTCGCCGTTTGCGGAAGAAGTCTGATGTAGAACAAGTAGCAGAAGCATACATGCTCAAGAGGGATCACCCGAAATTCAAAGGCAACTGAATTTCGGCAACCGGGGCATCGAAGTCGGAATGCCGCGAAACTCACCGAGTCAAAGCGTTTCGCCGTTTGCGGAAGAAGTCTGATGTAGAACAAGTAGCAGAAGCATACATGCTCAAGAGGGATCACCCGAAATTCAAAGGCAACTGAATTTCGGCAACCGGGGCATCGAAGTCGGAATGCCGCGAAACTCACCGAGTCAAAGCGTTTCGCCGTTTGCGGAAGAAGTCTGATGTAGAACAAGTAGCAGAAGCATACATGCTCAAGAGGGATCACCCGAAATTCAAAGGCAACTGAATTTCGGCAACCGGGGCATCGAAGTCGGAATGCCGCGAAACTCACCGAGTCAAAGCGTTTCGCCGTTTGCGGAAGAAGTCTGATGTAGAACAAGTAGCAGAAGCATACATGCTCAAGAGGGATCACCCGAAATTCAAAGGCAACTGAATTTCGGCAACCGGGGCATCGAAGTCGGAATGCCGCGAAACTCACCGAGTCAAAGCGTTTCGCCGTTTGCGGAAGAAGTCTGATGTAGAACAAGTAGCAGAAGCATACATGCTCAAGAGGGATCACCCGAAATTCAAAGGCAACTGAATTTCGGCAACCGGGGCATCGAAGTCGGAATGCCGCGAAACTCACCGAGTCAAAGCGTTTCGCCGTTTGCGGAAGAAGTCTGATGTAGAACAAGTAGCAGAAGCATACATGCTCAAGAGGGATCACCCGAAATTCAAAGGCAACTGAATTTCGGCAACCGGGGCATCGAAGTCGGAATGCCGCGAAACTCACCGAGTCAAAGCGTTTCGCCGTTTGCGGAAGAAGTCTGATGTAGAACAAGTAGCAGAAGCATACATGCTCAAGAGGGATCACCCGAAATTCAAAGGCAACTGAATTTCGGCAACCGGGGCATCGAAGTCGGAATGCCGCGAAACTCACCGAGTCAAAGCGTTTCGCCGTTTGCGGAAGAAGTCTGATGTAGAACAAGTAGCAGAAGCATACATGCTCAAGAGGGATCACCCGAAATTCAAAGGCAACTGAATTTCGGCAACCGGGGCATCGAAGTCGGAATGCCGCGAAACTCACCGAGTCAAAGCGTTTCGCCGTTTGCGGAAGAAGTCTGATGTAGAACAAGTAGCAGAAGCATACATGCTCAAGAGGGATCACCCGAAATTCAAAGGCAACTGAATTTCGGCAACCGGGGCATCGAAGTCGGAATGCCGCGAAACTCACCGAGTCAAAGCGTTTCGCCGTTTGCGGAAGAAGTCTGATGTAGAACAAGTAGCAGAAGCATACATGCTCAAGAGGGATCACCCGAAATTCAAAGGCAACTGAATTTCGGCAACCGGGCATCGAAGTCGGAATGCCGCGAAACTCACCGAGTCAAAGCGTTTCGCCGTTTGCGGAAGAAGTCTGATGTAGAACAAGTAGCAGAAGCATACATGCTCAAGAGGGATCACCCGAAATTCAAAGGCAACTGAATTTCGGCAACCGGGGCATCGAAGTCGGAATGCCGCGAAACTCACCGAGTCAAAGCGTTTCGCCGTTTGCGGAAGAAGTCTGATGTAGAACAAGTAGCAGAAGCATACATGCTCAAGAGGGATCACCCGAAATTCAAAGGCAACTGAATTTCGGCAACCGGGGCATCGAAGTCGGAATGCCGCGAAACTCACCGAGTCAAAGCGTTTCGCCGTTTGCGGAAGAAGTCTGATGTAGAACAAGTAGCAGAAGCATACATGCTCAAGAGGGATCACCCGAAATTCAAAGGCAACTGAATTTCGGCAACCGGGGCATCGAAGTCGGAATGCCGCGAAACTCACCGAGTCAAAGCGTTTCGCCGTTTGCGGAAGAAGTCTGATGTAGAACAAGTAGCAGAAGCATACATGCTCAAGAGGGATCACCCGAAATTCAAAGGCAACTGAATTTCGGCAACGGGGCATCGAAGTCGGAATGCCGCGAAACTCACCGAGTCAAAGCGTTTCGCCGTTTGCGGAAGAAGTCTGATGTAGAACAAGTAGCAGAAGCATACATGCTCAAGAGGGATCACCCGAAATTCAAAGGCAACTGAATTTCGGCAACCGGGGCATCGAAGTCGGAATGCCGCGAAACTCACCGAGTCAAAGCGTTTCGCCGTTTGCGGAAGAAGTCTGATGTAGAACAAGTAGCAGAAGCATACATGCTCAAGAGGGATCACCCGAAATTCAAAGGCAACTGAATTTCGGCAACCGGGGCATCGAAGTCGGAATGCCGCGAAACTCACCGAGTCAAAGCGTTTCGCCGTTTGCGGAAGAAGTCTGATGTAGAACAAGTAGCAGAAGCATACATGCTCAAGAGGGATCACCCGAAATTCAAAGGCAACTGAATTTCGGCAACCGGGGCATCGAAGTCGGAATGCCGCGAAACTCACCGAGTCAAAGCGTTTCGCCGTTTGCGGAAGAAGTCTGATGTAGAACAAGTAGCAGAAGCATACATGCTCAAGAGGGATCACCCGAAATTCAAAGGCAACTGAATTTCGGCAACGGGGCATCGAAGTCGGAATGCCGCGAAACTCACCGAGTCAAAGCGTTTCGCCGTTTGCGGAAGAAGTCTGATGTAGAACAAGTAGCAGAAGCATACATGCTCAAGAGGGATCACCCGAAATTCAAAGGCAACTGAATTTCGGCAACCGGGGCATCGAAGTCGGAATGCCGCGAAACTCACCGAGTCAAAGCGTTTCGCCGTTTGCGGAAGAAGTCTGATGTAGAACAAGTAGCAGAAGCATACATGCTCAAGAGGGATCACCCGAAATTCAAAGGCAACTGAATTTCGGCAACCGGGGCATCGAAGTCGGAATGCCGCGAAACTCACCGAGTCAAAGCGTTTCGCCGTTTGCGGAAGAAGTCTGATGTAGAACAAGTAGCAGAAGCATACATGCTCAAGAGGGATCACCCGAAATTCAAAGGCAACTGAATTTCGGCAACCGGGGCATCGAAGTCGGAATGCCGCGAAACTCACCGAGTCAAAGCGTTTCGCCGTTTGCGGAAGAAGTCTGATGTAGAACAAGTAGCAGAAGCATACATGCTCAAGAGGGATCACCCGAAATTCAAAGGCAACTGAATTTCGGCAACCGGGGCATCGAAGTCGGAATGCCGCGAAACTCACCGAGTCAAAGCGTTTCGCCGTTTGCGGAAGAAGTCTGATGTAGAACAAGTAGCAGAAGCATACATGCTCAAGAGGGATCACCCGAAATTCAAAGGCAACTGAATTTCGGCAACCGGGGCATCGAAGTCGGAATGCCGCGAAACTCACCGAGTCAAAGCGTTTCGCCGTTTGCGGAAGAAGTCTGATGTAGAACAAGTAGCAGAAGCATACATGCTCAAGAGGGATCACCCGAAATTCAAAGGCAACTGAATTTCGGCAACCGGGGCATCGAAGTCGGAATGCCGCGAAACTCACCGAGTCAAAGCGTTTCGCCGTTTGCGGAAGAAGTCTGATGTAGAACAAGTAGCAGAAGCATACATGCTCAAGAGGGATCACCCGAAATTCAAAGGCAACTGAATTTCGGCAACCGGGGCATCGAAGTCGGAATGCCGCGAAACTCACCGAGTCAAAGCGTTTCGCCGTTTGCGGAAGAAGTCTGATGTAGAACAAGTAGCAGAAGCATACATGCTCAAGAGGGATCACCCGAAATTCAAAGGCAACTGAATTTCGGCAACCGGGGCATCGAAGTCGGAATGCCGCGAAACTCACCGAGTCAAAGCGTTTCGCCGTTTGCGGAAGAAGTCTGATGTAGAACAAGTAGCAGAAGCATACATGCTCAAGAGGGATCACCCGAAATTCAAAGGCAACTGAATTTCGGCAACCGGGGCATCGAAGTCGGAATGCCGCGAAACTCACCGAGTCAAAGCGTTTCGCCGTTTGCGGAAGAAGTCTGATGTAGAACAAGTAGCAGAAGCATACATGCTCAAGAGGGATCACCCGAAATTCAAAGGCAACTGAATTTCGGCAACCGGGGCATCGAAGTCGGAATGCCGCGAAACTCACCGAGTCAAAGCGTTTCGCCGTTTGCGGAAGAAAGTCTGATGTAGAACAAGTAGCAGAAGCATACATGCTCAAGAGGGATCACCCGAAATTCAAAGGCAACTGAATTTCGGCAACCGGGGCATCGAAGTCGGAATGCCGCGAAACTCACCGAGTCAAAGCGTTTCGCCGTTTGCGGAAGAAGTCTGATGTAGAACAAGTAGCAGAAGCATACATGCTCAAGAGGGATCACCCGAAATTCAAAGGCAACTGAATTTCGGCAACCGGGGCATCGAAGTCGGAATGCCGCGAAACTCACCGAGTCAAAGCGTTTCGCCGTTTGCGGAAGAAGTCTGATGTAGAACAAGTAGCAGAAGCATACATGCTCAAGAGGGATCACCCGAAATTCAAAGGCAACTGAATTTCGGCAACCGGGGCATCGAAGTCGGAATGCCGCGAAACTCACCGAGTCAAAGCGTTTCGCCGTTTGCGGAAGAAGTCTGATGTAGAACAAGTAGCAGAAGCATACATGCTCAAGAGGGATCACCCGAAATTCAAAGGCAACTGAATTTCGGCAACCGGGGCATCGAAGTCGGAATGCCGCGAAACTCACCGAGTCAAAGCGTTTCGCCGTTTGCGGAAGAAGTCTGATGTAGAACAAGTAGCAGAAGCATACATGCTCAAGAGGGATCACCCGAAATTCAAAGGCAACTGAATTTCGGCAACCGGGGCATCGAAGTCGGAATGCCGCGAAACTCACCGAGTCAAAGCGTTTCGCCGTTTGCGGAAGAAGTCTGATGTAGAACAAGTAGCAGAAGCATACATGCTCAAGAGGGATCACCCGAAATTCAAAGGCAACTGAATTTCGGCAACCGGGGCATCGAAGTCGGAATGCCGCGAAACTCACCGAGTCAAAGCGTTTCGCCGTTTGCGGAAGAAGTCTGATGTAGAACAAGTAGCAGAAGCATACATGCTCAAGAGGGATCACCCGAAATTCAAAGGCAACTGAATTTCGGCAACCGGGGCATCGAAGTCGGAATGCCGCGAAACTCACCGAGTCAAAGCGTTTCGCCGTTTGCGGAAGAAGTCTGATGTAGAACAAGTAGCAGAAGCATACATGCTCAAGAGGGATCACCCGAAATTCAAAGGCAACTGAATTTCGGCAACCGGGGCATCGAAGTCGGAATGCCGCGAAACTCACCGAGTCAAAGCGTTTCGCCGTTTGCGGAAGAAGTCTGATGTAGAACAAGTAGCAGAAGCATACATGCTCAAGAGGGATCACCCGAAATTCAAAGGCAACTGAATTTCGGCAACCGGGGCATCGAAGTCGGAATGCCGCGAAACTCACCGAGTCAAAGCGTTTCGCCGTTTGCGGAAGAAGTCTGATGTAGAACAAGTAGCAGAAGCATACATGCTCAAGAGGGATCACCCGAAATTCAAAGGCAACTGAATTTCGGCAACCGGGGCATCGAAGTCGGAATGCCGCGAAACTCACCGAGTCAAAGCGTTTCGCCGTTTGCGGAAGAAGTCTGATGTAGAACAAGTAGCAGAAGCATACATGCTCAAGAGGGATCACCCGAAATTCAAAGGCAACTGAATTTCGGCAACCGGGGCATCGAAGTCGGAATGCCGCGAAACTCACCGAGTCAAAGCGTTTCGCCGTTTGCGGAAGAAGTCTGATGTAGAACAAGTAGCAGAAGCATACATGCTCAAGAGGGATCACCCGAAATTCAAAGGCAACTGAATTTCGGCAACCGGGGCATCGAAGTCGGAATGCCGCGAAACTCACCGAGTCAAAGCGTTTCGCCGTTTGCGGAAGAAGTCTGATGTAGAACAAGTAGCAGAAGCATACATGCTCAAGAGGGATCACCCGAAATTCAAAGGCAACTGAATTTCGGCAACCGGGGCATCGAAGTCGGAATGCCGCGAAACTCACCGAGTCAAAGCGTTTCGCCGTTTGCGGAAGAAGTCTGATGTAGAACAAGTAGCAGAAGCATACATGCTCAAGAGGGATCACCCGAAATTCAAAGGCAACTGAATTTCGGCAACCGGGGCATCGAAGTCGGAATGCCGCGAAACTCACCGAGTCAAAGCGTTTCGCCGTTTGCGGAAGAAGTCTGATGTAGAACAAGTAGCAGAAGCATACATGCTCAAGAGGGATCACCCGAAATTCAAAGGCAACTGAATTTCGGCAACCGGGGCATCGAAGTCGGAATGCCGCGAAACTCACCGAGTCAAAGCGTTTCGCCGTTTGCGGAAGAAGTCTGATGTAGAACAAGTAGCAGAAGCATACATGCTCAAGAGGGATCACCCGAAATTCAAAGGCAACTGAATTTCGGCAACGGGGCATCGAAGTCGGAATGCCGCGAAACTCACCGAGTCAAAGCGTTTCGCCGTTTGCGGAAGAAGTCTGATGTAGAACAAGTAGCAGAAGCATACATGCTCAAGAGGGATCACCCGAAATTCAAAGGCAACTGAATTTCGGCAACCGGGGCATCGAAGTCGGAATGCCGCGAAACTCACCGAGTCAAAGCGTTTCGCCGTTTGCGGAAGAAGTCTGATGTAGAACAAGTAGCAGAAGCATACATGCTCAAGAGGGATCACCCGAAATTCAAAGGCAACTGAATTTCGGCAACCGGGGCATCGAAGTCGGAATGCCGCGAAACTCACCGAGTCAAAGCGTTTCGCCGTTTGCGGAAGAAGTCTGATGTAGAACAAGTAGCAGAAGCATACATGCTCAAGAGGGATCACCCGAAATTCAAAGGCAACTGAATTTCGGCAACCGGGGCATCGAAGTCGGAATGCCGCGAAACTCACCGAGTCAAAGCGTTTCGCCGTTTGCGGAAGAAGTCTGATGTAGAACAAGTAGCAGAAGCATACATGCTCAAGAGGGATCACCCGAAATTCAAAGGCAACTGAATTTCGGCAACGGGGCATCGAAGTCGGAATGCCGCGAAACTCACCGAGTCAAAGCGTTTCGCCGTTTGCGGAAGAAGTCTGATGTAGAACAAGTAGCAGAAGCATACATGCTCAAGAGGGATCACCCGAAATTCAAAGGCAACTGAATTTCGGCAACCGGGGCATCGAAGTCGGAATGCCGCGAAACTCACCGAGTCAAAGCGTTTCGCCGTTTGCGGAAGAAGTCTGATGTAGAACAAGTAGCAGAAGCATACATGCTCAAGAGGGATCACCCGAAATTCAAAGGCAACTGAATTTCGGCAACCGGGGCATCGAAGTCGGAATGCCGCGAAACTCACCGAGTCAAAGCGTTTCGCCGTTTGCGGAAGAAGTCTGATGTAGAACAAGTAGCAGAAGCATACATGCTCAAGAGGGATCACCCGAAATTCAAAGGCAACTGAATTTCGGCAACCGGGGCATCGAAGTCGGAATGCCGCGAAACTCACCGAGTCAAAGCGTTTCGCCGTTTGCGGAAGAAGTCTGATGTAGAACAAGTAGCAGAAGCATACATGCTCAAGAGGGATCACCCGAAATTCAAAGGCAACTGAATTTCGGCAACCGGGGCATCGAAGTCGGAATGCCGCGAAACTCACCGAGTCAAAGCGTTTCGCCGTTTGCGGAAGAAGTCTGATGTAGAACAAGTAGCAGAAGCATACATGCTCAAGAGGGATCACCCGAAATTCAAAGGCAACTGAATTTCGGCAACCGGGGCATCGAAGTCGGAATGCCGCGAAACTCACCGAGTCAAAGCGTTTCGCCGTTTGCGGAAGAAGTCTGATGTAGAACAAGTAGCAGAAGCATACATGCTCAAGAGGGATCACCCGAAATTCAAAGGCAACTGAATTTCGGCAACCGGGGCATCGAAGTCGGAATGCCGCGAAACTCACCGAGTCAAAGCGTTTCGCCGTTTGCGGAAGAAGTCTGATGTAGAACAAGTAGCAGAAGCATACATGCTCAAGAGGGATCACCCGAAATTCAAAGGCAACTGAATTTCGGCAACCGGGGCATCGAAGTCGGAATGCCGCGAAACTCACCGAGTCAAAGCGTTTCGCCGTTTGCGGAAGAAGTCTGATGTAGAACAAGTAGCAGAAGCATACATGCTCAAGAGGGATCACCCGAAATTCAAAGGCAACTGAATTTCGGCAACCGGGGCATCGAAGTCGGAATGCCGCGAAACTCACCGAGTCAAAGCGTTTCGCCGTTTGCGGAAGAAAGTCTGATGTAGAACAAGTAGCAGAAGCATACATGCTCAAGAGGGATCACCCGAAATTCAAAGGCAACTGAATTTCGGCAACCGGGGCATCGAAGTCGGAATGCCGCGAAACTCACCGAGTCAAAGCGTTTCGCCGTTTGCGGAAGAAGTCTGATGTAGAACAAGTAGCAGAAGCATACATGCTCAAGAGGGATCACCCGAAATTCAAAGGCAACTGAATTTCGGCAACCGGGGCATCGAAGTCGGAATGCCGCGAAACTCACCGAGTCAAAGCGTTTCGCCGTTTGCGGAAGAAGTCTGATGTAGAACAAGTAGCAGAAGCATACATGCTCAAGAGGGATCACCCGAAATTCAAAGGCAACTGAATTTCGGCAACCGGGGCATCGAAGTCGGAATGCCGCGAAACTCACCGAGTCAAAGCGTTTCGCCGTTTGCGGAAGAAAGTCTGATGTAGAACAAGTAGCAGAAGCATACATGCTCAAGAGGGATCACCCGAAATTCAAAGGCAACTGAATTTCGGCAACCGGGGCATCGAAGTCGGAATGCCGCGAAACTCACCGAGTCAAAGCGTTTCGCCGTTTGCGGAAGAAGTCTGATGTAGAACAAGTAGCAGAAGCATACATGCTCAAGAGGGATCACCCGAAATTCAAAGGCAACTGAATTTCGGCAACCGGGGCATCGAAGTCGGAATGCCGCGAAACTCACCGAGTCAAAGCGTTTCGCCGTTTGCGGAAGAAGTCTGATGTAGAACAAGTAGCAGAAGCATACATGCTCAAGAGGGATCACCCGAAATTCAAAGGCAACTGAATTTCGGCAACCGGGGCATCGAAGTCGGAATGCCGCGAAACTCACCGAGTCAAAGCGTTTCGCCGTTTGCGGAAGAAGTCTGATGTAGAACAAGTAGCAGAAGCATACATGCTCAAGAGGGATCACCCGAAATTCAAAGGCAACTGAATTTCGGCAACCGGGGCATCGAAGTCGGAATGCCGCGAAACTCACCGAGTCAAAGCGTTTCGCCGTTTGCGGAAGAAGTCTGATGTAGAACAAGTAGCAGAAGCATACATGCTCAAGAGGGATCACCCGAAATTCAAAGGCAACTGAATTTCGGCAACCGGGGCATCGAAGTCGGAATGCCGCGAAACTCACCGAGTCAAAGCGTTTCGCCGTTTGCGGAAGAAGTCTGATGTAGAACAAGTAGCAGAAGCATACATGCTCAAGAGGGATCACCCGAAATTCAAAGGCAACTGAATTTCGGCAACCGGGGCATCGAAGTCGGAATGCCGCGAAACTCACCGAGTCAAAGCGTTTCGCCGTTTGCGGAAGAAGTCTGATGTAGAACAAGTAGCAGAAGCATACATGCTCAAGAGGGATCACCCGAAATTCAAAGGCAACTGAATTTCGGCAACCGGGGCATCGAAGTCGGAATGCCGCGAAACTCACCGAGTCAAAGCGTTTCGCCGTTTGCGGAAGAAAGTCTGATGTAGAACAAGTAGCAGAAGCATACATGCTCAAGAGGGATCACCCGAAATTCAAAGGCAACTGAATTTCGGCAACCGGGGCATCGAAGTCGGAATGCCGCGAAACTCACCGAGTCAAAGCGTTTCGCCGTTTGCGGAAGAAGTCTGATGTAGAACAAGTAGCAGAAGCATACATGCTCAAGAGGGATCACCCGAAATTCAAAGGCAACTGAATTTCGGCAACCGGGGCATCGAAGTCGGAATGCCGCGAAACTCACCGAGTCAAAGCGTTTCGCCGTTTGCGGAAGAAGTCTGATGTAGAACAAGTAGCAGAAGCATACATGCTCAAGAGGGATCACCCGAAATTCAAAGGCAACTGAATTTCGGCAACCGGGGCATCGAAGTCGGAATGCCGCGAAACTCACCGAGTCAAAGCGTTTCGCCGTTTGCGGAAGAAGTCTGATGTAGAACAAGTAGCAGAAGCATACATGCTCAAGAGGGATCACCCGAAATTCAAAGGCAACTGAATTTCGGCAACCGGGGCATCGAAGTCGGAATGCCGCGAAACTCACCGAGTCAAAGCGTTTCGCCGTTTGCGGAAGAAGTCTGATGTAGAACAAGTAGCAGAAGCATACATGCTCAAGAGGGATCACCCGAAATTCAAAGGCAACTGAATTTCGGCAACCGGGGCATCGAAGTCGGAATGCCGCGAAACTCACCGAGTCAAAGCGTTTCGCCGTTTGCGGAAGAAGTCTGATGTAGAACAAGTAGCAGAAGCATACATGCTCAAGAGGGATCACCCGAAATTCAAAGGCAACTGAATTTCGGCAACCGGGGCATCGAAGTCGGAATGCCGCGAAACTCACCGAGTCAAAGCGTTTCGCCGTTTGCGGAAGAAGTCTGATGTAGAACAAGTAGCAGAAGCATACATGCTCAAGAGGGATCACCCGAAATTCAAAGGCAACTGAATTTCGGCAACCGGGGCATCGAAGTCGGAATGCCGCGAAACTCACCGAGTCAAAGCGTTTCGCCGTTTGCGGAAGAAGTCTGATGTAGAACAAGTAGCAGAAGCATACATGCTCAAGAGGGATCACCCGAAATTCAAAGGCAACTGAATTTCGGCAACCGGGGCATCGAAGTCGGAATGCCGCGAAACTCACCGAGTCAAAGCGTTTCGCCGTTTGCGGAAGAAAGTCTGATGTAGAACAAGTAGCAGAAGCATACATGCTCAAGAGGGATCACCCGAAATTCAAAGGCAACTGAATTTCGGCAACCGGGGCATCGAAGTCGGAATGCCGCGAAACTCACCGAGTCAAAGCGTTTCGCCGTTTGCGGAAGAAAGTCTGATGTAGAACAAGTAGCAGAAGCATACATGCTCAAGAGGGATCACCCGAAATTCAAAGGCAACTGAATTTCGGCAACCGGGGCATCGAAGTCGGAATGCCGCGAAACTCACCGAGTCAAAGCGTTTCGCCGTTTGCGGAAGAAGTCTGATGTAGAACAAGTAGCAGAAGCATACATGCTCAAGAGGGATCACCCGAAATTCAAAGGCAACTGAATTTCGGCAACCGGGGCATCGAAGTCGGAATGCCGCGAAACTCACCGAGTCAAAGCGTTTCGCCGTTTGCGGAAGAAGTCTGATGTAGAACAAGTAGCAGAAGCATACATGCTCAAGAGGGATCACCCGAAATTCAAAGGCAACTGAATTTCGGCAACCGGGGCATCGAAGTCGGAATGCCGCGAAACTCACCGAGTCAAAGCGTTTCGCCGTTTGCGGAAGAAGTCTGATGTAGAACAAGTAGCAGAAGCATACATGCTCAAGAGGGATCACCCGAAATTCAAAGGCAACTGAATTTCGGCAACCGGGGCATCGAAGTCGGAATGCCGCGAAACTCACCGAGTCAAAGCGTTTCGCCGTTTGCGGAAGAAGTCTGATGTAGAACAAGTAGCAGAAGCATACATGCTCAAGAGGGATCACCCGAAATTCAAAGGCAACTGAATTTCGGCAACCGGGGCATCGAAGTCGGAATGCCGCGAAACTCACCGAGTCAAAGCGTTTCGCCGTTTGCGGAAGAAGTCTGATGTAGAACAAGTAGCAGAAGCATACATGCTCAAGAGGGATCACCCGAAATTCAAAGGCAACTGAATTTCGGCAACCGGGGCATCGAAGTCGGAATGCCGCGAAACTCACCGAGTCAAAGCGTTTCGCCGTTTGCGGAAGAAGTCTGATGTAGAACAAGTAGCAGAAGCATACATGCTCAAGAGGGATCACCCGAAATTCAAAGGCAACTGAATTTCGGCAACCGGGGCATCGAAGTCGGAATGCCGCGAAACTCACCGAGTCAAAGCGTTTCGCCGTTTGCGGAAGAAGTCTGATGTAGAACAAGTAGCAGAAGCATACATGCTCAAGAGGGATCACCCGAAATTCAAAGGCAACTGAATTTCGGCAACCGGGGCATCGAAGTCGGAATGCCGCGAAACTCACCGAGTCAAAGCGTTTCGCCGTTTGCGGAAGAAGTCTGATGTAGAACAAGTAGCAGAAGCATACATGCTCAAGAGGGATCACCCGAAATTCAAAGGCAACTGAATTTCGGCAACCGGGGCATCGAAGTCGGAATGCCGCGAAACTCACCGAGTCAAAGCGTTTCGCCGTTTGCGGAAGAAGTCTGATGTAGAACAAGTAGCAGAAGCATACATGCTCAAGAGGGATCACCCGAAATTCAAAGGCAACTGAATTTCGGCAACCGGGGCATCGAAGTCGGAATGCCGCGAAACTCACCGAGTCAAAGCGTTTCGCCGTTTGCGGAAGAAGTCTGATGTAGAACAAGTAGCAGAAGCATACATGCTCAAGAGGGATCACCCGAAATTCAAAGGCAACTGAATTTCGGCAACCGGGGCATCGAAGTCGGAATGCCGCGAAACTCACCGAGTCAAAGCGTTTCGCCGTTTGCGGAAGAAGTCTGATGTAGAACAAGTAGCAGAAGCATACATGCTCAAGAGGGATCACCCGAAATTCAAAGGCAACTGAATTTCGGCAACCGGGGCATCGAAGTCGGAATGCCGCGAAACTCACCGAGTCAAAGCGTTTCGCCGTTTGCGGAAGAAGTCTGATGTAGAACAAGTAGCAGAAGCATACATGCTCAAGAGGGATCACCCGAAATTCAAAGGCAACTGAATTTCGGCAACCGGGGCATCGAAGTCGGAATGCCGCGAAACTCACCGAGTCAAAGCGTTTCGCCGTTTGCGGAAGAAGTCTGATGTAGAACAAGTAGCAGAAGCATACATGCTCAAGAGGGATCACCCGAAATTCAAAGGCAACTGAATTTCGGCAACCGGGGCATCGAAGTCGGAATGCCGCGAAACTCACCGAGTCAAAGCGTTTCGCCGTTTGCGGAAGAAGTCTGATGTAGAACAAGTAGCAGAAGCATACATGCTCAAGAGGGATCACCCGAAATTCAAAGGCAACTGAATTTCGGCAACCGGGGCATCGAAGTCGGAATGCCGCGAAACTCACCGAGTCAAAGCGTTTCGCCGTTTGCGGAAGAAGTCTGATGTAGAACAAGTAGCAGAAGCATACATGCTCAAGAGGGATCACCCGAAATTCAAAGGCAACTGAATTTCGGCAACCGGGGCATCGAAGTCGGAATGCCGCGAAACTCACCGAGTCAAAGCGTTTCGCCGTTTGCGGAAGAAGTCTGATGTAGAACAAGTAGCAGAAGCATACATGCTCAAGAGGGATCACCCGAAATTCAAAGGCAACTGAATTTCGGCAACCGGGGCATCGAAGTCGGAATGCCGCGAAACTCACCGAGTCAAAGCGTTTCGCCGTTTGCGGAAGAAGTCTGATGTAGAACAAGTAGCAGAAGCATACATGCTCAAGAGGGATCACCCGAAATTCAAAGGCAACTGAATTTCGGCAACGGGGCATCGAAGTCGGAATGCCGCGAAACTCACCGAGTCAAAGCGTTTCGCCGTTTGCGGAAGAAGTCTGATGTAGAACAAGTAGCAGAAGCATACATGCTCAAGAGGGATCACCCGAAATTCAAAGGCAACTGAATTTCGGCAACCGGGGCATCGAAGTCGGAATGCCGCGAAACTCACCGAGTCAAAGCGTTTCGCCGTTTGCGGAAGAAGTCTGATGTAGAACAAGTAGCAGAAGCATACATGCTCAAGAGGGATCACCCGAAATTCAAAGGCAACTGAATTTCGGCAACCGGGGCATCGAAGTCGGAATGCCGCGAAACTCACCGAGTCAAAGCGTTTCGCCGTTTGCGGAAGAAGTCTGATGTAGAACAAGTAGCAGAAGCATACATGCTCAAGAGGGATCACCCGAAATTCAAAGGCAACTGAATTTCGGCAACCGGGGCATCGAAGTCGGAATGCCGCGAAACTCACCGAGTCAAAGCGTTTCGCCGTTTGCGGAAGAAGTCTGATGTAGAACAAGTAGCAGAAGCATACATGCTCAAGAGGGATCACCCGAAATTCAAAGGCAACTGAATTTCGGCAACCGGGGCATCGAAGTCGGAATGCCGCGAAACTCACCGAGTCAAAGCGTTTCGCCGTTTGCGGAAGAAGTCTGATGTAGAACAAGTAGCAGAAGCATACATGCTCAAGAGGGATCACCCGAAATTCAAAGGCAACTGAATTTCGGCAACCGGGGCATCGAAGTCGGAATGCCGCGAAACTCACCGAGTCAAAGCGTTTCGCCGTTTGCGGAAGAAGTCTGATGTAGAACAAGTAGCAGAAGCATACATGCTCAAGAGGGATCACCCGAAATTCAAAGGCAACTGAATTTCGGCAACCGGGGCATCGAAGTCGGAATGCCGCGAAACTCACCGAGTCAAAGCGTTTCGCCGTTTGCGGAAGAAGTCTGATGTAGAACAAGTAGCAGAAGCATACATGCTCAAGAGGGATCACCCGAAATTCAAAGGCAACTGAATTTCGGCAACCGGGGCATCGAAGTCGGAATGCCGCGAAACTCACCGAGTCAAAGCGTTTCGCCGTTTGCGGAAGAAGTCTGATGTAGAACAAGTAGCAGAAGCATACATGCTCAAGAGGGATCACCCGAAATTCAAAGGCAACTGAATTTCGGCAACCGGGGCATCGAAGTCGGAATGCCGCGAAACTCACCGAGTCAAAGCGTTTCGCCGTTTGCGGAAGAAGTGTGATGTAGAACAAGTAGCAGAAGCATACATGCTCAAGAGGGATCACCCGAAATTCAAAGGCAACTGAATTTCGGCAACCGGGGCATCGAAGTCGGAATGCCGCGAAACTCACCGAGTCAAAGCGTTTCGCCGTTTGCGGAAGAAGTCTGATGTAGAACAAGTAGCAGAAGCATACATGCTCAAGAGGGATCACCCGAAATTCAAAGGCAACTGAATTTCGGCAACCGGGGCATCGAAGTCGGAATGCCGCGAAACTCACCGAGTCAAAGCGTTTCGCCGTTTGCGGAAGAAAGTTGATGTAGAACAAGTAGCAGAAGCATACATGCTCAAGAGGGATCACCCGAAATTCAAAGGCAACTGAATTTCGGCAACCGGGGCATCGAAGTCGGAATGCCGCGAAACTCACCGAGTCAAAGCGTTTCGCCGTTTGCGGAAGAAGTCTGATGTAGAACAAGTAGCAGAAGCATACATGCTCAAGAGGGATCACCCGAAATTCAAAGGCAACTGAATTTCGGCAACCGGGGCATCGAAGTCGGAATGCCGCGAAACTCACCGAGTCAAAGCGTTTCGCCGTTTGCGGAAGAAGTCTGATGTAGAACAAGTAGCAGAAGCATACATGCTCAAGAGGGATCACCCGAAATTCAAAGGCAACTGAATTTCGGCAACCGGGGCATCGAAGTCGGAATGCCGCGAAACTCACCGAGTCAAAGCGTTTCGCCGTTTGCGGAAGAAGTCTGATGTAGAACAAGTAGCAGAAGCATACATGCTCAAGAGGGATCACCCGAAATTCAAAGGCAACTGAATTTCGGCAACCGGGGCATCGAAGTCGGAATGCCGCGAAACTCACCGAGTCAAAGCGTTTCGCCGTTTGCGGAAGAAAGTCTGATGTAGAACAAGTAGCAGAAGCATACATGCTCAAGAGGGATCACCCGAAATTCAAAGGCAACTGAATTTCGGCAACCGGGGCATCGAAGTCGGAATGCCGCGAAACTCACCGAGTCAAAGCGTTTCGCCGTTTGCGGAAGAAAGTCTGATGTAGAACAAGTAGCAGAAGCATACATGCTCAAGAGGGATCACCCGAAATTCAAAGGCAACTGAATTTCGGCAACCGGGGCATCGAAGTCGGAATGCCGCGAAACTCACCGAGTCAAAGCGTTTCGCCGTTTGCGGAAGAAAGTCTGATGTAGAACAAGTAGCAGAAGCATACATGCTCAAGAGGGATCACCCGAAATTCAAAGGCAACTGAATTTCGGCAACCGGGGCATCGAAGTCGGAATGCCGCGAAACTCACCGAGTCAAAGCGTTTCGCCGTTTGCGGAAGAAAGTCTGATGTAGAACAAGTAGCAGAAGCATACATGCTCAAGAGGGATCACCCGAAATTCAAAGGCAACTGAATTTCGGCAACCGGGGCATCGAAGTCGGAATGCCGCGAAACTCACCGAGTCAAAGCGTTTCGCCGTTTGCGGAAGAAGTCTGATGTAGAACAAGTAGCAGAAGCATACATGCTCAAGAGGGATCACCCGAAATTCAAAGGCAACTGAATTTCGGCAACCGGGGCATCGAAGTCGGAATGCCGCGAAACTCACCGAGTCAAAGCGTTTCGCCGTTTGCGGAAGAAGTCTGATGTAGAACAAGTAGCAGAAGCATACATGCTCAAGAGGGATCACCCGAAATTCAAAGGCAACTGAATTTCGGCAACCGGGGCATCGAAGTCGGAATGCCGCGAAACTCACCGAGTCAAAGCGTTTCGCCGTTTGCGGAAGAAGTCTGATGTAGAACAAGTAGCAGAAGCATACATGCTCAAGAGGGATCACCCGAAATTCAAAGGCAACTGAATTTCGGCAACCGGGGCATCGAAGTCGGAATGCCGCGAAACTCACCGAGTCAAAGCGTTTCGCCGTTTGCGGAAGAAAGTCTGATGTAGAACAAGTAGCAGAAGCATACATGCTCAAGAGGGATCACCCGAAATTCAAAGGCAACTGAATTTCGGCAACCGGGGCATCGAAGTCGGAATGCCGCGAAACTCACCGAGTCAAAGCGTTTCGCCGTTTGCGGAAGAAGTCTGATGTAGAACAAGTAGCAGAAGCATACATGCTCAAGAGGGATCACCCGAAATTCAAAGGCAACTGAATTTCGGCAACCGGGGCATCGAAGTCGGAATGCCGCGAAACTCACCGAGTCAAAGCGTTTCGCCGTTTGCGGAAGAAGTCTGATGTAGAACAAGTAGCAGAAGCATACATGCTCAAGAGGGATCACCCGAAATTCAAAGGCAACTGAATTTCGGCAACCGGGGCATCGAAGTCGGAATGCCGCGAAACTCACCGAGTCAAAGCGTTTCGCCGTTTGCGGAAGAAGTCTGATGTAGAACAAGTAGCAGAAGCATACATGCTCAAGAGGGATCACCCGAAATTCAAAGGCAACTGAATTTCGGCAACGGGGCATCGAAGTCGGAATGCCGCGAAACTCACCGAGTCAAAGCGTTTCGCCGTTTGCGGAAGAAGTCTGATGTAGAACAAGTAGCAGAAGCATACATGCTCAAGAGGGATCACCCGAAATTCAAAGGCAACTGAATTTCGGCAACCGGGGCATCGAAGTCGGAATGCCGTAAAAACTTCACTCAGTCAAGCCGTTTCGCTGTTTAAGGAATGGAAGTGTGATTGTAGAACAAGTAGCAGACGCATACATGCTCAATAGGGATCACCCGAAAATTCGAAGGCAACTTCAATTTCGGCAGCCGGGGCATCGAAGTGGGAATATGCCGCGAAAACATCACCGAGTCAAAGCGTTTCGCTGTTTAAGGAGGAAGTTTTATGTAGAACAAGTAGATGAAGACATACATGCTCAAGATGGGAATCAACCAAAATTCAATGGCATCTGAATTTCGGCAACCGGGGCATCGAAGTCGGAATTGCCGTGTTGAAACTCAATCAGTTCAAAGCGTTTCGTTATATTTAAGAAGGGAGAATGTGTTGATGTAGAACAAGTAGCCGGAAGCATACATGCTCAAGTCGGATCACCCGAAATTCAAAGGGCAACTTAATGTTATGGGACATGGGGCTCCCAAGTAGGAAAATGCCGTGAAAACTCACCGAGTCAAAGCATTTCGTTTATAAGCGGAAGAAAGTCTGATGTACTAGAACAAGTAGCATAGCAGCATACATGCTCAAGAGGGATCATTACGAAAATTCAAAGGCAACTTTAATTTCGGCAAACGGGGCATCGAATGTCCGATATGCTGCGGGAAACTCACCGGATGTCAAAGCGTTTGGCCCTTTGTGGAAGAAGTCCTGATCTTGAACATGTAGCACAAGCTTAAATAATCAAGAGGGATCACCCGAAATTCAAACCAAATGAATTTCGGCAACCGGGCTGGCATCGACGTCGGAAATGCCGCGAAACTCACCGAGCCAAAAGCATTTCGAATGTTTAAGGAAGGAAGTGTGATGTAGAAACAAACTAGCAGAAGCATACATGCTCAAGCGGGATCACCCGGAATTCAAAAGGCAACTTAATTTTGGCAACCGGAGCAATCGAAGTTGGAATTGCGCGAAAAACTCACCGAGGTCAAAGCGTTCTCGATGTTTAAAGAAGGAGTGTGATGTAGAACAAGTAGCAGAAGCATACATGCTCAAGAGGGATCACCCGAAATTCAAAGGCAAATTAATTTCGGCAAATCCGGGGCATCGAAGTCGGTATGCCGTGAAACTCACTCAGTCAAAGCGTTTCGGCTGTTTTAGGAAGGACTGTGTGATGTAGAAACACAGTAGCAAGAAGCATACATGCTCAAGAAGGGATCAACCGAAATTCATAACCAACTGAATTTCGGCAAACGGGGCATCGACGTAGGAAGATGACGCGAAACTCACTGAGTCAAAGGGTTTCGCTGTTTAGGAAGGAAGTTTTATGTAGAACTAGTAGAAGAAGCATACATGCTCAAGAGGGATCACACCAAAATTTCAAAGGCAACTGAAAATTTTTTTCGGCAACCGGGGCATCCGAAGTCGGGAATGCCGTTGAAAACTCACTCAGTCAAAGCGTTTTTCGCTATTTAAGCGAAAGGAAGTGTGATGTAGAACAATAGTAGCAGAAGCATACATGCTCAAGACGGAACACCCGATACAATTTCAAAGGGCAAACTTAATTTCGGGAACTGGGGCATCGAAGTCGGAATGCCGTGAAACTCACCGAGGTCAAAGCATTTCGTGTTTAAGGAAGGGAAGTTTGATGTTAGAACAAGTAGCACAAGCATACATGCTCAAGAGGGTTCATCCGAAATTCAAAGGCAACTTAATTTCGGCAACGGTAGCATCGAAGGCCGAATGCCGCGAAACTCACCGAGTCAATGCGTTTGGCCCTTTGCGGAAGAAGTCTGATCTAGAACAAGTAGAACAAGTTACATTATCAAGAGGGCATCTCGAGAAATTTCAAAGGCAACTGAATTTCGGGCAACCGGGTGTAATCGAAGTCGGAATGCAAGCTGAAAATCTCACCGAGGTTCAAAGTGTTTCGCGAGGTTTGCGGAAGGAAAAGTATGTTTGTAGAACAACTAGCAGCAAGCATACATGCTCAAGAGGGATCACCCGAAATTCAAAGGCAACTTAATTTCGGCAACCGGTGAAAGGCCATCGGAAGTCGGAATGCCGCGAAAACTCACGCCCACCATACAAACACTTACCAACCCACACAACTCCCATACCACCAAAAAAGGAGTCAAAGCGTTTCGCCGTGTGCGGAAGAAAGGTCGGTGTGATGCTAGAACAAAGTAGCAGAAGCATACATGCCTCAAGAGGGATCACCCGAAATTCATAATGGCAACGGTATCGGAATCTTCGGGTGTGGTGCGTTGGTTGTAACCAGTGTGGCAATCGACAGTCGGAATGCCGACCGCGGCGCGGGAAACTCACCGAGGAGTCAAAGCAGGTTTCGTTGTTTGTGGAAGGAATTTCAAAGAAGAATGTTCATTTTTTTATGAGGAAAAAAAAGCTATTATGTAGATTCTCAGAATAGTAGCAGAAAATACATGACTCAAGAGGGATCACCAAAACCTGATAACAGAAATGGCAAGACTGAATTTCAGCAACCGGGGCATCGATTAGTCGGAATGCCGCGAAACTCACCGTAGTCAAAGCGTTGTCGCTGTTTGCGGAAGAAAGTATTATGTAGAACAAGTAGCAGAAGCATTCATGCTCAAGAGGGATCACCCGAAATTCAAAGGCATACTGTAATTTTCGGCAACCGGGGGCATCGAAAGTCGGAATTGCCTGAGAATCTAGAAGAAACTCACCCGAGTCAAAAGCGTTTCGCCGTTTGCGGAAGAAGTAGGGATGTTAGAACAAGTAGCAGAAGATGCCATACATGCTCAAGATGGGATCACCCAAAATTCAAAGGCAACTGAATTTCGGCAAACCGGGGCATACGAAGTCGGAATGCCTCGGGAAAACTCACCGAGTCAAATAGCGTTTCGCCGTTTCATGGAAGGAAAGTTTGATGTAGAACAAGTAGCAGAAGTCTAACATGCTCAAGAGGGATCACCCGAAATTCAAAAGGCAACTTGAATTTCGGCAACCGGGGACATCGATTAGTCGGAATGCCTCGAAACTTCACCGAGTCAAAGCGTTTCGCTGTTTGCGGAAGGAAAGTATGATTGTTAGAACCAAAGTTAGCAGAAGCATACATGCTCAAGAAGGATCACCCGAAATTCAAAGGCAACTGAATTTCGGCAACCGGGGCATCGAAGACGGAATGCCTCGAAACTCACCGAGTCAAAGCGTTTCGCCCTTTGCGGAAGAAAGTATGATGTAGAACAAGTAGCAGAAGCATACATGCTCAAGAGGGATCACCAGAAATGCAAATGCAACTGAATTTCGGCAACCGGGGCATCGAAGTCGGAATGCCTCGAAAATCACCGAGTCAAAGTGTTTCGCTGTTTGCGGAAGAAAGTATGATGTAGAACAAGTAGCAGAAGCATACTTGCTCAAGAGGGATCACCCGAAATTCAAAGGCAACTGAATTTCGGCAACCGGGGCATCGAAGTCGGAATGCCTCGAAAATCACCGAGTCAAAGTGTTTCGTCGTTTGCGGAAGAAAGTTTGATGTAGAACAAGTAGCAGAAGCATACATGCTCAAGAGGGATCACCCGAAATGCAAAGGCAACTGAATTTCGGCAAGCGGGGCATCGAAGTCGGAATGCCTCGAAACTCACCGAGTCAAAGCGTTTCGCCATTTGCGGAAGAAAGTATGATGTAGAACAAGTAGCAGAAGCATACTTGCTCAAGAGGGATCACCCGAAATTCAAAGGCAATGAATTTCGGCAAACGGGGCATCGAAGTCGGAATGCCGCGAAACTCAACGAGTCAAAGGGTTTCGCCGTTTGCGGAAGAAAGGTTGAAGTCGAACAAGTAGCAGAAGCATACATGCTCAGGAGGGAGCACCCGAAATTCAAAGGCAACTGAATTTCGGCAACCGGGGCATCGAAGTCGGAATGCCGCGAAACTCACCGAGTCAAAGCGTTTCGCCGTTTGCGGAAGGAGTTTGATGTAGAACAAGTAGCAGAAGCATACATGCTCAAGAGGGATCACCCGAAATTCAAAGGCAACTGAATTTCGGCAACCGGGGCATCGAAGTCGGAATGCCGCGAAACTCACCGAGTCAAAGCGTTTCGCCGTTTGGGAAGGAAAGTGTTTGATGTAGAACAAGTAGCAGAAGCATACATGCTCAAGAGGGATCACCCGAAATTCAAAGGCAACTGAATTTCGGCAAACCGGGGCATCGAAGTCGGAATGCCGCGAAACTCACCGAGTCAAAGCGTTTCGCCGTTTGCGGAAGGAAGTATGATGTAGAACAAGTAGCAGAAGCATACTATGCTCAAGAGGGATCACCTGAAATGCAAAAGGCAGCTGAATTTCGGCAACCGGGGCATCGAAGTGGGAATGCCGCGAAACCTCACCGAGTCAAAGCGTTTCGCGTTTTGCGGAAGAGGTATGATGTAGAACAAGTAGCAGAAGCATACATGCTCAAGAGGGATCACCCGAAATTCAAAGGCAACTGAATTTCGGCAACCGGGCATCGAAGTCGGAATGCCGCGAAAAACTCAACGAGTCAAAGCGTTTCGCAGTTTGCGGAAGAAGTTTGATGTAGAACAAGTAGCAGAAGCTTACATGCTCAGGAGGGATCACCCGAAATTCAAAGGCAACATTAATTTCGGCAACCGGGAATCAAAGTCGGAATGCCGCGAAACTCACTGAGTCAAAGCGTTTCACCGTTTGCGGAAGAAGTATGATGTAGAACAAGTAGAAGAAGCATTCATGCTCAAGAGGGATCACCCGAAATTCAAAGGCAACTGAATTTCGGCACCGGGGCATCGAAGTCGGAATGCCGCGAAACTCTCCGAGTCAAAGCGTTTCCCCGTTTGCGGAAGGAAGTCTGATGTAGAACAAGTAGCAGAAGCATACATGCTCAAGAGGGATCACCCGAAATTCAAACGCAACTGAATTTCGGCAACCGGGGCATCGAAGTCGGAATGCCGCGAAACTCACCGAGTCAAAGCGTTCTCACGTTTGCGGAAAAAGTATGATGTAGAACAAGTTGCAGAAGCATTCATGCTCAAGAGGGATCACCCGAAATTCAAAGGCAACTGAATTTCGGCAACCGGGGCATCGAAGTCGGAATGCCGCGAAACTCACGAGTCAAAGCGTTTCGCCGTTTGCGGAAGGAAGTTGATGTAGAACAAGTAGCAGAAGCACATACATGCTCAAGAGGGATCACCCGAAAATTCACGGCAACTGAATTTCGGCAACCGGGGCATTCGAAGTCGGAATGCCAGCGAAACTCAACGACGTCAAAGCGTTTCGCGTTTGCGGAAGAAAGTATGATGTAGAACAAGTAGAAGAAGCATACATGCTCAAGATGGGATCACCCGGAAATTCAAAGGCAACTTAATTTCGGCAACCGGGGCATCGAAGTCGGAATGCCGCGAAACTCACCGAGTCAAAGCGTTTCGCCGTTTGAGGAAGAAAGTATGATGTAGAACAAGTAGCAGAAAAGCATACATGCTCAAGAGGGATCACCCGAAATTCAAAGGCAACTGAATTTCGGCAACCGGGGCATCGAAGTCGGAATGCCGCTGAAACTCACCGAGTCAAAGCGTTTCGCCGTTTGCGGAAGAAAGTATGATGTAGAACAAGTAGCAGAAGCATACATGCTCAAGAGGGATCACCCGAAATTCAAAGGCAACTGAATTTCGGCACCGGGGCATCGAAGTCGGAATGCGCCGCGATATCACCGAGTCAAAGCGTTTCGCCGTTTGCGGAAGGAAGTCTGATGTAGAACAAGTAGCAGAAGCATACATGCTCAAGAGGGGATCACCCGAATTCAAAGGCCAACTGAATTTCGGCAACGGGGCATCGAAGTCAGAATGCCGCGAAACTCACCGAGTCAAAAGCGTTTCGCAGTTTGCGGAAGAAAGTATGATGTAGAACAAGTAGCAGAAGCATACATGCTCAAGTGTGATCACCCGAAATTCAAAGGCAACTGAATTTCGGCAAGCGGGGCATCGAAGTCGGAATGCCGCGAAACTCACCGAGTCAAAGCGTGTTTCGCCATTTGCGGAAGAATGTATGATGTAGAAACAAGTAGCAGAAGCATACATGCTCAAGAGGGATCACCAGAAATTCAAAGGGAACTGAATTTCGGCAACCGGCATCGAAGTCGGAATGACGCGAAAACTCACGAGTCAAAGCGTTTCGCCGTTTGCGGAAGAAGTATGATGTAGAACAAGTAGGAGAAGCATACATGCTCAAGAGGGATCACCCGAAATTCAAAGGGCACTGAATTTCGGCAACCGGGGCATCGAAGTCGGAATGCCGCGAAACTCACCGAGTCAAAGCGTTTCGCTGTTTGCGGAAGAAGTTTGATGTGAACAAGTAGCAGAAGCATACATGCTCAAGAGGATCACCGAAATTCAAAGCAACTGAATTTCGGCAACCAGGGCATCGAAGTCGGAATGCCGCGAAACTCACCGAGTCAAAGCGTTTCGCCGTTTGCGGAAGAAGTCTTGATGTAGAAACAAGTAGCAGAAGCATATCATGCTCAAGAGGATCACCCGGAAATTCAAAGGCAAGTGGATTTCAGGCAACACGCCGGGTATCGAAGTTTGGCAATGCCTGCGCGAAACTCACCGATGTCAATGCGTTTCGCTAGTTTTAAGGAAGGAAGTATTGATGTAGAACAAGAAGCAAGAAGCATAAATGTCAAGGGGATCACCCGAAATTCATAGG
>CM055362.1:22658612-22675296 GCA_029228515.1 Populus alba x Populus x berolinensis | reverse complement strand
AAAAAATTAAATGTATTTGGAATCTTCAAAGAAAATGAGACAATAGCAACAATTATAGTAAGCCCAGCAAGAAATCATTAGAAAGCCCATTAAAAAGCTTTTTTAAAAGCCCAGAAAATTATATAGGTTTGTCCGGTTTTTTAGATAAAAAAGGGACCTGAACCGAACCCGAAGGGTTTGGGGCCGGTTCCGGTTCGGGTTTCGGGTCTTTTTTTTTTGTTTTTTTTTTTTTCGGTTTGGTTGTCTTTTTTGGGTAAAAAAGAACAGAACCGAAAATGATCACCAAGAGGGATCACCCGAAATTCAAAGGCAACTGAATTTTCGGCAACCGGGGAATCGAAGTCGGAATGCCGCGAAACTCACCGAGTCAAAGCGTTTCGCCGTTTGCGGAAGAAGTCTGATGTAGAACAAGTAGCAGAAGCATACATGCTCAAGAGGGATCACCCGAAATTCAAAGGCAACTGAATTTCGGCAAACGGGGCATCGAAGTCGGAATGCCGCGAAACTCACCGAGTCAAAGCGTTTCGCCGTTTGCGGAAGAAAGTCTGATGTAGAACAAGTAGCAGAAGCATACATGCTCAAGAGGGATCACCCGAAATTCAAAGGCAACTGAATTTCGGCAACCGGGGCATCGAAGTCGGAATGCCGCGAAACTCACCGAGTCAAAGCGTTTCGCCGTTTGCGGAAGAAAGTCTGATGTAGAACAAGTAGCAGAAGCATACATGCTCAAGAGGGATCACCCGAAATTCAAAGGCAACTGAATTTCGGCAACCGGGGCATCGAAGTCGGAATGCCGCGAAACTCACCGAGTCAAAGCGTTTCGCCGTTTGCGGAAAGAAGTCTGATGTAGAACAAGTAGCAGAAGCATACATGCTCAAGAGGGATCACCCGAAATTCAAAGGCAACTGAATTTCGGCAACCGGGGCATCGAAGTCGGAATGCCGCGAAACTCACCGAGTCAAAGCGTTTCGCCGTTTGCGGAAGAAAGGCTGATGTAGAACAAGTAGCAGAAGCATACATGCTCAAGAGGGATCACCCGAAATTCAAAGGCAACTGAATTTCGGCAACCGGGGCATCGAAGTCGGAATGCCGCGAAACTCACCGAGTCAAAGCGTTTCGCCGTTTGCGGAAGAAAGGCTGATGTAGAACAACTACCAGAAGCATACATGCTCAAGAGGGATCACCCGAAATTCAAAGGCAACTGAATTTCGGCAACCGGGGAATCGAAGTCGGAATGCCGCGAAAGTCACCGAGTCAAAGCGTTTCGCCGTTTGCGGAAGAAAGTCTGATGTAGAACAAGTAGCAGAAGCATACATGCTCAAGAGGGATCACCCGAAATTCAAAGGCAACTGAATTTCGGCAACCGGGGCATCGAAGTCGGAATGCCGCGAAACTCACCGAGTCAAAGCGTTTCGCCGTTTGCGGAAGAAGTCTGATGTAGAACAAGTAGCAGAAGCATACATGCTCAAGAGGGATCACCCGAAATTCAAAGGCAACTGAATTTCGGCAACCGGGGCATCGAAGTCGGAATGCCGCGAAACTCACCGAGTCAAAGCGTTTCGCCGTTTGCGGAAGAAAGTCTGATGTAGAACAAGTAGCAGAAGCATACATGCTCAAGAGGGATCACCCGAAATTCAAAGGCAACTGAATTTCGGCAACCGGGGCATCGAAGTCGGAATGCCGCGAAACTCACCGAGTCAAAGCGTTTCGCCGTTTGCGGAAGAAAGTCTGATGTAGAACAAGTAGCAGAAGCATACATGCTCAAGAGGGATCACCCGAAATTCAAAGGCAACTGAATTTCGGCAACCGGGGCATCGAAGTCGGAATGCCGCGAAACTCACCGAGTCAAAGCGTTTCGCCGTTTGCGGAAGAAAGTCTGATGTAGAACAAGTAGCAGAAGCATACATGCTCAAGAGGGATCACCCGAAATTCAAAGGCAACTGAATTTCGGCAACCGGGGCATCGAAGTCGGAATGCCGCGAAACTCACCGAGTCAAAGCGTTTCGCCGTTTGCGGAAGAAAGTCTGATGTAGAACAAGTAGCAGAAGCATACATGCTCAAGAGGGATCACCCGAAATTCAAAGGCAACTGAATTTCGGCAACCGGGGCATCGAAGTCGGAATGCCGCGAAACTCACCGAGTCAAAGCGTTTCGCCGTTTGCGGAAGAAAGTCTGATGTAGAACAAGTAGCAGAAGCATACATGCTCAAGAGGGATCACCCGAAATTCAAAGGCAACTGAATTTCGGCAACCGGGGCATCGAAGTCGGAATGCCGCGAAACTCACCGAGTCAAAGCGTTTCGCCGTTTGCGGAAGAAGTCTGATGTAGAACAAGTAGCAGAAGCATACATGCTCAAGAGGGATCACCCGAAATTCAAAGGCAACTGAATTTCGGCAACCGGGGCATCGAAGTCGGAATGCCGCGAAACTCACCGAGTCAAAGCGTTTCGCCGTTTGCGGAAGAAGTCTGATGTAGAACAAGTAGCAGAAGCATACATGCTCAAGAGGGATCACCCGAAATTCAAAGGCAACTGAATTTCGGCAACCGGGGCATCGAAGTCGGAATGCCGCGAAACTCACCGAGTCAAAGCGTTTCGCCGTTTGCGGAAGAAGTCTGATGTAGAACAAGTAGCAGAAGCATACATGCTCAAGAGGGATCACCCGAAATTCAAAGGCAACTGAATTTCGGCAACCGGGGCATCGAAGTCGGAATGCCGCGAAACTCACCGAGTCAAAGCGTTTCGCCGTTTGCGGAAGAAAGTCTGATGTAGAACAAGTAGCAGAAGCATACATGCTCAAGAGGGATCACCCGAAATTCAAAGGCAACTGAATTTCGGCAACCGGGCATCGAAGTCGGAATGCCGCGAAACTCACCGAGTCAAAGCGTTTCGCCGTTTGCGGAAGAAAGTCTGATGTAGAACAAGTAGCAGAAGCATACATGCTCAAGAGGGATCACCCGAAATTCAAAGGCAACTGAATTTCGGCAACCGGGGCATCGAAGTCGGAATGCCGCGAAACTCACCGAGTCAAAGCGTTTCGCCGTTTGCGGAAGAAAGTCTGATGTAGAACAAGTAGCAGAAGCATACATGCTCAAGAGGGATCACCCGAAATTCAAAGGCAACTGAATTTCGGCAACCGGGGCATCGAAGTCGGAATGCCGCGAAACTCACCGAGTCAAAGCGTTTCGCCGTTTGCGGAAGAAAGTCTGATGTAGAACAAGTAGCAGAAGCATACATGCTCAAGAGGGATCACCCGAAATTCAAAGGCAACTGAATTTCGGCAACCGGGGCATCGAAGTCGGAATGCCGCGAAACTCACCGAGTCAAAGCGTTTCGCCGTTTGCGGAAGAAGTCTGATGTAGAACAAGTAGCAGAAGCATACATGCTCAAGAGGGATCACCCGAAATTCAAAGGCAACTGAATTTCGGCAACCGGGGCATCGAAGTCGGAATGCCGCGAAACTCACCGAGTCAAAGCGTTTCGCCGTTTGCGGAAGAAAGTCTGATGTAGAACAAGTAGCAGAAGCATACATGCTCAAGAGGGATCACCCGAAATTCAAAGGCAACTGAATTTCGGCAACGGGGCATCGAAGTCGGAATGCCGCGAAACTCACCGAGTCAAAGCGTTTCGCCGTTTGCGGAAGAAATGATGTAGAACAAGTAGCAGAAGCATACATGCTCAAGAGGGATCACCCGAAATTCAAAGGCAACTGAATTTCGGCAACCGGGCATCGAAGTCGGAATGCCGCGAAACTCACCGAGTCAAAGCGTTTCGCCGTTTGCGGAAGAAAGTCTGATGTAGAACAAGTAGCAGAAGCATACATGCTCAAGAGGGATCACCCGAAATTCAAAGGCAACTGAATTTCGGCAACCGGGGCATCGAAGTCGGAATGCCGCGAAACTCACCGAGTCAAAGCGTTTCGCCGTTTGCGGAAGAAAGTCTGATGTAGAACAAGTAGCAGAAGCATACATGCTCAAGAGGGATCACCCGAAATTCAAAGGCAACTGAATTTCGGCAACCGGGGCATCGAAGTCGGAATGCCGCGAAACTCACCGAGTCAAAGCGTTTCGCCGTTTGCGGAAGAAAGTCTGATGTAGAACAAGTAGCAGAAGCATACATGCTCAAGAGGGATCACCCGAAATTCAAAGGCAACTGAATTTCGGCAACCGGGGCATCGAAGTCGGAATGCCGCGAAACTCACCGAGTCAAAGCGTTTCGCCGTTTGCGGAAGAAAGTCTGATGTAGAACAAGTAGCAGAAGCATACATGCTCAAGAGGGATCACCCGAAATTCAAAGGCAACTGAATTTCGGCAACCGGGGCATCGAAGTCGGAATGCCGCGAAACTCACCGAGTCAAAGCGTTTCGCCGTTTGCGGAAGAAGTCTGATGTAGAACAAGTAGCAGAAGCATACATGCTCAAGAGGGATCACCCGAAATTCAAAGGCAACTGAATTTCGGCAACCGGGGCATTGAAGTCGGAATGCCTCGAAACTCACCGAGTCAAAGCGTTTCGCCGTTTGCTGAAGAAAGTATGATGTAGAACAAGTAGCAGAAGCATACATGCTCAAGAGGGATCGCCCGAAATGCAAAAGCAACTGAATTTCGGCAACCGGGGCATCGAAGTCGGAATGCCGCGAAACTCGACGAGCAAAGCGTTTCGCCGTTTGCGGAAGAAAGTACGATGTAGAACAAGTAGCAGAAGCATACATGCTCAAGAGGGATCACCCGAAATTCAAAGGCAACTGAATTTCGGCAACCGGGGCATCGAAGTCGGAATGCCGCGAAACTCACCGAGTCAAAGCGTTTCGCCGTTTGCGGAAGAAAGTATGATGTAGAACAAGTAGCAGAAGCATACATGCTCAAGAGGGATCACCCGAAATTCAAAGGCAACTGAATTTCGGCAACCGGGGAATCGAAGTCGGAATGCTGCGAAAGTCACCGAATAAAAGCGTTTCGCCGTTTACGGAAGAAAGTATGATGTAGAACAACTAGCAGAAGCATACATGCTCTAGAGGGATCACCCGAAATTCAAAGGCAACTGAATTTCGGCAACCGGCGCATCGAAGTCGGAATGCCTCGAAACTCAACGAGTCAAAGCGTTTCGCCGTTTGCGGAAGAAAGTACGATGTAGAACAAGTAGCAGAAGCATACATGCTCAAGAGGGATCACTCGAAATTCAAAGGCAACTGAATTTTGGCAACCAGGGCTTCGAAGTCGGAATGCCTCGAAACTCACCGAGTCAAAGCGTTTCGCCGTTTGCGGAAGAAAGTATGATGTAGAACAAGTAGCAGAAGCATACATGCTCAAGAGGGATCACCCGAAATTCAAAGGCAACTGAATTTCGGCAACCGGGGCATCGAAGTCGGAATGCCGCGAAACTCACCGAGTCAAAGCGTTTCGCCGTTTGCGGAAGAAAGTATGATGTAGAACAAGTAGCAGAAGCATACATGCTCAAGAGGGATCACCCGAAATTCAAAGGCAACTGAATTTCGGCAACGGGGCATCGAAGTCGGAATGCCGCGAAACTCACCGAGGCAAAGCGTTTCGCCGTTTGCGGAATAAGTCTGATGTAGAACAAGTAGCAGAAGCATACATGCTCAAGAGGGATCACCCGAAATTCAAAGGCAACTGAATTTCGGCAACCGTGGCATCGAAGTCGGAATGCTGCGAAACTCACCGAGTCAAAGCGTTTCGCCGTTTGCAGAAGAAATCTGATGTAGAACAAGTAGCAGAAGCATACATGCTCAAAAGGGATCACCCGAAATTCAAAGGCAACTGAATTTCGACAACCAGGGCATCGAAGTCGGAATGCCGCGAAACTCACCGAGGCAAAGCGTTTCGCCTATTGCGGAAGAAATCTGATGTAGAACAAGTAGCAGAAGCATAGATGCTCAAGAGGGATCACCCGAAATTCAAAGGCAACTGAATTTCGGCAACCGGGGCATCGAAGTCGGAATGCCGCGAAACTCACCGAGGCAAAGCGTTTCGCCGTTTGCGGAAGAAATCTGATGTAGAACAAGTAGCAGAAGCATACATGCTCAAGAGGGATCACCCGAAATTCAAAGGCAACTGAATTTCGGCAACTGGGCATCGAAGTAGGAAAGCCGCGAAACTCACCGAGGCAAAGCGTTTCGCTGTTTGCGGAAGAAATCTGATGTAGAACAAGTAGCAGAAGCATACATGCTCAAGAGGGATCACCCGAAATTCAAAGGCAACTGAATTTCGGAAACCGGGGTATCGAAGTCGGAATGACGTGAAACTCACCGAGTCAAAGCGTTTCGCCGTTTGCGTAAGAAGTCTGATGTAGAACAAGTAGCAGAAGCATACATGCTCAAGAGGGATCACCCGAAATTCAAAGGCAACTGAATTTCGGCAACCGCGGCATCGAAGTCGGAATGTCAAGAAACACACCGAGGCAAAGCGTTTCGCCCTTTGCGGAAGAAGTCTGATGTAGATCAAGTAGCAGAAGCATACATGCTCAAGAGGGATTTCCCGAAATTCAAAGGCAACTGAATTTCAGAAACCGGGGCATCGAAGTCGGAATGCCGCGAAACTCACCGAGTCAAAGCGTTTCGCCGTTTGCGGAAGAAAGTCTGATGTAGAACAAGTAGCAGAAGCATACATGCTCAAGAGGGATCACCCGAAATTCAAAGGCAACTGAATTTCGGCAACCGGGGCATCGAAGTCGGAATGCCGCGAAACTCACCGAGTCAAAGCGTTTCGCCGTTTGCGGAAGAAAGTCTGATGTAGAACAAGTAGCAGAAGCATACATGCTCAAGAGGGATCACCCGAAATTCAAAGGCAACTGAATTTCGGCAACCGGGGCATCGAAGTCGGAATGCCGCGAAACTCACCGAGTCAAAGCGTTTCGCCGTTTGCGGAAGAAAGTCTGATGTAGAACAAGTAGCAGAAGCATACATGCTCAAGAGGGATCACCCGAAATTCAAAGGCAACTGAATTTCGGCAACCGGGCATCGAAGTCGGAATGCCGCGAAACTCACCGAGTCAAAGCGTTTCGCCGTTTGCGGAAGAAAGTCTGATGTAGAACAAGTAGCAGAAGCATACATGCTCAAGAGGGATCACCCGAAATTCAAAGGCAACTGAATTTCGGCAACCGGGGCATCGAAGTCGGAATGCCGCGAAACTCACCGAGTCAAAGCGTTTCGCCGTTTGCGGAAGAAGTCTGATGTAGAACAAGTAGCAGAAGCATACATGCTCAAGAGGGATCACCCGAAATTCAAAGGCAACTGAATTTCGGCAACCGGGCATCGAAGTCGGAATGCCGCGAAACTCACCGAGTCAAAGCGTTTCGCCGTTTGCGGAAGAAAGTCTGATGTAGAACAAGTAGCAGAAGCATACATGCTCAAGAGGGATCACCCGAAATTCAAAGGCAACTGAATTTCGGCAACCGGGGCATCGAAGTCGGAATGCCGCGAAACTCACCGAGTCAAAGCGTTTCGCCGTTTGCGGAAGAAGTCTGATGTAGAACAAGTAGCAGAAGCATACATGCTCAAGAGGGATCACCCGAAATTCAAAGGCAACTGAATTTCGGCAACCGGGGCATCGAAGTCGGAATGCCGCGAAACTCACCGAGTCAAAGCGTTTCGCCGTTTGCGGAAGAAAGTCTGATGTAGAACAAGTAGCAGAAGCATACATGCTCAAGAGGGATCACCCGAAATTCAAAGGCAACTGAATTTCGGCAACCGGGCATCGAAGTCGGAATGCCGCGAAACTCACCGAGTCAAAGCGTTTCGCCGTTTGCGGAAGAAAGTCTGATGTAGAACAAGTAGCAGAAGCATACATGCTCAAGAGGGATCACCCGAAATTCAAAGGCAACTGAATTTCGGCAACCGGGGCATCGAAGTCGGAATGCCGCGAAACTCACCGAGTCAAAGCGTTTCGCCGTTTGCGGAAGAAAGTCTGATGTAGAACAAGTAGCAGAAGCATACATGCTCAAGAGGGATCACCCGAAATTCAAAGGCAACTGAATTTCGGCAACCGGGCATCGAAGTCGGAATGCCGCGAAACTCACCGAGTCAAAGCGTTTCGCCGTTTGCGGAAGAAGTCTGATGTAGAACAAGTAGCAGAAGCATACATGCTCAAGAGGGATCACCCGAAATTCAAAGGCAACTGAATTTCGGCAACCGGGGCATCGAAGTCGGAATGCCGCGAAACTCACCGAGTCAAAGCGTTTCGCCGTTTGCGGAAGAAAGTCTGATGTAGAACAAGTAGCAGAAGCATACATGCTCAAGAGGGATCACCCGAAATTCAAAGGCAACTGAATTTCGGCAACCGGGCATCGAAGTCGGAATGCCGCGAAACTCACCGAGTCAAAGCGTTTCGCCGTTTGCGGAAGAAAGTCTGATGTAGAACAAGTAGCAGAAGCATACATGCTCAAGAGGGATCACCCGAAATTCAAAGGCAACTGAATTTCGGCAACCGGGGCATCGAAGTCGGAATGCCGCGAAACTCACCGAGTCAAAGCGTTTCGCCGTTTGCGGAAGAAAGTCTGATGTAGAACAAGTAGCAGAAGCATACATGCTCAAGAGGGATCACCCGAAATTCAAAGGCAACTGAATTTCGGCAACCGGGCATCGAAGTCGGAATGCCGCGAAACTCACCGAGTCAAAGCGTTTCGCCGTTTGCGGAAAAGTCTGATGTAGAACAAGTAGCAGAAGCATACATGCTCAAGAGGGATCACCCGAAATTCAAAGGCAACTGAATTTCGGCAACCGGGGCATCGAAGTCGGAATGCCGCGAAACTCACCGAGTCAAAGCGTTTCGCCGTTTGCGGAAGAAAGTCTGATGTAGAACAAGTAGCAGAAGCATACATGCTCAAGAGGGATCACCCGAAATTCAAAGGCAACTGAATTTCGGCAACCGGGGCATCGAAGTCGGAATGCCGCGAAACTCACCGAGTCAAAGCGTTTCGCCGTTTGCGGAAGAAAGTCTGATGTAGAACAAGTAGCAGAAGCATACATGCTCAAGAGGGATCACCCGAAATTCAAAGGCAACTGAATTTCGGCAACCGGGGCATCGAAGTCGGAATGCCGCGAAACTCACCGAGTCAAAGCGTTTCGCCGTTTGCGGAAGAAAGTCTGATGTAGAACAAGTAGCAGAAGCATACATGCTCAAGAGGGATCACCCGAAATTCAAAGGCAACTGAATTTCGGCAACCGGGGCATCGAAGTCGGAATGCCGCGAAACTCACCGAGTCAAAGCGTTTCGCCGTTTGCGGAAGAAAGTCTGATGTAGAACAAGTAGCAGAAGCATACATGCTCAAGAGGGATCACCCGAAATTCAAAGGCAACTGAATTTCGGCAACCGGGGCATCGAAGTCGGAATGCCGCGAAACTCACCGAGTCAAAGCGTTTCGCCGTTTGCGGAAGAAAGTCTGATGTAGAACAAGTAGCAGAAGCATACATGCTCAAGAGGGATCACCCGAAATTCAAAGGCAACTGAATTTCGGCAACCGGGGCATCGAAGTCGGAATGCCGCGAAACTCACCGAGTCAAAGCGTTTCGCCGTTTGCGGAAGAAAGTCTGATGTAGAACAAGTAGCAGAAGCATACATGCTCAAGAGGGATCACCCGAAATTCAAAGGCAACTGAATTTCGGCAACCGGGGCATCGAAGTCGGAATGCCGCGAAACTCACCGAGTCAAAGCGTTTCGCCGTTTGCGGAAGAAAGTCTGATGTAGAACAAGTAGCAGAAGCATACATGCTCAAGAGGGATCACCCGAAATTCAAAGGCAACTGAATTTCGGCAACCGGGGCATCGAAGTCGGAATGCCGCGAAACTCACCGAGTCAAAGCGTTTCGCCGTTTGCGGAAGAAAGTCTGATGTAGAACAAGTAGCAGAAGCATACATGCTCAAGAGGGATCACCCGAAATTCAAAGGCAACTGAATTTCGGCAACCGGGGCATCGAAGTCGGAATGCCGCGAAACTCACCGAGTCAAAGCGTTTCGCCGTTTGCGGAAGAAAGTCTGATGTAGAACAAGTAGCAGAAGCATACATGCTCAAGAGGGATCACCCGAAATTCAAAGGCAACTGAATTTCGGCAACCGGGGCATCGAAGTCGGAATGCCGCGAAACTCACCGAGTCAAAGCGTTTCGCCGTTTGCGGAAGAAATCTGATGTAGAACAAGTAGCAGAAGCATACATGCTCAAGAGGGATCACCCGAAATTCAAAGGCAACTGAATTTCGGCAACCGGGGCATCGAAGTCGGAATGCCGCGAAACTCACCGAGTCAAAGCGTTTCGCCGTTTGCGGAAGAAAGTCTGATGTAGAACAAGTAGCAGAAGCATACATGCTCAAGAGGGATCACCCGAAATTCAAAGGCAACTGAATTTCGGCAACCGGGCATCGAAGTCGGAATGCCGCGAAACTCACCGAGTCAAAGCGTTTCGCCGTTTGCGGAAGAAGTCTGATGTAGAACAAGTAGCAGAAGCATACATGCTCAAGAGGGATCACCCGAAATTCAAAGGCAACTGAATTTCGGCAACCGGGGCATCGAAGTCGGAATGCCGCGAAACTCACCGAGTCAAAGCGTTTCGCCGTTTGCGGAAGAAAGTCTGATGTAGAACAAGTAGCAGAAGCATACATGCTCAAGAGGGATCACCCGAAATTCAAAGGCAACTGAATTTCGGCAACCGGGCATCGAAGTCGGAATGCCGCGAAACTCACCGAGTCAAAGCGTTTCGCCGTTTGCGGAAGAAGTCTGATGTAGAACAAGTAGCAGAAGCATACATGCTCAAGAGGGATCACCCGAAATTCAAAGGCAACTGAATTTCGGCAACCGGGGCATCGAAGTCGGAATGCCGCGAAACTCACCGAGTCAAAGCGTTTCGCCGTTTGCGGAAGAAAGTCTGATGTAGAACAAGTAGCAGAAGCATACATGCTCAAGAGGGATCACCCGAAATTCAAAGGCAACTGAATTTCGGCAACCGGGGCATCGAAGTCGGAATGCCGCGAAACTCACCGAGTCAAAGCGTTTCGCCGTTTGCGGAAGAAAGTCTGATGTAGAACAAGTAGCAGAAGCATACATGCTCAAGAGGGATCACCCGAAATTCAAAGGCAACTGAATTTCGGCAACCGGGGCATCGAAGTCGGAATGCCGCGAAACTCACCGAGTCAAAGCGTTTCGCCGTTTGCGGAAGAAAGTCTGATGTAGAACAAGTAGCAGAAGCATACATGCTCAAGAGGGATCACCCGAAATTCAAAGGCAACTGAATTTCGGCAACCGGGCATCGAAGTCGGAATGCCGCGAAACTCACCGAGTCAAAGCGTTTCGCCGTTTGCGGAAGAAAGTCTGATGTAGAACAAGTAGCAGAAGCATACATGCTCAAGAGGGATCACCCGAAATTCAAAGGCAACTGAATTTCGGCAACCGGGGCATCGAAGTCGGAATGCCGCGAAACTCACCGAGTCAAAGCGTTTCGCCGTTTGCGGAAGAAAGTCTGATGTAGAACAAGTAGCAGAAGCATACATGCTCAAGAGGGATCACCCGAAATTCAAAGGCAACTGAATTTCGGCAACCGGGCATCGAAGTCGGAATGCCGCGAAACTCACCGAGTCAAAGCGTTTCGCCGTTTGCGGAAGAAAGTCTGATGTAGAACAAGTAGCAGAAGCATACATGCTCAAGAGGGATCACCCGAAATTCAAAGGCAACTGAATTTCGGCAACCGGGGCATCGAAGTCGGAATGCCGCGAAACTCACCGAGTCAAAGCGTTTCGCCGTTTGCGGAAGAAAGTCTGATGTAGAACAAGTAGCAGAAGCATACATGCTCAAGAGGGATCACCCGAAATTCAAAGGCAACTGAATTTCGGCAACCGGGCATCGAAGTCGGAATGCCGCGAAACTCACCGAGTCAAAGCGTTTCGCCGTTTGCGGAAGAAGTCTGATGTAGAACAAGTAGCAGAAGCATACATGCTCAAGAGGGATCACCCGAAATTCAAAGGCAACTGAATTTCGGCAACCGGGGCATCGAAGTCGGAATGCCGCGAAACTCACCGAGTCAAAGCGTTTCGCCGTTTGCGGAAGAAGTCTGATGTAGAACAAGTAGCAGAAGCATACATGCTCAAGAGGGATCACCCGAAATTCAAAGGCAACTGAATTTCGGCAACCGGGGCATCGAAGTCGGAATGCCGCGAAACTCACCGAGTCAAAGCGTTTCGCCGTTTGCGGAAGAAAGTCTGATGTAGAACAAGTAGCAGAAGCATACATGCTCAAGAGGGATCACCCGAAATTCAAAGGCAACTGAATTTCGGCAACCGGGGCATCGAAGTCGGAATGCCGCGAAACTCACCGAGTCAAAGCGTTTCGCCGTTTGCGGAAGAAAGTCTGATGTAGAACAAGTAGCAGAAGCATACATGCTCAAGAGGGATCACCCGAAATTCAAAGGCAACTGAATTTCGGCAACCGGGGCATCGAAGTCGGAATGCCGCGAAACTCACCGAGTCAAAGCGTTTCGCCGTTTGCGGAAGAAGTCTGATGTAGAACAAGTAGCAGAAGCATACATGCTCAAGAGGGATCACCGAAATTCAAAGGCAACTGAATTTCGGCAACCGGGGCATCGAAGTCGGAATGCCGCGAAACTCACCGAGTCAAAGCGTTTCGCCGTTTGCGGAAGAAAGTCTGATGTAGAACAAGTAGCAGAAGCATACATGCTCAAGAGGGATCACCCGAAATTCAAAGGCAACTGAATTTCGGCAACCGGGGCATCGAAGTCGGAATGCCGCGAAACTCACCGAGTCAAAGCGTTTCGCCGTTTGCGGAAGAAAGTCTGATGTAGAACAAGTAGCAGAAGCATACATGCTCAAGAGGGATCACCCGAAATTCAAAGGCAACTGAATTTCGGCAACCGGGGCATCGAAGTCGGAATGCCGCGAAACTCACCGAGTCAAAGCGTTTCGCCGTTTGCGGAAGAAGTCTGATGTAGAACAAGTAGCAGAAGCATACATGCTCAAGAGGGATCACCCGAAATTCAAAGGCAACTGAATTTCGGCAACCGGGCATCGAAGTCGGAATGCCGCGAAACTCACCGAGTCAAAGCGTTTCGCCGTTTGCGGAAGAAAGTCTGATGTAGAACAAGTAGCAGAAGCATACATGCTCAAGAGGGATCACCCGAAATTCAAAGGCAACTGAATTTCGGCAACCGGGGCATCGAAGTCGGAATGCCGCGAAACTCACCGAGTCAAAGCGTTTCGCCGTTTGCGGAAGAAGTCTGATGTAGAACAAGTAGCAGAAGCATACATGCTCAAGAGGGATCACCCGAAATTCAAAGGCAACTGAATTTCGGCAACCGGGCATCGAAGTCGGAATGCCGCGAAACTCACCGAGTCAAAGCGTTTCGCCGTTTGCGGAAGAAAGTCTGATGTAGAACAAGTAGCAGAAGCATACATGCTCAAGAGGGATCACCCGAAATTCAAAGGCAACTGAATTTCGGCAACCGGGCATCGAAGTCGGAATGCCGCGAAACTCACCGAGTCAAAGCGTTTCGCCGTTTGCGGAAGAAAGTCTGATGTAGAACAAGTAGCAGAAGCATACATGCTCAAGAGGGATCACCCGAAATTCAAAGGCAACTGAATTTCGGCAACCGGGGCATCGAAGTCGGAATGCCGCGAAACTCACCGAGTCAAAGCGTTTCGCTTTTGCGGAAGAAGGTCTGATGTAGAACAAGTAGCAGAAGCATACATGCTCAAGAGGGATCACCCGAAATTCAAAGGCAACTGAATTTCGGCAACCGGGCATCGAAGTCGGAATGCCGCGAAACTCACCGAGTCAAAGCGTTTCGCCGTTTGCGGAAAGAAGTCTGATGTAGAACAAGTAGCAGAAGCATACATGCTCAAGAGGGATCACCCGAAATTCAAAGGCAACTGAATTTCGGCAACCGGGCATCGAAGTCGGAATGCCGCGAAACTCACCGAGTCAAAGCGTTTCGCCGTTTGCGGAAGAAAGTCTGATGTAGAACAAGTAGCAGAAGCATACATGCTCAAGAGGGATCACCCGAAATTCAAAGGCAACTGAATTTCGGCAACCGGCATCGAAGTCGGAATGCCGCGAAACTCACCGAGTCAAAGCGTTTCGCCGTTTGCGGAAGAAGTCTGATGTAGAACAAGTAGCAGAAGCATACATGCTCAAGAGGGATCACCCGAAATTCAAAGGCAACTGAATTTCGGCAACCGGGGCATCGAAGTCGGAATGCCGCGAAACTCACCGAGTCAAAGCGTTTCGCCGTTTGCGGAAGAAGGTCTGATGTAGAACAAGTAGCAGAAGCATACATGCTCAAGAGGGATCACCCGAAATTCAAAGGCAACTGAATTTCGGCAACCGGGCATCGAAGTCGGAATGCCGCGAAACTCACCGAGTCAAAGCGTTTCGCCGTTGCGGAAGAAGTCTGATGTAGAACAAGTAGCAGAAGCATACATGCTCAAGAGGGATCACCCGAAATTCAAAGGCAACTGAATTTCGGCAACCGGGTCGAAGTCGGAATGCGCGAAACTCACCGAGTCAAAGCGTTTCGCCGTTTGCGGAAGAAAGTCTGATGTAGAACAAGTAGCAGAAGCATACATGCTCAAGAGGGATCACCCGAAATTCAAAGGCAACTGAATTTCGGCAACCGGGGCATCGAAGTCGGAATGCCGCGAAACTCACCGAGTCAAAGCGTTTCGCCGTTTGCGGAAGAAATCTGATGTAGAACAAGTAGCAGAAGCATACATGCTCAAGAGGGATCACCCGAAATTCAAAGGCAACTGAATTTCGGCAACCGGGGCATCGAAGTCGGAATGCCGCGAAACTCACCGAGTCAAAGCGTTTCGCCGTTTGCGGAAGAAGTCTGATGTAGAACAAGTAGCAGAAGCATACATGCTCAAGAGGGATCACCCGAAATTCAAAGGCAACTGAATTTCGGCAACCGGGCATCGAAGTCGGAATGCCGCGAAACTCACCGAGTCAAAGCGTTTCCGTTTGCGGAAGAAGTCTGATGTAGAACAAGTAGCAAAGCATACATGCTCAAGAGGGATCACCCGAAATTCAAAGGCAACTGAATTTCGGCAACCGGGCATCGAAGTCGGAATGCCGCGAAACTCACCGAGTCAAAGCGTTTCGCCGTTTGCGGAAGAAGTCTGATGTAGAACAAGTAGCAGAAGCATACATGCTCAAGAGGGATCACCCCCGAAATTCAAAGGCAACTGAATTTCGGCAACCGGGCATCGAAGTCGGAATGCCGCGAAACTCACCGAGTCAAAGCGTTTCGCCGTTTGCGGAAAAGTCTGATGTAGAACAAGTAGCAGAAGCATACATGCTCAAGAGGGATCACCCGAAATTCAAAGGCAACTGAATTTCGGCAACCGGGGCATCGAAGTCGGAATGCCGCGAAACTCACCGAGTCAAAGCGTTCGCCGTTTGCGGAAGAAGTCTGATGTAGAACAAGTAGCAGAAGCATACATGCTCAAGAGGGATCACCCGAAATTCAAAGGCAACTGAATTTCGGCAACCGGGGCATCGAAGTCGGAATGCCGCGAAACTCACCGAGTCAAAGCGTTTCGCCGTTTGCGGAAGAAGTCTGATGTAGAACAAGTAGCAGAAGCATACATGCTCAAGAGGGATCACCCGAAATTCAAAGGCAACTGAATTTCGGCAACCGGGCATCGAAGTCGGAATGCCGCGAAACTCACCGAGTCAAAGCGTTTCGCTGTTTGCGAAGAAGGTCTGATGTAGAACAAGTAGCAGAAGCATACATGCTCAAGAGGGATCACCCGAAATTCAAAGGCAACTGAATTTCGGCAACCGGGCATCGAAGGAATGCCGCGAAACTCACCGAGTCAAAGCGTTTCGCCGTTTGCGGAAGAAGGAATATGATGTAAACAAGTAGCAGAAGCATACATGCTCAAGAGGGATCACCCGAAATTCAAAGGCAACTGAATTTCGGCAACCGGGCATCGAAGTCGGAATGCCGCGAAACTCACCGAGTCAAAGCGTTTCCCGTTTGCGGAAAAGTCTGATGTAGAACAAGTAGCAGAAGCATACATGCTCAAGAGGGATCACCCGAAATTCAAAGGCAACTGAATTTCGGCAACCGGGCATCGAAGTCGGAATGCCGCGAAACTCACCGAGTCAAAGCGTTTCGCCTGTTTGCGGAAGAAAGTCTGATGTAGAACAAGTAGCAGAAGCATACATGCTCAAGAGGGATCACCCGAAATTCAAAGGCAACTGAATTTCGGCAACCGGGGCATCGAAGTCGGAATGCCGCGAAACTCACCGAGTCAAAGCGTTTCGCCGTTTGCGGAAGAAAGTATGATGTAGAACAAGTAGCAGAAGCATACATGCTCAAGAGGGATCACCCGAAATTCAAAGGCAACTGAATTTCGGCAACCGGGCATCGAAGTCGGAATGCCGCGAAACTCACCGAGTCAAAGCGTTTCGCCGTTTGCGGAAGAAGTCTGATGTAGAACAAGTAGCAGAAGCATACATGCTCAAGAGGGATCACCCGAAATTCAAAGGCAACTGAATTTCGGCAACCGGGCATCGAAGTCGGAATGCCGCGAAACTCACCGAGTCAAAGCGTTTCGCCGTTTGCGGAAGAAAGTCTGATGTAGAACAAGTAGAGCAGAAGCATACATGCTCAAAGATCATCACCCAAATTCAAAGGCAACTGAATTTCGGCAACCGGGCATCGATGAAT
>CM055362.1:22637055-22658512 GCA_029228515.1 Populus alba x Populus x berolinensis | reverse complement strand
ATGTAGAACAAGTAGCAGAAGCATACATGCTCAAGAGGGATCACCCGAAATTCAAAGGCAACTGAATTTCGGCAACCGGGGCATCGAAGTCGGAATGCCGCGAAACTCACCGAGTCAAAGCGTTTCGCCGTTTGCGGAAGAAGTGTGATGTAGAACAAGTAGCAGAAGCATACATGCTCAAGAGGGATCACCCGAAATTCAAAGGCAACTGAATTTCGGCAAACGGGGCATCGAAGTCGGAATGCCGCGAAACTCACCGAGTCAAAGCGTTTCGCCGTTTGCGGAAGAAAAGTCTGAAGTAGAACAAGTAGCAGAAGCATACATGCTCAAGAGGGATCACCCGAAATTCAAAGGCAACTGAATTTCGGCAACCGGGGCATCGAAGTCGGAAAGCCGCGAAACTCACCGAGTCAAAGCGTTTCGCCGTTTGCGGAAGAAAGTCTGATGTAGAACAAGTAGCAGAAGCATACATGCTCAAGAGGGATCACCCGAAATTCAAAGGCAACTGAATTTCGGCAACCGGGGCATCGAAGTCGGAATGCCGCGAAACTCACCGAGTCAAAGCGTTTTGCCGTTTGCGGAATGGGGGAAAAAAAAAAAAGTCTGATGTAGAACAAGTAGCAGAAGCATACATGCTCAAGAGGGATCACCCGAAATTCAAAGGCAACTGAATTTCGGCAACCGGGGCATCGAAGTCGGAATGCCGCGAAACTCACCGAGTCAAAGCGTTTCGCCGTTTGCGGAAGAAAGTCTGATGTAGAACAAGTAGCAGAAGCATACATGCTCAAGAGGGATCACCCGAAATTCAAAGGCAACTGAATTTCGGCAACGGGGCATCGAAGTCGGAATGCCGCGAAACTCACCGAGTCAAAGCGTTTCGCCGTTTGCGGAAGAAAGTCTGATGTAGAACAAGTAGCAGAAGCATACATGCTCAAGAGGGATCACCCGAAATTCAAAGGCAACTGAATTTCGGCAACCGGGGCATCGAAGTCGGAATGCCGCGAAACTCACCGAGTCAAAGCGTTTCGCCGTTTGCGGAAGAAAGTCTGATGTAGAACAAGTAGCAGAAGCATACATGCTCAAGAGGGATCACCCGAAATTCAAAGGCAACTGAATTTCGGCAACCGGGCATCGAAGTCGGAATGCCGCGAAACTCACCGAGTCAAAGCGTTTCGCCGTTTGCGGAAGAAAGTCTGATGTAGAACAAGTAGCAGAAGCATACATGCTCAAGAGGGATCACCCGAAATTCAAAGGCAACTGAATTTCGGCAACGGGGCATCGAAGTCGGAATGCCGCGAAACTCACCGAGTCAAAGCGTTTCGCCGTTTGCGGAAGAAAGTCTGATGTAGAACAAGTAGCAGAAGCATACATGCTCAAGAGGGATCACCCGAAATTCAAAGGCAACTGAATTTCGGCAACCGGGGCATCGAAGTCGGAATGCCGCGAAACTCACCGAGTCAAAGCGTTTCGCCGTTTGCGGAAGAAAGTCTGATGTAGAACAAGTAGCAGAAGCATACATGCTCAAGAGGGATCACCCGAAATTCAAAGGCAACTGAATTTCGGCAACCGGGGCATCGAAGTCGGAATGCCGCGAAACTCACCGAGTCAAAGCGTTTCGCCGTTTGCGGAAGAAAGTCTGATGTAGAACAAGTAGCAGAAGCATACATGCTCAAGAGGGATCACCCGAAATTCAAAGGCAACTGAATTTCGGCAACCGGGGCATCGAAGTCGGAATGCCGCGAAACTCACCGAGTCAAAGCGTTTCGCCGTTTGCGGAAGAAAGTCTGATGTAGAACAAGTAGCAGAAGCATACATGCTCAAGAGGGATCACCCGAAATTCAAAGGCAACTGAATTTCGGCAACCGGGGCATCGAAGTCGGAATGCCGCGAAACTCACCGAGTCAAAGCGTTTCGCCGTTTGCGGAAGAAGTCTGATGTAGAACAAGTAGCAGAAGCATACATGCTCAAGAGGGATCACCCGAAATTCAAAGGCAACTGAATTTCGGCAACCGGGGCATCGAAGTCGGAATGCCGCGAAACTCACCGAGTCAAAGCGTTTCGCCGTTTGCGGAAGAAAGTCTGATGTAGAACAAGTAGCAGAAGCATACATGCTCAAGAGGGATCACCCGAAATTCAAAGGCAACTGAATTTCGGCAACCGGGGCATCGAAGTCGGAATGCCGCGAAACTCACCGAGTCAAAGCGTTTCGCCGTTTGCGGAAGAAGTCTGATGTAGAACAAGTAGCAGAAGCATACATGCTCAAGAGGGATCACCCGAAATTCAAAGGCAACTGAATTTCGGCAACCGGGGCATCGAAGTCGGAATGCCGCGAAACTCACCGAGTCAAAGCGTTTCGCCGTTTGCGGAAGAAAGTCTGATGTAGAACAAGTAGCAGAAGCATACATGCTCAAGAGGGATCACCCGAAATTCAAAGGCAACTGAATTTCGGCAACCGGGGCATCGAAGTCGGAATGCCGCGAAACTCACCGAGTCAAAGCGTTTCGCCGTTTGCGGAAGAAAGTCTGATGTAGAACAAGTAGCAGAAGCATACATGCTCAAGAGGGATCACCCGAAATTCAAAGGCAACTGAATTTCGGCAACCGGGGCATCGAAGTCGGAATGCCGCGAAACTCACCGAGTCAAAGCGTTTCGCCGTTTGCGGAAAAGTCTGATGTAGAACAAGTAGCAGAAGCATACATGCTCAAGAGGGATCACCCGAAATTCAAAGGCAACTGAATTTCGGCAACCGGGGCATCGAAGTCGGAATGCCGCGAAACTCACCGAGTCAAAGCGTTTCGCCGTTTGCGGAAGAAAGTCTGATGTAGAACAAGTAGCAGAAGCATACATGCTCAAGAGGGATCACCCGAAATTCAAAGGCAACTGAATTTCGGCAACCGGGGCATCGAAGTCGGAATGCCGCGAAACTCACCGAGTCAAAGCGTTTCGCCGTTTGCGGAAGAAAGTCTGATGTAGAACAAGTAGCAGAAGCATACATGCTCAAGAGGGATCACCCGAAATTCAAAGGCAACTGAATTTCGGCAACCGGGGCATCGAAGTCGGAATGCCGCGAAACTCACCGAGTCAAAGCGTTTCGCCGTTTGCGGAAGAAAGTCTGATGTAGAACAAGTAGCAGAAGCATACATGCTCAAGAGGGATCACCCGAAATTCAAAGGCAACTGAATTTCGGCAACCGGGGCATCGAAGTCGGAATGCCGCGAAACTCACCGAGTCAAAGCGTTTCGCCGTTTGCGGAAGAAAGTCTGATGTAGAACAAGTAGCAGAAGCATACATGCTCAAGAGGGATCACCCGAAATTCAAAGGCAACTGAATTTCGGCAACCGGGGCATCGAAGTCGGAATGCCGCGAAACTCACCGAGTCAAAGCGTTTCGCCGTTTGCGGAAGAAAGTCTGATGTAGAACAAGTAGCAGAAGCATACATGCTCAAGAGGGATCACCCGAAATTCAAAGGCAACTGAATTTCGGCAACCGGGGCATCGAAGTCGGAATGCCGCGAAACTCACCGAGTCAAAGCGTTTCGCCGTTTGCGGAAGAAAGTCTGATGTAGAACAAGTAGCAGAAGCATACATGCTCAAGAGGGATCACCCGAAATTCAAAGGCAACTGAATTTCGGCAACCGGGGCATCGAAGTCGGAATGCCGCGAAACTCACCGAGTCAAAGCGTTTCGCCGTTTGCGGAAGAAAGTCTGATGTAGAACAAGTAGCAGAAGCATACATGCTCAAGAGGGATCACCCGAAATTCAAAGGCAACTGAATTTCGGCAACCGGGGCATCGAAGTCGGAATGCCGCGAAACTCACCGAGTCAAAGCGTTTCGCCGTTTGCGGAAGAAAGTCTGATGTAGAACAAGTAGCAGAAGCATACATGCTCAAGAGGGATCACCCGAAATTCAAAGGCAACTGAATTTCGGCAACGGGGCATCGAAGTCGGAATGCCGCGAAACTCACCGAGTCAAAGCGTTTCGCCGTTTGCGGAAGAAAGTCTGATGTAGAACAAGTAGCAGAAGCATACATGCTCAAGAGGGATCACCCGAAATTCAAAGGCAACTGAATTTCGGCAACCGGGGCATCGAAGTCGGAATGCCGCGAAACTCACCGAGTCAAAGCGTTTCGCCGTTTGCGGAAGAAAGTCTGATGTAGAACAAGTAGCAGAAGCATACATGCTCAAGAGGGATCACCCGAAATTCAAAGGCAACTGAATTTCGGCAACGGGGCATCGAAGTCGGAATGCCGCGAAACTCACCGAGTCAAAGCGTTTCGCCGTTTGCGGAAGAAAGTCTGATGTAGAACAAGTAGCAGAAGCATACATGCTCAAGAGGGATCACCCGAAATTCAAAGGCAACTGAATTTCGGCAACCGGGGCATCGAAGTCGGAATGCCGCGAAACTCACCGAGTCAAAGCGTTTCGCCGTTTGCGGAAGAAAGTCTGATGTAGAACAAGTAGCAGAAGCATACATGCTCAAGAGGGATCACCCGAAATTCAAAGGCAACTGAATTTCGGCAACCGGGGCATCGAAGTCGGAATGCCGCGAAACTCACCGAGTCAAAGCGTTTCGCCGTTTGCGGAAGAAAGTCTGATGTAGAACAAGTAGCAGAAGCATACATGCTCAAGAGGGATCACCCGAAATTCAAAGGCAACTGAATTTCGGCAACCGGGGCATCGAAGTCGGAATGCCGCGAAACTCACCGAGTCAAAGCGTTTCGCCGTTTGCGGAAGAAAGTCTGATGTAGAACAAGTAGCAGAAGCATACATGCTCAAGAGGGATCACCCGAAATTCAAAGGCAACTGAATTTCGGCAACCGGGGCATCGAAGTCGGAATGCCGCGAAACTCACCGAGTCAAAGCGTTTCGCCGTTTGCGGAAGAAAGTCTGATGTAGAACAAGTAGCAGAAGCATACATGCTCAAGAGGGATCACCCGAAATTCAAAGGCAACTGAATTTCGGCAACCGGGGCATCGAAGTCGGAATGCCGCGAAACTCACCGAGTCAAAGCGTTTCGCCGTTTGCGGAAGAAAGTCTGATGTAGAACAAGTAGCAGAAGCATACATGCTCAAGAGGGATCACCCGAAATTCAAAGGCAACTGAATTTCGGCAACCGGGGCATCGAAGTCGGAATGCCGCGAAACTCACCGAGTCAAAGCGTTTCGCCGTTTGCGGAAGAAGTCTGATGTAGAACAAGTAGCAGAAGCATACATGCTCAAGAGGGATCACCCGAAATTCAAAGGCAACTGAATTTCGGCAACCGGGGCATCGAAGTCGGAATGCCGCGAAACTCACCGAGTCAAAGCGTTTCGCCGTTTGCGGAAGAAAGTCTGATGTAGAACAAGTAGCAGAAGCATACATGCTCAAGAGGGATCACCCGAAATTCAAAGGCAACTGAATTTCGGCAACCGGGGCATCGAAGTCGGAATGCCGCGAAACTCACCGAGTCAAAGCGTTTCGCCGTTTGCGGAAGAAAGTCTGATGTAGAACAAGTAGCAGAAGCATACATGCTCAAGAGGGATCACCCGAAATTCAAAGGCAACTGAATTTCGGCAACCGGGGCATCGAAGTCGGAATGCCGCGAAACTCACCGAGTCAAAGCGTTTCGCCGTTTGCGGAAGAAGTCTGATGTAGAACAAGTAGCAGAAGCATACATGCTCAAGAGGGATCACCCGAAATTCAAAGGCAACTGAATTTCGGCAAACGGGGCATCGAAGTCGGAATGCCGCGAAACTCACCGAGTCAAAGCGTTTCGCCGTTTGCGGAAGAAAGTCTGATGTAGAACAAGTAGCAGAAGCATACATGCTCAAGAGGGATCACCCGAAATTCAAAGGCAACTGAATTTCGGCAACGGGGCATCGAAGTCGGAATGCCGCGAAACTCACCGAGTCAAAGCGTTTCGCCGTTTGCGGAAGAAAGTCTGATGTAGAACAAGTAGCAGAAGCATACATGCTCAAGAGGGATCACCCGAAATTCAAAGGCAACTGAATTTCGGCAACCGGGGCATCGAAGTCGGAATGCCGCGAAACTCACCGAGTCAAAGCGTTTCGCCGTTTGCGGAAGAAAGTCTGATGTAGAACAAGTAGCAGAAGCATACATGCTCAAGAGGGATCACCCGAAATTCAAAGGCAACTGAATTTCGGCAACCGGGGCATCGAAGTCGGAATGCCGCGAAACTCACCGAGTCAAAGCGTTTCGCCGTTTGCGGAAGAAAGTCTGATGTAGAACAAGTAGCAGAAGCATACATGCTCAAGAGGGATCACCCGAAATTCAAAGGCAACTGAATTTCGGCAACCGGGGCATCGAAGTCGGAATGCCGCGAAACTCACCGAGTCAAAGCGTTTCGCCGTTTGCGGAAGAAAGTCTGATGTAGAACAAGTAGCAGAAGCATACATGCTCAAGAGGGATCACCCGAAATTCAAAGGCAACTGAATTTCGGCAACCGGGGCATCGAAGTCGGAATGCCGCGAAACTCACCGAGTCAAAGCGTTTCGCCGTTTGCGGAAGAAAGTCTGATGTAGAACAAGTAGCAGAAGCATACATGCTCAAGAGGGATCACCCGAAATTCAAAGGCAACTGAATTTCGGCAACCGGGGCATCGAAGTCGGAATGCCGCGAAACTCACCGAGTCAAAGCGTTTCGCCGTTTGCGGAAGAAGTCTGATGTAGAACAAGTAGCAGAAGCATACATGCTCAAGAGGGATCACCCGAAATTCAAAGGCAACTGAATTTCGGCAACCGGGGCATCGAAGTCGGAATGCCGCGAAACTCACCGAGTCAAAGCGTTTCGCCGTTTGCGGAAGAAAGTCTGATGTAGAACAAGTAGCAGAAGCATACATGCTCAAGAGGGATCACCCGAAATTCAAAGGCAACTGAATTTCGGCAACCGGGGCATCGAAGTCGGAATGCCGCGAAACTCACCGAGTCAAAGCGTTTCGCCGTTTGCGGAAGAAGTCTGATGTAGAACAAGTAGCAGAAGCATACATGCTCAAGAGGGATCACCCGAAATTCAAAGGCAACTGAATTTCGGCAACCGGGGCATCGAAGTCGGAATGCCGCGAAACTCACCGAGTCAAAGCGTTTCGCCGTTTGCGGAAGAAAGTCTGATGTAGAACAAGTAGCAGAAGCATACATGCTCAAGAGGGATCACCCGAAATTCAAAGGCAACTGAATTTCGGCAACCGGGGCATCGAAGTCGGAATGCCGCGAAACTCACCGAGTCAAAGCGTTTCGCCGTTTGCGGAAGAAAGTCTGATGTAGAACAAGTAGCAGAAGCATACATGCTCAAGAGGGATCACCCGAAATTCAAAGGCAACTGAATTTCGGCAACCGGGGCATCGAAGTCGGAATGCCGCGAAACTCACCGAGTCAAAGCGTTTCGCCGTTTGCGGAAGAAAGTCTGATGTAGAACAAGTAGCAGAAGCATACATGCTCAAGAGGGATCACCCGAAATTCAAAGGCAACTGAATTTCGGCAACCGGGGCATCGAAGTCGGAATGCCGCGAAACTCACCGAGTCAAAGCGTTTCGCCGTTTGCGGAAGAAAGTCTGATGTAGAACAAGTAGCAGAAGCATACATGCTCAAGAGGGATCACCCGAAATTCAAAGGCAACTGAATTTCGGCAACCGGGGCATCGAAGTCGGAATGCCGCGAAACTCACCGAGTCAAAGCGTTTCGCCGTTTGCGGAAGAAGTCTGATGTAGAACAAGTAGCAGAAGCATACATGCTCAAGAGGGATCACCCGAAATTCAAAGGCAACTGAATTTCGGCAACCGGGGCATCGAAGTCGGAATGCCGCGAAACTCACCGAGTCAAAGCGTTTCGCCGTTTGCGGAAGAAAGTCTGATGTAGAACAAGTAGCAGAAGCATACATGCTCAAGAGGGATCACCCGAAATTCAAAGGCAACTGAATTTCGGCAACCGGGGCATCGAAGTCGGAATGCCGCGAAACTCACCGAGTCAAAGCGTTTCGCCGTTTGCGGAAGAAGTCTGATGTAGAACAAGTAGCAGAAGCATACATGCTCAAGAGGGATCACCCGAAATTCAAAGGCAACTGAATTTCGGCAACCGGGGCATCGAAGTCGGAATGCCGCGAAACTCACCGAGTCAAAGCGTTTCGCCGTTTGCGGAAGAAAGTCTGATGTAGAACAAGTAGCAGAAGCATACATGCTCAAGAGGGATCACCCGAAATTCAAAGGCAACTGAATTTCGGCAACGGGGCATCGAAGTCGGAATGCCGCGAAACTCACCGAGTCAAAGCGTTTCGCCGTTTGCGGAAGAAAGTCTGATGTAGAACAAGTAGCAGAAGCATACATGCTCAAGAGGGATCACCCGAAATTCAAAGGCAACTGAATTTCGGCAACCGGGGCATCGAAGTCGGAATGCCGCGAAACTCACCGAGTCAAAGCGTTTCGCCGTTTGCGGAAGAAAGTCTGATGTAGAACAAGTAGCAGAAGCATACATGCTCAAGAGGGATCACCCGAAATTCAAAGGCAACTGAATTTCGGCAACCGGGGCATCGAAGTCGGAATGCCGCGAAACTCACCGAGTCAAAGCGTTTCGCCGTTTGCGGAAGAAAGTCTGATGTAGAACAAGTAGCAGAAGCATACATGCTCAAGAGGGATCACCCGAAATTCAAAGGCAACTGAATTTCGGCAACCGGGGCATCGAAGTCGGAATGCCGCGAAACTCACCGAGTCAAAGCGTTTCGCCGTTTGCGGAAGAAAGTCTGATGTAGAACAAGTAGCAGAAGCATACATGCTCAAGAGGGATCACCCGAAATTCAAAGGCAACTGAATTTCGGCAACCGGGGCATCGAAGTCGGAATGCCGCGAAACTCACCGAGTCAAAGCGTTTCGCCGTTTGCGGAAGAAAGTCTGATGTAGAACAAGTAGCAGAAGCATACATGCTCAAGAGGGATCACCCGAAATTCAAAGGCAACTGAATTTCGGCAACCGGGGCATCGAAGTCGGAATGCCGCGAAACTCACCGAGTCAAAGCGTTTCGCCGTTTGCGGAAGAAAGTCTGATGTAGAACAAGTAGCAGAAGCATACATGCTCAAGAGGGATCACCCGAAATTCAAAGGCAACTGAATTTCGGCAACCGGGGCATCGAAGTCGGAATGCCGCGAAACTCACCGAGTCAAAGCGTTTCGCCGTTTGCGGAAGAAAGTCTGATGTAGAACAAGTAGCAGAAGCATACATGCTCAAGAGGGATCACCCGAAATTCAAAGGCAACTGAATTTCGGCAACCGGGGCATCGAAGTCGGAATGCCGCGAAACTCACCGAGTCAAAGCGTTTCGCCGTTTGCGGAAGAAAGTCTGATGTAGAACAAGTAGCAGAAGCATACATGCTCAAGAGGGATCACCCGAAATTCAAAGGCAACTGAATTTCGGCAACCGGGGCATCGAAGTCGGAATGCCGCGAAACTCACCGAGTCAAAGCGTTTCGCCGTTTGCGGAAGAAAGTCTGATGTAGAACAAGTAGCAGAAGCATACATGCTCAAGAGGGATCACCCGAAATTCAAAGGCAACTGAATTTCGGCAACCGGGGCATCGAAGTCGGAATGCCGCGAAACTCACCGAGTCAAAGCGTTTCGCCGTTTGCGGAAGAAAGTCTGATGTAGAACAAGTAGCAGAAGCATACATGCTCAAGAGGGATCACCCGAAATTCAAAGGCAACTGAATTTCGGCAACCGGGGCATCGAAGTCGGAATGCCGCGAAACTCACCGAGTCAAAGCGTTTCGCCGTTTGCGGAAGAAAGTCTGATGTAGAACAAGTAGCAGAAGCATACATGCTCAAGAGGGATCACCCGAAATTCAAAGGCAACTGAATTTCGGCAACCGGGGCATCGAAGTCGGAATGCCGCGAAACTCACCGAGTCAAAGCGTTTCGCCGTTTGCGGAAGAAAGTCTGATGTAGAACAAGTAGCAGAAGCATACATGCTCAAGAGGGATCACCCGAAATTCAAAGGCAACTGAATTTCGGCAACCGGGGCATCGAAGTCGGAATGCCGCGAAACTCACCGAGTCAAAGCGTTTCGCCGTTTGCGGAAGAAAGTCTGATGTAGAACAAGTAGCAGAAGCATACATGCTCAAGAGGGATCACCCGAAATTCAAAGGCAACTGAATTTCGGCAACCGGGGCATCGAAGTCGGAATGCCGCGAAACTCACCGAGTCAAAGCGTTTCGCCGTTTGCGGAAGAAGTCTGATGTAGAACAAGTAGCAGAAGCATACATGCTCAAGAGGGATCACCCGAAATTCAAAGGCAACTGAATTTCGGCAACCGGGGCATCGAAGTCGGAATGCCGCGAAACTCACCGAGTCAAAGCGTTTCGCCGTTTGCGGAAGAAAGTCTGATGTAGAACAAGTAGCAGAAGCATACATGCTCAAGAGGGATCACCCGAAATTCAAAGGCAACTGAATTTCGGCAACCGGGGCATCGAAGTCGGAATGCCGCGAAACTCACCGAGTCAAAGCGTTTCGCCGTTTGCGGAAGAAAGTCTGATGTAGAACAAGTAGCAGAAGCATACATGCTCAAGAGGGATCACCCGAAATTCAAAGGCAACTGAATTTCGGCAACCGGGGCATCGAAGTCGGAATGCCGCGAAACTCACCGAGTCAAAGCGTTTCGCCGTTTGCGGAAGAAAGTCTGATGTAGAACAAGTAGCAGAAGCATACATGCTCAAGAGGGATCACCCGAAATTCAAAGGCAACTGAATTTCGGCAACCGGGGCATCGAAGTCGGAATGCCGCGAAACTCACCGAGTCAAAGCGTTTCGCCGTTTGCGGAAGAAAGTCTGATGTAGAACAAGTAGCAGAAGCATACATGCTCAAGAGGGATCACCCGAAATTCAAAGGCAACTGAATTTCGGCAACCGGGGCATCGAAGTCGGAATGCCGCGAAACTCACCGAGTCAAAGCGTTTCGCCGTTTGCGGAAGAAAGTCTGATGTAGAACAAGTAGCAGAAGCATACATGCTCAAGAGGGATCACCCGAAATTCAAAGGCAACTGAATTTCGGCAACCGGGGCATCGAAGTCGGAATGCCGCGAAACTCACCGAGTCAAAGCGTTTCGCCGTTTGCGGAAGAAAGTCTGATGTAGAACAAGTAGCAGAAGCATACATGCTCAAGAGGGATCACCCGAAATTCAAAGGCAACTGAATTTCGGCAACCGGGGCATCGAAGTCGGAATGCCGCGAAACTCACCGAGTCAAAGCGTTTCGCCGTTTGCGGAAGAAGTCTGATGTAGAACAAGTAGCAGAAGCATACATGCTCAAGAGGGATCACCCGAAATTCAAAGGCAACTGAATTTCGGCAACCGGGGCATCGAAGTCGGAATGCCGCGAAACTCACCGAGTCAAAGCGTTTCGCCGTTTGCGGAAGAAGTCTGATGTAGAACAAGTAGCAGAAGCATACATGCTCAAGAGGGATCACCCGAAATTCAAAGGCAACTGAATTTCGGCAACCGGGGCATCGAAGTCGGAATGCCGCGAAACTCACCGAGTCAAAGCGTTTCGCCGTTTGCGGAAGAAAGTCTGATGTAGAACAAGTAGCAGAAGCATACATGCTCAAGAGGGATCACCCGAAATTCAAAGGCAACTGAATTTCGGCAACCGGGGCATCGAAGTCGGAATGCCGCGAAACTCACCGAGTCAAAGCGTTTCGCCGTTTGCGGAAGAAAGTCTGATGTAGAACAAGTAGCAGAAGCATACATGCTCAAGAGGGATCACCCGAAATTCAAAGGCAACTGAATTTCGGCAACCGGGGCATCGAAGTCGGAATGCCGCGAAACTCACCGAGTCAAAGCGTTTCGCCGTTTGCGGAAGAAGTCTGATGTAGAACAAGTAGCAGAAGCATACATGCTCAAGAGGGATCACCCGAAATTCAAAGGCAACTGAATTTCGGCAACCGGGGCATCGAAGTCGGAATGCCGCGAAACTCACCGAGTCAAAGCGTTTCGCCGTTTGCGGAAGAAAGTCTGATGTAGAACAAGTAGCAGAAGCATACATGCTCAAGAGGGATCACCCGAAATTCAAAGGCAACTGAATTTCGGCAACCGGGGCATCGAAGTCGGAATGCCGCGAAACTCACCGAGTCAAAGCGTTTCGCCGTTTGCGGAAGAAGTCTGATGTAGAACAAGTAGCAGAAGCATACATGCTCAAGAGGGATCACCCGAAATTCAAAGGCAACTGAATTTCGGCAACCGGGGCATCGAAGTCGGAATGCCGCGAAACTCACCGAGTCAAAGCGTTTCGCCGTTTGCGGAAGAAAGTCTGATGTAGAACAAGTAGCAGAAGCATACATGCTCAAGAGGGATCACCCGAAATTCAAAGGCAACTGAATTTCGGCAACCGGGGCATCGAAGTCGGAATGCCGCGAAACTCACCGAGTCAAAGCGTTTCGCCGTTTGCGGAAGAAGTCTGATGTAGAACAAGTAGCAGAAGCATACATGCTCAAGAGGGATCACCCGAAATTCAAAGGCAACTGAATTTCGGCAACCGGGGCATCGAAGTCGGAATGCCGCGAAACTCACCGAGTCAAAGCGTTTCGCCGTTTGCGGAAGAAGTCTGATGTAGAACAAGTAGCAGAAGCATACATGCTCAAGAGGGATCACCCGAAATTCAAAGGCAACTGAATTTCGGCAACCGGGGCATCGAAGTCGGAATGCCGCGAAACTCACCGAGTCAAAGCGTTTCGCCGTTTGCGGAAGAAAGTCTGATGTAGAACAAGTAGCAGAAGCATACATGCTCAAGAGGGATCACCCGAAATTCAAAGGCAACTGAATTTCGGCAACCGGGGCATCGAAGTCGGAATGCCGCGAAACTCACCGAGTCAAAGCGTTTCGCCGTTTGCGGAAGAAAGTCTGATGTAGAACAAGTAGCAGAAGCATACATGCTCAAGAGGGATCACCCGAAATTCAAAGGCAACTGAATTTCGGCAACCGGGGCATCGAAGTCGGAATGCCGCGAAACTCACCGAGTCAAAGCGTTTCGCCGTTTGCGGAAGAAAGTCTGATGTAGAACAAGTAGCAGAAGCATACATGCTCAAGAGGGATCACCCGAAATTCAAAGGCAACTGAATTTCGGCAACCGGGGCATCGAAGTCGGAATGCCGCGAAACTCACCGAGTCAAAGCGTTTCGCCGTTTGCGGAAGAAAGTCTGATGTAGAACAAGTAGCAGAAGCATACATGCTCAAGAGGGATCACCCGAAATTCAAAGGCAACTGAATTTCGGCAACCGGGGCATCGAAGTCGGAATGCCGCGAAACTCACCGAGTCAAAGCGTTTCGCCGTTTGCGGAAGAAAGTCTGATGTAGAACAAGTAGCAGAAGCATACATGCTCAAGAGGGATCACCCGAAATTCAAAGGCAACTGAATTTCGGCAACCGGGGCATCGAAGTCGGAATGCCGCGAAACTCACCGAGTCAAAGCGTTTCGCCGTTTGCGGAAGAAGTCTGATGTAGAACAAGTAGCAGAAGCATACATGCTCAAGAGGGATCACCCGAAATTCAAAGGCAACTGAATTTCGGCAACCGGGGCATCGAAGTCGGAATGCCGCGAAACTCACCGAGTCAAAGCGTTTCGCCGTTTGCGGAAGAAAGTCTGATGTAGAACAAGTAGCAGAAGCATACATGCTCAAGAGGGATCACCCGAAATTCAAAGGCAACTGAATTTCGGCAACCGGGGCATCGAAGTCGGAATGCCGCGAAACTCACCGAGTCAAAGCGTTTCGCCGTTTGCGGAAGAAAGTCTGATGTAGAACAAGTAGCAGAAGCATACATGCTCAAGAGGGATCACCCGAAATTCAAAGGCAACTGAATTTCGGCAACCGGGGCATCGAAGTCGGAATGCCGCGAAACTCACCGAGTCAAAGCGTTTCGCCGTTTGCGGAAGAAAGTCTGATGTAGAACAAGTAGCAGAAGCATACATGCTCAAGAGGGATCACCCGAAATTCAAAGGCAACTGAATTTCGGCAACCGGGGCATCGAAGTCGGAATGCCGCGAAACTCACCGAGTCAAAGCGTTTCGCCGTTTGCGGAAGAAAGTCTGATGTAGAACAAGTAGCAGAAGCATACATGCTCAAGAGGGATCACCCGAAATTCAAAGGCAACTGAATTTCGGCAACCGGGCATCGAAGTCGGAATGCCGCGAAACTCACCGAGTCAAAGCGTTTCGCCGTTTGCGGAAGAAGTCTGATGTAGAACAAGTAGCAGAAGCATACATGCTCAAGAGGGATCACCCGAAATTCAAAGGCAACTGAATTTCGGCAACCGGGGCATCGAAGTCGGAATGCCGCGAAACTCACCGAGTCAAAGCGTTTCGCCGTTTGCGGAAGAAAGTCTGATGTAGAACAAGTAGCAGAAGCATACATGCTCAAGAGGGATCACCCGAAATTCAAAGGCAACTGAATTTCGGCAACGGGGCATCGAAGTCGGAATGCCGCGAAACTCACCGAGTCAAAGCGTTTCGCCGTTTGCGGAAGAAAGTCTGATGTAGAACAAGTAGCAGAAGCATACATGCTCAAGAGGGATCACCCGAAATTCAAAGGCAACTGAATTTCGGCAACCGGGGCATCGAAGTCGGAATGCCGCGAAACTCACCGAGTCAAAGCGTTTCGCCGTTTGCGGAAGAAAGTCTGATGTAGAACAAGTAGCAGAAGCATACATGCTCAAGAGGGATCACCCGAAATTCAAAGGCAACTGAATTTCGGCAACCGGGGCATCGAAGTCGGAATGCCGCGAAACTCACCGAGTCAAAGCGTTTCGCCGTTTGCGGAAGAAGTCTGATGTAGAACAAGTAGCAGAAGCATACATGCTCAAGAGGGATCACCCGAAATTCAAAGGCAACTGAATTTCGGCAACCGGGGCATCGAAGTCGGAATGCCGCGAAACTCACCGAGTCAAAGCGTTTCGCCGTTTGCGGAAGAAAGTCTGATGTAGAACAAGTAGCAGAAGCATACATGCTCAAGAGGGATCACCCGAAATTCAAAGGCAACTGAATTTCGGCAACCGGGGCATCGAAGTCGGAATGCCGCGAAACTCACCGAGTCAAAGCGTTTCGCCGTTTGCGGAAGAAGTCTGATGTAGAACAAGTAGCAGAAGCATACATGCTCAAGAGGGATCACCCGAAATTCAAAGGCAACTGAATTTCGGCAACCGGGGCATCGAAGTCGGAATGCCGCGAAACTCACCGAGTCAAAGCGTTTCGCCGTTTGCGGAAGAAAGTCTGATGTAGAACAAGTAGCAGAAGCATACATGCTCAAGAGGGATCACCCGAAATTCAAAGGCAACTGAATTTCGGCAACCGGGGCATCGAAGTCGGAATGCCGCGAAACTCACCGAGTCAAAGCGTTTCGCCGTTTGCGGAAGAAAGTCTGATGTAGAACAAGTAGCAGAAGCATACATGCTCAAGAGGGATCACCCGAAATTCAAAGGCAACTGAATTTCGGCAACCGGGGCATCGAAGTCGGAATGCCGCGAAACTCACCGAGTCAAAGCGTTTCGCCGTTTGCGGAAGAAGTCTGATGTAGAACAAGTAGCAGAAGCATACATGCTCAAGAGGGATCACCCGAAATTCAAAGGCAACTGAATTTCGGCAACCGGGGCATCGAAGTCGGAATGCCGCGAAACTCACCGAGTCAAAGCGTTTCGCCGTTTGCGGAAGAAAGTCTGATGTAGAACAAGTAGCAGAAGCATACATGCTCAAGAGGGATCACCCGAAATTCAAAGGCAACTGAATTTCGGCAACCGGGCATCGAAGTCGGAATGCCGCGAAACTCACCGAGTCAAAGCGTTTCGCCGTTTGCGGAAGAAGTCTGATGTAGAACAAGTAGCAGAAGCATACATGCTCAAGAGGGATCACCCGAAATTCAAAGGCAACTGAATTTCGGCAACCGGGCATCGAAGTCGGAATGCCGCGAAACTCACCGAGTCAAAGCGTTTCGCCGTTTGCGGAAGAAGTCTGATGTAGAACAAGTAGCAGAAGCATACATGCTCAAGAGGGATCACCCGAAATTCAAAGGCAACTGAATTTCGGCAACCGGGGCATCGAAGTCGGAATGCCGCGAAACTCACCGAGTCAAAGCGTTTCGCCGTTTGCGGAAGAAAGTCTGATGTAGAACAAGTAGCAGAAGCATACATGCTCAAGAGGGATCACCCGAAATTCAAAGGCAACTGAATTTCGGCAACCGGGGCATCGAAGTCGGAATGCCGCGAAACTCACCGAGTCAAAGCGTTTCGCCGTTTGCGGAAGAAAGTCTGATGTAGAACAAGTAGCAGAAGCATACATGCTCAAGAGGGATCACCCGAAATTCAAAGGCAACTGAATTTCGGCAACGGGGCATCGAAGTCGGAATGCCGCGAAACTCACCGAGTCAAAGCGTTTCGCCGTTTGCGGAAGAAGTCTGATGTAGAACAAGTAGCAGAAGCATACATGCTCAAGAGGGATCACCCGAAATTCAAAGGCAACTGAATTTCGGCAACCGGGCATCGAAGTCGGAATGCCGCGAAACTCACCGAGTCAAAGCGTTTCGCCGTTTGCGGAAGAAGTCTGATGTAGAACAAGTAGCAGAAGCATACATGCTCAAGAGGGATCACCCGAAATTCAAAGGCAACTGAATTTCGGCAACCGGGGCATCGAAGTCGGAATGCCGCGAAACTCACCGAGTCAAAGCGTTTCGCCGTTTGCGGAAGAAGTCTGATGTAGAACAAGTAGCAGAAGCATACATGCTCAAGAGGGATCACCCGAAATTCAAAGGCAACTGAATTTCGGCAACCGGGGCATCGAAGTCGGAATGCCGCGAAACTCACCGAGTCAAAGCGTTTCGCCGTTTGCGGAAGAAGTCTGATGTAGAACAAGTAGCAGAAGCATACATGCTCAAGAGGGATCACCCGAAATTCAAAGGCAACTGAATTTCGGCAACCGGGGCATCGAAGTCGGAATGCCGCGAAACTCACCGAGTCAAAGCGTTTCGCCGTTTGCGGAAGAAAGTCTGATGTAGAACAAGTAGCAGAAGCATACATGCTCAAGAGGGATCACCCGAAATTCAAAGGCAACTGAATTTCGGCAACCGGGGCATCGAAGTCGGAATGCCGCGAAACTCACCGAGTCAAAGCGTTTCGCCGTTTGCGGAAGAAAGTCTGATGTAGAACAAGTAGCAGAAGCATACATGCTCAAGAGGGATCACCCGAAATTCAAAGGCAACTGAATTTCGGCAACCGGGGCATCGAAGTCGGAATGCCGCGAAACTCACCGAGTCAAAGCGTTTCGCCGTTTGCGGAAGAAAGTCTGATGTAGAACAAGTAGCAGAAGCATACATGCTCAAGAGGGATCACCCGAAATTCAAAGGCAACTGAATTTCGGCAACCGGGGCATCGAAGTCGGAATGCCGCGAAACTCACCGAGTCAAAGCGTTTCGCCGTTTGCGGAAGAAAGTCTGATGTAGAACAAGTAGCAGAAGCATACATGCTCAAGAGGGATCACCCGAAATTCAAAGGCAACTGAATTTCGGCAACGGGGCATCGAAGTCGGAATGCCGCGAAACTCACCGAGTCAAAGCGTTTCGCCGTTTGCGGAAGAAAGTCTGATGTAGAACAAGTAGCAGAAGCATACATGCTCAAGAGGGATCACCCGAAATTCAAAGGCAACTGAATTTCGGCAACCGGGGCATCGAAGTCGGAATGCCGCGAAACTCACCGAGTCAAAGCGTTTCGCCGTTTGCGGAAGAAAGTCTGATGTAGAACAAGTAGCAGAAGCATACATGCTCAAGAGGGATCACCCGAAATTCAAAGGCAACTGAATTTCGGCAACCGGGCATCGAAGTCGGAATGCCGCGAAACTCACCGAGTCAAAGCGTTTCGCGTTTGCGGAAGAAAGTCTGATGTAGAACAAGTAGCAGAAGCATACATGCTCAAGAGGGATCACCCGAAATTCAAAGGCAACTGAATTTCGGCAACCGGGGCATCGAAGTCGGAATGCCGCGAAACTCACCGAGTCAAAGCGTTTCGCCGTTTGCGGAAGAAAGTCTGATGTAGAACAAGTAGCAGAAGCATACATGCTCAAGAGGGATCACCCGAAATTCAAAGGCAACTGAATTTCGGCAACCGGGGCATCGAAGTCGGAATGCCGCGAAACTCACCGAGTCAAAGCGTTTCGCCGTTTGCGGAAGAAAGTCTGATGTAGAACAAGTAGCAGAAGCATACATGCTCAAGAGGGATCACCCGAAATTCAAAGGCAACTGAATTTCGGCAACCGGGGCATCGAAGTCGGAATGCCGCGAAACTCACCGAGTCAAAGCGTTTCGCCGTTTGCGGAAGAAAGTCTGATGTAGAACAAGTAGCAGAAGCATACATGCTCAAGAGGGATCACCCGAAATTCAAAGGCAACTGAATTTCGGCAACCGGGGCATCGAAGTCGGAATGCCGCGAAACTCACCGAGTCAAAGCGTTTCGCCGTTTGCGGAAGAAGTCTGATGTAGAACAAGTAGCAGAAGCATACATGCTCAAGAGGGATCACCCGAAATTCAAAGGCAACTGAATTTCGGCAACGGGGCATCGAAGTCGGAATGCCGCGAAACTCACCGAGTCAAAGCGTTTCGCCGTTTGCGGAAGAAAGTCTGATGTAGAACAAGTAGCAGAAGCATACATGCTCAAGAGGGATCACCCGAAATTCAAAGGCAACTGAATTTCGGCAACGGGGCATCGAAGTCGGAATGCCGCGAAACTCACCGAGTCAAAGCGTTTCGCCGTTTGCGGAAGAAAGTCTGATGTAGAACAAGTAGCAGAAGCATACATGCTCAAGAGGGATCACCCGAAATTCAAAGGCAACTGAATTTCGGCAACCGGGGCATCGAAGTCGGAATGCCGCGAAACTCACCGAGTCAAAGCGTTTCGCCGTTTGCGGAAGAAAGTCTGATGTAGAACAAGTAGCAGAAGCATACATGCTCAAGAGGGATCACCCGAAATTCAAAGGCAACTGAATTTCGGCAACCGGGGCATCGAAGTCGGAATGCCGCGAAACTCACCGAGTCAAAGCGTTTCGCCGTTTGCGGAAGAAAGTCTGATGTAGAACAAGTAGCAGAAGCATACATGCTCAAGAGGGATCACCCGAAATTCAAAGGCAACTGAATTTCGGCAACCGGGGCATCGAAGTCGGAATGCCGCGAAACTCACCGAGTCAAAGCGTTTCGCCGTTTGCGGAAGAAAGTCTGATGTAGAACAAGTAGCAGAAGCATACATGCTCAAGAGGGATCACCCGAAATTCAAAGGCAACTGAATTTCGGCAACCGGGCATCGAAGTCGGAATGCCGCGAAACTCACCGAGTCAAAGCGTTTCGCCGTTTGCGGAAGAAAGTCTGATGTAGAACAAGTAGCAGAAGCATACATGCTCAAGAGGGATCACCCGAAATTCAAAGGCAACTGAATTTCGGCAACCGGGGCATCGAAGTCGGAATGCCGCGAAACTCACCGAGTCAAAGCGTTTCGCCGTTTGCGGAAGAAAGTCTGATGTAGAACAAGTAGCAGAAGCATACATGCTCAAGAGGGATCACCCGAAATTCAAAGGCAACTGAATTTCGGCAACCGGGGCATCGAAGTCGGAATGCCGCGAAACTCACCGAGTCAAAGCGTTTCGCCGTTTGCGGAAGAAAGTCTGATGTAGAACAAGTAGCAGAAGCATACATGCTCAAGAGGGATCACCCGAAATTCAAAGGCAACTGAATTTCGGCAACCGGGGCATCGAAGTCGGAATGCCGCGAAACTCACCGAGTCAAAGCGTTTCGCCGTTTGCGGAAGAAAGTGATGTAGAACAAGTAGCAGAAGCATACATGCTCAAGAGGGATCACCCGAAATTCAAAGGCAACTGAATTTCGGCAACCGGGGCATCGAAGTCGGAATGCCGCGAAACTCACCGAGTCAAAGCGTTTCGCCGTTTGCGGAAGAAGAAGTATGATGTAGAACAAGTAGCAGAAGCATACATGCTCAAGAGGGATCACCCGAAATTCAAAGGCAACTGAATTTCGGCAACCGGGGCATCGAAGTCGGAATGCGCGAAACTCACCGAGTCAAAGCGTTTCGCCGTTGAGGAAGAAGTTGATGTAGAACAAGTAGCAGAAGCATACATGCTCAAGAGGGATCACCCGAAATTCAAAGGCAACTGAATTTCGGCAACCGGGGCATCGAAGTCGGAATGCCGCGAAACTCACCGAGTCAAAGCGTTTCGCCGTTTGCGGAAGAAAGTATGATGTAGAACAAGTAGCAGAAGCATACATGCTCAAGAGGGATCACCCGAAATTCAAAGGCAACTGAATTTCGGCAACCGGGGCATCGAAGTCGGAATGCCGCGAAACTCACCGAGTCAAAGCGTTTCGCCGTTTGCGGAAGAAAGTCTGATGTAGAACAAGTAGCAGAAGCATACATGCTCAAGAGGGATCACCCGAAATTCAAAGGCAACTGAATTTCGGCAACCGGGGCATCGAAGTCGGAATGCCGCGAAACTCACCGAGTCAAAGCGTTTCGGTTTGCGGAAGAAAGTCTGATGTAGAACAAGTAGCAGAAGCATACATGCTCAAGAGGGATCACCCGAAATTCAAAGGCAACTGAATTTCGGCAACCGGGGCATCGAAGTCGAATGCCGCGAAACTCACCGAGTCAAAGCGTTTCGCCGTTTGCGGAAGAAAGTATGATGTAGAACAAGTAGCAGAAGCATACATGCTCAAGAGGGATCACCCGAAATTCAAAGGCAACTGAATTTCGGCAACCGGGGCATCGAAGTCGGAATGCCGCGAAACTCACCGAGTCAAAGCGTTTCGCCGTTTGCGGAAGAAAGTCTGATGTAGAACAAGTAGCAGAAGCATACATGCTCAAGAGGGATCACCCGAAATTCAAAGGCAACTGAATTTCGGCAACCGGGCATCGAAGTCGGAATGCCGCGAAACTCACCGAGTCAAAGCGTTTCGCGTTTGCGGAAGAAAGTCTGATGTAGAACAAGTAGCAGAAGCATACATGCTCAAGAGGGATCACCCAAAATTCAAAGGCAACTGAATTTCGGCAACCGGGGCATCGAAGTCGGAATGCCGCGAAACTCACCGAGTCAAAGCGTTTCGCCGTTTGCGGAAGAAAGTATGATGTAGAACAAGTAGCAGAAGCATACATGCTCATGAGGGATCACCCGAAATTCAAAGCCAACCGAATTTCGGCAACCGGGACATCGAAGTCGGAATGCCGCGAAACTCACCGAGTCAAAGCGTTTCGCCGTTTGCGGAAGAAAGTATGATGTAGAACAAGTAGCAGAAGCATACATGCTCAAGAGGGATCACCCGAAATTCAAAGGCAACTGAATTTCGGCAACCGGGGCATCGAAGTCGGAATGCCGCGAAACTCACCGAGTCAAAGCGTTTCGCCGTTTGCGGAAGAAAGGATGATGTAGAACAAGTAGCAGAAGCGTACATGCTCAAGAGGGA
>CM055362.1:22611421-22636955 GCA_029228515.1 Populus alba x Populus x berolinensis | reverse complement strand
TCGGAATGCCGCGAAACTCACCGAGTCAAAGCGTTTCGCCGTTTGCGGAAGAAAGTATGATGTAGAACAAGTAGCAGAAGCATACATGCTCAAGAGGGATCACCCGAAATTCAAAGGCAACTGAATTTCGGCAACCGGGCATCGAAGTCGGAATGCCGCGAAACTCACCGAGTCAAAGCGTTTCGCCGTTTGCGGAAGAAAGTATGATGTAGAACAAGTAGCAGAAGCATACATGCTCAAGAGGGATCACCCGAATTCAAAGGCAACTGAATTTCGGCAACCGGGCATCGAAGTCGGAATGCCGCGAAACTCACCGAGTCAAAGCGTTTCGCCGTTTGCGGAAGAAGTATGATGTAGAACAAGTAGCAGAAGCATACATGCTCAAGAGGGATCACCCGAAATTCAAAGGCAACTGAATTTCGGCAACCGGGCATCGAAGTCGGAATGCCGCGAAACTCACCGAGTCAAAGCGTTTCGCCGTTTGCGGAAGAAAGTATGATGTAGAACAAGTAGCAGAAGCATACATGCTCAAGAGGGATCACCCGAAATTCAAAGGCAACTGAATTTCGGCAACCGGGGCATCGAAGTCGGAATGCCGCGAAACTCACCGAGTCAAAGCGTTTCGCCGTTTGCGGAAGAAAGTATGATGTAGAACAAGTAGCAGAAGCATACATGCTCAAGAGGGATCACCCGAAATTCAAAGGCAACTGAATTTCGGCAACCGGGCATCGAAGTCGGAATGCCGCGAAACTCACCGAGTCAAAGCGTTTCGCCGTTTGCGGAAGAAAGTATGATGTAGAACAAGTAGCAGAAGCATACATGCTCAAGAGGGATCACCCGAAATTCAAAGGCAACTGAATTTCGGCAACCGGGGCATCGAAGTCGGAATGCCGCGAAACTCACCGAGTCAAAGCGTTTCGCCGTTTGCGGAAGAAAGTATGATGTAGAACAAGTAGCAGAAGCATACATGCTCAAGAGGGATCACCCGAAATTCAAAGGCAACTGAATTTCGGCAACCGGGGCATCGAAGTCGGAATGCCGCGAAACTCACCGAGTCAAAGCGTTTCGCCGTTTGCGGAAGAAAGTATGATGTAGAACAAGTAGCAGAAGCATACATGCTCAAGAGGGATCACCCGAAATTCAAAGGCAACTGAATTTCGGCAACCGGGCATCGAAGTCGGAATGCCGCGAAACTCACCGAGTCAAAGCGTTTCGCCGTTTGCGGAAGAAAGTATGATGTAGAACAAGTAGCAGAAGCATACATGCTCAAGAGGGATCACCCGAAATTCAAAGGCAACTGAATTTCGGCAACCGGGGCATCGAAGTCGGAATGCCGCGAAACTCACCGAGTCAAAGCGTTTCGCCGTTTGCGGAAGAAAGTATGATGTAGAACAAGTAGCAGAAGCATACATGCTCAAGAGGGATCACCCGAAATTCAAAGGCAACTGAATTTCGGCAACCGGGCATCGAAGTCGGAATGCCGCGAAACTCACCGAGTCAAAGCGTTTCGCCGTTTGCGGAAGAAAGTATGATGTAGAACAAGTAGCAGAAGCATACATGCTCAAGAGGGATCACCCGAAATTCAAAGGCAACTGAATTTCGGCAACCGGGCATCGAAGTCGGAATGCCGCGAAACTCACCGAGTCAAAGCGTTTCGCCGTTTGCGGAAGAAAGTATGATGTAGAACAAGTAGCAGAAGCATACATGCTCAAGAGGGATCACCCGAAATTCAAAGGCAACTGAATTTCGGCAACCGGGCATCGAAGTCGGAATGCCGCGAAACTCACCGAGTCAAAGCGTTTCGCCGTTTGCGGAAGAAAGTATGATGTAGAACAAGTAGCAGAAGCATACATGCTCAAGAGGGATCACCCGAAATTCAAAGGCAACTGAATTTCGGCAACCGGGCATCGAAGTCGGAATGCCGCGAAACTCACCGAGTCAAAGCGTTTCGCCGTTTGCGGAAGAAAGTATGATGTAGAACAAGTAGCAGAAGCATACATGCTCAAGAGGGATCACCCGAAATTCAAAGGCAACTGAATTTCGGCAACCGGGGCATCGAAGTCGGAATGCCGCGAAACTCACCGAGTCAAAGCGTTTCGCCGTTTGCGGAAGAAAGTATGATGTAGAACAAGTAGCAGAAGCATACATGCTCAAGAGGGATCACCCGAAATTCAAAGGCAACTGAATTTCGGCAACCGGGCATCGAAGTCGGAATGCCGCGAAACTCACCGAGTCAAAGCGTTTCGCCGTTTGCGGAAGAAAGTATGATGTAGAACAAGTAGCAGAAGCATACATGCTCAAGAGGGATCACCCGAAATTCAAAGGCAACTGAATTTCGGCAACCGGGGCATCGAAGTCGGAATGCCGCGAAACTCACCGAGTCAAAGCGTTTCGCCGTTTGCGGAAGAAAGTATGATGTAGAACAAGTAGCAGAAGCATACATGCTCAAGAGGGATCACCCGAAATTCAAAGGCAACTGAATTTCGGCAACCGGGGCATCGAAGTCGGAATGCCGCGAAACTCACCGAGTCAAAGCGTTTCGCCGTTTGCGGAAGAAAGTATGATGTAGAACAAGTAGCAGAAGCATACATGCTCAAGAGGGATCACCCGAAATTCAAAGGCAACTGAATTTCGGCAACCGGGGCATCGAAGTCGGAATGCCGCGAAACTCACCGAGTCAAAGCGTTTCGCCGTTTGCGGAAGAAAGTATGATGTAGAACAAGTAGCAGAAGCATACATGCTCAAGAGGGATCACCCGAAATTCAAAGGCAACTGAATTTCGGCAACCGGGCATCGAAGTCGGAATGCCGCGAAACTCACCGAGTCAAAGCGTTTCGCCGTTTGCGGAAGAAAGTATGATGTAGAACAAGTAGCAGAAGCATACATGCTCAAGAGGGATCACCCGAAATTCAAAGGCAACTGAATTTCGGCAACCGGGGCATCGAAGTCGGAATGCCGCGAAACTCACCGAGTCAAAGCGTTTCGCCGTTTGCGGAAGAAAGTATGATGTAGAACAAGTAGCAGAAGCATACATGCTCAAGAGGGATCACCCGAAATTCAAAGGCAACTGAATTTCGGCAACCGGGGCATCGAAGTCGGAATGCCGCGAAACTCACCGAGTCAAAGCGTTTCGCCGTTTGCGGAAGAAAGTATGATGTAGAACAAGTAGCAGAAGCATACATGCTCAAGAGGGATCACCCGAAATTCAAAGGCAACTGAATTTCGGCAACCGGGGCATCGAAGTCGGAATGCCGCGAAACTCACCGAGTCAAAGCGTTTCGCCGTTTGCGGAAGAAAGTATGATGTAGAACAAGTAGCAGAAGCATACATGCTCAAGAGGGATCACCCGAAATTCAAAGGCAACTGAATTTCGGCAACCGGGCATCGAAGTCGGAATGCCGCGAAACTCACCGAGTCAAAGCGTTTCGCCGTTTGCGGAAGAAAGTATGATGTAGAACAAGTAGCAGAAGCATACATGCTCAAGAGGGATCACCCGAAATTCAAAGGCAACTGAATTTCGGCAACCGGGGCATCGAAGTCGGAATGCCGCGAAACTCACCGAGTCAAAGCGTTTCGCCGTTTGCGGAAGAAAGTATGATGTAGAACAAGTAGCAGAAGCATACATGCTCAAGAGGGATCACCCGAAATTCAAAGGCAACTGAATTTCGGCAACCGGGGCATCGAAGTCGGAATGCCGCGAAACTCACCGAGTCAAAGCGTTTCGCCGTTTGCGGAAGAAAGTCTGATGTAGAACAAGTAGCAGAAGCATACATGCTCAAGAGGGATCACCCGAAATTCAAAGGCAACTGAATTTCGGCAACCGGGCATCGAAGTCGGAATGCCGCGAAACTCACCGAGTCAAAGCGTTTCGCCGTTTGCGGAAGAAAGTCTGATGTAGAACAAGTAGCAGAAGCATACATGCTCAAGAGGGATCACCCGAAATTCAAAGGCAACTGAATTTCGGCAACCGGGCATCGAAGTCGGAATGCCGCGAAACTCACCGAGTCAAAGCGTTTCGCCGTTTGCGGAAGAAAGTCTGATGTAGAACAAGTAGCAGAAGCATACATGCTCAAGAGGGATCACCCGAAATTCAAAGGCAACTGAATTTCGGCAACCGGGGCATCGAAGTCGGAATGCCGCGAAACTCACCGAGTCAAAGCGTTTCGCCGTTTGCGGAAGAAAGTATGATGTAGAACAAGTAGCAGAAGCATACATGCTCAAGAGGGATCACCCGAAATTCAAAGGCAACTGAATTTCGGCAACCGGGCATCGAAGTCGGAATGCCGCGAAACTCACCGAGTCAAAGCGTTTCGCCGTTTGCGGAAGAAAGTCTGATGTAGAACAAGTAGCAGAAGCATACATGCTCAAGAGGGATCACCCGAAATTCAAAGGCAACTGAATTTCGGCAACCGGGCATCGAAGTCGGAATGCCGCGAAACTCACCGAGTCAAAGCGTTTCGCCGTTTGCGGAAGAAAGTATGATGTAGAACAAGTAGCAGAAGCATACATGCTCAAGAGGGATCACCCGAAATTCAAAGGCAACTGAATTTCGGCAACCGGGCATCGAAGTCGGAATGCCGCGAAACTCACCGAGTCAAAGCGTTTCGCCGTTTGCGGAAGAAAGTATGATGTAGAACAAGTAGCAGAAGCATACATGCTCAAGAGGGATCACCCGAAATTCAAAGGCAACTGAATTTCGGCAACCGGGGCATCGAAGTCGGAATGCCGCGAAACTCACCGAGTCAAAGCGTTTCGCCGTTTGCGGAAGAAAGTATGATGTAGAACAAGTAGCAGAAGCATACATGCTCAAGAGGGATCACCCGAAATTCAAAGGCAACTGAATTTCGGCAACCGGGGCATCGAAGTCGGAATGCCGCGAAACTCACCGAGTCAAAGCGTTTCGCCGTTTGCGGAAGAAAGTCTGATGTAGAACAAGTAGCAGAAGCATACATGCTCAAGAGGGATCACCCGAAATTCAAAGGCAACTGAATTTCGGCAACCGGGCATCGAAGTCGGAATGCCGCGAAACTCACCGAGTCAAAGCGTTTCGCCGTTTGCGGAAGAAAGTCTGATGTAGAACAAGTAGCAGAAGCATACATGCTCAAGAGGGATCACCCGAAATTCAAAGGCAACTGAATTTCGGCAACCGGGGCATCGAAGTCGGAATGCCGCGAAACTCACCGAGTCAAAGCGTTTCGCCGTTTGCGGAAGAAAGTATGATGTAGAACAAGTAGCAGAAGCATACATGCTCAAGAGGGATCACCCGAAATTCAAAGGCAACTGAATTTCGGCAACCGGGGCATCGAAGTCGGAATGCCGCGAAACTCACCGAGTCAAAGCGTTTCGCCGTTTGCGGAAGAAAGTCTGATGTAGAACAAGTAGCAGAAGCATACATGCTCAAGAGGGATCACCCGAAATTCAAAGGCAACTGAATTTCGGCAACCGGGGCATCGAAGTCGGAATGCCGCGAAACTCACCGAGTCAAAGCGTTTCGCCGTTTGCGGAAGAAAGTATGATGTAGAACAAGTAGCAGAAGCATACATGCTCAAGAGGGATCACCCGAAATTCAAAGGCAACTGAATTTCGGCAACCGGGCATCGAAGTCGGAATGCCGCGAAACTCACCGAGTCAAAGCGTTTCGCCGTTTGCGGAAGAAAGTCTGATGTAGAACAAGTAGCAGAAGCATACATGCTCAAGAGGGATCACCCGAAATTCAAAGGCAACTGAATTTCGGCAACCGGGCATCGAAGTCGGAATGCCGCGAAACTCACCGAGTCAAAGCGTTTCGCCGTTTGCGGAAGAAAGTATGATGTAGAACAAGTAGCAGAAGCATACATGCTCAAGAGGGATCACCCGAAATTCAAAGGCAACTGAATTTCGGCAACCGGGGCATCGAAGTCGGAATGCCGCGAAACTCACCGAGTCAAAGCGTTTCGCCGTTTGCGGAAGAAAGTCTGATGTAGAACAAGTAGCAGAAGCATACATGCTCAAGAGGGATCACCCGAAATTCAAAGGCAACTGAATTTCGGCAACCGGGGCATCGAAGTCGGAATGCCGCGAAACTCACCGAGTCAAAGCGTTTCGCCGTTTGCGGAAGAAAGTATGATGTAGAACAAGTAGCAGAAGCATACATGCTCAAGAGGGATCACCCGAAATTCAAAGGCAACTGAATTTCGGCAACCGGGGCATCGAAGTCGGAATGCCGCGAAACTCACCGAGTCAAAGCGTTTCGCCGTTTGCGGAAGAAAGTCTGATGTAGAACAAGTAGCAGAAGCATACATGCTCAAGAGGGATCACCCGAAATTCAAAGGCAACTGAATTTCGGCAACCGGGCATCGAAGTCGGAATGCCGCGAAACTCACCGAGTCAAAGCGTTTCGCCGTTTGCGGAAGAAAGTATGATGTAGAACAAGTAGCAGAAGCATACATGCTCAAGAGGGATCACCCGAAATTCAAAGGCAACTGAATTTCGGCAACCGGGGCATCGAAGTCGGAATGCCGCGAAACTCACCGAGTCAAAGCGTTTCGCCGTTTGCGGAAGAAAGTATGATGTAGAACAAGTAGCAGAAGCATACATGCTCAAGAGGGATCACCCGAAATTCAAAGGCAACTGAATTTCGGCAACCGGGGCATCGAAGTCGGAATGCCGCGAAACTCACCGAGTCAAAGCGTTTCGCCGTTTGCGGAAGAAAGTATGATGTAGAACAAGTAGCAGAAGCATACATGCTCAAGAGGGATCACCCGAAATTCAAAGGCAACTGAATTTCGGCAACCGGGGCATCGAAGTCGGAATGCCGCGAAACTCACCGAGTCAAAGCGTTTCGCCGTTTGCGGAAGAAAGTCTGATGTAGAACAAGTAGCAGAAGCATACATGCTCAAGAGGGATCACCCGAAATTCAAAGGCAACTGAATTTCGGCAACCGGGCATCGAAGTCGGAATGCCGCGAAACTCACCGAGTCAAAGCGTTTCGCCGTTTGCGGAAGAAAGTCTGATGTAGAACAAGTAGCAGAAGCATACATGCTCAAGAGGGATCACCCGAAATTCAAAGGCAACTGAATTTCGGCAACCGGGGCATCGAAGTCGGAATGCCGCGAAACTCACCGAGTCAAAGCGTTTCGCCGTTTGCGGAAGAAAGTATGATGTAGAACAAGTAGCAGAAGCATACATGCTCAAGAGGGATCACCCGAAATTCAAAGGCAACTGAATTTCGGCAACCGGGGCATCGAAGTCGGAATGCCGCGAAACTCACCGAGTCAAAGCGTTTCGCCGTTTGCGGAAGAAAGTATGATGTAGAACAAGTAGCAGAAGCATACATGCTCAAGAGGGATCACCCGAAATTCAAAGGCAACTGAATTTCGGCAACCGGGGCATCGAAGTCGGAATGCCGCGAAACTCACCGAGTCAAAGCGTTTCGCCGTTTGCGGAAGAAAGTATGATGTAGAACAAGTAGCAGAAGCATACATGCTCAAGAGGGATCACCCGAAATTCAAAGGCAACTGAATTTCGGCAACCGGGCATCGAAGTCGGAATGCCGCGAAACTCACCGAGTCAAAGCGTTTCGCCGTTTGCGGAAGAAAGTATGATGTAGAACAAGTAGCAGAAGCATACATGCTCAAGAGGGATCACCCGAAATTCAAAGGCAACTGAATTTCGGCAACCGGGGCATCGAAGTCGGAATGCCGCGAAACTCACCGAGTCAAAGCGTTTCGCCGTTTGCGGAAGAAAGTATGATGTAGAACAAGTAGCAGAAGCATACATGCTCAAGAGGGATCACCCGAAATTCAAAGGCAACTGAATTTCGGCAACCGGGGCATCGAAGTCGGAATGCCGCGAAACTCACCGAGTCAAAGCGTTTCGCCGTTTGCGGAAGAAAGTATGATGTAGAACAAGTAGCAGAAGCATACATGCTCAAGAGGGATCACCCGAAATTCAAAGGCAACTGAATTTCGGCAACCGGGCATCGAAGTCGGAATGCCGCGAAACTCACCGAGTCAAAGCGTTTCGCCGTTTGCGGAAGAAAGTCTGATGTAGAACAAGTAGCAGAAGCATACATGCTCAAGAGGGATCACCCGAAATTCAAAGGCAACTGAATTTCGGCAACCGGGCATCGAAGTCGGAATGCCGCGAAACTCACCGAGTCAAAGCGTTTCGCCGTTTGCGGAAGAAAGTATGATGTAGAACAAGTAGCAGAAGCATACATGCTCAAGAGGGATCACCCGAAATTCAAAGGCAACTGAATTTCGGCAACCGGGCATCGAAGTCGGAATGCCGCGAAACTCACCGAGTCAAAGCGTTTCGCCGTTTGCGGAAGAAGTATGATGTAGAACAAGTAGCAGAAGCATACATGCTCAAGAGGGATCACCCGAAATTCAAAGGCAACTGAATTTCGGCAACCGGGGCATCGAAGTCGGAATGCCGCGAAACTCACCGAGTCAAAGCGTTTCGCCGTTTGCGGAAGAAAGTATGATGTAGAACAAGTAGCAGAAGCATACATGCTCAAGAGGGATCACCCGAAATTCAAAGGCAACTGAATTTCGGCAACCGGGGCATCGAAGTCGGAATGCCGCGAAACTCACCGAGTCAAAGCGTTTCGCCGTTTGCGGAAGAAAGTATGATGTAGAACAAGTAGCAGAAGCATACATGCTCAAGAGGGATCACCCGAAATTCAAAGGCAACTGAATTTCGGCAACCGGGGCATCGAAGTCGGAATGCCGCGAAACTCACCGAGTCAAAGCGTTTCGCCGTTTGCGGAAGAAAGTATGATGTAGAACAAGTAGCAGAAGCATACATGCTCAAGAGGGATCACCCGAAATTCAAAGGCAACTGAATTTCGGCAACCGGGGCATCGAAGTCGGAATGCCGCGAAACTCACCGAGTCAAAGCGTTTCGCCGTTTGCGGAAGAAAGTATGATGTAGAACAAGTAGCAGAAGCATACATGCTCAAGAGGGATCACCCGAAATTCAAAGGCAACTGAATTTCGGCAACCGGGGCATCGAAGTCGGAATGCCGCGAAACTCACCGAGTCAAAGCGTTTCGCCGTTTGCGGAAGAAAGTATGATGTAGAACAAGTAGCAGAAGCATACATGCTCAAGAGGGATCACCCGAAATTCAAAGGCAACTGAATTTCGGCAACCGGGGCATCGAAGTCGGAATGCCGCGAAACTCACCGAGTCAAAGCGTTTCGCCGTTTGCGGAAGAAAGTATGATGTAGAACAAGTAGCAGAAGCATACATGCTCAAGAGGGATCACCCGAAATTCAAAGGCAACTGAATTTCGGCAACCGGGCATCGAAGTCGGAATGCCGCGAAACTCACCGAGTCAAAGCGTTTCGCCGTTTGCGGAAGAAAGTATGATGTAGAACAAGTAGCAGAAGCATACATGCTCAAGAGGGATCACCCGAAATTCAAAGGCAACTGAATTTCGGCAACCGGGGCATCGTAGTCAGAATGCCGTGAAACTCACTGAGTCAAAGCGTTTCGCCGTTTGCGGAAGAAAGTATGATGTTGAACAAGTAGCAGAAGCATACATGCTCAAGAGGGATCACCCGAAATTCAAAGGCAACTGAATTTCGGCAACCGGGGCATCGAAGTCGGAATGCCGCGAAACTCACCGAGTCAAAGCGTTTCGCCGTTTGCGGAAGAAAGTATGATGTTGAACAACTAGCAGAAGCATACATGCTCAAGAGGGATCACCCGAAAAGCAAAGGCAACTGAATTTCGGCAACCTGGGCATCGAAGTTGGAATACCTCGAAACTCATCGAGTCAAAGCGTTTCGCCGTTTGCGGAAGAAAGTATGATGTAGAACAAGTAGCAGAAGCATACATGCTCAAGAGGGATCACCCGAAATTCAAAGGCAACTGAATTTCGGCAACCGGGGCATCAAAGTCGGAATGCCGCGAAACTCACCGAGTCAAAGCGTTTCGCCGTTTGCGGAAGAAAGTATGATGTAGAACAAGTAGCAGAAGCATACATGCTCAAGAGGGATCACCCGAAATTCAAAGGCAACTGAATTTCGGCAACCGGGGCATCGAAGTCGGAATGTTGCAAAACTCACCGAGTCAAAGCGTTTCGCCGTTTGCGGAAGAAAGTATGATGTAGAACAAGTAGCAGAAGCATACATGCTCAAGAGGGATCACCCGAAATTCAAAGGCAACTGAATTTCGGCAACCGGGGCATCGAAGTCGGAATGCCGCGAAACTCACCGAGTCAAAGCGTTTCGCCGTTTGCGGAAGAAAGTATGATGTAGAACAAGTAGCAGAAGCATACATGCTCAAGAGGGATCACCCGAAATTCAAAGGCAACTGAATTTCGGCAACCGGGGCATCGAAGTCGGAATGCCGCGAAACTCACCGAGTCAAAGCGTTTCGCCGTTTGCGGAAGAAAGTATGATGTAGAACAAGTAGCAGAAGCATACATGCTCAAGAGGGATCACCCGAAATTCAAAGGCAACTGAATTTCGGCAACCGGGGCATCGAAGTCGGAATGCCGCGAAACTCACCGAGTCAAAGCGTTTCGCCGTTTGCGGAAGAAAGTCTGATGTAGAACAAGTAGCAGAAGCATACATGCTCAAGAGGGATCACCCGAAATTCAAAGGCAACTGAATTTCGGCAACCGGGCATCGAAGTCGGAATGCCGCGAAACTCACCGAGTCAAAGCGTTTCGCCGTTTGCGGAAGAAAGTCTGATGTAGAACAAGTAGCAGAAGCATACATGCTCAAGAGGGATCACCCGAAATTCAAAGGCAACTGAATTTCGGCAACCGGGCATCGAAGTCGGAATGCCGCGAAACTCACCGAGTCAAAGCGTTTCGCCGTTTGCGGAAGAAAGTATGATGTAGAACAAGTAGCAGAAGCATACATGCTCAAGAGGGATCACCCGAAATTCAAAGGCAACTGAATTTCGGCAACCGGGGCATCGAAGTCGGAATGCCGCGAAACTCACCGAGTCAAAGCGTTTCGCCGTTTGCGGAAGAAAGTATGATGTAGAACAAGTAGCAGAAGCATACATGCTCAAGAGGGATCACCCGAAATTCAAAGGCAACTGAATTTCGGCAACCGGGGCATCGAAGTCGGAATGCCGCGAAACTCACCGAGTCAAAGCGTTTCGCCGTTTGCGGAAGAAAGTATGATGTAGAACAAGTAGCAGAAGCATACATGCTCAAGAGGGATCACCCGAAATTCAAAGGCAACTGAATTTCGGCAACCGGGGCATCGAAGTCGGAATGCCGCGAAACTCACCGAGTCAAAGCGTTTCGCCGTTTGCGGAAGAAAGTATGATGTAGAACAAGTAGCAGAAGCATACATGCTCAAGAGGGATCACCCGAAATTCAAAGGCAACTGAATTTCGGCAACCGGGGCATCGAAGTCGGAATGCCGCGAAACTCACCGAGTCAAAGCGTTTCGCCGTTTGCGGAAGAAAGTATGATGTAGAACAAGTAGCAGAAGCATACATGCTCAAGAGGGATCACCCGAAATTCAAAGGCAACTGAATTTCGGCAACCGGGCATCGAAGTCGGAATGCCGCGAAACTCACCGAGTCAAAGCGTTTCGCCGTTTGCGGAAGAAAGTATGATGTAGAACAAGTAGCAGAAGCATACATGCTCAAGAGGGATCACCCGAAATTCAAAGGCAACTGAATTTCGGCAACCGGGGCATCGAAGTCGGAATGCCGCGAAACTCACCGAGTCAAAGCGTTTCGCCGTTTGCGGAAGAAAGTATGATGTAGAACAAGTAGCAGAAGCATACATGCTCAAGAGGGATCACCCGAAATTCAAAGGCAACTGAATTTCGGCAACCGGGGCATCGAAGTCGGAATGCCGCGAAACTCACCGAGTCAAAGCGTTTCGCCGTTTGCGGAAGAAAGTCTGATGTAGAACAAGTAGCAGAAGCATACATGCTCAAGAGGGATCACCCGAAATTCAAAGGCAACTGAATTTCGGCAACCGGGCATCGAAGTCGGAATGCCGCGAAACTCACCGAGTCAAAGCGTTTCGCCGTTTGCGGAAGAAAGTCTGATGTAGAACAAGTAGCAGAAGCATACATGCTCAAGAGGGATCACCCGAAATTCAAAGGCAACTGAATTTCGGCAACCGGGCATCGAAGTCGGAATGCCGCGAAACTCACCGAGTCAAAGCGTTTCGCCGTTTGCGGAAGAAAGTATGATGTAGAACAAGTAGCAGAAGCATACATGCTCAAGAGGGATCACCCGAAATTCAAAGGCAACTGAATTTCGGCAACCGGGGCATCGAAGTCGGAATGCCGCGAAACTCACCGAGTCAAAGCGTTTCGCCGTTTGCGGAAGAAAGTCTGATGTAGAACAAGTAGCAGAAGCATACATGCTCAAGAGGGATCACCCGAAATTCAAAGGCAACTGAATTTCGGCAACCGGGGCATCGAAGTCGGAATGCCGCGAAACTCACCGAGTCAAAGCGTTTCGCCGTTTGCGGAAGAAAGTATGATGTAGAACAAGTAGCAGAAGCATACATGCTCAAGAGGGATCACCCGAAATTCAAAGGCAACTGAATTTCGGCAACCGGGGCATCGAAGTCGGAATGCCGCGAAACTCACCGAGTCAAAGCGTTTCGCCGTTTGCGGAAGAAAGTATGATGTAGAACAAGTAGCAGAAGCATACATGCTCAAGAGGGATCACCCGAAATTCAAAGGCAACTGAATTTCGGCAACCGGGGCATCGAAGTCGGAATGCCGCGAAACTCACCGAGTCAAAGCGTTTCGCCGTTTGCGGAAGAAAGTATGATGTAGAACAAGTAGCAGAAGCATACATGCTCAAGAGGGATCACCCGAAATTCAAAGGCAACTGAATTTCGGCAACCGGGGCATCGAAGTCGGAATGCCGCGAAACTCACCGAGTCAAAGCGTTTCGCCGTTTGCGGAAGAAAGTATGATGTAGAACAAGTAGCAGAAGCATACATGCTCAAGAGGGATCACCCGAAATTCAAAGGCAACTGAATTTCGGCAACCGGGCATCGAAGTCGGAATGCCGCGAAACTCACCGAGTCAAAGCGTTTCGCCGTTTGCGGAAGAAAGTATGATGTAGAACAAGTAGCAGAAGCATACATGCTCAAGAGGGATCACCCGAAATTCAAAGGCAACTGAATTTCGGCAACCGGGGCATCGAAGTCGGAATGCCGCGAAACTCACCGAGTCAAAGCGTTTCGCCGTTTGCGGAAGAAAGTCTGATGTAGAACAAGTAGCAGAAGCATACATGCTCAAGAGGGATCACCCGAAATTCAAAGGCAACTGAATTTCGGCAACCGGGGCATCGAAGTCGGAATGCCGCGAAACTCACCGAGTCAAAGCGTTTCGCCGTTTGCGGAAGAAAGTATGATGTAGAACAAGTAGCAGAAGCATACATGCTCAAGAGGGATCACCCGAAATTCAAAGGCAACTGAATTTCGGCAACCGGGCATCGAAGTCGGAATGCCGCGAAACTCACCGAGTCAAAGCGTTTCGCCGTTTGCGGAAGAAAGTATGATGTAGAACAAGTAGCAGAAGCATACATGCTCAAGAGGGATCACCCGAAATTCAAAGGCAACTGAATTTCGGCAACCGGGGCATCGAAGTCGGAATGCCGCGAAACTCACCGAGTCAAAGCGTTTCGCCGTTTGCGGAAGAAAGTATGATGTAGAACAAGTAGCAGAAGCATACATGCTCAAGAGGGATCACCCGAAATTCAAAGGCAACTGAATTTCGGCAACCGGGGCATCGAAGTCGGAATGCCGCGAAACTCACCGAGTCAAAGCGTTTCGCCGTTTGCGGAAGAAGTCTGATGTAGAACAAGTAGCAGAAGCATACATGCTCAAGAGGGATCACCCGAAATTCAAAGGCAACTGAATTTCGGCAACCGGGGCATCGAAGTCGGAATGCCGCGAAACTCACCGAGTCAAAGCGTTTCGCCGTTTGCGGAAGAAAGTATGATGTAGAACAAGTAGCAGAAGCATACATGCTCAAGAGGGATCACCCGAAATTCAAAGGCAACTGAATTTCGGCAACCGGGGCATCGAAGTCGGAATGCCGCGAAACTCACCGAGTCAAAGCGTTTCGCCGTTTGCGGAAGAAAGTATGATGTAGAACAAGTAGCAGAAGCATACATGCTCAAGAGGGATCACCCGAAATTCAAAGGCAACTGAATTTCGGCAACCGGGGCATCGAAGTCGGAATGCCGCGAAACTCACCGAGTCAAAGCGTTTCGCCGTTTGCGGAAGAAAGTATGATGTAGAACAAGTAGCAGAAGCATACATGCTCAAGAGGGATCACCCGAAATTCAAAGGCAACTGAATTTCGGCAACCGGGGCATCGAAGTCGGAATGCCGCGAAACTCACCGAGTCAAAGCGTTTCGCCGTTTGCGGAAGAAAGTCTGATGTAGAACAAGTAGCAGAAGCATACATGCTCAAGAGGGATCACCCGAAATTCAAAGGCAACTGAATTTCGGCAACCGGGGCATCGAAGTCGGAATGCCGCGAAACTCACCGAGTCAAAGCGTTTCGCCGTTTGCGGAAGAAAGTATGATGTAGAACAAGTAGCAGAAGCATACATGCTCAAGAGGGATCACCCGAAATTCAAAGGCAACTGAATTTCGGCAACCGGGGCATCGAAGTCGGAATGCCGCGAAACTCACCGAGTCAAAGCGTTTCGCCGTTTGCGGAAGAAAGTATGATGTAGAACAAGTAGCAGAAGCATACATGCTCAAGAGGGATCACCCGAAATTCAAAGGCAACTGAATTTCGGCAACCGGGGCATCGAAGTCGGAATGCCGCGAAACTCACCGAGTCAAAGCGTTTCGCCGTTTGCGGAAGAAAGTATGATGTAGAACAAGTAGCAGAAGCATACATGCTCAAGAGGGATCACCCGAAATTCAAAGGCAACTGAATTTCGGCAACCGGGCATCGAAGTCGGAATGCCGCGAAACTCACCGAGTCAAAGCGTTTCGCCGTTTGCGGAAGAAAGTCTGATGTAGAACAAGTAGCAGAAGCATACATGCTCAAGAGGGATCACCCGAAATTCAAAGGCAACTGAATTTCGGCAACCGGGCATCGAAGTCGGAATGCCGCGAAACTCACCGAGTCAAAGCGTTTCGCCGTTTGCGGAAGAAAGTATGATGTAGAACAAGTAGCAGAAGCATACATGCTCAAGAGGGATCACCCGAAATTCAAAGGCAACTGAATTTCGGCAACCGGGGCATCGAAGTCGGAATGCCGCGAAACTCACCGAGTCAAAGCGTTTCGCCGTTTGCGGAAGAAAGTCTGATGTAGAACAAGTAGCAGAAGCATACATGCTCAAGAGGGATCACCCGAAATTCAAAGGCAACTGAATTTCGGCAACCGGGGCATCGAAGTCGGAATGCCGCGAAACTCACCGAGTCAAAGCGTTTCGCCGTTTGCGGAAGAAAGTATGATGTAGAACAAGTAGCAGAAGCATACATGCTCAAGAGGGATCACCCGAAATTCAAAGGCAACTGAATTTCGGCAACCGGGGCATCGAAGTCGGAATGCCGCGAAACTCACCGAGTCAAAGCGTTTCGCCGTTTGCGGAAGAAAGTATGATGTAGAACAAGTAGCAGAAGCATACATGCTCAAGAGGGATCACCCGAAATTCAAAGGCAACTGAATTTCGGCAACCGGGGCATCGAAGTCGGAATGCCGCGAAACTCACCGAGTCAAAGCGTTTCGCCGTTTGCGGAAGAAAGTATGATGTAGAACAAGTAGCAGAAGCATACATGCTCAAGAGGGATCACCCGAAATTCAAAGGCAACTGAATTTCGGCAACCGGGGCATCGAAGTCGGAATGCCGCGAAACTCACCGAGTCAAAGCGTTTCGCCGTTTGCGGAAGAAAGTATGATGTAGAACAAGTAGCAGAAGCATACATGCTCAAGAGGGATCACCCGAAATTCAAAGGCAACTGAATTTCGGCAACCGGGCATCGAAGTCGGAATGCCGCGAAACTCACCGAGTCAAAGCGTTTCGCCGTTTGCGGAAGAAAGTCTGATGTAGAACAAGTAGCAGAAGCATACATGCTCAAGAGGGATCACCCGAAATTCAAAGGCAACTGAATTTCGGCAACCGGGGCATCGAAGTCGGAATGCCGCGAAACTCACCGAGTCAAAGCGTTTCGCCGTTTGCGGAAGAAAGTCTGATGTAGAACAAGTAGCAGAAGCATACATGCTCAAGAGGGATCACCCGAAATTCAAAGGCAACTGAATTTCGGCAACCGGGGCATCGAAGTCGGAATGCCGCGAAACTCACCGAGTCAAAGCGTTTCGCCGTTTGCGGAAGAAAGTATGATGTAGAACAAGTAGCAGAAGCATACATGCTCAAGAGGGATCACCCGAAATTCAAAGGCAACTGAATTTCGGCAACCGGGGCATCGAAGTCGGAATGCCGCGAAACTCACCGAGTCAAAGCGTTTCGCCGTTTGCGGAAGAAAGTCTGATGTAGAACAAGTAGCAGAAGCATACATGCTCAAGAGGGATCACCCGAAATTCAAAGGCAACTGAATTTCGGCAACCGGGGCATCGAAGTCGGAATGCCGCGAAACTCACCGAGTCAAAGCGTTTCGCCGTTTGCGGAAGAAAGTCTGATGTAGAACAAGTAGCAGAAGCATACATGCTCAAGAGGGATCACCCGAAATTCAAAGGCAACTGAATTTCGGCAACCGGGCATCGAAGTCGGAATGCCGCGAAACTCACCGAGTCAAAGCGTTTCGCCGTTTGCGGAAGAAAGTATGATGTAGAACAAGTAGCAGAAGCATACATGCTCAAGAGGGATCACCCGAAATTCAAAGGCAACTGAATTTCGGCAACCGGGGCATCGAAGTCGGAATGCCGCGAAACTCACCGAGTCAAAGCGTTTCGCCGTTTGCGGAAGAAAGTATGATGTAGAACAAGTAGCAGAAGCATACATGCTCAAGAGGGATCACCCGAAATTCAAAGGCAACTGAATTTCGGCAACCGGGGCATCGAAGTCGGAATGCCGCGAAACTCACCGAGTCAAAGCGTTTCGCCGTTTGCGGAAGAAAGTCTGATGTAGAACAAGTAGCAGAAGCATACATGCTCAAGAGGGATCACCCGAAATTCAAAGGCAACTGAATTTCGGCAACCGGGCATCGAAGTCGGAATGCCGCGAAACTCACCGAGTCAAAGCGTTTCGCCGTTTGCGGAAGAAAGTATGATGTAGAACAAGTAGCAGAAGCATACATGCTCAAGAGGGATCACCCGAAATTCAAAGGCAACTGAATTTCGGCAACCGGGGCATCGAAGTCGGAATGCCGCGAAACTCACCGAGTCAAAGCGTTTCGCCGTTTGCGGAAGAAAGTCTGATGTAGAACAAGTAGCAGAAGCATACATGCTCAAGAGGGATCACCCGAAATTCAAAGGCAACTGAATTTCGGCAACCGGGGCATCGAAGTCGGAATGCCGCGAAACTCACCGAGTCAAAGCGTTTCGCCGTTTGCGGAAGAAAGTCTGATGTAGAACAAGTAGCAGAAGCATACATGCTCAAGAGGGATCACCCGAAATTCAAAGGCAACTGAATTTCGGCAACCGGGGCATCGAAGTCGGAATGCCGCGAAACTCACCGAGTCAAAGCGTTTCGCCGTTTGCGGAAGAAAGTATGATGTAGAACAAGTAGCAGAAGCATACATGCTCAAGAGGGATCACCCGAAATTCAAAGGCAACTGAATTTCGGCAACCGGGCATCGAAGTCGGAATGCCGCGAAACTCACCGAGTCAAAGCGTTTCGCCGTTTGCGGAAGAAAGTCTGATGTAGAACAAGTAGCAGAAGCATACATGCTCAAGAGGGATCACCCGAAATTCAAAGGCAACTGAATTTCGGCAACCGGGGCATCGAAGTCGGAATGCCGCGAAACTCACCGAGTCAAAGCGTTTCGCCGTTTGCGGAAGAAGTCTGATGTAGAACAAGTAGCAGAAGCATACATGCTCAAGAGGGATCACCCGAAATTCAAAGGCAACTGAATTTCGGCAACCGGGGCATCGAAGTCGGAATGCCGCGAAACTCACCGAGTCAAAGCGTTTCGCCGTTTGCGGAAGAAAGTATGATGTAGAACAAGTAGCAGAAGCATACATGCTCAAGAGGGATCACCCGAAATTCAAAGGCAACTGAATTTCGGCAACCGGGGCATCGAAGTCGGAATGCCGCGAAACTCACCGAGTCAAAGCGTTTCGCCGTTTGCGGAAGAAAGTATGATGTAGAACAAGTAGCAGAAGCATACATGCTCAAGAGGGATCACCCGAAATTCAAAGGCAACTGAATTTCGGCAACCGGGGCATCGAAGTCGGAATGCCGCGAAACTCACCGAGTCAAAGCGTTTCGCCGTTTGCGGAAGAAAGTCTGATGTAGAACAAGTAGCAGAAGCATACATGCTCAAGAGGGATCACCCGAAATTCAAAGGCAACTGAATTTCGGCAACCGGGGCATCGAAGTCGGAATGCCGCGAAACTCACCGAGTCAAAGCGTTTCGCCGTTTGCGGAAGAAAGTCTGATGTAGAACAAGTAGCAGAAGCATACATGCTCAAGAGGGATCACCCGAAATTCAAAGGCAACTGAATTTCGGCAACCGGGGCATCGAAGTCGGAATGCCGCGAAACTCACCGAGTCAAAGCGTTTCGCCGTTTGCGGAAGAAAGTCTGATGTAGAACAAGTAGCAGAAGCATACATGCTCAAGAGGGATCACCCGAAATTCAAAGGCAACTGAATTTCGGCAACCGGGCATCGAAGTCGGAATGCCGCGAAACTCACCGAGTCAAAGCGTTTCGCCGTTTGCGGAAGAAAGTCTGATGTAGAACAAGTAGCAGAAGCATACATGCTCAAGAGGGATCACCCGAAATTCAAAGGCAACTGAATTTCGGCAACCGGGGCATCGAAGTCGGAATGCCGCGAAACTCACCGAGTCAAAGCGTTTCGCCGTTTGCGGAAGAAAGTATGATGTAGAACAAGTAGCAGAAGCATACATGCTCAAGAGGGATCACCCGAAATTCAAAGGCAACTGAATTTCGGCAACCGGGCATCGAAGTCGGAATGCCGCGAAACTCACCGAGTCAAAGCGTTTCGCCGTTTGCGGAAGAAAGTATGATGTAGAACAAGTAGCAGAAGCATACATGCTCAAGAGGGATCACCCGAAATTCAAAGGCAACTGAATTTCGGCAACCGGGCATCGAAGTCGGAATGCCGCGAAACTCACCGAGTCAAAGCGTTTCGCCGTTTGCGGAAGAAAGTATGATGTAGAACAAGTAGCAGAAGCATACATGCTCAAGAGGGATCACCCGAAATTCAAAGGCAACTGAATTTCGGCAACCGGGGCATCGAAGTCGGAATGCCGCGAAACTCACCGAGTCAAAGCGTTTCGCCGTTTGCGGAAGAAAGTATGATGTAGAACAAGTAGCAGAAGCATACATGCTCAAGAGGGATCACCCGAAATTCAAAGGCAACTGAATTTCGGCAACCGGGGCATCGAAGTCGGAATGCCGCGAAACTCACCGAGTCAAAGCGTTTCGCCGTTTGCGGAAGAAAGTATGATGTAGAACAAGTAGCAGAAGCATACATGCTCAAGAGGGATCACCCGAAATTCAAAGGCAACTGAATTTCGGCAACCGGGCATCGAAGTCGGAATGCCGCGAAACTCACCGAGTCAAAGCGTTTCGCCGTTTGCGGAAGAAAGTCTGATGTAGAACAAGTAGCAGAAGCATACATGCTCAAGAGGGATCACCCGAAATTCAAAGGCAACTGAATTTCGGCAACCGGGGCATCGAAGTCGGAATGCCGCGAAACTCACCGAGTCAAAGCGTTTCGCCGTTTGCGGAAGAAAGTATGATGTAGAACAAGTAGCAGAAGCATACATGCTCAAGAGGGATCACCCGAAATTCAAAGGCAACTGAATTTCGGCAACCGGGCATCGAAGTCGGAATGCCGCGAAACTCACCGAGTCAAAGCGTTTCGCCGTTTGCGGAAGAAAGTCTGATGTAGAACAAGTAGCAGAAGCATACATGCTCAAGAGGGATCACCCGAAATTCAAAGGCAACTGAATTTCGGCAACCGGGGCATCGAAGTCGGAATGCCGCGAAACTCACCGAGTCAAAGCGTTTCGCCGTTTGCGGAAGAAAGTATGATGTAGAACAAGTAGCAGAAGCATACATGCTCAAGAGGGATCACCCGAAATTCAAAGGCAACTGAATTTCGGCAACCGGGGCATCGAAGTCGGAATGCCGCGAAACTCACCGAGTCAAAGCGTTTCGCCGTTTGCGGAAGAAAGTCTGATGTAGAACAAGTAGCAGAAGCATACATGCTCAAGAGGGATCACCCGAAATTCAAAGGCAACTGAATTTCGGCAACCGGGCATCGAAGTCGGAATGCCGCGAAACTCACCGAGTCAAAGCGTTTCGCCGTTTGCGGAAGAAAGTATGATGTAGAACAAGTAGCAGAAGCATACATGCTCAAGAGGGATCACCCGAAATTCAAAGGCAACTGAATTTCGGCAACCGGGGCATCAAAGTCGGTATGCCGCAAAACTCACCGAGTCAAAGCGTTTCGCCGTTTGCGGAAGAAAGTATGATGTAGAACAAGTAGTAGAAGCTTACATGCTCAAGAGGGATCACCCGAAATTCAAAGGCAACTGAATTTCGGCAACCGGGCATCGAAGTCGGAATGCCGCGAAACTCACCGAGTCAAAGCGTTTCGCCGTTTGCGGAAGAAAGTCTGATGTAGAACAAGTAGCAGAAGCTTACATGCTCAAGAGGGATCACCCGAAATTCAAAGGCAACTGAATTTCGGCAACCGGGGCATGGAAGTCCGAATGCCACGAAACTCACCGAGTCAAAGCGTTTCGCCGTTTGCGGATGAAAGTCTGATGGAGAACAAGTAGCAGAAGCATACATGCTCAAGAGGGATCACCCGAAATTCAAAGGCAACTGAATTTCGGCAACCGGGGCATCAAAGTCGGTATGCCGCAAAACTCACCGAGTCAAAGCGTTTCGCCGTTTGCGGAAGAAAGTCTGATGTAGAACAAGTAGCAGAAGCATACATGCTCAAGAGGGATCACCCGAAATTCAAAGGCAACTGAATTTCGGCAACCGGGGCATCAAAGTCGGTATGCCGCAAAACTCACCGAGTCAAAGCGTTTCGCCGTTTGCGGAAGAAAGTATGATGTAGAACAAGTAGTAGAAGCTTACATGCTCAAGAGGGATCACCCAAAATTCAAAGGCAACTGAATTTCGGCAACCGGGGCATGGAAGTCGGAATGCCGCGAAACTCACCGAGTCAAAGCGTTTCGCCGTTTGAAGAAAGTCTGATGTAGAACAAGTAGCAGAAGCATACATGCTCAAGAGGGATCACCCGAAATTCAAAGGCAACTGAATTTCGGCAACCGGGGCATCGAAGTCGGAATGCCGCGAAACTCACCGAGTCAAAGCGTTTCGCCGTTTGCGGAAGAAAGTATGATGTAGAACAAGTAGCAGAAGCATACATGCTCAAGAGGGATCACCCGAAATTCAAAGGCAACTGAATTTCGGCAACCGGGGCATCGAAGTCGGAATGCCGCGAAACTCACCGAGTCAAAGCGTTTCGCCGTTTGCGGAAGAAAGTATGATGTAGAACAAGTAGCAGAAGCATACATGCTCAAGAGGGATCACCCGAAATTCAAAGGCAACTGAATTTCGGCAACCGGGCATCGAAGTCGGAATGCCGCGAAACTCACCGAGTCAAAGCGTTTCGCCGTTTGCGGAAGAAGTATGATGTAGAACAAGTAGCAGAAGCATACATGCTCAAGAGGGATCACCCGAAATTCAAAGGCAACTGAATTTCGGCAACCGGGGCATCGAAGTCGGAATGCCGCGAAACTCACCGAGTCAAAGCGTTTCGCCGTTTGCGGAAGAAGTATGATGTAGAACAAGTAGCAGAAGCATACATGCTCAAGAGGGATCACCCGAAATTCAAAGGCAACTGAATTTCGGCAACCGGGGCATCGAAGTCGGAATGCCGCGAAACTCACCGAGTCAAAGCGTTTCGCCGTTTGCGGAAGAAAGTATGATGTAGAACAAGTAGCAGAAGCATACATGCTCAAGAGGGATCACCCGAAATTCAAAGGCAACTGAATTTCGGCAACCGGGCATCGAAGTCGGAATGCCGCGAAACTCACCGAGTCAAAGCGTTTCGCCGTTTGCGGAAGAAAGTATGATGTAGAACAAGTAGCAGAAGCATACATGCTCAAGAGGGATCACCCGAAATTCAAAGGCAACTGAATTTCGGCAACCGGGGCATCGAAGTCGGAATGCCGCGAAACTCACCGAGTCAAAGCGTTTCGCCGTTTGCGGAAGAAAGTATGATGTAGAACAAGTAGCAGAAGCATACATGCTCAAGAGGGATCACCCGAAATTCAAAGGCAACTGAATTTCGGCAACCGGGCATCGAAGTCGGAATGCCGCGAAACTCACCGAGTCAAAGCGTTTCGCCGTTTGCGGAAGAAAGTATGATGTAGAACAAGTAGCAGAAGCATACATGCTCAAGAGGGATCACCCGAAATTCAAAGGCAACTGAATTTCGGCAACCGGGGCATCGAAGTCGGAATGCCGCGAAACTCACCGAGTCAAAGCGTTTCGCCGTTTGCGGAAGAAAGTATGATGTAGAACAAGTAGCAGAAGCATACATGCTCAAGAGGGATCACCCGAAATTCAAAGGCAACTGAATTTCGGCAACCGGGGCATCGAAGTCGGAATGCCGCGAAACTCACCGAGTCAAAGCGTTTCGCCGTTTGCGGAAGAAAGTATGATGTAGAACAAGTAGCAGAAGCATACATGCTCAAGAGGGATCACCCGAAATTCAAAGGCAACTGAATTTCGGCAACCGGGGCATCGAAGTCGGAATGCCGCGAAACTCACCGAGTCAAAGCGTTTCGCCGTTTGCGGAAGAAAGTATGATGTAGAACAAGTAGCAGAAGCATACATGCTCAAGAGGGATCACCCGAAATTCAAAGGCAACTGAATTTCGGCAACCGGGCATCGAAGTCGGAATGCCGCGAAACTCACCGAGTCAAAGCGTTTCGCCGTTTGCGGAAGAAGTATGATGTAGAACAAGTAGCAGAAGCATACATGCTCAAGAGGGATCACCCGAAATTCAAAGGCAACTGAATTTCGGCAACCGGGGCATCGAAGTCGGAATGCCGCGAAACTCACCGAGTCAAAGCGTTTCGCCGTTTGCGGAAGAAAGTATGATGTAGAACAAGTAGCAGAAGCATACATGCTCAAGAGGGATCACCCGAAATTCAAAGGCAACTGAATTTCGGCAACCGGGGCATCGAAGTCGGAATGCCGCGAAACTCACCGAGTCAAAGCGTTTCGCCGTTTGCGGAAGAAAGTATGATGTAGAACAAGTAGCAGAAGCATACATGCTCAAGAGGGATCACCCGAAATTCAAAGGCAACTGAATTTCGGCAACCGGGGCATCGAAGTCGGAATGCCGCGAAACTCACCGAGTCAAAGCGTTTCGCCGTTTGCGGAAGAAAGTATGATGTAGAACAAGTAGCAGAAGCATACATGCTCAAGAGGGATCACCCGAAATTCAAAGGCAACTGAATTTCGGCAACCGGGGCATCGAAGTCGGAATGCCGCGAAACTCACCGAGTCAAAGCGTTTCGCCGTTTGCGGAAGAAAGTATGATGTAGAACAAGTAGCAGAAGCATACATGCTCAAGAGGGATCACCCGAAATTCAAAGGCAACTGAATTTCGGCAACCGGGGCATCGAAGTCGGAATGCCGCGAAACTCACCGAGTCAAAGCGTTTCGCCGTTTGCGGAAGAAAGTATGATGTAGAACAAGTAGCAGAAGCATACATGCTCAAGAGGGATCACCCGAAATTCAAAGGCAACTGAATTTCGGCAACGGGGCATCGAAGTCGGAATGCCGAAAACTCACCGAGTCAAAGCGTTTCGCCGTTTGCGGAAGAAAGTATGATGTAGAACAAGTAGCAGAAGCATACATGCTCAAGAGGGATCACCCGAAATTCAAAGGCAACTGAATTTCGGCAACCGGGGCATCGAAGTCGGAATGCCGCGAAACTCACCGAGTCAAAGCGTTTCGCCGTTTGCGGAAGAAAGTATGATGTAGAACAAGTAGCAGAAGCATACATGCTCAAGAGGGATCACCCGAAATTCAAAGGCAACTGAATTTCGGCAACCGGGCATCGAAGTCGGAATGCCGCGAAACTCACCGAGTCAAAGCGTTTCGCCGTTTGCGGAAGAAAGTATGATGTAGAACAAGTAGCAGAAGCATACATGCTCAAGAGGGATCACCCGAAATTCAAAGGCAACTGAATTTCGGCAACCGGGGCATCGAAGTCGGAATGCCGCGAAACTCACCGAGTCAAAGCGTTTCGCCGTTTGCGGAAGAAAGTATGATGTAGAACAAGTAGCAGAAGCATACATGCTCAAGAGGGATCACCCGAAATTCAAAGGCAACTGAATTTCGGCAACCGGGGCATCGAAGTCGGAATGCCGCGAAACTCACCGAGTCAAAGCGTTTCGCCGTTTGCGGAAGAAAGTATGATGTAGAACAAGTAGCAGAAGCATACATGCTCAAGAGGGATCACCCGAAATTCAAAGGCAACTGAATTTCGGCAACCGGGGCATCGAAGTCGGAATGCCGCGAAACTCACCGAGTCAAAGCGTTTCGCCGTTTGCGGAAGAAAGTATGATGTAGAACAAGTAGCAGAAGCATACATGCTCAAGAGGGATCACCCGAAATTCAAAGGCAACTGAATTTCGGCAACCGGGGCATCGAAGTCGGAATGCCGCGAAACTCACCGAGTCAAAGCGTTTCGCCGTTTGCGGAAGAAGTATGATGTAGAACAAGTAGCAGAAGCATACATGCTCAAGAGGGATCACCCGAAATTCAAAGGCAACTGAATTTCGGCAACCGGGCATCGAAGTCGGAATGCCGCGAAACTCACCGAGTCAAAGCGTTTCGCCGTTTGCGGAAGAAAGTATGATGTAGAACAAGTAGCAGAAGCATACATGCTCAAGAGGGATCACCCGAAATTCAAAGGCAACTGAATTTCGGCAACCGGGGCATCGAAGTCGGAATGCCGCGAAACTCACCGAGTCAAAGCGTTTCGCCGTTTGCGGAAGAAAGTATGATGTAGAACAAGTAGCAGAAGCATACATGCTCAAGAGGGATCACCCGAAATTCAAAGGCAACTGAATTTCGGCAACCGGGGCATCGAAGTCGGAATGCCGCGAAACTCACCGAGTCAAAGCGTTTCGCCGTTTGCGGAAGAAAGTATGATGTAGAACAAGTAGCAGAAGCATACATGCTCAAGAGGGATCACCCGAAATTCAAAGGCAACTGAATTTCGGCAACCGGGGCATCGAAGTCGGAATGCCGCGAAACTCACCGAGTCAAAGCGTTTCGCCGTTTGCGGAAGAAAGTATGATGTAGAACAAGTAGCAGAAGCATACATGCTCAAGAGGGATCACCCGAAATTCAAAGGCAACTGAATTTCGGCAACCGGGGCATCG
>CM055362.1:22548247-22611321 GCA_029228515.1 Populus alba x Populus x berolinensis | reverse complement strand
TGACTCGGTGAGTTTCGCAGTTTTCCCCTTCATGCCTCGGTTGCCCGAAATTCAGTTGCCTTTGAATTTCGGGTGATCCCTCTTGAGCATGTATGCTTCTGCTACTTGTTCTACATCAGACTTCTTCCGCAAACGCAAACCTTTTTGACTCGGTGAGTTTCGCGGCATTCCGACTTTGATGCCCGTTGCCGAAATTCATTGCCTTTGAATTTCGGGTGATCCCTCTTGACATGTATGCTTCTGCTACTTGTTCTACATCAGACTTCTTCCGCAAACGGCGAAACGCTTTGACTCGGTGAGTTTCGCGCATCCGACTTCGATGTTACGGTTGCCGAAATTCAGTTACCTTTGAATTTCGGGTGATCCCTCTTGAGCATGTGTGCTTCTGCTACTTGTTCTACATCAGACCTTCTTCCGCAAACGGCGAAACGCTTTGACTCGGTGAGTTTCGCGGCATTCCGACTTCGATGCCCCGGTTGCCGAAATTTAGTTGACTTTCAATTTCGGGTGATCCTTCTTGAGCATGTGTGCTTCTGCTACCTATTCTACATCAGACCTTTCTTCCGCAAACGGCGAAACGCTTTGACTCGGTGATTTTCGCGGCATTCCGACTTCGATGCCCTGGTTGCCGAAATTCTGTTGCCTTTGAATTTCGGGTGATCCCTCTTGAGCATGTATGCTTCTGCTACTTGTTCTACATCAGACCTTCTTCCGCAAACGGCGAAACGCTTTGACTCGGTGAGTTTCGCGGCATTCCGACTTCGATGCTCCGGTTGCCGAAATTCAGTTGCCTTTGAATTTCGGGTGATCCCTCTTGAGCATGTATGCTTCTGCTACTTGTTCTACATCAACTTCTTTCCGCAAACGCGAAACGCTTTGACTCGGTGAGTTTCGCGGCATTCCGACTTCGATGCCCCGGTTGCCGAAATTCAGTTGCCTTTGAATTTCGGTGATCCCTCTTGAGCATGTATGCTTCTGCTACTTGTTCTACATCAGACTTCTTCCGCAAACGGCGAAAACGCTTTGACTCGGTGAGTTTCGCGGCATTCCGACTTCGATGCCCCGGTTGCCGAAATTCAGTTGCCTTTGAATTTCGGGTGATCCCTCTTGAGCATGTATGCTTCTGCTACTTGTTCTACATCAGACTTTCTTCCGCAAACGGCGAAACGCTTTGACTCGGTGAGTTTCGCGGCATTCCGACTTCGATGCCCCGGTTGCCGAAATTCAGTTGCCTTTGAATTTCGGGTGATCCCTCTTGAGCATTATGCTTCTGCTACTTGTTCTACATCACACTTTCTTCCGCAAACGGCGAAACGCTTTGACTCGTGAGTTTCGCGGCATTCCGACTTCGATGCCCCGTTGCCGAAATTCAGTTGCCTTTGAATTTCGGGTGATCCCTCTTGAGCATGTATGCTTCTGCTACTTGTTCTACATCAGACTTCTTCCGCAAACGGCGAAACGCTTTGACTCGGTGAGTTTCGCGGCATTCCGACTTCGATGCCCGGGTTGCCGAAATTCAGTTGCCTTTGAATTTCGGGTGATCCCTCTTGAGCATGTATGCTTCTGCTACTTGTTCTACATCAGACTTTCTTCCGCAAACGGCGAAACGCTTTGACTCGTGAGTTTCGCGGCATTCCGACTTCGATGCCCGGTTGCCGAAATTCAGTTGCCTTTGAATTTCGGGTGATCCCTCTTGAGCATGTATGCTTCTGCTACTTGTTCTACATCACACTTCTTCCGCAAACGGCGAAACGCTTTGACTCGGTGAGTTTCGCGGCATTCCGACTTCGATGCCCCGGTTGCCGAAATTCAGTTGCCTTTGAATTTCGGGTGATCCCTCTTGAGCATGTATGCTTCTGCTACTTGTTCTACATCAGACTTCTTCCGCAAACGGCGAAACGCTTTGACTCGGTGAGTTTCGCGGCATTCCGACTTCGATGCCCGGTTGCCGAAATTCAGTTGCCTTTGAATTTCGGGTGATCCCTCTTGAGCATGTATGCTTCTGCTACTTGTTCTACATCAGACTTCTTCCGCAAACGGCGAAACGCTTTGACTCGGTGAGTTTCGCGCATTCCGACTTCGATGCCCGGTTGCCGAAATTCAGTTGCCTTTGAATTTCGGGTGATCCCTCTTGAGCATGTATGCTTCTGCTACTTGTTCTACATCAACTTTCTTCCGCAAACGGCGAAACGCTTTGACTCGGTGAGTTTCGCGGCATTCCGACTTCGATGCCCGGTTGCCGAAATTCAGTTGCCTTTGAATTTCGGGTGATCCCTCTTGAGCATGTATGCTTCTGCTACTTGTTCTACATCAGACTTTCTTCCGCAAACGGCGAAACGCTTTGACTCGGTGAGTTTCGCGGCATTCCGACTTCGATGCCCCGGTTGCCGAAATTCAGTTGCCTTTGAATTTCGGGTGATCCCTCTTGAGCATGTATGCTTCTGCTACTTGTTCTACATCAGACTTTCTTCCAAACGGCGAAACGCTTTGACTCGGTGAGTTTCGCGGCATTCCGACTTCGATGCCCCGGTTGCCGAAATTCAGTTGCCTTTGAATTTCGGGTGATCCCTCTTGAGCATGTATGCTTCTGCTACTTGTTCTACATCAGACTTCTTCCGCAAACGGCGAAACGCTTTGACTCGGTGAGTTTCGCGCATTCCGACTTCGATGCCCCGGTTGCCGAAATTCAGTTGCCTTTGAATTTCGGGTGATCCCTCTTGAGCATGTATGCTTCTGCTACTTGTTCTACATCAGACTTCTTCCGCAAACGGCGAAACGCTTTGACTCGGTGAGTTTCGCGCATTCCGACTTCGATGCCCCGGTTGCCGAAATTCAGTTGCCTTTGAATTTCGGGTGATCCCTCTTGAGCATGTATGCTTCTGCTACTTGTTCTACATCAGACTTCTTCCGCAAACGGCGAAACGCTTTGACTCGGTGAGTTTCGCGGCATTTCGACTTCGATGCCCCGTTGCCGAAATTCAGTTGCCTTTGAATTTCGGGTGATCCCTCTTGAGCATGTATGCTTCTGCTACTTGTTCTACATCAGACTTCTTCCGCAAACGGCGAAACGCTTTGACTCGGTGAGTTTCGCGGCATTCCGACTTCGATGCCCCGGTTGCCGAAATTCAGTTGGTGATCCTCTTGAATTTTGCTACTTGTTCTACATAAGACTTTCTTCCGCAAACGGCGAAACGCTTTGACTCGGTGAGTTTCGCGGCATTCCGACTTCGATGCCCCGGTTGCCGAAATTCAGTTGCCTTTGAATTTCGGGTGATCCCTCTTGAGCATGTATGCTTCTGCTACTTGTTCTACATCAGACTTCTTCCGCAAACGGCGAAACGCTTTGACTCGGTGAGTTTCGCGGCATTCCGACTTCGATGCCCCGGTTGCCGAAATTCAGTTGCCTTTGAATTTCGGGTGATCCCTCTTGAGCATGTATGCTTCTGCTACTTGTTCTACATCAACTTCTTCCGCAAACGGCGAAACGCTTTGACTCGGTGAGTTTCGCGGCATTCCGACTTCGATGCCCCGGTTGCCGAAATTCAGTTGCCTTTGAATTTCGGGTGATCCCTCTTGAGCATGTATGCTTCTGCTACTTGTTCTACATCAGACTTTCTTCCGCAAACGGCGAAACGCTTTGACTCGGTGAGTTTCGCGGCATTCCGACTTCGATGCCCCGGTTGCCGAAATTCAGTTGCCTTTGAATTTCGGGTGATCCCTCTTGAGCATGTATGCTTCTGCTACTTGTTCTACATCAGACTTTCTTCCGCAAACGGCGAAACGCTTTGACTCGGTGAGTTTCGCGGCATTCCGACTTCGATGCCCCGGTTGCCGAAATTCAGTTGCCTTTGAATTTCGGGTGATCCCTCTTGAGCATGTATGCTTCTGCTACTTGTTCTACATCAGACTTCTTCCGCAAACGGCGAAACGCTTTGACTCGGTGAGTTTCGCGGCATTCCGACTTCGATGCCCCGGTTGCCGAAATTCAGTTGCCTTTGAATTTCGGGTGATCCCTCTTGAGCATGTATGCTTCTGCTACTTGTTCTACATCAGACTTCTTCCGCAAACGGCGAAACGCTTTGACTCGGTGAGTTTCGCGGCATTCCGACTTCGATGCCCCGGTTGCCGAAATTCAGTTGCCTTTGAATTTCGGGTGATCCCTCTTGAGCATGTATGCTTCTGCTACTTGTTCTACATCAGACTTTCTTCCGCAAACGGCGAAACGCTTTGACTCGGTGAGTTTCGCGGCATTCCGACTTCGATGCCCGGTTGCCGAAATTCAGTTGCCTTTGAATTTCGGGTGATCCCTCTTGAGCATGTATGCTTCTGCTACTTGTTCTACATCAGACTTTCTTCCGCAAACGGCGAAACGCTTTGACTCGGTGAGTTTCGCGGCATTCCGACTTCGATGCCCCGGTTGCCGAAATTCAGTTGCCTTTGAATTTCGGGTGATCCCTCTTGAGCATGTATGCTTCTGCTACTTGTTCTACATCAGACTTCTTCCGCAAACGGCGAAACGCTTTGACTCGGTGAGTTTCGCGGCATTCCGACTTCGATGCCCCGGTTGCCGAAATTCAGTTGCCTTTGAATTTCGGGTGATCCCTCTTGAGCATGTATGCTTCTGCTACTTGTTCTACATCAGACTTCTTCCGCAAACGGCGAAACGCTTTGACTCGGTGAGTTTCGCGGCATTCCGACTTCGATGCCCCGGTTGCCGAAATTCAGTTGCCTTTGAATTTCGGGTGATCCCTCTTGAGCATGTATGCTTCTGCTACTTGTTCTACATCAGACTTCTTCCGCAAACGGCGAAACGCTTTGACTCGGTGAGTTTCGCGGCATTCCGACTTCGATGCCCCGGTTGCCGAAATTCAGTTGCCTTTGAATTTCGGGTGATCCCTCTTGAGCATGTATGCTTCTGCTACTTGTTCTACATCAGACTTTCTTCCCGCAAACGGCGAAACGCTTTGACTCGGTGAGTTTCGCGGCATTCCGACTTCGATGCCCGGTTGCCGAAATTCAGTTGCCTTTGAATTTCGGGTGATCCCTCTTGAGCATGTATGCTTCTGCTACTTGTTCTACATCAGACTTTCTTCCGCAAACGGCGAAACGCTTTGACTCGGTGAGTTTCGCGGCATTCCGACTTCGATGCCCCGGTTGCCGAAATTCATTGCCTTTGAATTTTGCTACTTGTTCTACATCAGACTTTCTTCCGCAAACGGCGAAACGCTTTGACTCGGTGAGTTTCGCGGCATTCCGACTTCGATGCCCCGGTTGCCGAAATTCAGTTGCCTTTGAATTTCGGGTGATCCCTCTTGAGCATGTATGCTTCTGCTACTTGTTCTACATCAGACTTTCTTCCGCAAACGGCGAAACGCTTTGACTCGGTGAGTTTCGCGGCATTCCGACTTCGATGCCCCGGTTGCCGAAATTCAGTTGCCTTTGAATTTCGGGTGATCCCTCTTGAGCATGTATGCTTCTGCTACTTGTTCTACATCAGACTTTCTTCCGCAAACGGCGAAACGCTTTGACTCGGTGAGTTTCGCGGCATTCCGACTTCGATGCCCCGGTTGCCGAAATTCAGTTGCCTTTGAATTTCGGGTGATCCCTCTTGAGCATGTATGCTTCTGCTACTTGTTCTACATCAGACTTCTTCCGCAAACGGCGAAACGCTTTGACTCGGTGAGTTTCGCGGCATTCCGACTTCGATGCCCCGGTTGCCGAAATTCAGTTGCCTTTGAATTTCGGGTGATCCCTCTTGAGCATGTATGCTTCTGCTACTTGTTCTACATCAGACTTTCTTCCGCAAACGGCGAAACGCTTTGACTCGGTGAGTTTCGCGGCATTCCGACTTCGATGCCCCGGTTGCCGAAATTCAGTTGCCTTTGAATTTCGGGTGATCCCTCTTGAGCATGTATGCTTCTGCTACTTGTTCTACATCAGACTTCTTCCGCAAACGGCGAAACGCTTTGACTCGGTGAGTTTCGCGGCATTCCGACTTCGATGCCCCGGTTGCCGAAATTCAGTTGCCTTTGAATTTTGCTACTTGTTCTACATCAGACTTTCTTCCGCAAACGGCGAAACGCTTTGACTCGGTGAGTTTCGCGGCATTCCGACTTCGATGCCCCGGTTGCCGAAATTCAGTTGCCTTTGAATTTCGGGTGATCCCTCTTGAGCATGTATGCTTCTGCTACTTGTTCTACATCAGACTTCTTCCGCAAACGGCGAAACGCTTTGACTCGGTGAGTTTCGCGGCATTCCGACTTCGATGCCCGGTTGCCGAAATTCAGTTGCCTTTGAATTTCGGGTGATCCCTCTTGAGCATGTATGCTTCTGCTACTTGTTCTACATCAGACTTTCTTCCGCAAACGGCGAAACGCTTTGACTCGGTGAGTTTCGCGGCATTCCGACTTCGATGCCCCGGTTGCCGAAATTCAGTTGCCTTTGAATTTCGGGTGATCCCTCTTGAGCATGTATGCTTCTGCTACTTGTTCTACATCAGACTTCTTCCGCAAACGGCGAAACGCTTTGACTCGGTGAGTTTCGCGGCATTCCGACTTCGATGCCCCGGTTGCCGAAATTCAGTTGCCTTTGAATTTTGCTACTTGTTCTACATCAGACTTTCTTCCGCAAACGGCGAAACGCTTTGACTCGGTGAGTTTCGCGGCATTCCGACTTCGATGCCCCGGTTGCCGAAATTCAGTTGCCTTTGAATTTCGGGTGATCCCTCTTGAGCATGTATGCTTCTGCTACTTGTTCTACATCAGACTTCTTCCGCAAACGGCGAAACGCTTTGACTCGGTGAGTTTCGCGGCATTCCGACTTCGATGCCCCGTTTGCCGAAATTCAGTTGCCTTTGAATTTCGGGTGATCCCTCTTGAGCATGTATGCTTCTGCTACTTGTTCTACATCAGACTTTCTTCCGCAAACGGCGAAACGCTTTGACTCGGTGAGTTTCGCGGCATTCCGACTTCGATGCCCCGGTTGCCGAAATTCAGTTGCCTTTGAATTTCGGGTGATCCCTCTTGAGCATGTATGCTTCTGCTACTTGTTCTACATCAGACTTCTTCCGCAAACGGCGAAACGCTTTGACTCGGTGAGTTTCGCGGCATTCCGACTTCGATGCCCCGGTTGCCGAAATTCAGTTGCCTTTGAATTTCGGGTGATCCCTCTTGAGCATGTATGCTTCTGCTACTTGTTCTACATCAGACTTCTTCCGCAAACGGCGAAACGCTTTGACTCGGTGAGTTTCGCGGCATTCCGACTTCGATGCCCCGGTTGCCGAAATTCAGTTGCCTTTGAATTTCGGGTGATCCCTCTTGAGCATGTATGCTTCTGCTACTTGTTCTACATCAGACTTTCTTCCGCAAACGGCGAAACGCTTTGACTCGGTGAGTTTCGCGGCATTCCGACTTCGATGCCCGGTTGCCGAAATTCAGTTGCCTTTGAATTTCGGGTGATCCCTCTTGAGCATGTATGCTTCTGCTACTTGTTCTACATCAGACTTTCTTCCGCAAACGGCGAAACGCTTTGACTCGGTGAGTTTCGCGGCATTCCGACTTCGATGCCCCGGTTGCCGAAATTCAGTTGCCTTTGAATTTCGGGTGATCCCTCTTGAGCATGTATGCTTCTGCTACTTGTTCTACATCAGACTTCTTCCGCAAACGGCGAAACGCTTTGACTCGGTGAGTTTCGCGGCATTCCGACTTCGATGCCCCGGTTGCCGAAATTCAGTTGCCTTTGAATTTCGGGTGATCCCTCTTGAGCATGTATGCTTCTGCTACTTGTTCTACATCAGACTTTCTTCCGCAAACGGCGAAACGCTTTGACTCGGTGAGTTTCGCGGCATTCCGACTTCGATGCCCCGGTTGCCGAAATTCAGTTGCCTTTGAATTTCGGGTGATCCCTCTTGAGCATGTATGCTTCTGCTACTTGTTCTACATCAGACTTTCTTCCGCAAACGGCGAAACGCTTTGACTCGGTGAGTTTCGCGGCATTCCGACTTCGATGCCCCGGTTGCCGAAATTCAGTTGCCTTTGAATTTCGGGTGATCCCTCTTGAGCATGTATGCTTCTGCTACTTGTTCTACATCAGACTTTCTTCCGCAAACGGCGAAACGCTTTGACTCGGTGAGTTTCGCGGCATTCCGACTTCGATGCCCCGGTTGCCGAAATTCAGTTGCCTTTGAATTTCGGGTGATCCCTCTTGAGCATGTATGCTTCTGCTACTTGTTCTACATCAGACTTTCTTCCGCAAACGGCGAAACGCTTTGACTCGGTGAGTTTCGCGGCATTCCGACTTCGATGCCCCGGTTGCCGAAATTCAGTTGCCTTTGAATTTCGGGTGATCCCTCTTGAGCATGTATGCTTCTGCTACTTGTTCTACATCAGACTTCTTCCGCAAACGGCGAAACGCTTTGACTCGGTGAGTTTCGCGGCATTCCGACTTCGATGCCCCGGTTGCCGAAATTCAGTTGCCTTTGAATTTCGGGTGATCCCTCTTGAGCATGTATGCTTCTGCTACTTGTTCTACATCAGACTTCTTCCGCAAACGGCGAAACGCTTTGACTCGGTGAGTTTCGCGGCATTCCGACTTCGATGCCCCGTTGCCGAAATTCAGTTGCCTTTGAATTTCGGGTGATCCCTCTTGAGCATGTATGCTTCTGCTACTTGTTCTACATCAGACTTTCTTCCGCAAACGGCGAAACGCTTTGACTCGGTGAGTTTCGCGGCATTCCGACTTCGATGCCCCGGTTGCCGAAATTCAGTTGCCTTTGAATTTCGGGTGATCCCTCTTGAGCATGTATGCTTCTGCTACTTGTTCTACATCAGACTTCTTCCGCAAACGGCGAAACGCTTTGACTCGGTGAGTTTCGCGGCATTCCGACTTCGATGCCCCGGTTGCCGAAATTCAGTTGCCTTTGAATTTGCTACTTGTCTACATCAGACTTTCTTCCGCAAACGGCGAAACGCTTTGACTCGGTGAGTTTCGCGGCATTCCGACTTCGATGCCCCGGTTGCCGAAATTCAGTTGCCTTTGAATTTCGGGTGATCCCTCTTGAGCATGTATGCTTCTGCTACTTGTTCTACATCAGACTTTCTTCCGCAAACGGCGAAACGCTTTGACTCGGTGAGTTTCGCGGCATTCCGACTTCGATGCCCCGGTTGCCGAAATTCAGTTGCCTTTGAATTTCGGGTGATCCCTCTTGAGCATGTATGCTTCTGCTACTTGTTCTACATCAGACTTCTTCCGCAAACGGCGAAACGCTTTGACTCGGTGAGTTTCGCGGCATTCCGACTTCGATGCCCCGGTTGCCGAAATTCAGTTGCCTTTGAATTTCGGGTGATCCCTCTTGAGCATGTATGCTTCTGCTACTTGTTCTACATCAGACTTTCTTCCGCAAACGGCGAAACGCTTTGACTCGGTGAGTTTCGCGGCATTCCGACTTCGATGCCCCGTTGCCGAAATTCAGTTGCCTTTGAATTTCGGGTGATCCCTCTTGAGCATGTATGCTTCTGCTACTTGTTCTACATCAGACTTTCTTCCGCAAACGGCGAAACGCTTTGACTCGGTGAGTTTCGCGGCATTCCGACTTCGATGCCCCGGTTGCCGAAATTCAGTTGCCTTTGAATTTCGGGTGATCCCTCTTGAGCATGTATGCTTCTGCTACTTGTTCTACATCAGACTTCTTCCGCAAACGGCGAAACGCTTTGACTCGGTGAGTTTCGCGGCATTCCGACTTCGATGCCCCGGTTGCCGAAATTCAGTTGCCTTTGAATTTCGGGTGATCCCTCTTGAGCATGTATGCTTCTGCTACTTGTTCTACATCAGACTTCTTCCGCAAACGGCGAAACGCTTTGACTCGGTGAGTTTCGCGGCATTCCGACTTCGATGCCCCGGTTGCCGAAATTCAGTTGCCTTTGAATTTCGGGTGATCCCTCTTGAGCATGTATGCTTCTGCTACTTGTTCTACATCAGACTTTCTTCCGCAAACGGCGAAACGCTTTGACTCGGTGAGTTTCGCGGCATTCCGACTTCGATGCCCCGGTTGCCGAAATTCAGTTGCCTTTGAATTTCGGGTGATCCCTCTTGAGCATGTATGCTTCTGCTACTTGTTCTACATCAGACTTTCTTCCGCAAACGGCGAAACGCTTTGACTCGGTGAGTTTCGCGGCATTCCGACTTCGATGCCCCGGTTGCCGAAATTCAGTTGCCTTTGAATTTCGGGTGATCCCTCTTGAGCATGTATGCTTCTGCTACTTGTTCTACATCAGACTTTCTTCCGCAAACGGCGAAACGCTTTGACTCGGTGAGTTTCGCGGCATTCCGACTTCGATGCCCCGGTTGCCGAAATTCAGTTGCCTTTGAATTTCGGGTGATCCCTCTTGAGCATGTATGCTTCTGCTACTTGTTCTACATCAGACTTTCTTCCGCAAACGGCGAAACGCTTTGACTCGGTGAGTTTCGCGGCATTCCGACTTCGATGCCCCGGTTGCCGAAATTCAGTTGCCTTTGAATTTCGGGTGATCCCTCTTGAGCATGTATGCTTCTGCTACTTGTTCTACATCAGACTTTCTTCCGCAAACGGCGAAACGCTTTGACTCGGTGAGTTTCGCGGCATTCCGACTTCGATGCCCCGGTTGCCGAAATTCAGTTGCCTTTGAATTTCGGGTGATCCCTCTTGAGCATGTATGCTTCTGCTACTTGTTCTACATCAGACTTTCTTCCGCAAACGGCGAAACGCTTTGACTCGGTGAGTTTCGCGGCATTCCGACTTCGATGCCCCGGTTGCCGAAATTCAGTTGCCTTTGAATTTCGGGTGATCCCTCTTGAGCATGTATGCTTCTGCTACTTGTTCTACATCAGACTTTCTTCCGCAAACGGCGAAACGCTTTGACTCGGTGAGTTTCGCGGCATTCCGACTTCGATGCCCCGGTTGCCGAAATTCAGTTGCCTTTGAATTTCGGGTGATCCCTCTTGAGCATGTATGCTTCTGCTACTTGTTCTACATCAGACTTCTTCCGCAAACGGCGAAACGCTTTGACTCGGTGAGTTTCGCGGCATTCCGACTTCGATGCCCCGGTTGCCGAAATTCAGTTGCCTTTGAATTTCGGGTGATCCCTCTTGAGCATGTATGCTTCTGCTACTTGTTCTACATCAGACTTCTTCCGCAAACGGCGAAACGCTTTGACTCGGTGAGTTTCGCGGCATTCCGACTTCGATGCCCCGGTTGCCGAAATTCAGTTGCCTTTGAATTTCGGGTGATCCCTCTTGAGCATGTATGCTTCTGCTACTTGTTCTACATCAGACTTTCTTCCGCAAACGGCGAAACGCTTTGACTCGGTGAGTTTCGCGGCATTCCGACATCGATGCCCCGGTTGCTGAAATTCAGTTGCCTTTGAATTTCGGGTGATCCCTCTTGAGCATGTATGCTTCTGCTACTTGTTCTACATCAGACTTTCTTCCGCAAACGGCGAAACGCTTTGACTCGGTGAGTTTCGCGGCATTCCGACTTCGATGCCCCGGTTGCCGAAATTCAGTTGCCTTTGAATTTCGAATTTTGAGCATGTATGCTTCTGCTTTGTTCTACATCAGACTTTCTTTCGCGAACGGCAAAACGCTTTGACTTCGTTACTTTCGCGGCATTCCGACTTCGATGCCCCGGTTGCCGAAATTCAGTTGCCTTTGAATTTCAGGTGATCCCTCTTGACCATGTAAGCTTGTGGTACTTGTTCTACATCAGACTTTCTTCCGCAAACGGCGAAACGCTTTGACTCGGTGAGTTTCGCGGCATTCCGACTTCGATGCCCCGGTTGCCGAAATTCAGTTGCCTTTGAATTTCGGGTGATCCCTTTTGAGCATGTATGCTTCTGCTACTTGTTCTACATCAGACTTTCTTCCGCAAACGGCGAAACGCTTTGACTTGGTGAGTTTCGCGGCATTCCGACTTCGATGCCCCGGTTGCCGAAATTCAGTTGCCTTTGAATTTCGGGTGATCCCTCTTGAGCATGTATGCTTCTGCTACTTGTTCTACAGCAGACTTTCTTCACCAAATGGCGAAACGCTTTGACTCAGTGAGTTTCGCGGCATTCCGACTTCGATGCCCCGGTTGCCGAAATTCAGTTGCCTTTGAATTTCGGGTGATCCCTCTTGAGCATGTATGCTTCTGCTACTTGTTCTACATCAGACTTCTTCCGCAAACGGCGAAACGCTTTGACTCGGTGAGTTTCGCGGCATTCCGACTTCGATGCCCCGTTGCCGAAATTCAGTTGCCTTTGAATTTCGGGTGATCCCTCTTGAGCATGTATGCTTCTGCTACTTGTTCTACATCAGACTTCTTCCGCAAACGGCGAAACGCTTTGACTCGGTGAGTTTCGCGGCATTCCGACTTCGATGCCCCGGTTGCCGAAATTCAGTTGCCTTTGAATTTCGGGTGATCCCTCTTGAGCATGTATGCTTCTGCTACTTGTTCTACATCAGACTTCTTCCGCAAACGGCGAAACGCTTTGACTCGGTGAGTTTCGCGGCATTCCGACTTCGATGCCCCGGTTGCCGAAATTCAGTTGCCTTTGAATTTCGGGTGATCCCTCTTGAGCATGTATGCTTCTGCTACTTGTTCTACATCAGACTTTCTTCCGCAAACGGCGAAACGCTTTGACTCGGTGAGTTTCGCGGCATTCCGACTTCGATGCCCCGGTTGCCGAAATTCAGTTGCCTTTGAATTTCGGGTGATCCCTCTTGAGCATGTATGCTTCTGCTACTTGTTCTACATCAGACTTTCTTCCGCAAACGGCGAAACGCTTTGACTCGGTGAGTTTCGCGGCATTCCGACTTCGATGCCCCGGTTGCCGAAATTCAGTTGCCTTTGAATTTCGGGTGATCCCTCTTGAGCATGTATGCTTCTGCTACTTGTTCTACATCAGACTTCTTCCGCAAACGGCGAAACGCTTTGACTCGGTGAGTTTCGCGGCATTCCGACTTCGATGCCCCGGTTGCCGAAATTCAGTTGCCTTTGAATTTCGGGTGATCCCTCTTGAGCATGTATGCTTCTGCTACTTGTTCTACATCAGACTTTCTTCCGCAAACGGCGAAACGCTTTGACTCGGTGAGTTTCGCGGCATTCCGACTTCGATGCCCCGGTTGCCGAAATTCAGTTGCCTTTGAATTTCGGGTGATCCCTCTTGAGCATGTATGCTTCTGCTACTTGTTCTACATCAGACTTCTTCCGCAAACGGCGAAACGCTTTGACTCGGTGAGTTTCGCGGCATTCCGACTTCGATGCCCCGTTGCCGAAATTCAGTTGCCTTTGAATTTCGGGTGATCCCTCTTGAGCATGTATGCTTCTGCTACTTGTTCTACATCAGACTTTCTTCCGCAAACGGCGAAACGCTTTGACTCGGTGAGTTTCGCGGCATTCCGACTTCGATGCCCCGGTTGCCGAAATTCAGTTGCCTTTGAATTTCGGGTGATCCCTCTTGAGCATGTATGCTTCTGCTACTTGTTCTACATCAGACTTTCTTCCGCAAACGGCGAAACGCTTTGACTCGGTGAGTTTCGCGGCATTCCGACTTCGATGCCCCGGTTGCCGAAATTCAGTTGCCTTTGAATTTCGGGTGATCCCTCTTGAGCATGTATGCTTCTGCTACTTGTTCTACATCAGACTTTCTTCCGCAAACGGCGAAACGCTTTGACTCGGTGAGTTTCGCGGCATTCCGACTTCGATGCCCCGGTTGCCGAAATTCAGTTGCCTTTGAATTTCGGGTGATCCCTCTTGAGCATGTATGCTTCTGCTACTTGTTCTACATCAGACTTTCTTCCGCAAACGGCGAAACGCTTTGACTCGGTGAGTTTCGCGGCATTCCGACTTCGATGCCCCGGTTGCCGAAATTCAGTTGCCTTTGAATTTCGGGTGATCCCTCTTGAGCATGTATGCTTCTGCTACTTGTTCTACATCAGACTTTCTTCCGCAAACGGCGAAACGCTTTGACTCGGTGAGTTTCGCGGCATTCCGACTTCGATGCCCCGGTTGCCGAAATTCAGTTGCCTTTGAATTTCGGGTGATCCCTCTTGAGCATGTATGCTTCTGCTACTTGTTCTACATCAGACTTTCTTCCGCAAACGGCGAAACGCTTTGACTCGGTGAGTTTCGCGGCATTCCGACTTCGATGCCCCGGTTGCCGAAATTCAGTTGCCTTTGAATTTCGGGTGATCCCTCTTGAGCATGTATGCTTCTGCTACTTGTTCTACATCAGACTTTCTTCCGCAAACGGCGAAACGCTTTGACTCGGTGAGTTTCGCGGCATTCCGACTTCGATGCCCCGGTTGCCGAAATTCAGTTGCCTTTGAATTTCGGGTGATCCCTCTTGAGCATGTATGCTTCTGCTACTTGTTCTACATCAGACTTTCTTCCGCAAACGGCGAAACGCTTTGACTCGGTGAGTTTCGCGGCATTCCGACTTCGATGCCCCGGTTGCCGAAATTCAGTTGCCTTTGAATTTCGGGTGATCCCTCTTGAGCATGTATGCTTCTGCTACTTGTTCTACATCAGACTTTCTTCCGCAAACGGCGAAACGCTTTGACTCGGTGAGTTTCGCGGCATTCCGACTTCGATGCCCCGGTTGCCGAAATTCAGTTGCCTTTGAATTTCGGGTGATCCCTCTTGAGCATGTATGCTTCTGCTACTTGTTCTACATCAGACTTTCTTCCGCAAACGGCGAAACGCTTTGACTCGGTGAGTTTCGCGGCATTCCGACTTCGATGCCCCGGTTGCCGAAATTCAGTTGCCTTTGAATTTCGGGTGATCCCTCTTGAGCATGTATGCTTCTGCTACTTGTTCTACATCAGACTTTCTTCCGCAAACGGCGAAACGCTTTGACTCGGTGAGTTTCGCGGCATTCCGACTTCGATGCCCCGGTTGCCGAAATTCAGTTGCCTTTGAATTTCGGGTGATCCCTCTTGAGCATGTATGCTTCTGCTACTTGTTCTACATCAGACTTTCTTCCGCAAACGGCGAAACGCTTTGACTCGGTGAGTTTCGCGGCATTCCGACTTCGATGCCCCGGTTGCCGAAATTCAGTTGCCTTTGAATTTCGGGTGATCCCTCTTGAGCATGTATGCTTCTGCTACTTGTTCTACATCAGACTTTCTTCCGCAAACGGCGAAACGCTTTGACTCGGTGAGTTTCGCGGCATTCCGACTTCGATGCCCCGGTTGCCGAAATTCAGTTGCCTTTGAATTTCGGGTGATCCCTCTTGAGCATGTATGCTTCTGCTACTTGTTCTACATCAGACTTTCTTCCGCAAACGGCGAAACGCTTTGACTCGGTGAGTTTCGCGGCATTCCGACTTCGATGCCCCGGTTGCCGAAATTCAGTTGCCTTTGAATTTCGGGTGATCCCTCTTGAGCATGTATGCTTCTGCTACTTGTTCTACATCAGACTTCTTCCGCAAACGGCGAAACGCTTTGACTCGGTGAGTTTCGCGGCATTCCGACTTCGATGCCCCGGTTGCCGAAATTCAGTTGCCTTTGAATTTCGGGTGATCCCTCTTGAGCATGTATGCTTCTGCTACTTGTTCTACATCAGACTTTCTTCCGCAAACGGCGAAACGCTTTGACTCGGTGAGTTTCGCGGCATTCCGACTTCGATGCCCCGGTTGCCGAAATTCAGTTGCCTTTGAATTTCGGGTGATCCCTCTTGAGCATGTATGCTTCTGCTACTTGTTCTACATCAGACTTTCTTCCGCAAACGGCGAAACGCTTTGACTCGGTGAGTTTCGCGGCATTCCGACTTCGATGCCCCGGTTGCCGAAATTCAGTTGCCTTTGAATTTCGGGTGATCCCTCTTGAGCATGTATGCTTCTGCTACTTGTTCTACATCAGACTTTCTTCCGCAAACGGCGAAACGCTTTGACTCGGTGAGTTTCGCGGCATTCCGACTTCGATGCCCCGGTTGCCGAAATTCAGTTGCCTTTGAATTTCGGGTGATCCCTCTTGAGCATGTATGCTTCTGCTACTTGTTCTACATCAGACTTTCTTCCGCAAACGGCGAAACGCTTTGACTCGGTGAGTTTCGCGGCATTCCGACTTCGATGCCCCGGTTGCCGAAATTCAGTTGCCTTTGAATTTCGGGTGATCCCTCTTGAGCATGTATGCTTCTGCTACTTGTTCTACATCAGACTTTCTTCCGCAAACGGCGAAACGCTTTGACTCGGTGAGTTTCGCGGCATTCCGACTTCGATGCCCCGGTTGCCGAAATTCAGTTGCCTTTGAATTTCGGGTGATCCCTCTTGAGCATGTATGCTTCTGCTACTTGTTCTACATCAGACTTTCTTCCGCAAACGGCGAAACGCTTTGACTCGGTGAGTTTCGCGGCATTCCGACTTCGATGCCCCGGTTGCCGAAATTCAGTTGCCTTTGAATTTCGGGTGATCCCTCTTGAGCATGTATGCTTCTGCTACTTGTTCTACATCAGACTTTCTTCCGCAAACGGCGAAACGCTTTGACTCGGTGAGTTTCGCGGCATTCCGACTTCGATGCCCCGTTGCCGAAATTCAGTTGCCTTTGAATTTCGGGTGATCCCTCTTGAGCATGTATGCTTCTGCTACTTGTTCTACATCAGACTTTCTTCCGCAAACGGCGAAACGCTTTGACTCGGTGAGTTTCGCGGCATTCCGACTTCGATGCCCCGGTTGCCGAAATTCAGTTGCCTTTGAATTTCGGGTGATCCCTCTTGAGCATGTATGCTTCTGCTACTTGTTCTACATCAGACTTTCTTCCGCAAACGGCGAAACGCTTTGACTCGGTGAGTTTCGCGGCATTCCGACTTCGATGCCCCGGTTGCCGAAATTCAGTTGCCTTTGAATTTCGGGTGATCCCTCTTGAGCATGTATGCTTCTGCTACTTGTTCTACATCAGACTTCTTCCGCAAACGGCGAAACGCTTTGACTCGGTGAGTTTCGCGGCATTCCGACTTCGATGCCCCGGTTGCCGAAATTCAGTTGCCTTTGAATTTCGGGTGATCCCTCTTGAGCATGTATGCTTCTGCTACTTGTTCTACATCAGACTTTCTTCCGCAAACGGCGAAACGCTTTGACTCGGTGAGTTTCGCGGCATTCCGACTTCGATGCCCCGGTTGCCGAAATTCAGTTGCCTTTGAATTTCGGGTGATCCCTCTTGAGCATGTATGCTTCTGCTACTTGTTCTACATCAGACTTCTTCCGCAAACGGCGAAACGCTTTGACTCGGTGAGTTTCGCGGCATTCCGACTTCGATGCCCCGTTGCCGAAATTCAGTTGCCTTTGAATTTCGGGTGATCCCTCTTGAGCATGTATGCTTCTGCTACTTGTTCTACATCAGACTTTCTTCCGCAAACGGCGAAACGCTTTGACTCGGTGAGTTTCGCGGCATTCCGACTTCGATGCCCCGGTTGCCGAAATTCAGTTGCCTTTGAATTTCGGGTGATCCCTCTTGAGCATGTATGCTTCTGCTACTTGTTCTACATCAGACTTTCTTCCGCAAACGGCGAAACGCTTTGACTCGGTGAGTTTCGCGGCATTCCGACTTCGATGCCCCGGTTGCCGAAATTCAGTTGCCTTTGAATTTCGGGTGATCCCTCTTGAGCATGTATGCTTCTGCTACTTGTTCTACATCAGACTTTCTTCCGCAAACGGCGAAACGCTTTGACTCGGTGAGTTTCGCGGCATTCCGACTTCGATGCCCCGTTGCCGAAATTCAGTTGCCTTTGAATTTCGGGTGATCCCTCTTGAGCATGTATGCTTCTGCTACTTGTTCTACATCAGACTTTCTTCCGCAAACGGCGAAACGCTTTGACTCGGTGAGTTTCGCGGCATTCCGACTTCGATGCCCCGGTTGCCGAAATTCAGTTGCCTTTGAATTTCGGGTGATCCCTCTTGAGCATGTATGCTTCTGCTACTTGTTCTACATCAGACTTTCTTCCGCAAACGGCGAAACGCTTTGACTCGGTGAGTTTCGCGGCATTCCGACTTCGATGCCCCGGTTGCCGAAATTCAGTTGCCTTTGAATTTCGGGTGATCCCTCTTGAGCATGTATGCTTCTGCTACTTGTTCTACATCAGACTTTCTTCCGCAAACGGCGAAACGCTTTGACTCGGTGAGTTTCGCGGCATTCCGACTTCGATGCCCCGGTTGCCGAAATTCAGTTGCCTTTGAATTTCGGGTGATCCCTCTTGAGCATGTATGCTTCTGCTACTTGTTCTACATCAGACTTTCTTCCGCAAACGGCGAAACGCTTTGACTCGGTGAGTTTCGCGGCATTCCGACTTCGATGCCCCGGTTGCCGAAATTCAGTTGCCTTTGAATTTCGGGTGATCCCTCTTGAGCATGTATGCTTCTGCTACTTGTTCTACATCAGACTTTCTTCCGCAAACGGCGAAACGCTTTGACTCGGTGAGTTTCGCGGCATTCCGACTTCGATGCCCCGGTTGCCGAAATTCAGTTGCCTTTGAATTTCGGGTGATCCCTCTTGAGCATGTATGCTTCTGCTACTTGTTCTACATCAGACTTTCTTCCGCAAACGGCGAAACGCTTTGACTCGGTGAGTTTCGCGGCATTCCGACTTCGATGCCCCGGTTGCCGAAATTCAGTTGCCTTTGAATTTCGGGTGATCCCTCTTGAGCATGTATGCTTCTGCTACTTGTTCTACATCAGACTTTCTTCCGCAAACGGCGAAACGCTTTGACTCGGTGAGTTTCGCGGCATTCCGACTTCGATGCCCCGGTTGCCGAAATTCAGTTGCCTTTGAATTTCGGGTGATCCCTCTTGAGCATGTATGCTTCTGCTACTTGTTCTACATCAGACTTCTTCCGCAAACGGCGAAACGCTTTGACTCGGTGAGTTTCGCGGCATTCCGACTTCGATGCCCCGGTTGCCGAAATTCAGTTGCCTTTGAATTTCGGGTGATCCCTCTTGAGCATGTATGCTTCTGCTACTTGTTCTACATCAGACTTTCTTCCGCAAACGGCGAAACGCTTTGACTCGGTGAGTTTCGCGGCATTCCGACTTCGATGCCCCGGTTGCCGAAATTCAGTTGCCTTTGAATTTCGGGTGATCCCTCTTGAGCATGTATGCTTCTGCTACTTGTTCTACATCAGACTTTCTTCCGCAAACGGCGAAACGCTTTGACTCGGTGAGTTTCGCGGCATTCCGACTTCGATGCCCCGGTTGCCGAAATTCAGTTGCCTTTGAATTTCGGGTGATCCCTCTTGAGCATGTATGCTTCTGCTACTTGTTCTACATCAGACTTTCTTCCGCAAACGGCGAAACGCTTTGACTCGGTGAGTTTCGCGGCATTCCGACTTCGATGCCCCGGTTGCCGAAATTCAGTTGCCTTTGAATTTCGGGTGATCCCTCTTGAGCATGTATGCTTCTGCTACTTGTTCTACATCAGACTTTCTTCCGCAAACGGCGAAACGCTTTGACTCGGTGAGTTTCGCGGCATTCCGACTTCGATGCCCCGGTTGCCGAAATTCAGTTGCCTTTGAATTTCGGGTGATCCCTCTTGAGCATGTATGCTTCTGCTACTTGTTCTACATCAGACTTCTTCCGCAAACGGCGAAACGCTTTGACTCGGTGAGTTTCGCGGCATTCCGACTTCGATGCCCCGTTGCCGAAATTCAGTTGCCTTTGAATTTCGGGTGATCCCTCTTGAGCATGTATGCTTCTGCTACTTGTTCTACATCAGACTTTCTTCCGCAAACGGCGAAACGCTTTGACTCGGTGAGTTTCGCGGCATTCCGACTTCGATGCCCCGGTTGCCGAAATTCAGTTGCCTTTGAATTTCGGGTGATCCCTCTTGAGCATGTATGCTTCTGCTACTTGTTCTACATCAGACTTTCTTCCGCAAACGGCGAAACGCTTTGACTCGGTGAGTTTCGCGGCATTCCGACTTCGATGCCCCGGTTGCCGAAATTCAGTTGCCTTTGAATTTCGGGTGATCCCTCTTGAGCATGTATGCTTCTGCTACTTGTTCTACATCAGACTTTCTTCCGCAAACGGCGAAACGCTTTGACTCGGTGAGTTTCGCGGCATTCCGACTTCGATGCCCCGGTTGCCGAAATTCAGTTGCCTTTGAATTTCGGGTGATCCCTCTTGAGCATGTATGCTTCTGCTACTTGTTCTACATCAGACTTTCTTCCGCAAACGGCGAAACGCTTTGACTCGGTGAGTTTCGCGGCATTCCGACTTCGATGCCCCGGTTGCCGAAATTCAGTTGCCTTTGAATTTCGGGTGATCCCTCTTGAGCATGTATGCTTCTGCTACTTGTTCTACATCAGACTTTCTTCCGCAAACGGCGAAACGCTTTGACTCGGTGAGTTTCGCGGCATTCCGACTTCGATGCCCCGGTTGCCGAAATTCAGTTGCCTTTGAATTTCGGGTGATCCCTCTTGAGCATGTATGCTTCTGCTACTTGTTCTACATCAGACTTTCTTCCGCAAACGGCGAAACGCTTTGACTCGGTGAGTTTCGCGGCATTCCGACTTCGATGCCCCGGTTGCCGAAATTCAGTTGCCTTTGAATTTCGGGTGATCCCTCTTGAGCATGTATGCTTCTGCTACTTGTTCTACATCAGACTTCTTCCGCAAACGGCGAAACGCTTTGACTCGGTGAGTTTCGCGGCATTCCGACTTCGATGCCCCGGTTGCCGAAATTCAGTTGCCTTTGAATTTCGGGTGATCCCTCTTGAGCATGTATGCTTCTGCTACTTGTTCTACATCAGACTTCTTCCGCAAACGGCGAAACGCTTTGACTCGGTGAGTTTCGCGGCATTCCGACTTCGATGCCCCGGTTGCCGAAATTCAGTTGCCTTTGAATTTCGGGTGATCCCTCTTGAGCATGTATGCTTCTGCTACTTGTTCTACATCAGACTTTCTTCCGCAAACGGCGAAACGCTTTGACTCGGTGAGTTTCGCGGCATTCCGACTTCGATGCCCCGGTTGCCGAAATTCAGTTGCCTTTGAATTTCGGGTGATCCCTCTTGAGCATGTATGCTTCTGCTACTTGTTCTACATCAGACTTTCTTCCGCAAACGGCGAAACGCTTTGACTCGGTGAGTTTCGCGGCATTCCGACTTCGATGCCCCGGTTGCCGAAATTCAGTTGCCTTTGAATTTCGGGTGATCCCTCTTGAGCATGTATGCTTCTGCTACTTGTTCTACATCAGACTTTCTTCCGCAAACGGCGAAACGCTTTGACTCGGTGAGTTTCGCGGCATTCCGACTTCGATGCCCCGGTTGCCGAAATTCAGTTGCCTTTGAATTTCGGGTGATCCCTCTTGAGCATGTATGCTTCTGCTACTTGTTCTACATCAGACTTTCTTCCGCAAACGGCGAAACGCTTTGACTCGGTGAGTTTCGCGGCATTCCGACTTCGATGCCCCGGTTGCCGAAATTCAGTTGCCTTTGAATTTCGGGTGATCCCTCTTGAGCATGTATGCTTCTGCTACTTGTTCTACATCAGACTTCTTCCGCAAACGGCGAAACGCTTTGACTCGGTGAGTTTCGCGGCATTCCGACTTCGATGCCCCGGTTGCCGAAATTCAGTTGCCTTTGAATTTCGGGTGATCCCTCTTGAGCATGTATGCTTCTGCTACTTGTTCTACATCAGACTTTCTTCCGCAAACGGCGAAACGCTTTGACTCGGTGAGTTTCGCGGCATTCCGACTTCGATGCCCCGGTTGCCGAAATTCAGTTGCCTTTGAATTTCGGGTGATCCCTCTTGAGCATGTATGCTTCTGCTACTTGTTCTACATCAGACTTCTTCCGCAAACGGCGAAACGCTTTGACTCGGTGAGTTTCGCGGCATTCCGACTTCGATGCCCCGGTTGCCGAAATTCAGTTGCCTTTGAATTTCGGGTGATCCCTCTTGAGCATGTATGCTTCTGCTACTTGTTCTACATCAGACTTTCTTCCGCAAACGGCGAAACGCTTTGACTCGGTGAGTTTCGCGGCATTCCGACTTCGATGCCCCGGTTGCCGAAATTCAGTTGCCTTTGAATTTCGGGTGATCCCTCTTGAGCATGTATGCTTCTGCTACTTGTTCTACATCAGACTTTCTTCCGCAAACGGCGAAACGCTTTGACTCGGTGAGTTTCGCGGCATTCCGACTTCGATGCCCCGGTTGCCGAAATTCAGTTGCCTTTGAATTTCGGGTGATCCCTCTTGAGCATGTATGCTTCTGCTACTTGTTCTACATCAGACTTTCTTCCGCAAACGGCGAAACGCTTTGACTCGGTGAGTTTCGCGGCATTCCGACTTCGATGCCCCGGTTGCCGAAATTCAGTTGCCTTTGAATTTCGGGTGATCCCTCTTGAGCATGTATGCTTCTGCTACTTGTTCTACATCAGACTTTCTTCCGCAAACGGCGAAACGCTTTGACTCGGTGAGTTTCGCGGCATTCCGACTTCGATGCCCCGGTTGCCGAAATTCAGTTGCCTTTGAATTTCGGGTGATCCCTCTTGAGCATGTATGCTTCTGCTACTTGTTCTACATCAGACTTTCTTCCGCAAACGGCGAAACGCTTTGACTCGGTGAGTTTCGCGGCATTCCGACTTCGATGCCCCGGTTGCCGAAATTCAGTTGCCTTTGAATTTCGGGTGATCCCTCTTGAGCATGTATGCTTCTGCTACTTGTTCTACATCAGACTTTCTTCCGCAAACGGCGAAACGCTTTGACTCGGTGAGTTTCGCGGCATTCCGACTTCGATGCCCCGGTTGCCGAAATTCAGTTGCCTTTGAATTTCGGGTGATCCCTCTTGAGCATGTATGCTTCTGCTACTTGTTCTACATCAGACTTTCTTCCGCAAACGGCGAAACGCTTTGACTCGGTGAGTTTCGCGGCATTCCGACTTCGATGCCCCGGTTGCCGAAATTCAGTTGCCTTTGAATTTCGGGTGATCCCTCTTGAGCATGTATGCTTCTGCTACTTGTTCTACATCAGACTTTCTTCCGCAAACGGCGAAACGCTTTGACTCGGTGAGTTTCGCGGCATTCCGACTTCGATGCCCCGGTTGCCGAAATTCAGTTGCCTTTGAATTTCGGGTGATCCCTCTTGAGCATGTATGCTTCTGCTACTTGTTCTACATCAGACTTTCTTCCGCAAACGGCGAAACGCTTTGACTCGGTGAGTTTCGCGGCATTCCGACTTCGATGCCCCGGTTGCCGAAATTCAGTTGCCTTTGAATTTCGGGTGATCCCTCTTGAGCATGTATGCTTCTGCTACTTGTTCTACATCAGACTTTCTTCCGCAAACGGCGAAACGCTTTGACTCGGTGAGTTTCGCGGCATTCCGACTTCGATGCCCCGGTTGCCGAAATTCAGTTGCCTTTGAATTTCGGGTGATCCCTCTTGAGCATGTATGCTTCTGCTACTTGTTCTACATCAGACTTCTTCCGCAAACGGCGAAACGCTTTGACTCGGTGAGTTTCGCGGCATTCCGACTTCGATGCCCCGGTTGCCGAAATTCAGTTGCCTTTGAATTTCGGGTGATCCCTCTTGAGCATGTATGCTTCTGCTACTTGTTCTACATCAGACTTTCTTCCGCAAACGGCGAAACGCTTTGACTCGGTGAGTTTCGCGGCATTCCGACTTCGATGCCCCGGTTGCCGAAATTCAGTTGCCTTTGAATTTCGGGTGATCCCTCTTGAGCATGTATGCTTCTGCTACTTGTTCTACATCAGACTTTCTTCCGCAAACGGCGAAACGCTTTGACTCGGTGAGTTTCGCGGCATTCCGACTTCGATGCCCCGGTTGCCGAAATTCAGTTGCCTTTGAATTTCGGGTGATCCCTCTTGAGCATGTATGCTTCTGCTACTTGTTCTACATCAGACTTTCTTCCGCAAACGGCGAAACGCTTTGACTCGGTGAGTTTCGCGGCATTCCGACTTCGATGCCCCGGTTGCCGAAATTCAGTTGCCTTTGAATTTCGGGTGATCCCTCTTGAGCATGTATGCTTCTGCTACTTGTTCTACATCAGACTTTCTTCCGCAAACGGCGAAACGCTTTGACTCGGTGAGTTTCGCGGCATTCCGACTTCGATGCCCCGGTTGCCGAAATTCAGTTGCCTTTGAATTTCGGGTGATCCCTCTTGAGCATGTATGCTTCTGCTACTTGTTCTACATCAGACTTCTTCCGCAAACGGCGAAACGCTTTGACTCGGTGAGTTTCGCGGCATTCCGACTTCGATGCCCCGGTTGCCGAAATTCAGTTGCCTTTGAATTTCGGGTGATCCCTCTTGAGCATGTATGCTTCTGCTACTTGTTCTACATCAGACTTTCTTCCGCAAACGGCGAAACGCTTTGACTCGGTGAGTTTCGCGGCATTCCGACTTCGATGCCCCGGTTGCCGAAATTCAGTTGCCTTTGAATTTCGGGTGATCCCTCTTGAGCATGTATGCTTCTGCTACTTGTTCTACATCAGACTTTCTTCCGCAAACGGCGAAACGCTTTGACTCGGTGAGTTTCGCGGCATTCCGACTTCGATGCCCCGGTTGCCGAAATTCAGTTGCCTTTGAATTTCGGGTGATCCCTCTTGAGCATGTATGCTTCTGCTACTTGTTCTACATCAGACTTTCTTCCGCAAACGGCGAAACGCTTTGACTCGGTGAGTTTCGCGGCATTCCGACTTCGATGCCCCGGTTGCCGAAATTCAGTTGCCTTTGAATTTCGGGTGATCCCTCTTGAGCATGTATGCTTCTGCTACTTGTTCTACATCAGACTTTCTTCCGCAAACGGCGAAACGCTTTGACTCGGTGAGTTTCGCGGCATTCCGACTTCGATGCCCCGGTTGCCGAAATTCAGTTGCCTTTGAATTTCGGGTGATCCCTCTTGAGCATGTATGCTTCTGCTACTTGTTCTACATCAGACTTTCTTCCGCAAACGGCGAAACGCTTTGACTCGGTGAGTTTCGCGGCATTCCGACTTCGATGCCCCGGTTGCCGAAATTCAGTTGCCTTTGAATTTCGGGTGATCCCTCTTGAGCATGTATGCTTCTGCTACTTGTTCTACATCAGACTTTCTTCCGCAAACGGCGAAACGCTTTGACTCGGTGAGTTTCGCGGCATTCCGACTTCGATGCCCCGGTTGCCGAAATTCAGTTGCCTTTGAATTTCGGGTGATCCCTCTTGAGCATGTATGCTTCTGCTACTTGTTCTACATCAGACTTTCTTCCGCAAACGGCGAAACGCTTTGACTCGGTGAGTTTCGCGGCATTCCGACTTCGATGCCCCGGTTGCCGAAATTCAGTTGCCTTTGAATTTCGGGTGATCCCTCTTGAGCATGTATGCTTCTGCTACTTGTTCTACATCAGACTTTCTTCCGCAAACGGCGAAACGCTTTGACTCGGTGAGTTTCGCGGCATTCCGACTTCGATGCCCCGGTTGCCGAAATTCAGTTGCCTTTGAATTTCGGGTGATCCCTCTTGAGCATGTATGCTTCTGCTACTTGTTCTACATCAGACTTTCTTCCGCAAACGGCGAAACGCTTTGACTCGGTGAGTTTCGCGGCATTCCGACTTCGATGCCCCGGTTGCCGAAATTCAGTTGCCTTTGAATTTCGGGTGATCCCTCTTGAGCATGTATGCTTCTGCTACTTGTTCTACATCAGACTTTCTTCCGCAAACGGCGAAACGCTTTGACTCGGTGAGTTTCGCGGCATTCCGACTTCGATGCCCCGGTTGCCGAAATTCAGTTGCCTTTGAATTTCGGGTGATCCCTCTTGAGCATGTATGCTTCTGCTACTTGTTCTACATCAGACTTTCTTCCGCAAACGGCGAAACGCTTTGACTCGGTGAGTTTCGCGGCATTCCGACTTCGATGCCCCGGTTGCCGAAATTCAGTTGCCTTTGAATTTCGGGTGATCCCTCTTGAGCATGTATGCTTCTGCTACTTGTTCTACATCAGACTTCTTCCGCAAACGGCGAAACGCTTTGACTCGGTGAGTTTCGCGGCATTCCGACTTCGATGCCCCGGTTGCCGAAATTCAGTTGCCTTTGAATTTCGGGTGATCCCTCTTGAGCATGTATGCTTCTGCTACTTGTTCTACATCAGACTTTCTTCCGCAAACGGCGAAACGCTTTGACTCGGTGAGTTTCGCGGCATTCCGACTTCGATGCCCCGGTTGCCGAAATTCAGTTGCCTTTGAATTTCGGGTGATCCCTCTTGAGCATGTATGCTTCTGCTACTTGTTCTACATCAGACTTTCTTCCGCAAACGGCGAAACGCTTTGACTCGGTGAGTTTCGCGGCATTCCGACTTCGATGCCCCGGTTGCCGAAATTCAGTTGCCTTTGAATTTCGGGTGATCCCTCTTGAGCATGTATGCTTCTGCTACTTGTTCTACATCAGACTTTCTTCCGCAAACGGCGAAACGCTTTGACTCGGTGAGTTTCGCGGCATTCCGACTTCGATGCCCCGGTTGCCGAAATTCAGTTGCCTTTGAATTTCGGGTGATCCCTCTTGAGCATGTATGCTTCTGCTACTTGTTCTACATCAGACTTTCTTCCGCAAACGGCGAAACGCTTTGACTCGGTGAGTTTCGCGGCATTCCGACTTCGATGCCCCGGTTGCCGAAATTCAGTTGCCTTTGAATTTCGGGTGATCCCTCTTGAGCATGTATGCTTCTGCTACTTGTTCTACATCAGACTTTCTTCCGCAAACGGCGAAACGCTTTGACTCGGTGAGTTTCGCGGCATTCCGACTTCGATGCCCCGGTTGCCGAAATTCAGTTGCCTTTGAATTTCGGGTGATCCCTCTTGAGCATGTATGCTTCTGCTACTTGTTCTACATCAGACTTTCTTCCGCAAACGGCGAAACGCTTTGACTCGGTGAGTTTCGCGGCATTCCGACTTCGATGCCCCGGTTGCCGAAATTCAGTTGCCTTTGAATTTCGGGTGATCCCTCTTGAGCATGTATGCTTCTGCTACTTGTTCTACATCAGACTTCTTCCGCAAACGGCGAAACGCTTTGACTCGGTGAGTTTCGCGGCATTCCGACTTCGATGCCCCGGTTGCCGAAATTCAGTTGCCTTTGAATTTCGGGTGATCCCTCTTGAGCATGTATGCTTCTGCTACTTGTTCTACATCAGACTTTCTTCCGCAAACGGCGAAACGCTTTGACTCGGTGAGTTTCGCGGCATTCCGACTTCGATGCCCCGGTTGCCGAAATTCAGTTGCCTTTGAATTTCGGGTGATCCCTCTTGAGCATGTATGCTTCTGCTACTTGTTCTACATCATACTTCTTCCGCAAACGGCGAAACGCTTTGACTCGGTGAGTTTCGCGGCATTCCGACTTCGATGCCCCGGTTGCCGAAATTCAGTTGCCTTTGAATTTCGGGTGATCCCTCTTGAGCATGTATGCTTCTGCTACTTGTTCTACATCAGACTTTCTTCCGCAAACGGCGAAACGCTTTGACTCGGTGAGTTTCGCGGCATTCCGACTTCGATGCCCCGGTTGCCGAAATTCAGTTGCCTTTGAATTTCGGGTGATCCCTCTTGAGCATGTATGCTTCTGCTACTTGTTCTACATCAGACTTTCTTCCGCAAACGGCGAAACGCTTTGACTCGGTGAGTTTCGCGGCATTCCGACTTCGATGCCCCGGTTGCCGAAATTCAGTTGCCTTTGAATTTCGGGTGATCCCTCTTGAGCATGTATGCTTCTGCTACTTGTTCTACATCAGACTTTCTTCCGCAAACGGCGAAACGCTTTGACTCGGTGAGTTTCGCGGCATTCCGACTTCGATGCCCCGGTTGCCGAAATTCAGTTGCCTTTGAATTTCGGGTGATCCCTCTTGAGCATGTATGCTTCTGCTACTTGTTCTACATCAGACTTCTTCCGCAAACGGCGAAACGCTTTGACTCGGTGAGTTTCGCGGCATTCCGACTTCGATGCCCCGGTTGCCGAAATTCAGTTGCCTTTGAATTTCGGGTGATCCCTCTTGAGCATGTATGCTTCTGCTACTTGTTCTACATCAGACTTCTTCCGCAAACGGCGAAACGCTTTGACTCGGTGAGTTTCGCGGCATTCCGACTTCGATGCCCCGGTTGCCGAAATTCAGTTGCCTTTGAATTTCGGGTGATCCCTCTTGAGCATGTATGCTTCTGCTACTTGTTCTACATCAGACTTTCTTCCGCAAACGGCGAAACGCTTTGACTCGGTGAGTTTCGCGGCATTCCGACTTCGATGCCCCGGTTGCCGAAATTCAGTTGCCTTTGAATTTCGGGTGATCCCTCTTGAGCATGTATGCTTCTGCTACTTGTTCTACATCAGACTTTCTTCCGCAAACGGCGAAACGCTTTGACTCGGTGAGTTTCGCGGCATTCCGACTTCGATGCCCCGGTTGCCGAAATTCAGTTGCCTTTGAATTTCGGGTGATCCCTCTTGAGCATGTATGCTTCTGCTACTTGTTCTACATCATACTTCTTCCGCAAACGGCGAAACGCTTTGACTCGGTGAGTTTCGCGGCATTCCGACTTCGATGCCCCGGTTGCCGAAATTCAGTTGCCTTTGAATTTCGGGTGATCCCTCTTGAGCATGTATGCTTCTGCTACTTGTTCTACATCATACTTTCTTCCGCAAACGGCGAAACGCTTTGACTCGGTGAGTTTCGCGGCATTCCGACTTCGATGCCCCGGTTGCCGAAATTCAGTTGCCTTTGAATTTCGGGTGATCCCTCTTGAGCATGTATGCTTCTGCTACTTGTTCTACATCAGACTTTCTTCCGCAAACGGCGAAACGCTTTGACTCGGTGAGTTTCGCGGCATTCCGACTTCGATGCCCCGGTTGCCGAAATTCAGTTGCCTTTGAATTTCGGGTGATCCCTCTTGAGCATGTATGCTTCTGCTACTTGTTCTACATCATACTTTCTTCCGCAAACGGCGAAACGCTTTGACTCGGTGAGTTTCGCGGCATTCCGACTTCGATGCCCCGGTTGCCGAAATTCAGTTGCCTTTGAATTTCGGGTGATCCCTCTTGAGCATGTATGCTTCTGCTACTTGTTCTACATCAGACTTCTTCCGCAAACGGCGAAACGCTTTGACTCGGTGAGTTTCGCGGCATTCCGACTTCGATGCCCCGGTTGCCGAAATTCAGTTGCCTTTGAATTTCGGGTGATCCCTCTTGAGCATGTATGCTTCTGCTACTTGTTCTACATCATACTTTCTTCCGCAAACGGCGAAACGCTTTGACTCGGTGAGTTTCGCGGCATTCCGACTTCGATGCCCCGGTTGCCGAAATTCAGTTGCCTTTGAATTTCGGGTGATCCCTCTTGAGCATGTATGCTTCTGCTACTTGTTCTACATCATACTTCTTCCGCAAACGGCGAAACGCTTTGACTCGGTGAGTTTCGCGGCATTCCGACTTCGATGCCCCGGTTGCCGAAATTCAGTTGCCTTTGAATTTCGGGTGATCCCTCTTGAGCATGTATGCTTCTGCTACTTGTTCTACATCATACTTTCTTCCGCAAACGGCGAAACGCTTTGACTCGGTGAGTTTCGCGGCATTCCGACTTCGATGCCCCGGTTGCCGAAATTCAGTTGCCTTTGAATTTCGGGTGATCCCTCTTGAGCATGTATGCTTCTGCTACTTGTTCTACATCATACTTTCTTCCGCAAACGGCGAAACGCTTTGACTCGGTGAGTTTCGCGGCATTCCGACTTCGATGCCCCGGTTGCCGAAATTCAGTTGCCTTTGAATTTCGGGTGATCCCTCTTGAGCATGTATGCTTCTGCTACTTGTTCTACATCATACTTTCTTCCGCAAACGGCGAAACGCTTTGACTCGGTGAGTTTCGCGGCATTCCGACTTCGATGCCCCGGTTGCCGAAATTCAGTTGCCTTTGAATTTCGGGTGATCCCTCTTGAGCATGTATGCTTCTGCTACTTGTTCTACATCATACTTTCTTCCGCAAACGGCGAAACGCTTTGACTCGGTGAGTTTCGCGGCATTCCGACTTCGATGCCCCGGTTGCCGAAATTCAGTTGCCTTTGAATTTCGGGTGATCCCTCTTGAGCATGTATGCTTCTGCTACTTGTTCTACATCAGACTTCTTCCGCAAACGGCGAAACGCTTTGACTCGGTGAGTTTCGCGGCATTCCGACTTCGATGCCCCGGTTGCCGAAATTCAGTTGCCTTTGAATTTCGGGTGATCCCTCTTGAGCATGTATGCTTCTGCTACTTGTTCTACATCATACTTCTTCCGCAAACGGCGAAACGCTTTGACTCGGTGAGTTTCGCGGCATTCCGACTTCGATGCCCCGGTTGCCGAAATTCAGTTGCCTTTGAATTTCGGGTGATCCCTCTTGAGCATGTATGCTTCTGCTACTTGTTCTACATCATACTTTCTTCCGCAAACGGCGAAACGCTTTGACTCGGTGAGTTTCGCGGCATTCCGACTTCGATGCCCCGGTTGCCGAAATTCAGTTGCCTTTGAATTTCGGGTGATCCCTCTTGAGCATGTATGCTTCTGCTACTTGTTCTACATCATACTTCTTCCGCAAACGGCGAAACGCTTTGACTCGGTGAGTTTCGCGGCATTCCGACTTCGATGCCCCGGTTGCCGAAATTCAGTTGCCTTTGAATTTCGGGTGATCCCTCTTGAGCATGTATGCTTCTGCTACTTGTTCTACATCATACTTTCTTCCGCAAACGGCGAAACGCTTTGACTCGGTGAGTTTCGCGGCATTCCGACTTCGATGCCCCGGTTGCCGAAATTCAGTTGCCTTTGAATTTCGGGTGATCCCTCTTGAGCATGTATGCTTCTGCTACTTGTTCTACATCATACTTCTTCCGCAAACGGCGAAACGCTTTGACTCGGTGAGTTTCGCGGCATTCCGACTTCGATGCCCCGGTTGCCGAAATTCAGTTGCCTTTGAATTTCGGGTGATCCCTCTTGAGCATGTATGCTTCTGCTACTTGTTCTACATCATACTTTCTTCCGCAAACGGCGAAACGCTTTGACTCGGTGAGTTTCGCGGCATTCCGACTTCGATGCCCCGGTTGCCGAAATTCAGTTGCCTTTGAATTTCGGGTGATCCCTCTTGAGCATGTATGCTTCTGCTACTTGTTCTACATCATACTTTCTTCCGCAAACGGCGAAACGCTTTGACTCGGTGAGTTTCGCGGCATTCCGACTTCGATGCCCCGGTTGCCGAAATTCAGTTGCCTTTGAATTTCGGGTGATCCCTCTTGAGCATGTATGCTTCTGCTACTTGTTCTACATCAGACTTCTTCCGCAAACGGCGAAACGCTTTGACTCGGTGAGTTTCGCGGCATTCCGACTTCGATGCCCCGGTTGCCGAAATTCAGTTGCCTTTGAATTTCGGGTGATCCCTCTTGAGCATGTATGCTTCTGCTACTTGTTCTACATCAGACTTCTTCCGCAAACGGCGAAACGCTTTGACTCGGTGAGTTTCGCGGCATTCCGACTTCGATGCCCCGGTTGCCGAAATTCAGTTGCCTTTGAATTTCGGGTGATCCCTCTTGAGCATGTATGCTTCTGCTACTTGTTCTACATCATACTTTCTTCCGCAAACGGCGAAACGCTTTGACTCGGTGAGTTTCGCGGCATTCCGACTTCGATGCCCCGGTTGCCGAAATTCAGTTGCCTTTGAATTTCGGGTGATCCCTCTTGAGCATGTATGCTTCTGCTACTTGTTCTACATCATACTTCTTCCGCAAACGGCGAAACGCTTTGACTCGGTGAGTTTCGCGGCATTCCGACTTCGATGCCCCGGTTGCCGAAATTCAGTTGCCTTTGAATTTCGGGTGATCCCTCTTGAGCATGTATGCTTCTGCTACTTGTTCTACATCAGACTTTCTTCCGCAAACGGCGAAACGCTTTGACTCGGTGAGTTTCGCGGCATTCCGACTTCGATGCCCCGGTTGCCGAAATTCAGTTGCCTTTGAATTTCGGGTGATCCCTCTTGAGCATGTATGCTTCTGCTACTTGTTCTACATCATACTTTCTTCCGCAAACGGCGAAACGCTTTGACTCGGTGAGTTTCGCGGCATTCCGACTTCGATGCCCCGGTTGCCGAAATTCAGTTGCCTTTGAATTTCGGGTGATCCCTCTTGAGCATGTATGCTTCTGCTACTTGTTCTACATCATACTTCTTCCGCAAACGGCGAAACGCTTTGACTCGGTGAGTTTCGCGGCATTCCGACTTCGATGCCCCGGTTGCCGAAATTCAGTTGCCTTTGAATTTCGGGTGATCCCTCTTGAGCATGTATGCTTCTGCTACTTGTTCTACATCAGACTTTCTTCCGCAAACGGCGAAACGCTTTGACTCGGTGAGTTTCGCGGCATTCCGACTTCGATGCCCCGGTTGCCGAAATTCAGTTGCCTTTGAATTTCGGGTGATCCCTCTTGAGCATGTATGCTTCTGCTACTTGTTCTACATCATACTTTCTTCCGCAAACGGCGAAACGCTTTGACTCGGTGAGTTTCGCGGCATTCCGACTTCGATGCCCCGGTTGCCGAAATTCAGTTGCCTTTGAATTTCGGGTGATCCCTCTTGAGCATGTATGCTTCTGCTACTTGTTCTACATCATACTTCTTCCGCAAACGGCGAAACGCTTTGACTCGGTGAGTTTCGCGGCATTCCGACTTCGATGCCCCGGTTGCCGAAATTCAGTTGCCTTTGAATTTCGGGTGATCCCTCTTGAGCATGTATGCTTCTGCTACTTGTTCTACATCATACTTTCTTCCGCAAACGGCGAAACGCTTTGACTCGGTGAGTTTCGCGGCATTCCGACTTCGATGCCCCGGTTGCCGAAATTCAGTTGCCTTTGAATTTCGGGTGATCCCTCTTGAGCATGTATGCTTCTGCTACTTGTTCTACATCAGACTTTCTTCCGCAAACGGCGAAACGCTTTGACTCGGTGAGTTTCGCGGCATTCCGACTTCGATGCCCCGGTTGCCGAAATTCAGTTGCCTTTGAATTTCGGGTGATCCCTCTTGAGCATGTATGCTTCTGCTACTTGTTCTACATCATACTTTCTTCCGCAAACGGCGAAACGCTTTGACTCGGTGAGTTTCGCGGCATTCCGACTTCGATGCCCCGGTTGCCGAAATTCAGTTGCCTTTGAATTTCGGGTGATCCCTCTTGAGCATGTATGCTTCTGCTACTTGTTCTACATCATACTTTCTTCCGCAAACGGCGAAACGCTTTGACTCGGTGAGTTTCGCGGCATTCCGACTTCGATGCCCCGGTTGCCGAAATTCAGTTGCCTTTGAATTTCGGGTGATCCCTCTTGAGCATGTATGCTTCTGCTACTTGTTCTACATCATACTTCTTCCGCAAACGGCGAAACGCTTTGACTCGGTGAGTTTCGCGGCATTCCGACTTCGATGCCCCGGTTGCCGAAATTCAGTTGCCTTTGAATTTCGGGTGATCCCTCTTGAGCATGTATGCTTCTGCTACTTGTTCTACATCATACTTTCTTCCGCAAACGGCGAAACGCTTTGACTCGGTGAGTTTCGCGGCATTCCGACTTCGATGCCCCGGTTGCCGAAATTCAGTTGCCTTTGAATTTCGGGTGATCCCTCTTGAGCATGTATGCTTCTGCTACTTGTTCTACATCATACTTTCTTCCGCAAACGGCGAAACGCTTTGACTCGGTGAGTTTCGCGGCATTCCGACTTCGATGCCCCGGTTGCCGAAATTCAGTTGCCTTTGAATTTCGGGTGATCCCTCTTGAGCATGTATGCTTCTGCTACTTGTTCTACATCATACTTTCTTCCGCAAACGGCGAAACGCTTTGACTCGGTGAGTTTCGCGGCATTCCGACTTCGATGCCCCGGTTGCCGAAATTCAGTTGCCTTTGAATTTCGGGTGATCCCTCTTGAGCATGTATGCTTCTGCTACTTGTTCTACATCATACTTTCTTCCGCAAACGGCGAAACGCTTTGACTCGGTGAGTTTCGCGGCATTCCGACTTCGATGCCCCGGTTGCCGAAATTCAGTTGCCTTTGAATTTCGGGTGATCCCTCTTGAGCATGTATGCTTCTGCTACTTGTTCTACATCATACTTTCTTCCGCAAACGGCGAAACGCTTTGACTCGGTGAGTTTCGCGGCATTCCGACTTCGATGCCCCGGTTGCCGAAATTCAGTTGCCTTTGAATTTCGGGTGATCCCTCTTGAGCATGTATGCTTCTGCTACTTGTTCTACATCATACTTTCTTCCGCAAACGGCGAAACGCTTTGACTCGGTGAGTTTCGCGGCATTCCGACTTCGATGCCCCGGTTGCCGAAATTCAGTTGCCTTTGAATTTCGGGTGATCCCTCTTGAGCATGTATGCTTCTGCTACTTGTTCTACATCAGACTTTCTTCCGCAAACGGCGAAACGCTTTGACTCGGTGAGTTTCGCGGCATTCCGACTTCGATGCCCCGGTTGCCGAAATTCAGTTGCCTTTGAATTTCGGGTGATCCCTCTTGAGCATGTATGCTTCTGCTACTTGTTCTACATCATACTTCTTCCGCAAACGGCGAAACGCTTTGACTCGGTGAGTTTCGCGGCATTCCGACTTCGATGCCCCGGTTGCCGAAATTCAGTTGCCTTTGAATTTCGGGTGATCCCTCTTGAGCATGTATGCTTCTGCTACTTGTTCTACATCATACTTTCTTCCGCAAACGGCGAAACGCTTTGACTCGGTGAGTTTCGCGGCATTCCGACTTCGATGCCCCGGTTGCCGAAATTCAGTTGCCTTTGAATTTCGGGTGATCCCTCTTGAGCATGTATGCTTCTGCTACTTGTTCTACATCATACTTCTTCCGCAAACGGCGAAACGCTTTGACTCGGTGAGTTTCGCGGCATTCCGACTTCGATGCCCCGGTTGCCGAAATTCAGTTGCCTTTGAATTTCGGGTGATCCCTCTTGAGCATGTATGCTTCTGCTACTTGTTCTACATCATACTTTCTTCCGCAAACGGCGAAACGCTTTGACTCGGTGAGTTTCGCGGCATTCCGACTTCGATGCCCCGGTTGCCGAAATTCAGTTGCCTTTGAATTTCGGGTGATCCCTCTTGAGCATGTATGCTTCTGCTACTTGTTCTACATCATACTTTCTTCCGCAAACGGCGAAACGCTTTGACTCGGTGAGTTTCGCGGCATTCCGACTTCGATGCCCGGTTGCCGAAATTCAGTTGCCTTTGAATTTCGGGTGATCCCTCTTGAGCATGTATGCTTCTGCTACTTGTTCTACATCATACTTTCTTCCGCAAACGGCGAAACGCTTTGACTCGGTGAGTTTCGCGGCATTCCGACTTCGATGCCCCGGTTGCCGAAATTCAGTTGCCTTTGAATTTCGGGTGATCCCTCTTGAGCATGTATGCTTCTGCTACTTGTTCTACATCATACTTTCTTCCGCAAACGGCGAAACGCTTTGACTCGGTGAGTTTCGCGGCATTCCGACTTCGATGCCCCGGTTGCCGAAATTCAGTTGCCTTTGAATTTCGGGTGATCCCTCTTGAGCATGTATGCTTCTGCTACTTGTTCTACATCATACTTTCTTCCGCAAACGGCGAAACGCTTTGACTCGGTGAGTTTCGCGGCATTCCGACTTCGATGCCCCGGTTGCCGAAATTCAGTTGCCTTTGAATTTCGGGTGATCCCTCTTGAGCATGTATGCTTCTGCTACTTGTTCTACATCAACTTTCTTCCGCAAACGGCGAAACGCTTTGACTCGGTGAGTTTCGCGGCATTCCGACTTCGATGTTGCCGAAATTCAGTTGCCTTTGAATTTCGGGTGATCCCTCTTGAGCATGTATGCTTCTGCTACTTGTTCTACATCAGACTTTCTTCCGCAAACGGCGAAACGCTTTGACTCGGTGAGTTTCGCGGCATTCCGACTTCGATGCCCCGGTTGCCGAAATTCAGTTGCCTTTGAATTTCGGGTGATCCCTCTTGAGCATGTATGCTTCTGCTACTTGTTCTACATCATACTTTCTTCCGCAAACGGCGAAACGCTTTGACTCGGTGAGTTTCGCGGCATTCCGACTTCGATGCCCCGGTTGCCGAAATTCAGTTGCCTTTGAATTTCGGGTGATCCCTCTTGAGCATGTATGCTTCTGCTACTTGTTCTACATCATACTTTCTTCCGCAAACGGCGAAACGCTTTGACTCGGTGAGTTTCGCGGCATTCCGACTTCGATGCCCCGGTTGCCGAAATTCAGTTGCCTTTGAATTTCGGGTGATCCCTCTTGAGCATGTATGCTTCTGCTACTTGTTCTACATCATACTTTCTTCCGCAAACGGCGAAACGCTTTGACTCGGTGAGTTTCGCGGCATTCCGACTTCGATGCCCCGGTTGCCGAAATTCAGTTGCCTTTGAATTTCGGGTGATCCCTCTTGAGCATGTATGCTTCTGCTACTTGTTCTACATCATACTTTCTTCCGCAAACGGCGAAACGCTTTGACTCGGTGAGTTTCGCGGCATTCCGACTTCGATGCCCCGGTTGCCGAAATTCAGTTGCCTTTGAATTTCGGGTGATCCCTCTTGAGCATGTATGCTTCTGCTACTTGTTCTACATCAGACTTTCTTCCGCAAACGGCGAAACGCTTTGACTCGGTGAGTTTCGCGGCATTCCGACTTCGATGCCCCGGTTGCCGAAATTCAGTTGCCTTTGAATTTCGGGTGATCCCTCTTGAGCATGTATGCTTCTGCTACTTGTTCTACATCAGACTTCTTCCGCAAACGGCGAAACGCTTTGACTCGGTGAGTTTCGCGGCATTCCGACTTCGATGCCCCGGTTGCCGAAATTCAGTTGCCTTTGAATTTCGGGTGATCCCTCTTGAGCATGTATGCTTCTGCTACTTGTTCTACATCATACTTTCTTCCGCAAACGGCGAAACGCTTTGACTCGGTGAGTTTCGCGGCATTCCGACTTCGATGCCCCGGTTGCCGAAATTCAGTTGCCTTTGAATTTCGGGTGATCCCTCTTGAGCATGTATGCTTCTGCTACTTGTTCTACATCATACTTTCTTCCGCAAACGGCGAAACGCTTTGACTCGGTGAGTTTCGCGGCATTCCGACTTCGATGCCCCGGTTGCCGAAATTCAGTTGCCTTTGAATTTCGGGTGATCCCTCTTGAGCATGTATGCTTCTGCTACTTGTTCTACATCATACTTTCTTCCGCAAACGGCGAAACGCTTTGACTCGGTGAGTTTCGCGGCATTCCGACTTCGATGCCCCGGTTGCCGAAATTCAGTTGCCTTTGAATTTCGGGTGATCCCTCTTGAGCATGTATGCTTCTGCTACTTGTTCTACATCATACTTCTTCCGCAAACGGCGAAACGCTTTGACTCGGTGAGTTTCGCGGCATTCCGACTTCGATGCCCCGGTTGCCGAAATTCAGTTGCCTTTGAATTTCGGGTGATCCCTCTTGAGCATGTATGCTTCTGCTACTTGTTCTACATCATACTTTCTTCCGCAAACGGCGAAACGCTTTGACTCGGTGAGTTTCGCGGCATTCCGACTTCGATGCCCCGGTTGCCGAAATTCAGTTGCCTTTGAATTTCGGGTGATCCCTCTTGAGCATGTATGCTTCTGCTACTTGTTCTACATCATACTTCTTCCGCAAACGGCGAAACGCTTTGACTCGGTGAGTTTCGCGGCATTCCGACTTCGATGCCCCGGTTGCCGAAATTCAGTTGCCTTTGAATTTCGGGTGATCCCTCTTGAGCATGTATGCTTCTGCTACTTGTTCTACATCAGACTTCTTCCGCAAACGGCGAAACGCTTTGACTCGGTGAGTTTCGCGGCATTCCGACTTCGATGCCCCGGTTGCCGAAATTCAGTTGCCTTTGAATTTCGGGTGATCCCTCTTGAGCATGTATGCTTCTGCTACTTGTTCTACATCAGACTTTCTTCCGCAAACGGCGAAACGCTTTGACTCGGTGAGTTTCGCGGCATTCCGACTTCGATGCCCCGGTTGCCGAAATTCAGTTGCCTTTGAATTTCGGGTGATCCCTCTTGAGCATGTATGCTTCTGCTACTTGTTCTACATCAGACTTTCTTCCGCAAACGGCGAAACGCTTTGACTCGGTGAGTTTCGCGGCATTCCGACTTCGATGCCCCGGTTGCCGAAATTCAGTTGCCTTTGAATTTCGGGTGATCCCTCTTGAGCATGTATGCTTCTGCTACTTGTTCTACATCATACTTCTTCCGCAAACGGCGAAACGCTTTGACTCGGTGAGTTTCGCGGCATTCCGACTTCGATGCCCCGGTTGCCGAAATTCAGTTGCCTTTGAATTTCGGGTGATCCCTCTTGAGCATGTATGCTTCTGCTACTTGTTCTACATCATACTTTCTTCCGCAAACGGCGAAACGCTTTGACTCGGTGAGTTTCGCGGCATTCCGACTTCGATGCCCCGGTTGCCGAAATTCAGTTGCCTTTGAATTTCGGGTGATCCCTCTTGAGCATGTATGCTTCTGCTACTTGTTCTACATCAGACTTTCTTCCGCAAACGGCGAAACGCTTTGACTCGGTGAGTTTCGCGGCATTCCGACTTCGATGCCCCGGTTGCCGAAATTCAGTTGCCTTTGAATTTCGGGTGATCCCTCTTGAGCATGTATGCTTCTGCTACTTGTTCTACATCAGACTTTCTTCCGCAAACGGCGAAACGCTTTGACTCGGTGAGTTTCGCGGCATTCCGACTTCGATGCCCCGGTTGCCGAAATTCAGTTGCCTTTGAATTTCGGGTGATCCCTCTTGAGCATGTATGCTTCTGCTACTTGTTCTACATCAGACTTTCTTCCGCAAACGGCGAAACGCTTTGACTCGGTGAGTTTCGCGGCATTCCGACTTCGATGCCCCGGTTGCCGAAATTCAGTTGCCTTTGAATTTCGGGTGATCCCTCTTGAGCATGTATGCTTCTGCTACTTGTTCTACATCATACTTTCTTCCGCAAACGGCGAAACGCTTTGACTCGGTGAGTTTCGCGGCATTCCGACTTCGATGCCCCGGTTGCCGAAATTCAGTTGCCTTTGAATTTCGGGTGATCCCTCTTGAGCATGTATGCTTCTGCTACTTGTTCTACATCAGACTTTCTTCCGCAAACGGCGAAACGCTTTGACTCGGTGAGTTTCGCGGCATTCCGACTTCGATGCCCCGGTTGCCGAAATTCAGTTGCCTTTGAATTTCGGGTGATCCCTCTTGAGCATGTATGCTTCTGCTACTTGTTCTACATCAGACTTTCTTCCGCAAACGGCGAAACGCTTTGACTCGGTGAGTTTCGCGGCATTCCGACTTCGATGCCCCGGTTGCCGAAATTCAGTTGCCTTTGAATTTCGGGTGATCCCTCTTGAGCATGTATGCTTCTGCTACTTGTTCTACATCAGACTTTCTTCCGCAAACGGCGAAACGCTTTGACTCGGTGAGTTTCGCGGCATTCCGACTTCGATGCCCCGGTTGCCGAAATTCAGTTGCCTTTGAATTTCGGGTGATCCCTCTTGAGCATGTATGCTTCTGCTACTTGTTCTACATCAGACTTTCTTCCGCAAACGGCGAAACGCTTTGACTCGGTGAGTTTCGCGGCATTCCGACTTCGATGCCCCGGTTGCCGAAATTCAGTTGCCTTTGAATTTCGGGTGATCCCTCTTGAGCATGTATGCTTCTGCTACTTGTTCTACATCAGACTTTCTTCCGCAAACGGCGAAACGCTTTGACTCGGTGAGTTTCGCGGCATTCCGACTTCGATGCCCCGGTTGCCGAAATTCAGTTGCCTTTGAATTTCGGGTGATCCCTCTTGAGCATGTATGCTTCTGCTACTTGTTCTACATCAGACTTTCTTCCGCAAACGGCGAAACGCTTTGACTCGGTGAGTTTCGCGGCATTCCGACTTCGATGCCCCGTTGCCGAAATTCAGTTGCCTTTGAATTTCGGGTGATCCCTCTTGAGCATGTATGCTTCTGCTACTTGTTCTACATCAGACTTTCTTCCGCAAACGGCGAAACGCTTTGACTCGGTGAGTTTCGCGGCATTCCGACTTCGATGCCCCGGTTGCCGAAATTCAGTTGCCTTTGAATTTCGGGTGATCCCTCTTGAGCATGTATGCTTCTGCTACTTGTTCTACATCAGACTTCTTCCGCAAACGGCGAAACGCTTTGACTCGGTGAGTTTCGCGGCATTCCGACTTCGATGCCCCGGTTGCCGAAATTCAGTTGCCTTTGAATTTCGGGTGATCCCTCTTGAGCATGTATGCTTCTGCTACTTGTTCTACATCAGACTTTCTTCCGCAAACGGCGAAACGCTTTGACTCGGTGAGTTTCGCGGCATTCCGACTTCGATGCCCCGGTTGCCGAAATTCAGTTGCCTTTGAATTTCGGGTGATCCCTCTTGAGCATGTATGCTTCTGCTACTTGTTCTACATCAGACTTTCTTCCGCAAACGGCGAAACGCTTTGACTCGGTGAGTTTCGCGGCATTCCGACTTCGATGCCCCGGTTGCCGAAATTCAGTTGCCTTTGAATTTCGGGTGATCCCTCTTGAGCATGTATGCTTCTGCTACTTGTTCTACATCAGACTTTCTTCCGCAAACGGCGAAACGCTTTGACTCGGTGAGTTTCGCGGCATTCCGACTTCGATGCCCCGGTTGCCGAAATTCAGTTGCCTTTGAATTTCGGGTGATCCCTCTTGAGCATGTATGCTTCTGCTACTTGTTCTACATCAGACTTTCTTCCGCAAACGGCGAAACGCTTTGACTCGGTGAGTTTCGCGGCATTCCGACTTCGATGCCCCGGTTGCCGAAATTCAGTTGCCTTTGAATTTCGGGTGATCCCTCTTGAGCATGTATGCTTCTGCTACTTGTTCTACATCAGACTTTCTTCCGCAAACGGCGAAACGCTTTGACTCGGTGAGTTTCGCGGCATTCCGACTTCGATGCCCCGGTTGCCGAAATTCAGTTGCCTTTGAATTTCGGGTGATCCCTCTTGAGCATGTATGCTTCTGCTACTTGTTCTACATCAGACTTTCTTCCGCAAACGGCGAAACGCTTTGACTCGGTGAGTTTCGCGGCATTCCGACTTCGATGCCCCGGTTGCCGAAATTCAGTTGCCTTTGAATTTCGGGTGATCCCTCTTGAGCATGTATGCTTCTGCTACTTGTTCTACATCAGACTTCTTCCGCAAACGGCGAAACGCTTTGACTCGGTGAGTTTCGCGGCATTCCGACTTCGATGCCCCGGTTGCCGAAATTCAGTTGCCTTTGAATTTCGGGTGATCCCTCTTGAGCATGTATGCTTCTGCTACTTGTTCTACATCAGACTTTCTTCCGCAAACGGCGAAACGCTTTGACTCGGTGAGTTTCGCGGCATTCCGACTTCGATGCCCCGGTTGCCGAAATTCAGTTGCCTTTGAATTTCGGGTGATCCCTCTTGAGCATGTATGCTTCTGCTACTTGTTCTACATCAGACTTTCTTCCGCAAACGGCGAAACGCTTTGACTCGGTGAGTTTCGCGGCATTCCGACTTCGATGCCCCGGTTGCCGAAATTCAGTTGCCTTTGAATTTCGGGTGATCCCTCTTGAGCATGTATGCTTCTGCTACTTGTTCTACATCAGACTTTCTTCCGCAAACGGCGAAACGCTTTGACTCGGTGAGTTTCGCGGCATTCCGACTTCGATGCCCCGGTTGCCGAAATTCAGTTGCCTTTGAATTTCGGGTGATCCCTCTTGAGCATGTATGCTTCTGCTACTTGTTCTACATCAGACTTTCTTCCGCAAACGGCGAAACGCTTTGACTCGGTGAGTTTCGCGGCATTCCGACTTCGATGCCCCGGTTGCCGAAATTCAGTTGCCTTTGAATTTCGGGTGATCCCTCTTGAGCATGTATGCTTCTGCTACTTGTTCTACATCAGACTTTCTTCCGCAAACGGCGAAACGCTTTGACTCGGTGAGTTTCGCGGCATTCCGACTTCGATGCCCCGTTGCCGAAATTCAGTTGCCTTTGAATTTCGGGTGATCCCTCTTGAGCATGTATGCTTCTGCTACTTGTTCTACATCAGACTTTCTTCCGCAAACGGCGAAACGCTTTGACTCGGTGAGTTTCGCGGCATTCCGACTTCGATGCCCCGGTTGCCGAAATTCAGTTGCCTTTGAATTTCGGGTGATCCCTCTTGAGCATGTATGCTTCTGCTACTTGTTCTACATCAGACTTTCTTCCGCAAACGGCGAAACGCTTTGACTCGGTGAGTTTCGCGGCATTCCGACTTCGATGCCCCGGTTGCCGAAATTCAGTTGCCTTTGAATTTCGGGTGATCCCTCTTGAGCATGTATGCTTCTGCTACTTGTTCTACATCAGACTTTCTTCCGCAAACGGCGAAACGCTTTGACTCGGTGAGTTTCGCGGCATTCCGACTTCGATGCCCCGGTTGCCGAAATTCAGTTGCCTTTGAATTTCGGGTGATCCCTCTTGAGCATGTATGCTTCTGCTACTTGTTCTACATCAGACTTTCTTCCGCAAACGGCGAAACGCTTTGACTCGGTGAGTTTCGCGGCATTCCGACTTCGATGCCCCGGTTGCCGAAATTCAGTTGCCTTTGAATTTCGGGTGATCCCTCTTGAGCATGTATGCTTCTGCTACTTGTTCTACATCAGACTTTCTTCCGCAAACGGCGAAACGCTTTGACTCGGTGAGTTTCGCGGCATTCCGACTTCGATGCCCCGGTTGCCGAAATTCAGTTGCCTTTGAATTTCGGGTGATCCCTCTTGAGCATGTATGCTTCTGCTACTTGTTCTACATCAGACTTTCTTCCGCAAACGGCGAAACGCTTTGACTCGGTGAGTTTCGCGGCATTCCGACTTCGATGCCCCGGTTGCCGAAATTCAGTTGCCTTTGAATTTCGGGTGATCCCTCTTGAGCATGTATGCTTCTGCTACTTGTTCTACATCAGACTTTCTTCCGCAAACGGCGAAACGCTTTGACTCGGTGAGTTTCGCGGCATTCCGACTTCGATGCCCCGGTTGCCGAAATTCAGTTGCCTTTGAATTTCGGGTGATCCCTCTTGAGCATGTATGCTTCTGCTACTTGTTCTACATCAGACTTTCTTCCGCAAACGGCGAAACGCTTTGACTCGGTGAGTTTCGCGGCATTCCGACTTCGATGCCCCGGTTGCCGAAATTCAGTTGCCTTTGAATTTCGGGTGATCCCTCTTGAGCATGTATGCTTCTGCTACTTGTTCTACATCAGACTTTCTTCCGCAAACGGCGAAACGCTTTGACTCGGTGAGTTTCGCGGCATTCCGACTTCGATGCCCCGGTTGCCGAAATTCAGTTGCCTTTGAATTTCGGGTGATCCCTCTTGAGCATGTATGCTTCTGCTACTTGTTCTACATCAGACTTTCTTCCGCAAACGGCGAAACGCTTTGACTCGGTGAGTTTCGCGGCATTCCGACTTCGATGCCCCGGTTGCCGAAATTCAGTTGCCTTTGAATTTCGGGTGATCCCTCTTGAGCATGTATGCTTCTGCTACTTGTTCTACATCAGACTTTCTTCCGCAAACGGCGAAACGCTTTGACTCGGTGAGTTTCGCGGCATTCCGACTTCGATGCCCCGGTTGCCGAAATTCAGTTGCCTTTGAATTTCGGGTGATCCCTCTTGAGCATGTATGCTTCTGCTACTTGTTCTACATCAGACTTTCTTCCGCAAACGGCGAAACGCTTTGACTCGGTGAGTTTCGCGGCATTCCGACTTCGATGCCCCGGTTGCCGAAATTCAGTTGCCTTTGAATTTCGGGTGATCCCTCTTGAGCATGTATGCTTCTGCTACTTGTTCTACATCAGACTTTCTTCCGCAAACGGCGAAACGCTTTGACTCGGTGAGTTTCGCGGCATTCCGACTTCGATGCCCCGGTTGCCGAAATTCAGTTGCCTTTGAATTTCGGGTGATCCCTCTTGAGCATGTATGCTTCTGCTACTTGTTCTACATCAGACTTTCTTCCGCAAACGGCGAAACGCTTTGACTCGGTGAGTTTCGCGGCATTCCGACTTCGATGCCCCGGTTGCCGAAATTCAGTTGCCTTTGAATTTCGGGTGATCCCTCTTGAGCATGTATGCTTCTGCTACTTGTTCTACATCAGACTTTCTTCCGCAAACGGCGAAACGCTTTGACTCGGTGAGTTTCGCGGCATTCCGACTTCGATGCCCCGGTTGCCGAAATTCAGTTGCCTTTGAATTTCGGGTGATCCCTCTTGAGCATGTATGCTTCTGCTACTTGTTCTACATCAGACTTTCTTCCGCAAACGGCGAAACGCTTTGACTCGGTGAGTTTCGCGGCATTCCGACTTCGATGCCCCGGTTGCCGAAATTCAGTTGCCTTTGAATTTCGGGTGATCCCTCTTGAGCATGTATGCTTCTGCTACTTGTTCTACATCAGACTTTCTTCCGCAAACGGCGAAACGCTTTGACTCGGTGAGTTTCGCGGCATTCCGACTTCGATGCCCCGGTTGCCGAAATTCAGTTGCCTTTGAATTTCGGGTGATCCCTCTTGAGCATGTATGCTTCTGCTACTTGTTCTACATCAGACTTTCTTCCGCAAACGGCGAAACGCTTTGACTCGGTGAGTTTCGCGGCATTCCGACTTCGATGCCCCGGTTGCCGAAATTCAGTTGCCTTTGAATTTCGGGTGATCCCTCTTGAGCATGTATGCTTCTGCTACTTGTTCTACATCAGACTTCTTCCGCAAACGGCGAAACGCTTTGACTCGGTGAGTTTCGCGGCATTCCGACTTCGATGCCCCGGTTGCCGAAATTCAGTTGCCTTTGAATTTCGGGTGATCCCTCTTGAGCATGTATGCTTCTGCTACTTGTTCTACATCAGACTTTCTTCCGCAAACGGCGAAACGCTTTGACTCGGTGAGTTTCGCGGCATTCCGACTTCGATGCCCCGGTTGCCGAAATTCAGTTGCCTTTGAATTTCGGGTGATCCCTCTTGAGCATGTATGCTTCTGCTACTTGTTCTACATCAGACTTCTCTTCCGCAAACGGCGAAACGCTTTGACTCGGTGAGTTTCGCGGCATTCCGACTTCGATGCCCCGGTTGCCGAAATTCAGTTGCCTTTGAATTTCGGGTGATCCCTCTTGAGCATGTATGCTTCTGCTACTTGTTCTACATCAGACTTCTTCCGCAAACGGCGAAACGCTTTGACTCGGTGAGTTTCGCGGCATTCCGACTTCGATGCCCCGGTTGCCGAAATTCAGTTGCCTTTGAATTTCGGGTGATCCCTCTTGAGCATGTATGCTTCTGCTACTTGTTCTACATCAGACTTCTTCCGCAAACGGCGAAACGCTTTGACTCGGTGAGTTTCGCGGCATTCCGACTTCGATGCCCGGTTGCCGAAATTCAGTTGCCTTTGAATTTCGGGTGATCCCTCTTGAGCATGTATGCTTCTGCTACTTGTTCTACATCAGACTTCTTCCGCAAACGGCGAAACGCTTTGACTCGGTGAGTTTCGCGGCATTCCGACTTCGATGCCCCGGTTGCCGAAATTCAGTTGCCTTTGAATTTCGGGTGATCCCTCTTGAGCATGTATGCTTCTGCTACTTGTTCTACATCAGACTTTCTTCCGCAAACGGCGAAACGCTTTGACTCGGTGAGTTTCGCGGCATTCCGACTTCGATGCCCCGGTTGCCGAAATTCAGTTGCCTTTGAATTTCGGGTGATCCCTCTTGAGCATGTATGCTTCTGCTACTTGTTCTACATCAGACTTTCTTCCGCAAACGGCGAAACGCTTTGACTCGGTGAGTTTCGCGGCATTCCGACTTCGATGCCCCGGTTGCCGAAATTCAGTTGCCTTTGAATTTCGGGTGATCCCTCTTGAGCATGTATGCTTCTGCTACTTGTTCTACATCAGACTTTCTTCCGCAAACGGCGAAACGCTTTGACTCGGTGAGTTTCGCGGCATTCCGACTTCGATGCCCCGGTTGCCGAAATTCAGTTGCCTTTGAATTTCGGGTGATCCCTCTTGAGCATGTATGCTTCTGCTACTTGTTCTACATCAGACTTTCTTCCGCAAACGGCGAAACGCTTTGACTCGGTGAGTTTCGCGGCATTCCGACTTCGATGCCCCGGTTGCCGAAATTCAGTTGCCTTTGAATTTCGGGTGATCCCTCTTGAGCATGTATGCTTCTGCTACTTGTTCTACATCAGACTTTCTTCCGCAAACGGCGAAACGCTTTGACTCGGTGAGTTTCGCGGCATTCCGACTTCGATGCCCCGGTTGCCGAAATTCAGTTGCCTTTGAATTTCGGGTGATCCCTCTTGAGCATGTATGCTTCTGCTACTTGTTCTACATCAGACTTTCTTCCGCAAACGGCGAAACGCTTTGACTCGGTGAGTTTCGCGGCATTCCGACTTCGATGCCCCGGTTGCCGAAATTCAGTTGCCTTTGAATTTCGGGTGATCCCTCTTGAGCATGTATGCTTCTGCTACTTGTTCTACATCAGACTTTCTTCCGCAAACGGCGAAACGCTTTGACTCGGTGAGTTTCGCGGCATTCCGACTTCGATGCCCCGGTTGCCGAAATTCAGTTGCCTTTGAATTTCGGGTGATCCCTCTTGAGCATGTATGCTTCTGCTACTTGTTCTACATCAGACTTTCTTCCGCAAACGGCGAAACGCTTTGACTCGGTGAGTTTCGCGGCATTCCGACTTCGATGCCCCGGTTGCCGAAATTCAGTTGCCTTTGAATTTCGGGTGATCCCTCTTGAGCATGTATGCTTCTGCTACTTGTTCTACATCAGACTTTCTTCCGCAAACGGCGAAACGCTTTGACTCGGTGAGTTTCGCGGCATTCCGACTTCGATGCCCCGGTTGCCGAAATTCAGTTGCCTTTGAATTTCGGGTGATCCCTCTTGAGCATGTATGCTTCTGCTACTTGTTCTACATCAGACTTTCTTCCGCAAACGGCGAAACGCTTTGACTCGGTGAGTTTCGCGGCATTCCGACTTCGATGCCCCGGTTGCCGAAATTCAGTTGCCTTTGAATTTCGGGTGATCCCTCTTGAGCATGTATGCTTCTGCTACTTGTTCTACATCAGACTTTCTTCCGCAAACGGCGAAACGCTTTGACTCGGTGAGTTTCGCGGCATTCCGACTTCGATGCCCCGGTTGCCGAAATTCAGTTGCCTTTGAATTTCGGGTGATCCCTCTTGAGCATGTATGCTTCTGCTACTTGTTCTACATCAGACTTTCTTCCGCAAACGGCGAAACGCTTTGACTCGGTGAGTTTCGCGGCATTCCGACTTCGATGCCCCGGTTGCCGAAATTCAGTTGCCTTTGAATTTCGGGTGATCCCTCTTGAGCATGTATGCTTCTGCTACTTGTTCTACATCAGACTTTCTTCCGCAAACGGCGAAACGCTTTGACTCGGTGAGTTTCGCGGCATTCCGACTTCGATGCCCCGGTTGCCGAAATTCAGTTGCCTTTGAATTTCGGGTGATCCCTCTTGAGCATGTATGCTTCTGCTACTTGTTCTACATCAGACTTTCTTCCGCAAACGGCGAAACGCTTTGACTCGGTGAGTTTCGCGGCATTCCGACTTCGATGCCCCGGTTGCCGAAATTCAGTTGCCTTTGAATTTCGGGTGATCCCTCTTGAGCATGTATGCTTCTGCTACTTGTTCTACATCAGACTTCTTCCGCAAACGGCGAAACGCTTTGACTCGGTGAGTTTCGCGGCATTCCGACTTCGATGCCCCGGTTGCCGAAATTCAGTTGCCTTTGAATTTCGGGTGATCCCTCTTGAGCATGTATGCTTCTGCTACTTGTTCTACATCAGACTTTCTTCCGCAAACGGCGAAACGCTTTGACTCGGTGAGTTTCGCGGCATTCCGACTTCGATGCCCCGGTTGCCGAAATTCAGTTGCCTTTGAATTTCGGGTGATCCCTCTTGAGCATGTATGCTTCTGCTACTTGTTCTACATCAGACTTTCTTCCGCAAACGGCGAAACGCTTTGACTCGGTGAGTTTCGCGGCATTCCGACTTCGATGCCCCGGTTGCCGAAATTCAGTTGCCTTTGAATTTCGGGTGATCCCTCTTGAGCATGTATGCTTCTGCTACTTGTTCTACATCAGACTTCTTCCGCAAACGGCGAAACGCTTTGACTCGGTGAGTTTCGCGGCATTCCGACTTCGATGCCCCGGTTGCCGAAATTCAGTTGCCTTTGAATTTCGGGTGATCCCTCTTGAGCATGTATGCTTCTGCTACTTGTTCTACATCAGACTTTCTTCCGCAAACGGCGAAACGCTTTGACTCGGTGAGTTTCGCGGCATTCCGACTTCGATGCCCCGGTTGCCGAAATTCAGTTGCCTTTGAATTTCGGGTGATCCCTCTTGAGCATGTATGCTTCTGCTACTTGTTCTACATCAGACTTTCTTCCGCAAACGGCGAAACGCTTTGACTCGGTGAGTTTCGCGGCATTCCGACTTCGATGCCCCGGTTGCCGAAATTCAGTTGCCTTTGAATTTCGGGTGATCCCTCTTGAGCATGTATGCTTCTGCTACTTGTTCTACATCAGACTTTCTTCCGCAAACGGCGAAACGCTTTGACTCGGTGAGTTTCGCGGCATTCCGACTTCGATGCCCCGGTTGCCGAAATTCAGTTGCCTTTGAATTTCGGGTGATCCCTCTTGAGCATGTATGCTTCTGCTACTTGTTCTACATCAGACTTCTTCCGCAAACGGCGAAACGCTTTGACTCGGTGAGTTTCGCGGCATTCCGACTTCGATGCCCCGGTTGCCGAAATTCAGTTGCCTTTGAATTTCGGGTGATCCCTCTTGAGCATGTATGCTTCTGCTACTTGTTCTACATCAGACTTTCTTCCGCAAACGGCGAAACGCTTTGACTCGGTGAGTTTCGCGGCATTCCGACTTCGATGCCCCGGTTGCCGAAATTCAGTTGCCTTTGAATTTCGGGTGATCCCTCTTGAGCATGTATGCTTCTGCTACTTGTTCTACATCAGACTTTCTTCCGCAAACGGCGAAACGCTTTGACTCGGTGAGTTTCGCGGCATTCCGACTTCGATGCCCCGGTTGCCGAAATTCAGTTGCCTTTGAATTTCGGGTGATCCCTCTTGAGCATGTATGCTTCTGCTACTTGTTCTACATCAGACTTTCTTCCGCAAACGGCGAAACGCTTTGACTCGGTGAGTTTCGCGGCATTCCGACTTCGATGCCCCGGTTGCCGAAATTCAGTTGCCTTTGAATTTCGGGTGATCCCTCTTGAGCATGTATGCTTCTGCTACTTGTTCTACATCAGACTTTCTTCCGCAAACGGCGAAACGCTTTGACTCGGTGAGTTTCGCGGCATTCCGACTTCGATGCCCCGGTTGCCGAAATTCAGTTGCCTTTGAATTTCGGGTGATCCCTCTTGAGCATGTATGCTTCTGCTACTTGTTCTACATCAGACTTTCTTCCGCAAACGGCGAAACGCTTTGACTCGGTGAGTTTCGCGGCATTCCGACTTCGATGCCCCGGTTGCCGAAATTCAGTTGCCTTTGAATTTCGGGTGATCCCTCTTGAGCATGTATGCTTCTGCTACTTGTTCTACATCAGACTTTCTTCCGCAAACGGCGAAACGCTTTGACTCGGTGAGTTTCGCGGCATTCCGACTTCGATGCCCCGGTTGCCGAAATTCAGTTGCCTTTGAATTTCGGGTGATCCCTCTTGAGCATGTATGCTTCTGCTACTTGTTCTACATCAGACTTCTTCCGCAAACGGCGAAACGCTTTGACTCGGTGAGTTTCGCGGCATTCCGACTTCGATGCCCCGGTTGCCGAAATTCAGTTGCCTTTGAATTTCGGGTGATCCCTCTTGAGCATGTATGCTTCTGCTACTTGTTCTACATCAGACTTTCTTCCGCAAACGGCGAAACGCTTTGACTCGGTGAGTTTCGCGGCATTCCGACTTCGATGCCCCGGTTGCCGAAATTCAGTTGCCTTTGAATTTCGGGTGATCCCTCTTGAGCATGTATGCTTCTGCTACTTGTTCTACATCAGACTTTCTTCCGCAAACGGCGAAACGCTTTGACTCGGTGAGTTTCGCGGCATTCCGACTTCGATGCCCCGGTTGCCGAAATTCAGTTGCCTTTGAATTTCGGGTGATCCCTCTTGAGCATGTATGCTTCTGCTACTTGTTCTACATCAGACTTTCTTCCGCAAACGGCGAAACGCTTTGACTCGGTGAGTTTCGCGGCATTCCGACTTCGATGCCCCGGTTGCCGAAATTCAGTTGCCTTTGAATTTCGGGTGATCCCTCTTGAGCATGTATGCTTCTGCTACTTGTTCTACATCAGACTTTCTTCCGCAAACGGCGAAACGCTTTGACTCGGTGAGTTTCGCGGCATTCCGACTTCGATGCCCCGGTTGCCGAAATTCAGTTGCCTTTGAATTTCGGGTGATCCCTCTTGAGCATGTATGCTTCTGCTACTTGTTCTACATCAGACTTTCTTCCGCAAACGGCGAAACGCTTTGACTCGGTGAGTTTCGCGGCATTCCGACTTCGATGCCCCGGTTGCCGAAATTCAGTTGCCTTTGAATTTCGGGTGATCCCTCTTGAGCATGTATGCTTCTGCTACTTGTTCTACATCAGACTTCTTCCGCAAACGGCGAAACGCTTTGACTCGGTGAGTTTCGCGGCATTCCGACTTCGATGCCCCGGTTGCCGAAATTCAGTTGCCTTTGAATTTCGGGTGATCCCTCTTGAGCATGTATGCTTCTGCTACTTGTTCTACATCAGACTTTCTTCCGCAAACGGCGAAACGCTTTGACTCGGTGAGTTTCGCGGCATTCCGACTTCGATGCCCCGGTTGCCGAAATTCAGTTGCCTTTGAATTTCGGGTGATCCCTCTTGAGCATGTATGCTTCTGCTACTTGTTCTACATCAGACTTTCTTCCGCAAACGGCGAAACGCTTTGACTCGGTGAGTTTCGCGGCATTCCGACTTCGATGCCCCGGTTGCCGAAATTCAGTTGCCTTTGAATTTCGGGTGATCCCTCTTGAGCATGTATGCTTCTGCTACTTGTTCTACATCATACTTTCTTCCGCAAACGGCGAAACGCTTTGACTCGGTGAGTTTCGCGGCATTCCGACTTCGATGCCCCGGTTGCCGAAATTCAGTTGCCTTTGAATTTCGGGTGATCCCTCTTGAGCATGTATGCTTCTGCTACTTGTTCTACATCATACTTTCTTCCGCAAACGGCGAAACGCTTTGACTCGGTGAGTTTCGCGGCATTCCGACTTCGATGCCCCGGTTGCCGAAATTCAGTTGCCTTTGAATTTCGGGTGATCCCTCTTGAGCATGTATGCTTCTGCTACTTGTTCTACATCATACTTTCTTCCGCAAACGGCGAAACGCTTTGACTCGGTGAGTTTCGCGGCATTCCGACTTCGATGCCCCGGTTGCCGAAATTCAGTTGCCTTTGAATTTCGGGTGATCCCTCTTGAGCATGTATGCTTCTGCTACTTGTTCTACATCAGACTTTCTTCCGCAAACGGCGAAACGCTTTGACTCGGTGAGTTTCGCGGCATTCCGACTTCGATGCCCCGGTTGCCGAAATTCAGTTGCCTTTGAATTTCGGGTGATCCCTCTTGAGCATGTATGCTTCTGCTACTTGTTCTACATCAGACTTTCTTCCGCAAACGGCGAAACGCTTTGACTCGGTGAGTTTCGCGGCATTCCGACTTCGATGCCCCGGTTGCCGAAATTCAGTTGCCTTTGAATTTCGGGTGATCCCTCTTGAGCATGTATGCTTCTGCTACTTGTTCTACATCAGACTTCTTCCGCAAACGGCGAAACGCTTTGACTCGGTGAGTTTCGCGGCATTCCGACTTCGATGCCCCGGTTGCCGAAATTCAGTTGCCTTTGAATTTCGGGTGATCCCTCTTGAGCATGTATGCTTCTGCTACTTGTTCTACATCATACTTTCTTCCGCAAACGGCGAAACGCTTTGACTCGGTGAGTTTCGCGGCATTCCGACTTCGATGCCCCGGTTGCCGAAATTCAGTTGCCTTTGAATTTCGGGTGATCCCTCTTGAGCATGTATGCTTCTGCTACTTGTTCTACATCATACTTTCTTCCGCAAACGGCGAAACGCTTTGACTCGGTGAGTTTCGCGGCATTCCGACTTCGATGCCCCGGTTGCCGAAATTCAGTTGCCTTTGAATTTCGGGTGATCCCTCTTGAGCATGTATGCTTCTGCTACTTGTTCTACATCAGACTTTCTTCCGCAAACGGCGAAACGCTTTGACTCGGTGAGTTTCGCGGCATTCCGACTTCGATGCCCCGGTTGCCGAAATTCAGTTGCCTTTGAATTTCGGGTGATCCCTCTTGAGCATGTATGCTTCTGCTACTTGTTCTACATCATACTTTCTTCCGCAAACGGCGAAACGCTTTGACTCGGTGAGTTTCGCGGCATTCCGACTTCGATGCCCCGGTTGCCGAAATTCAGTTGCCTTTGAATTTCGGGTGATCCCTCTTGAGCATGTATGCTTCTGCTACTTGTTCTACATCAGACTTTCTTCCGCAAACGGCGAAACGCTTTGACTCGGTGAGTTTCGCGGCATTCCGACTTCGATGCCCCGGTTGCCGAAATTCAGTTGCCTTTGAATTTCGGGTGATCCCTCTTGAGCATGTATGCTTCTGCTACTTGTTCTACATCAGACTTTCTTCCGCAAACGGCGAAACGCTTTGACTCGGTGAGTTTCGCGGCATTCCGACTTCGATGCCCCGGTTGCCGAAATTCAGTTGCCTTTGAATTTCGGGTGATCCCTCTTGAGCATGTATGCTTCTGCTACTTGTTCTACATCAGACTTTCTTCCGCAAACGGCGAAACGCTTTGACTCGGTGAGTTTCGCGGCATTCCGACTTCGATGCCCCGGTTGCCGAAATTCAGTTGCCTTTGAATTTCGGGTGATCCCTCTTGAGCATGTATGCTTCTGCTACTTGTTCTACATCAGACTTTCTTCCGCAAACGGCGAAACGCTTTGACTCGGTGAGTTTCGCGGCATTCCGACTTCGATGCCCCGGTTGCCGAAATTCAGTTGCCTTTGAATTTCGGGTGATCCCTCTTGAGCATGTATGCTTCTGCTACTTGTTCTACATCAGACTTTCTTCCGCAAACGGCGAAACGCTTTGACTCGGTGAGTTTCGCGGCATTCCGACTTCGATGCCCCGGTTGCCGAAATTCAGTTGCCTTTGAATTTCGGGTGATCCCTCTTGAGCATGTATGCTTCTGCTACTTGTTCTACATCAGACTTTCTTCCGCAAACGGCGAAACGCTTTGACTCGGTGAGTTTCGCGGCATTCCGACTTCGATGCCCCGGTTGCCGAAATTCAGTTGCCTTTGAATTTCGGGTGATCCCTCTTGAGCATGTATGCTTCTGCTACTTGTTCTACATCATACTTTCTTCCGCAAACGGCGAAACGCTTTGACTCGGTGAGTTTCGCGGCATTCCGACTTCGATGCCCCGGTTGCCGAAATTCAGTTGCCTTTGAATTTCGGGTGATCCCTCTTGAGCATGTATGCTTCTGCTACTTGTTCTACATCAGACTTTCTTCCGCAAACGGCGAAACGCTTTGACTCGGTGAGTTTCGCGGCATTCCGACTTCGATGCCCCGGTTGCCGAAATTCAGTTGCCTTTGAATTTCGGGTGATCCCTCTTGAGCATGTATGCTTCTGCTACTTGTTCTACATCAGACTTCTTCCGCAAACGGCGAAACGCTTTGACTCGGTGAGTTTCGCGGCATTCCGACTTCGATGCCCCGGTTGCCGAAATTCAGTTGCCTTTGAATTTCGGGTGATCCCTCTTGAGCATGTATGCTTCTGCTACTTGTTCTACATCAGACTTTCTTCCGCAAACGGCGAAACGCTTTGACTCGGTGAGTTTCGCGGCATTCCGACTTCGATGCCCCGGTTGCCGAAATTCAGTTGCCTTTGAATTTCGGGTGATCCCTCTTGAGCATGTATGCTTCTGCTACTTGTTCTACATCATACTTTCTTCCGCAAACGGCGAAACGCTTTGACTCGGTGAGTTTCGCGGCATTCCGACTTCGATGCCCCGGTTGCCGAAATTCAGTTGCCTTTGAATTTCGGGTGATCCCTCTTGAGCATGTATGCTTCTGCTACTTGTTCTACATCATACTTTCTTCCGCAAACGGCGAAACGCTTTGACTCGGTGAGTTTCGCGGCATTCCGACTTCGATGCCCCGGTTGCCGAAATTCAGTTGCCTTTGAATTTCGGGTGATCCCTCTTGAGCATGTATGCTTCTGCTACTTGTTCTACATCATACTTTCTTCCGCAAACGGCGAAACGCTTTGACTCGGTGAGTTTCGCGGCATTCCGACTTCGATGCCCCGGTTGCCGAAATTCAGTTGCCTTTGAATTTCGGGTGATCCCTCTTGAGCATGTATGCTTCTGCTACTTGTTCTACATCATACTTTCTTCCGCAAACGGCGAAACGCTTTGACTCGGTGAGTTTCGCGGCATTCCGACTTCGATGCCCCGGTTGCCGAAATTCAGTTGCCTTTGAATTTCGGGTGATCCCTCTTGAGCATGTATGCTTCTGCTACTTGTTCTACATCATACTTTCTTCCGCAAACGGCGAAACGCTTTGACTCGGTGAGTTTCGCGGCATTCCGACTTCGATGCCCCGGTTGCCGAAATTCAGTTGCCTTTGAATTTCGGGTGATCCCTCTTGAGCATGTATGCTTCTGCTACTTGTTCTACATCATACTTCTTCCGCAAACGGCGAAACGCTTTGACTCGGTGAGTTTCGCGGCATTCCGACTTCGATGCCCCGGTTGCCGAAATTCAGTTGCCTTTGAATTTCGGGTGATCCCTCTTGAGCATGTATGCTTCTGCTACTTGTTCTACATCAGACTTTCTTCCGCAAACGGCGAAACGCTTTGACTCGGTGAGTTTCGCGGCATTCCGACTTCGATGCCCCGGTTGCCGAAATTCAGTTGCCTTTGAATTTCGGGTGATCCCTCTTGAGCATGTATGCTTCTGCTACTTGTTCTACATCATACTTTCTTCCGCAAACGGCGAAACGCTTTGACTCGGTGAGTTTCGCGGCATTCCGACTTCGATGCCCCGGTTGCCGAAATTCAGTTGCCTTTGAATTTCGGGTGATCCCTCTTGAGCATGTATGCTTCTGCTACTTGTTCTACATCAGACTTCTTCCGCAAACGGCGAAACGCTTTGACTCGGTGAGTTTCGCGGCATTCCGACTTCGATGCCCCGGTTGCCGAAATTCAGTTGCCTTTGAATTTCGGGTGATCCCTCTTGAGCATGTATGCTTCTGCTACTTGTTCTACATCAGACTTCTTCCGCAAACGGCGAAACGCTTTGACTCGGTGAGTTTCGCGGCATTCCGACTTCGATGCCCCGGTTGCCGAAATTCAGTTGCCTTTGAATTTCGGGTGATCCCTCTTGAGCATGTATGCTTCTGCTACTTGTTCTACATCAGACTTTCTTCCGCAAACGGCGAAACGCTTTGACTCGGTGAGTTTCGCGGCATTCCGACTTCGATGCCCCGGTTGCCGAAATTCAGTTGCCTTTGAATTTCGGGTGATCCCTCTTGAGCATGTATGCTTCTGCTACTTGTTCTACATCATACTTTCTTCCGCAAACGGCGAAACGCTTTGACTCGGTGAGTTTCGCGGCATTCCGACTTCGATGCCCCGGTTGCCGAAATTCAGTTGCCTTTGAATTTCGGGTGATCCCTCTTGAGCATGTATGCTTCTGCTACTTGTTCTACATCATACTTTCTTCCGCAAACGGCGAAACGCTTTGACTCGGTGAGTTTCGCGGCATTCCGACTTCGATGCCCCGGTTGCCGAAATTCAGTTGCCTTTGAATTTCGGGTGATCCCTCTTGAGCATGTATGCTTCTGCTACTTGTTCTACATCATACTTTCTTCCGCAAACGGCGAAACGCTTTGACTCGGTGAGTTTCGCGGCATTCCGACTTCGATGCCCCGGTTGCCGAAATTCAGTTGCCTTTGAATTTCGGGTGATCCCTCTTGAGCATGTATGCTTCTGCTACTTGTTCTACATCATACTTTCTTCCGCAAACGGCGAAACGCTTTGACTCGGTGAGTTTCGCGGCATTCCGACTTCGATGCCCCGGTTGCCGAAATTCAGTTGCCTTTGAATTTCGGGTGATCCCTCTTGAGCATGTATGCTTCTGCTACTTGTTCTACATCAGACTTTCTTCCGCAAACGGCGAAACGCTTTGACTCGGTGAGTTTCGCGGCATTCCGACTTCGATGCCCCGGTTGCCGAAATTCAGTTGCCTTTGAATTTCGGGTGATCCCTCTTGAGCATGTATGCTTCTGCTACTTGTTCTACATCATACTTTCTTCCGCAAACGGCGAAACGCTTTGACTCGGTGAGTTTCGCGGCATTCCGACTTCGATGCCCCGGTTGCCGAAATTCAGTTGCCTTTGAATTTCGGGTGATCCCTCTTGAGCATGTATGCTTCTGCTACTTGTTCTACATCATACTTTCTTCCGCAAACGGCGAAACGCTTTGACTCGGTGAGTTTCGCGGCATTCCGACTTCGATGCCCCGGTTGCCGAAATTCAGTTGCCTTTGAATTTCGGGTGATCCCTCTTGAGCATGTATGCTTCTGCTACTTGTTCTACATCATACTTTCTTCCGCAAACGGCGAAACGCTTTGACTCGGTGAGTTTCGCGGCATTCCGACTTCGATGCCCCGGTTGCCGAAATTCAGTTGCCTTTGAATTTCGGGTGATCCCTCTTGAGCATGTATGCTTCTGCTACTTGTTCTACATCATACTTTCTTCCGCAAACGGCGAAACGCTTTGACTCGGTGAGTTTCGCGGCATTCCGACTTCGATGCCCCGGTTGCCGAAATTCAGTTGCCTTTGAATTTCGGGTGATCCCTCTTGAGCATGTATGCTTCTGCTACTTGTTCTACATCATACTTCTTCCGCAAACGGCGAAACGCTTTGACTCGGTGAGTTTCGCGGCATTCCGACTTCGATGCCCCGGTTGCCGAAATTCAGTTGCCTTTGAATTTCGGGTGATCCCTCTTGAGCATGTATGCTTCTGCTACTTGTTCTACATCAGACTTCTTCCGCAAACGGCGAAACGCTTTGACTCGGTGAGTTTCGCGGCATTCCGACTTCGATGCCCCGGTTGCCGAAATTCAGTTGCCTTTGAATTTCGGGTGATCCCTCTTGAGCATGTATGCTTCTGCTACTTGTTCTACATCATACTTTCTTCCGCAAACGGCGAAACGCTTTGACTCGGTGAGTTTCGCGGCATTCCGACTTCGATGCCCCGGTTGCCGAAATTCAGTTGCCTTTGAATTTCGGGTGATCCCTCTTGAGCATGTATGCTTCTGCTACTTGTTCTACATCATACTTTCTTCCGCAAACGGCGAAACGCTTTGACTCGGTGAGTTTCGCGGCATTCCGACTTCGATGCCCCGGTTGCCGAAATTCAGTTGCCTTTGAATTTCGGGTGATCCCTCTTGAGCATGTATGCTTCTGCTACTTGTTCTACATCATACTTCTTCCGCAAACGGCGAAACGCTTTGACTCGGTGAGTTTCGCGGCATTCCGACTTCGATGCCCCGGTTGCCGAAATTCAGTTGCCTTTGAATTTCGGGTGATCCCTCTTGAGCATGTATGCTTCTGCTACTTGTTCTACATCATACTTTCTTCCGCAAACGGCGAAACGCTTTGACTCGGTGAGTTTCGCGGCATTCCGACTTCGATGCCCCGGTTGCCGAAATTCAGTTGCCTTTGAATTTCGGGTGATCCCTCTTGAGCATGTATGCTTCTGCTACTTGTTCTACATCATACTTTCTTCCGCAAACGGCGAAACGCTTTGACTCGGTGAGTTTCGCGGCATTCCGACTTCGATGCCCCGGTTGCCGAAATTCAGTTGCCTTTGAATTTCGGGTGATCCCTCTTGAGCATGTATGCTTCTGCTACTTGTTCTACATCATACTTTCTTCCGCAAACGGCGAAACGCTTTGACTCGGTGAGTTTCGCGGCATTCCGACTTCGATGCCCCGGTTGCCGAAATTCAGTTGCCTTTGAATTTCGGGTGATCCCTCTTGAGCATGTATGCTTCTGCTACTTGTTCTACATCATACTTTCTTCCGCAAACGGCGAAACGCTTTGACTCGGTGAGTTTCGCGGCATTCCGACTTCGATGCCCGGTTGCCGAAATTCAGTTGCCTTTGAATTTCGGGTGATCCCTCTTGAGCATGTATGCTTCTGCTACTTGTTCTACATCATACTTTCTTCCGCAAACGGCGAAACGCTTTGACTCGGTGAGTTTCGCGGCATTCCGACTTCGATGCCCCGGTTGCCGAAATTCAGTTGCCTTTGAATTTCGGGTGATCCCTCTTGAGCATGTATGCTTCTGCTACTTGTTCTACATCATACTTTCTTCCGCAAACGGCGAAACGCTTTGACTCGGTGAGTTTCGCGGCATTCCGACTTCGATGCCCCGGTTGCCGAAATTCAGTTGCCTTTGAATTTCGGGTGATCCCTCTTGAGCATGTATGCTTCTGCTACTTGTTCTACATCATACTTTCTTCCGCAAACGGCGAAACGCTTTGACTCGGTGAGTTTCGCGGCATTCCGACTTCGATGCCCCGGTTGCCGAAATTCAGTTGCCTTTGAATTTCGGGTGATCCCTCTTGAGCATGTATGCTTCTGCTACTTGTTCTACATCATACTTTCTTCCGCAAACGGCGAAACGCTTTGACTCGGTGAGTTTCGCGGCATTCCGACTTCGATGCCCCGGTTGCCGAAATTCAGTTGCCTTTGAATTTCGGGTGATCCCTCTTGAGCATGTATGCTTCTGCTACTTGTTCTACATCACACTTTCTTCCGCAAACGGCGAAACGCTTTGACTCGGTGAGTTTCGCGGCATTCCGACTTCGATGCCCCGGTTGCCGAAATTCAGTTGCCTTTGAATTTCGGGTGATCCCTCTTGAGCATGTATGCTTCTGCTACTTGTTCTACATCATACTTTCTTCCGCAAACGGCGAAACGCTTTGACTCGGTGAGTTTCGCGGCATTCCGACTTCGATGCCCCGGTTGCCGAAATTCAGTTGCCTTTGAATTTCGGGTGATCCCTCTTGAGCATGTATGCTTCTGCTACTTGTTCTACATCATACTTTCTTCCGCAAACGGCGAAACGCTTTGACTCGGTGAGTTTCGCGGCATTCCGACTTCGATGCCCCGGTTGCCGAAATTCAGTTGCCTTTGAATTTCGGGTGATCCCTCTTGAGCATGTATGCTTCTGCTACTTGTTCTACATCATACTTTCTTCCGCAAACGGCGAAACGCTTTGACTCGGTGAGTTTCGCGGCATTCCGACTTCGATGCCCCGGTTGCCGAAATTCAGTTGCCTTTGAATTTCGGGTGATCCCTCTTGAGCATGTATGCTTCTGCTACTTGTTCTACATCATACTTTCTTCCGCAAACGGCGAAACGCTTTGACTCGGTGAGTTTCGCGGCATTCCGACTTCGATGCCCGGTTGCCGAAATTCAGTTGCCTTTGAATTTCGGGTGATCCCTCTTGAGCATGTATGCTTCTGCTACTTGTTCTACATCATACTTTCTTCCGCAAACGGCGAAACGCTTTGACTCGGTGAGTTTCGCGGCATTCCGACTTCGATGCCCCGGTTGCCGAAATTCAGTTGCCTTTGAATTTCGGGTGATCCCTCTTGAGCATGTATGCTTCTGCTACTTGTTCTACATCATACTTTCTTCCGCAAACGGCGAAACGCTTTGACTCGGTGAGTTTCGCGGCATTCCGACTTCGATGCCCCGGTTGCCGAAATTCAGTTGCCTTTGAATTTCGGGTGATCCCTCTTGAGCATGTATGCTTCTGCTACTTGTTCTACATCATACTTTCTTCCGCAAACGGCGAAACGCTTTGACTCGGTGAGTTTCGCGGCATTCCGACTTCGATGCCCCGGTTGCCGAAATTCAGTTGCCTTTGAATTTCGGGTGATCCCTCTTGAGCATGTATGCTTCTGCTACTTGTTCTACATCATACTTTCTTCCGCAAACGGCGAAACGCTTTGACTCGGTGAGTTTCGCGGCATTCCGACTTCGATGCCCCGGTTGCCGAAATTCAGTTGCCTTTGAATTTCGGGTGATCCCTCTTGAGCATGTATGCTTCTGCTACTTGTTCTACATCATACTTTCTTCCGCAAACGGCGAAACGCTTTGACTCGGTGAGTTTCGCGGCATTCCGACTTCGATGCCCCGGTTGCCGAAATTCAGTTGCCTTTGAATTTCGGGTGATCCCTCTTGAGCATGTATGCTTCTGCTACTTGTTCTACATCATACTTTCTTCCGCAAACGGCGAAACGCTTTGACTCGGTGAGTTTCGCGGCATTCCGACTTCGATGCCCCGGTTGCCGAAATTCAGTTGCCTTTGAATTTCGGGTGATCCCTCTTGAGCATGTATGCTTCTGCTACTTGTTCTACATCATACTTTCTTCCGCAAACGGCGAAACGCTTTGACTCGGTGAGTTTCGCGGCATTCCGACTTCGATGCCCCGGTTGCCGAAATTCAGTTGCCTTTGAATTTCGGTGATCCCTCTTGAGCATGTATGCTTCTGCTACTTGTTCTACATCATACTTCTTCCGCAAACGGCGAAACGCTTTGACTCGGTGAGTTTCGCGGCATTCCGACTTCGATGCCCCGGTTGCCGAAATTCAGTTGCCTTTGAATTTCGGGTGATCCCTCTTGAGCATGTATGCTTCTGCTACTTGTTCTACATCATACTTTCTTCCGCAAACGGCGAAACGCTTTGACTCGGTGAGTTTCGCGGCATTCCGACTTCGATGCCCGGTTGCCGAAATTCAGTTGCCTTTGAATTTCGGGTGATCCCTCTTGAGCATGTATGCTTCTGCTACTTGTTCTACATCATACTTTCTTCCGCAAACGGCGAAACGCTTTGACTCGGTGAGTTTCGCGGCATTCCGACTTCGATGCCCCGGTTGCCGAAATTCAGTTGCCTTTGAATTTCGGGTGATCCCTCTTGAGCATGTATGCTTCTGCTACTTGTTCTACATCATACTTTCTTCCGCAAACGGCGAAACGCTTTGACTCGGTGAGTTTCGCGGCATTCCGACTTCGATGCCCCGGTTGCCGAAATTCAGTTGCCTTTGAATTTCGGGTGATCCCTCTTGAGCATGTATGCTTCTGCTACTTGTTCTACATCATACTTTCTTCCGCAAACGGCGAAACGCTTTGACTCGGTGAGTTTCGCGGCATTCCGACTTCGATGCCCCGGTTGCCGAAATTCAGTTGCCTTTGAATTTCGGGTGATCCCTCTTGAGCATGTATGCTTCTGCTACTTGTTCTACATCATACTTTCTTCCGCAAACGGCGAAACGCTTTGACTCGGTGAGTTTCGCGGCATTCCGACTTCGATGCCCCGGTTGCCGAAATTCAGTTGCCTTTGAATTTCGGGTGATCCCTCTTGAGCATGTATGCTTCTGCTACTTGTTCTACATCATACTTCTTCCGCAAACGGCCAAACGCTTTGAATCGGTGAGTTTCGCGGCATTCCGACTTCGATGCCCCGGTTGCCGAAATTCAGTTGCCTTTGAATTTCGGGTGATCCCTCTTGGGCATGTATGCTTCTCCTACTTGTTCTACTTTATACTTCTTCCGTAAACGGCGAAACGCTTTGACTCGGTGAGTTTCGCGGCATTCCGACTTCGATGCCCCGGTTGCCGAAATTCAGTTGCCTTTGCATTTCGGGTGATCCCTCTTGAGCATGTATGCTTCTGCTACTTGTTCTACATCATACTTTCTTCCGCAAACGGCGAAACGCTTTGACTCGGTGAGTTTCGCGGCATTCCGACTTCGATGCCCCGGTTGCCGAAATTCAGTTGCCTTTGAATTTCGGGTGATCCCTCTTGAGCATGTATGCTTCTGCTACTTGTTCTACTTGAGACTTCTTCCGCAAACGGCGAAACGCTTTGACTCGGTGAGTTTCGAGGCTTTCCGACTTAGATGTCCCGGTTACTGAAATTCAGTTGCCTTTGAATTTCGGGTGATCCCTCTTCAGCATGTACGCTTCTGCTACTTGTTCTACATCATACTTCTTCCGCAAACGGCGAAACGCTTTGACTCGGTGAGTTTCGAGGCATTCCGACTTCGATGCCCCGGTTGCCGAAATTCAGTTGCCTTTGAACTTCGGGTGATCCCTCTAGAGAATGTATGCTTCTGTTACTTGTTCTACATCATACTTTCTTTCGCAAACGGCGAAACGCTTTGACTCGGTGAGTTTCGAGGCTTTCCGACTTCGATGACCCGTTTGCCGAAATTCAGTTGCCTTTGAATTTCGGGTGATCCCTCTTGAGCATGTATGCTTCTGCTGCTTGTTCTACATCATACTTTCTTCCGCAAACGGCGAAACGCTTTGACTCGGTGAGTTTCGAGGCATTCCGACTTCGATGGCCAGGTGGCCACATTTCAGTTGCCTTTGAATTTCGGGTGATCCCTCTTGAGCATGTATGCTTCTGCTACTTGTTCTACATCATACTTTTCTCCGCAAACGGCGAAACGCTTTGACTCGGTAACTTTCGAGGCATTCCGACTTCGATGCCCCGGTTGCCGAAATTTAGTTGCCTTTGAATTTCAGGTGATCCCTCTGGAGCATGTATGCTTCTGCTACTTGTTCTACATCATACTTTCTTTCGCAAACGGCGAAACGCTTTGACTCGGTGAGTTTCGAGGCTTTCCGACTTCGATGACCCGTTTGCCGAAATTCAGTTGCCTTTGAATTTCGGGTGATCCCTCTTGGACATGTATGCCCCCTTGTGACTATCTACTTGTTCTACATCAACTTCCTTCCGCAAACAGCGAAACGCTTTGACTCGGTGAGTTTCGCGGCATTCCGACTTCGATGCCCCGGTTGCCGAATTCAGTTGCCTTTGAATTTCGGGTGATCCCTCTGAGCATGTATGCTTCTGCTACTTGTTCTACATCCTAACTTTCTTCCGCAAACGGCGAAACGCTTTGACTCGGTGAGTTCGCGCATTCCGACC
>CM055362.1:22532297-22548147 GCA_029228515.1 Populus alba x Populus x berolinensis | reverse complement strand
CGCAACCGGGCATTGAAGTCGGAATGCCTCGAAACTCACCGAGTCAAAGCGTTTCGACGTGCGGAAGAAAGTATGATGTAGAACAAGTAGCAGAGGCATACATGCTCAAGAGGGATCACCCGAAATTCAAAGGCAACTGAATTTCGGCAACCGGGCATCGAAGTCGGAATGCCGCGAAACTCACCGAGTCAAAGCGTTTCGCCGTTTGCGGAGAAAGTATGATGTAGAACAAGTAGCAGAAGCATACATGCTCAAGAGGGATCACCCGAAATTCAAAGGCAACTGAATTTCGGCAACCGGGGCATCGAAGTCGGAATGCCGCGAAACTCACCGAGTCAAAGCGTTTCGCCGTTTGCGGAAGAAGTATGATGTAGAACAAGTAGCAGAAGCATACATGCTCAAGAGGGATCACCCGAAATTCAAAGGCAACTGAATTTCGGCAACCGGGGCATCGAAGTCGGAATGCCTCGAAACTCACCGAGTCAAAGCGTTTCGCCTTTGCGGAAGAAAGTATGATGTAGAACAAGTAGCAGAAGCATACATGCTCAAGAGGGATCACCCGAAATTCAAAGGCAACTGAATTTCGGCAACCGGGCATCGAAGTCGGAATGCCTCGAAACTCACCGAGTCAAAGCGTTTCGCCGTTTGCGGAAGAAAGTATGATGTAGAACAAGTAGCAGAAGCATACATGCTCAAGAGGATCACCCGAAATGGAAAGGCAACCGAATTTCGGCAACCGAGGCATCGATTGTCGGAATGCCGCGAAACTCACCGAGTCAAAAGCGGTTCGCCGTTTGCGGAAAAAAGTATGAATGGTAAGATCAAGTAGCAGAAAAAGCATACAAGCCATTTCCCCAAGAGGGATCACCCGAAATTTAAAGGCAACTGATTTTTGGCAACCGGGGGCATCGAAGTCGGAATGCCGCGAAAGTAACCGAGTCAAAGCGTTTCGCCTTTTGCGGAAGAAAGTATGATGTAGAAAAAGTAGCATGAACCATACATGCTCAAGGAGGGATCACCCTAAATTGGAAGGCATACTGAATTTCGGCAACCGGGGCAATCGATCTCGGGAATGCCGCGAAAGTCCACCGAGTCAAAGCGTTTCGCCGCTTGCGGAAGAGAAAGGTTGAATGTAATGAACAAGTAGCAGAAGCATACATGCTTAAGAGGGAGGAACCGAAATTGAAAGGCAACATGAATTTCAGCAACCGGGGTAGCGAAGTCGGAATGATGCCGCCAAACTCACCGAGTCAAAGCGTTTCGCCGTTTGCAGGAAAGAAAAGTATGATGTAGAACAAGTAGCAGAAGCATACATGCTCAAGAAGGGATCAACCCGAAATGGAAAGGCAACTGAATTTCGGCAACCGGGGCATCGATGTCGGAATGCCGCGAAAGTCACCGATTAAAAGCGTTTCGCCGTTTGCCGGAAAAAAGTATGATGGTAGAACAAGTAGCAGAAGCATTACAAGCTCCAGAGGGAGCAATCACCCGAAATTTAAAGGCAACTGAATTTTGGCTTACCGGTAAGGCATCGTAGTCGGAATGCTGCGAACCTCACCGAGTCAAAGCGTTTCGCCGTTTGCGGAAGAAAGTATGATGTAGAAAAAGTAGCAGAAAACCATACAATGCTCAAGAGGGATCACCCGAAATTGAAAGGCAACTGAATATCGGCCAACCGGGGCATCGATGTCGGAATGCTGCGAAACTCACCGAGTCAAAAGCGTTTCGCCATTTTGCGGAAGAAAGTTTCGAAGTAGAAACAAGTAGGCTAGAAGCATACATGCTCAAGAAGGGATCACCCGAAATGGACAAGGCAACTGAAATTTCGCAAACCGGGGCATCGATGTCGGGAATGCCGCGAAAAGTCACCGAGTCAAAGCGTTTCGCCGTTTGCGGAAGAAAGTATGATGTAGACCCAAGTAGCAGAAGCATACATGCTTAAGAGGGATGAACCGAAAGTCAAAGGCAACTGAATTTCAGCAACCGGGGTATCGAAGTCGGAATGGCCGCCAAACTCACCGAGTCAAAAGAAGCGTTTCGCCGTTTGCGGAAGAAAGTATGATGTAGAACAAGTAGCAGAAGCATACATGCTCAAGAGGGATCTCCCGAAAAATGAAAGGCAACTGAATTTTCACAACCGGGGAATCGATGTCGGGAATGCCGCGAAAGATTCACCGAGTCAAAAGCGTTTCGCCCGGTTGCGGAAGAAAAGTATGATGTAGAACCAGTAGCAGAAGCATACTAGCTCCAGAGGGATCACCCGAAATTTAAAGGCAACTGAATTTTGGCTACCGGGGCATCGAAGTCGGAATGCCGCGAAACTCACCGAGTCAAAGCGTTTCGCCGTTTGCGGAAGAAAGTATGATGTAGAAAAAGTAGCAGAACCATACATGCTCAAGAGGGATCACCCGAAATGGAAAGGCAACTGAATTTCGGCAACCGGGGCATCGATGTCGGAATGCTGCGAAACTCACCGAGTCAAAGCGTTTCGCCGTTTGCGGAAGAAAGTATGATGTAGAACAAGTAGCAGAAGCATACATGCTCAAGAGGGATCACCCGAAATGAAAAGGCAACTGAATTTCGGCAACCGGGGCATCGATGTCGGAATGCCGCGAAAGTCACCGAGTCAAAGCGTTTCGCCGTATGCGGAAGAAAGTATGATGTAGAACAAGTAGCAAAAGCATTCATGCTCAAGAGGGATCACCCGAAATTCAAAGGCAACTAAATTTCGGCAACCGGGGCATCGAAGTCGGAATGCCGCGAAACTGCCGAGTCAAAGCGTTTCGCCGTTTGCGGAAGAAAGTATGATGTAGAACAAGTAGCAGTAGCAGTCATGCTCAAGAGGGATCATCCGAAATTCCAAAGCAACTGAATTTCGGCAACCAGGGCATCAAAGTCCGAATCCGCGAAACTCATCACCGAGTCAAAGCATTTCGCCGTTTTGCGAAAGAACAGTATGATGTAGAACAAGTAGCAGAAGCATACATGCTCAAGAGGGATCACCCGAAATTCAAAGGCAACTGAATTTCGGCAACCGGGGCATCGAAGTCGGAATGCCGCGAAACTCACCGAGTCAAAGCGTTTCGCCGTTTGCGGAAGAAAGTATGATGTAGAACAAGTAGCAGAAGCATACATGCTCAAGAGGGATCACCCGAAATTCAAAGGCAACTGAATTTCGGCAACCGGGGCATCGAAGTCGGAATGCCGCGAAACTCACCGAGTCAAAGCGTTTCGCCGTTTGCGGAAGAAAGTCTGATGTAGAACAAGTAGCAGAAGCATACATGCTCAAGAGGGATCACCCGAAATTCAAAGGCAACTGAATTTCGGCAACCGGGGCATCGAAGTCGGAATGCCGCGAAACTCACCGAGTCAAAGCGTTTCGCCGTTTGCGGAAGAAAGTCTGATGTAGAACAAGTAGCAGAAGCATACATGCTCAAGAGGGATCACCCGAAATTCAAAGGCAACTGAATTTCGGCAACCGGGGCATCGAAGTCGGAATGCCGCGAAACTCACCGAGTCAAAGCGTTTCGCCGTTTGCGGAAGAAAGTATGATGTAGAACAAGTAGCAGAAGCATACATGCTCAAGAGGGATCACCCGAAATTCAAAGGCAACTGAATTTCGGCAACCGGGGCATCGAAGTCGGAATGCCGCGAAACTCACCGAGTCAAAGCGTTTCGCCGTTTGCGGAAGAAAGTCTGATGTAGAACAAGTAGCAGAAGCATACATGCTCAAGAGGGATCACCCGAAATTCAAAGGCAACTGAATTTCGGCAACCGGGGCATCGAAGTCGGAATGCCGCGAAACTCACCGAGTCAAAGCGTTTCGCCGTTTGCGGAAGAAAGTCTGATGTAGAACAAGTAGCAGAAGCATACATGCTCAAGAGGGATCACCCGAAATTCAAAGGCAACTGAATTTCGGCAACCGGGGCATCGAAGTCGGAATGCCGCGAAACTCACCGAGTCAAAGCGTTTCGCCGTTTGCGGAAGAAAGTCTGATGTAGAACAAGTAGCAGAAGCATACATGCTCAAGAGGGATCACCCGAAATTCAAAGGCAACTGAATTTCGGCAACCGGGGCATCGAAGTCGGAATGCCGCGAAACTCACCGAGTCAAAGCGTTTCGCCGTTTGCGGAAGAAAGTCTGATGTAGAACAAGTAGCAGAAGCATACATGCTCAAGAGGGATCACCCGAAATTCAAAGGCAACTGAATTTCGGCAACCGGGCATCGAAGTCGGAATGCCGCGAAACTCACCGAGTCAAAGCGTTTCGCCGTTTGCGGAAGAAAGTCTGATGTAGAACAAGTAGCAGAAGCATACATGCTCAAGAGGGATCACCCGAAATTCAAAGGCAACTGAATTTCGGCAACCGGGGCATCGAAGTCGGAATGCCGCGAAACTCACCGAGTCAAAGCGTTTCGCCGTTTGCGGAAGAAAGTCTGATGTAGAACAAGTAGCAGAAGCATACATGCTCAAGAGGGATCACCCGAAATTCAAAGGCAACTGAATTTCGGCAACCGGGCATCGAAGTCGGAATGCCGCGAAACTCACCGAGTCAAAGCGTTTCGCCGTTTGCGGAAGAAAGTCTGATGTAGAACAAGTAGCAGAAGCATACATGCTCAAGAGGGATCACCCGAAATTCAAAGGCAACTGAATTTCGGCAACCGGGCATCGAAGTCGGAATGCCGCGAAACTCACCGAGTCAAAGCGTTTCGCCGTTTGCGGAAGAAGTCTGATGTAGAACAAGTAGCAGAAGCATACATGCTCAAGAGGGATCACCCGAAATTCAAAGGCAACTGAATTTCGGCAACCGGGCATCGAAGTCGGAATGCCGCGAAACTCACCGAGTCAAAGCGTTTCGCCGTTTGGAAGAAAGTTGATGTAGAACAAGTAGCAGAAGCATACATGCTCAAGAGGGATCACCCGAAATTCAAAGGCAACTGAATTTCGGCAACCGGGGCATCGAAGTCGGAATGCCGCGAAACTCACCGAGTCAAAGCGTTTCGCCGTTTGCGGAAGAAAGTATGATGTAGAACAAGTAGCAGAAGCATACATGCTCAAGAGGGATCACCCGAAATTCAAAGGCAACTGAATTTCGGCAACCGGGGCATCGAAGTCGGAATGCCGCGAAACTCACCGAGTCAAAGCGTTTCGCCGTTTGCGGAAGAAAGTCTGATGTAGAACAAGTAGCAGAAGCATACATGCTCAAGAGGGATCACCCGAAATTCAAAGGCAACTGAATTTCGGCAACCGGGGCATCGAAGTCGGAATGCCGCGAAACTCACCGAGTCAAAGCGTTTCGCCGTTTGCGGAAGAAAGTCTGATGTAGAACAAGTAGCAGAAGCATACATGCTCAAGAGGGATCACCCGAAATTCAAAGGCAACTGAATTTCGGCAACCGGGGCATCGAAGTCGGAATGCCGCGAAACTCACCGAGTCAAAGCGTTTCGCCGTTTGCGGAAGAAAGTGTGATGTAGAACAAGTAGCAGAAGCATACATGCTCAAGAGGGATCACCCGAAATTCAAAGGCAACTGAATTTCGGCAACCGGGGCATCGAAGTCGGAATGCCGCGAAACTCACCGAGTCAAAGCGTTTCGCCGTTTGCGGAAGAAGTCTGATGTAGAACAAGTAGCAGAAGCATACATGCTCAAGAGGGATCACCCGAAATTCAAAGGCAACTGAATTTCGGCAACCGGGGCATCGAAGTCGGAATGCCGCGAAACTCACCGAGTCAAAGCGTTTCGCCGTTTGCGGAAGAAAGTATGATGTAGAACAAGTAGCAGAAGCATACATGCTCAAGAGGGATCACCCGAAATTCAAAGGCAACTGAATTTCGGCAACCGGGGCATCGAAGTCGGAATGCCGCGAAACTCACCGAGTCAAAGCGTTTCGCCGTTTGCGGAAGAAAGTCTGATGTAGAACAAGTAGCAGAAGCATACATGCTCAAGAGGGATCACCCGAAATTCAAAGGCAACTGAATTTCGGCAACCGGGCATCGAAGTCGGAATGCCGCGAAACTCACCGAGTCAAAGCGTTTCGCCGTTTGCGGAAGAAAGTATGATGTAGAACAAGTAGCAGAAGCATACATGCTCAAGAGGGATCACCCGAAATTCAAAGGCAACTGAATTTCGGCAACCGGGGCATCGAAGTCGGAATGCCGCGAAACTCACCGAGTCAAAGCGTTTCGCCGTTTGCGGAAGAAAGTCTGATGTAGAACAAGTAGCAGAAGCATACATGCTCAAGAGGGATCACCCGAAATTCAAAGGCAACTGAATTTCGGCAACCGGGGCATCGAAGTCGGAATGCCGCGAAACTCACCGAGTCAAAGCGTTTCGCCGTTTGCGGAAGAAAGTCTGATGTAGAACAAGTAGCAGAAGCATACATGCTCAAGAGGGATCACCCGAAATTCAAAGGCAACTGAATTTCGGCAACCGGGGCATCGAAGTCGGAATGCCGCGAAACTCACCGAGTCAAAGCGTTTCGCCGTTTGCGGAAGAAAGTCTGATGTAGAACAAGTAGCAGAAGCATACATGCTCAAGAGGGATCACCCGAAATTCAAAGGCAACTGAATTTCGGCAACCGGGGCATCGAAGTCGGAATGCCGCGAAACTCACCGAGTCAAAGCGTTTCGCCGTTTGCGGAAGAAAGTCTGATGTAGAACAAGTAGCAGAAGCATACATGCTCAAGAGGGATCACCCGAAATTCAAAGGCAACTGAATTTCGGCAACCGGGGCATCGAAGTCGGAATGCCGCGAAACTCACCGAGTCAAAGCGTTTCGCCGTTTGCGGAAGAAGTATGATGTAGAACAAGTAGCAGAAGCATACATGCTCAAGAGGGATCACCCGAAATTCAAAGGCAACTGAATTTCGGCAACCGGGGCATCGAAGTCGGAATGCCGCGAAACTCACCGAGTCAAAGCGTTTCGCCGTTTGCGGAAGAAAGTCTGATGTAGAACAAGTAGCAGAAGCATACATGCTCAAGAGGGATCACCCGAAATTCAAAGGCAACTGAATTTCGGCAACCGGGGCATCGAAGTCGGAATGCCGCGAAACTCACCGAGTCAAAGCGTTTCGCCGTTTGCGGAAGAAGTATGATGTAGAACAAGTAGCAGAAGCATACATGCTCAAGAGGGATCACCCGAAATTCAAAGGCAACTGAATTTCGGCAACCGGGGCATCGAAGTCGGAATGCCGCGAAACTCACCGAGTCAAAGCGTTTCGCCGTTTGCGGAAGAAAGTCTGATGTAGAACAAGTAGCAGAAGCATACATGCTCAAGAGGGATCACCCGAAATTCAAAGGCAACTGAATTTCGGCAACCGGGGCATCGAAGTCGGAATGCCGCGAAACTCACCGAGTCAAAGCGTTTCGCCGTTTGCGGAAGAAAGTCTGATGTAGAACAAGTAGCAGAAGCATACATGCTCAAGAGGGATCACCCGAAATTCAAAGGCAACTGAATTTCGGCAACCGGGGCATCGAAGTCGGAATGCCGCGAAACTCACCGAGTCAAAGCGTTTCGCCGTTTGCGGAAGAAAGTATGATGTAGAACAAGTAGCAGAAGCATACATGCTCAAGAGGGATCACCCGAAATTCAAAGGCAACTGAATTTCGGCAACCGGGCATCGAAGTCGGAATGCCGCGAAACTCACCGAGTCAAAGCGTTTCGCCGTTTGCGGAAGAAGTCTGATGTAGAACAAGTAGCAGAAGCATACATGCTCAAGAGGGATCACCCGAAATTCAAAGGCAACTGAATTTCGGCAACCGGGGCATCGAAGTCGGAATGCCGCGAAACTCACCGAGTCAAAGCGTTTCGCCGTTTGCGGAAGAAAGTCTGATGTAGAACAAGTAGCAGAAGCTATACATGCTCATAGAGGGATCACCGAAAATTCAAAAGGCAACTGAATTTCGGCAACTGGGGCATCGAAGTCGGAGATGCCTCGAAACTCACCGAGTCAAAGCGTTTCGCCGTTTGTGGAAGAAAGTATGATGTTAGAACAAGTAAGCAGAAAGCATACATGGCTCAAGAGGGATCACCCGAAATGCAAAGGCAACTGAATTTCGGGAACCGGGGCATCGAAGTCGGAATGCCGCGAAACTCACCGAGTGAAAGCGTTTCGCCGTTTGCGGAAGAAAGTATGATGTAGGAAAAGTAGAAGAAGCATACATGCTCCAGAGGGATCACCCGAAATTCAAAGGCAACTGAATTTCGGCAACCGGGGCATCGAAGTCGGAATGCCTTGAAACTCACCGAGTCAAAGCGTTTCGACGTTTGCGGAAGAAAGTATGATGTAGAACAAGTAGCAGAGGCATACATGCTCAAGAGGGATCACCCGAAATTCAAAGGCAACTCAATTTCGGCAACTGGGGCATCAAGTCCGAATGCCTCGAAACTCACCGAGTCAAAGCGTTTCGCCGTTTGTGGAAGAAAGTATGATGTAGAACAAGTAGCAGAAGAATACATGATCAAGAGGGATCACCCGAAATTCAAAGGCAACTGAATTTCGGCAACCGGGGCATCGAAGTCGGAATGCCTCGAAACTCACCGAGTCAAAGCGTTTCGCCGTTTGCGGAAGAAAGTATGATGTAGAACAAGTAGCAGAAGCATACATGCTCAAGAGGGATCACCCGAAATTCAAAGGCAACTGAATTTCAGAAACCGGGGCATCGAAGTCGGAATGCCGCGAAACTCACCGAGCCAAAGCGTTTCGCCGTTTGCGGAAGAAGGTATGATGTAGATCAAGTAGCAGAAGCATACATCCTCAAGAGGGATCACCCGAAATTCAAAGGCAACTGAATTTCGGTAACCGGGGTATCGAAGTCGGAATGCCTCGAAACTCACCGAGTCAAAGCGTTTCGCCGTTTGCGGAAGAAAGTATGATGTAGAACAAGTAGCAGAAGCATACATGCTCTAGAGGGATCACCCGAAATTCAAAGGCAACTCAATTTCGGCAACTGGGGCATCAAGTCCGAATGCCTCGAAACTCACCGAGTCAAAGCGTTTCGCCGTTTGTGGAAGAAAGTATGATGTAGAACAAGTAGCAGAAGCATACATGCTCAAGAGGGATCACCCGAAATGCAAAGGCAACTGAATTTCGGGAACCGGGGCATCGAAGTCGGAATGCCGCGAAACTCACCGAGTGAAAGCGTTTCGCCGTTTGCGGAAGAAAGTATGATGTAGGAAAAGTAGAAGAAGCATACATGCTCCAGAGGGATCACCCGAAATTCAAAGGCAACTGAATTTCGGCAACCGGGGCATCGAAGTCGGAATGCCTTGAAACTCACCGAGTCAAAGCGTTTCGCCGTTTGCGGAAGAAAGTATGATGTAGAACAAGTAGCAGAAGCATACATGCTCAAGAGGGATCACCCGAAATTCAAAGGCAACTGAATTTCGGCAACCGGGGCATCGAAGTCGGAATGCTGCGAAACTCACCGAGCCAAAGCGTTTCGCCGTTTGCGGAAGAACGTATGATGTAGATCAAGTAGCAGAAGCATACATCGTCAAGAGGGATCACCCGAAATTCAAAGGCAACTGAATTTCGGCAACCGGGGCATCGAAGTCGGAATGCCTTGAAACTCACCGAGTCAAAGCGTTTCGACGTTTGCAGAAGAAAGTATGATGTAGAACAAGTAGCAGAGGCATACATGCTCAAGAGGGATCACCCGAAATTCAAAGGCAACTGAATTTCGGCAACCGGGGCATCGAAGTCGGAATGCCTCGAAACTCACCGAGTCAAAGCGTTTCGCCGTTTGCGGAAGAAAGTATGATGTAGAACAAGTAGCAGAAGCATACATGCTCAAGAGGGATCACCCGAAATTCAAAGGCAACTGAATTTCGGCAACCGGGGCATCGAAGTCGGAATGCCGCGAAACTCACCGAGCCAAAGCGTTTCGCCGTTTGCGGAAGAAGGTATGATGTAGATCAAGTAGCAGAAGCATACATCCTCAAGAGGGATCACCCGAAATTCAAAGGCAACTGAATTTCGGTAACCGGGGCATCGAAGTCGAAATTCCTCGAAACTCACCGAGTTAAAGAGTTTCGCCATTTGCGGAAGAAAGTATGATGTAGAACAACTAGCAGAAGCATACATGCTCTAGAGGGATCACCCGAAATTCAAAGGCAACTAAATTTCGGCAACCGGGGCATCGAAGTCCGAATGCCTCGAAACTCACCGAGTCAAAGCGTTTCGCCGTTTGCGGAAGAAAGTATGATGTAGAACAAGTAGCAGAAGCATACATGCTCAAGAGGGATCACCCGAAATGCAAAGGCAACTGAATTTCGGCAACCGGGGCATCGAAGTCGGAATGCCGCGAAACTCATCGAGCCAAAGCGTTTCGCCGTTTGCGGAAGAACGTATGATGTAGAACAAGTAGCAGAAGAATACATGATCAAGAGGGACCACCCAAAATTCAAAGGCAACTGAATTTCGGCAAGCGGGGCATCGAAGTGGAAATGCCTCGAAACTCACCGAGTCAAAGCGTTTCGCCGTTTGCGGTAGAAAGTATGATGTAGAACAAGTAGCAGAAGCATACATGCTCAAGAGGGATCACCCGAAATGCAAAGGCAACTGAATTTCGGGAACCGGGGCATCGAAGTCGGAATGCTGCGAAACTCACCGAGTGAAAGCGTTTCGCCGTTTGCGGAAGAAAGTATGATGTAGGAAAAGTAGAAGAAGCATATGTGCTCCAGAGGGATCACCCGAAAGTCAAAGGCAACTGAATTTCGGCAACCGGGGCATGGAAGTCGGAATGCCTCGAAACTCACCGAGTCAAAGCGTTTCGCCGTTTGCGGAAGAAAGTATGATGTAGAACAAGTAGGAGAGGCATACATGCTCAAGAGGGATCACCCGAAATTCAAAGGCAACTGAATTTCGGCAACCGGGACATCGAAGTCGGAATTCCTTGAAACTCATCGAGTCAAAGCGTTTCGCCGTTTGCGGTAGAACGTATGATGTAGAACAAGTAGCAGAAGCATATATGCTCCAGAGGGATCACCCGAAATGCAAAGGCAACTGAATTTCGGCAACCGGGGCATCGAAGTCGGAATGCCGCGAAACTCACCGAGTCAAAGCGTTTCGCCGTTTGCGGAAGAAAGTATGATGTAGAACAAGTAGCAGAAGGATACATGCTCAAGAGGGATCACCCGAAATTCAAAGGCAACTGAATTTCGGCAACCGGGACAACAAAGTTGAAATGCTTCGAAACCCACCGAGTTAAAGTGTTTCGCCGTTTGCGGAAGAAACTATGATGTAGAACAAGTAGCAGAAGCATACATGCTCCAGAGGGATCACCCGAAATGCAAAGGCAACTGAATTTCGGCAACCGGGGCATCGAAGTCGGAATGCCGCGAAACTCACCTAGCCAAAGCGTTTCGCCGTTTGCGGAAGAAAGTATGATGTAGAACAAGTAGCAGAAGCATACATGATCAAGAGGGATCACCCGAAATTCAAAGGCAACTGAATTTCGGCAACCGGGGCATCGAAGTCAGAATGCCGCGAAACTCACCGAGTCAAAGCGTTTCGCCGTTTGCGGAAGAAAGTATGATGTAGAACAAGTAGCAGAAGTATACATGCTCAAGAGGGATCACCCGAAATTCAAAGGCAACTGAATTTCGGCAACCGGGACAACAAAGTTGAAATGCTTCGAAACCCACCGAGTTAAAGTGTTTCGCCGTTTGCGGAAGAAACTATGATGTAGAACAAGTAGCAGAAGCATACATGCTCCAGAGGGATCACCCGAAATGCAAAGGCAACTGAATTTCGGCAACCGGGGCATCGAAGTCGGAATGCCGCGAAACTCACCGAGCCAAAGCGTTTCGCCGTTTGCGGAAGAAAGTATGATGTAGAACAAGTAGCAGAAGCATACATGATCAAGAGGGATCACCCGAAATTCAAAGGCAACTGAATTTCGGCAACCGGGGCATCGAAGTCCGAATGCCGCGAAACTCACCGAGTCAAAGCGTTTCGCCGTTTGCGGAAGAAAGTATGATGTAGAACAAGTAGCAGAAGCATACATGATCAAGAGGGATCACCCGAAATTCAAAGGCAACTGAATTTCGGCAACTGGGGCATCGAAGTCGGAATGCCTCGAAACTCATCGAGTCAAAGCATTTCGCCGTTTGCAGAAGAAACTATGATGTAGAACAAGTAGCAGAAGCATACATGCTCAAGAGGGATCACCCTAAATTCAAAGGCAACTGAATTTCGGCAACCGGGGCATCGAAGTCGGAATGCCTCGAAACTCACCGAGTTAAAGCGTTTCGCCTTTTGCGGAAGAAAGTATGATGTAGAAAAAGTAGAAGAAGCATACGTGCTCTAGAGGGATCACCCGAAATTCAAAGGCAACTGAATTTCGGCAACCGGGGCATGGAAGTCGGAATGCCTCGAAACTCACCGAGTCAAAGCGTTTCGCCGTTTGCGGAAGAAAGTATGATGTAGAACAAGTAGTAGAGGCATACATGCTCAAGAGGGATCACCCGAAATTCAAAGGCAACTTAATTTCGGCAACCGGGGCATCGAAGTCGGAATGCCTCGAAACTCACCGAGTCAAAGCGTTTCGCCATTTGCGGAAGAAAGTATGATGTAGAACAAGTAGCAGACGCATACATGCTCAAGAGTGATCACCCGAAATTCAAAGGCAAATGAATTTCGGCAACCGGGGCATCGAAGTCGGAATGCCGCGAAACTCACCGATCCAAAGCGTTTCGCCGTTTGCGGAAGAAGGTATGATGTATGTAAACACCCAAACGAAAATATATATATATATATATATATATATATATATATATATATATATTTAAAGAGAAAGAGAGAGAGAAAGATGGTGATGAATGCAGTTTTCGCTGCCGATGCAGCAAATCGGCACCGACGCAGTTTTCGCTGCCGATTCTGGATTGGGCAGCGACGCAGTTTTCGCTGCCGATGCTGAAGTCGGCAGCGACGCATTTTTCGCTGCCGATTCTGGATGGGGCAGCGACGCAGATTTCGCTGCCGATGCAGAAGTCGGCAGCGACGCAGTTTTCGCTGCCGCAAAGGAACCTCCTGCAGCGAATTGATATTCGCTGCCGATTTGTGTGTTGCGCAGCGAAATTCTGTTTCGCTGCCGTAACTGAATCTCATGCAGCGAATTGATATTCGCTGCCGATTTGTGTGTTGCGCAGCGAAATTCTGTTTCGCTGCCGCAACTGAATCTCCTGCAGCGAATTGATATTCGCTGCCGATTTGTGTGTTGCGCAGCGAAATTCTGTTTCGCTGCCGCAACTGAATCTCATGCAGCGAATTGATATTCGCTGCCGATTTGTGTGTAGCGCAGCGAAATTCTGTTTCGCTGCCGCAACTGAATCTCCTGCAGCGAATTGATATTCGCTGCCGATTTGTGTGTTGCGGAGCGAAATTCTGTTTCGCTGCCGCAACTGAATCTCATGCAGCGAATTGATATTCGCTGCCGATTTGTGTGTAGCGCAGCGAAATTCAGTTTCGCTGCCGTAACTGAATCTCATGCAGCGAATTGATATTCGCTGCCGATTTGTGTGTTGCGCAGCGAAATTCTGTTTCGCTGCCGCAACTGAATCTCCTGCAGCGAATTGATATTCGCTGCCGATTTGTGTGTTGCGCAGCGAAATTCTGTTTCGCTGCCGCAACTGAATCTCATGCAGCGAATTGATATTCGCTGCCGATTTGTGTGTTGCGCAGTGAAATTCTGTTTCGCTGCCGCAACGGAACCTCCTGCAGCGAATTGATATTCGCTGCCGATTTGTGTGTTGCGCAGCGAAATTCTGTTTCCCTGCCGCAACGGAACCTACTGCAGCGAATTGATATTCGATGTCGATTTGTGTGTTGCGCAGCGAAATTCTGTTTCGCTGCCGCAATTGAATCTCCTACAGCGAATTGATATTCGCTGCCGATTTGTGTGTTGCGCAGCGAAATTCTGTTTCCCTGCCGCAACGGAACCTACTGCAGCGAATTGATATTCGCTGCCGATTTGTGTGTTGCGCAGCGAAATTCTGTTTCGCTGCCGCAACTGAATCTCATGCAGCGAATTGATATTCGCTGAAATTCTGTTTCGCTGCCGCAACTGAATCTCATGCAGCGAATTGATATTCGCTACCGATTTGTGTGTTGCGCAGCGAAATTCTGTTTCGCTGCCGCAACTGAAGCTCCTGCAGCGAATTGATATTCGCTGCCGATTTGTGTGTTGCGCAGCGAAATTCTGTTTCCCTGCCGCAACGGAACCTACTGCAGCGAATTGATATTCGCTGTCGATTTGTGTGTTCCGCAGCGAAATTCTGTTTCGCTGCCGCAACTGAACCTCCTGCAGCGAATTGATATTCGCTGCCGATTTGTGTGTTGCGCAGCGAAATTCTGTTTCGCTGCCGCAACTGAACCTCCTGCAGCGAATTGATATTCGCTGCCGATTTGTGTGTTGCGCAGCGAAATTCTGTTTCGCTGCCGCGACTGAACCTACTGCAGCGAATTGATATTCGCTGCCGATTTGTGTGTGGCGCAGCGAAATTATGTTTCGCTACCGCGACTGAACTTCCTGCAGCGAATTGATATTCGCTGTCGAGTTGTGCGTTGTGCAGCGAAACTGGGGCACCAACAGCGATGCAATTTTCGCTGCCGAACTGGCTGCCGCCAGCGAAACAGTTGTCGCTGCCAAACTGGCAGCCCGCAGCGAACCAGTTCTCGCTGCCGAATTCCTACAATAAGCCTCCTAGGCAGGAATGACTTAAATGCTAGTAACAATCTCATGTTATGATGGTGTAAAATATGGAACACTTGAATGTGAACATATGAACTCTTGAAATAAGTGTGATGATGAGTATGATTCAAAAATAAAATAAATACAACTGTGCTGATTTGTGACCATTGATGTCTTAGGTGGTGCGGTCGGGATTGGACCATCATCAAGACAGGATCGACCCACAGGTGGAGCAGGTAGGTGACTTGCACCTTCCTTTTTCTTACGTTGAATCTTGAAATATTTTAACTTGAGTACTATCATATTGTTAGAACCGATATTAGATTGTTGAACGCTTAAATGTTGATTAAAGATTGATTAACTTCGGCTAATGGCATCCGAATGGATGGCCGGGACAAAAGAGTGATTAGCTTCGGCTAATGGCGTCCGAAGGGATGGCCGGGACAAAGAATGATTAGCTTTGGCTAATGGCATCCGAAAGGATGGCCGGGACAAAGGAGTGTTTAGCTTCGGCTAATGGCATCCAAACGGATGGCCGGGACAAAGATTGATTAGCTTTGGCTAATGGCGTCCGAATGGATGGTCGGGATGAAGGACTGATTAGCTTCGGCTAATGGCATCCAAACGGATGGATGGCCGGGAAAAAAGAGTGACTTCGCTGCCGATTCTGGATCGGCAGCGACCCAGATTTCCGCTGCTGATTCTGGATCGGCAGCGACCCAGATTCCGCTGCCGATACAGAAATCGGCAGCGACGCAGATTCCGCTGCCCATTCTGGATCGGCAGCAACTCAGTTTTCGCTGCCGATTCCTTGATCGGCAGCAACGCAGCTTTCACCATGGATGGTCGACACAAATGAATGAGTAGTTTTGGCGAATGGCATCCGAAAACTTGTGTATCTATATGTACTACTAGTTGTTGTAGCAAATACATGAAGAAATTATAATTGTTAATGTTTTATTTAATTGCCAAACCGTGAGTTACCATTCTTATTATTATTAAATATTTGCATTCTCTTAAATGTTTGTACTGCTGCAGGGACTTCACACCAACGAGATGTCTAGGAAACCCGATACACGAGAACCTATTTTGCAAGGAATTATGTAGATGTATCTTAAATCACAATGTATTTTGTATGGATCAATGTACTGAATGTAT
>CM055362.1:22494435-22532197 GCA_029228515.1 Populus alba x Populus x berolinensis | reverse complement strand
CGGGGCATCGAAGTCGGAATGCCGCGAAACCACCGAGTCAAAGCGTTTCGCCGTTTGCGGAAGAAAGTATGATGTAGAACAAGTAGCAGAAGCATACATGCTCAAGAGGGATCACCCGAAATTCAAAGGCAACTGAATTTCGGCAACCGGGGCATCGAAGTCGGAATGCCGCGAAACTCACCGAGTCAAAGCGTTTCGCCGTTTGCGGAAGAAAGTATGATGTAGAACAAGTAGCAGAAGCATACATGCTCAAGAGGGATCACCCGAAATTCAAAGGCAACTGAATTTCGGCAACCGGGGCATCGAAGTCGGAATGCCGCGAAACTCACCGAGTCAAAGCGTTTCGCCGTTTGCGGAAGAAAGTATGATGTAGAACAAGTAGCAGAAGCATACATGCTCAAGAGGGATCACCCGAAATTCAAAGGCAACTGAATTTCGGCAACCGGGGCATCGAAGTCGGAATGCCGCGAAACTCACCGAGTCAAAGCGTTTCGCCGTTTGCGGAAGAAAGTATGATGTAGAACAAGTAGCAGAAGCATACATGCTCAAGAGGGATCACCCGAAATTCAAAGGCAACTGAATTTCGGCAACCGGGGCATCGAAGTCGGAATGCCGCGAAACTCACCGAGTCAAAGCGTTTCGCCGTTTGCGGAAGAAAGTATGATGTAGAACAAGTAGCAGAAGCATACATGCTCAAGAGGGATCACCCGAAATTCAAAGGCAACTGAATTTCGGCAACCGGGGCATCGAAGTCGGAATGCCGCGAAACTCACCGAGTCAAAGCGTTTCGCCGTTTGCGGAAGAAAGTATGATGTAGAACAAGTAGCAGAAGCATACATGCTCAAGAGGGATCACCCGAAATTCAAAGGCAACTGAATTTCGGCAACCGGGGCATCGAAGTCGGAATGCCGCGAAACTCACCGAGTCAAAGCGTTTCGCCGTTTGCGGAAGAAAGTATGATGTAGAACAAGTAGCAGAAGCATACATGCTCAAGAGGGATCACCCGAAATTCAAAGGCAACTGAATTTCGGCAACCGGGGCATCGAAGTCGGAATGCCGCGAAACTCACCGAGTCAAAGCGTTTCGCCGTTTGCGGAAGAAAGTATGATGTAGAACAAGTAGCAGAAGCATACATGCTCAAGAGGGATCACCCGAAATTCAAAGGCAACTGAATTTCGGCAACCGGGGCATCGAAGTCGGAATGCCGCGAAACTCACCGAGTCAAAGCGTTTCGCCGTTTGCGGAAGAAAGTATGATGTAGAACAAGTAGCAGAAGCATACATGCTCAAGAGGGATCACCCGAAATTCAAAGGCAACTGAATTTCGGCAACCGGGGCATCGAAGTCGGAATGCCGCGAAACTCACCGAGTCAAAGCGTTTCGCCGTTTGCGGAAGAAAGTATGATGTAGAACAAGTAGCAGAAGCATACATGCTCAAGAGGGATCACCCGAAATTCAAAGGCAACTGAATTTCGGCAACCGGGGCATCGAAGTCGGAATGCCGCGAAACTCACCGAGTCAAAGCGTTTCGCCGTTTGCGGAAGAAAGTATGATGTAGAACAAGTAGCAGAAGCATACATGCTCAAGAGGGATCACCCGAAATTCAAAGGCAACTGAATTTCGGCAACCGGGGCATCGAAGTCGGAATGCCGCGAAACTCACCGAGTCAAAGCGTTTCGCCGTTTGCGGAAGAAAGTATGATGTAGAACAAGTAGCAGAAGCATACATGCTCAAGAGGGATCACCCGAAATTCAAAGGCAACTGAATTTCGGCAACCGGGGCATCGAAGTCGGAATGCCGCGAAACTCACCGAGTCAAAGCGTTTCGCCGTTTGCGGAAGAAAGTATGATGTAGAACAAGTAGCAGAAGCATACATGCTCAAGAGGGATCACCCGAAATTCAAAGGCAACTGAATTTCGGCAACCGGGGCATCGAAGTCGGAATGCCGCGAAACTCACCGAGTCAAAGCGTTTCGCCGTTTGCGGAAGAAAGTATGATGTAGAACAAGTAGCAGAAGCATACATGCTCAAGAGGGATCACCCGAAATTCAAAGGCAACTGAATTTCGGCAACCGGGGCATCGAAGTCGGAATGCCGCGAAACTCACCGAGTCAAAGCGTTTCGCCGTTTGCGGAAGAAAGTATGATGTAGAACAAGTAGCAGAAGCATACATGCTCAAGAGGGATCACCCGAAATTCAAAGGCAACTGAATTTCGGCAACCGGGGCATCGAAGTCGGAATGCCGCGAAACTCACCGAGTCAAAGCGTTTCGCCGTTTGCGGAAGAAAGTATGATGTAGAACAAGTAGCAGAAGCATACATGCTCAAGAGGGATCACCCGAAATTCAAAGGCAACTGAATTTCGGCAACCGGGGCATCGAAGTCGGAATGCCGCGAAACTCACCGAGTCAAAGCGTTTCGCCGTTTGCGGAAGAAAGTATGATGTAGAACAAGTAGCAGAAGCATACATGCTCAAGAGGGATCACCCGAAATTCAAAGGCAACTGAATTTCGGCAACCGGGGCATCGAAGTCGGAATGCCGCGAAACTCACCGAGTCAAAGCGTTTCGCCGTTTGCGGAAGAAAGTATGATGTAGAACAAGTAGCAGAAGCATACATGCTCAAGAGGGATCACCCGAAATTCAAAGGCAACTGAATTTCGGCAACCGGGGCATCGAAGTCGGAATGCCGCGAAACTCACCGAGTCAAAGCGTTTCGCCGTTTGCGGAAGAAAGTATGATGTAGAACAAGTAGCAGAAGCATACATGCTCAAGAGGGATCACCCGAAATTCAAAGGCAACTGAATTTCGGCAACCGGGGCATCGAAGTCGGAATGCCGCGAAACTCACCGAGTCAAAGCGTTTCGCCGTTTGCGGAAGAAAGTATGATGTAGAACAAGTAGCAGAAGCATACATGCTCAAGAGGGATCACCCGAAATTCAAAGGCAACTGAATTTCGGCAACCGGGGCATCGAAGTCGGAATGCCGCGAAACTCACCGAGTCAAAGCGTTTCGCCGTTTGCGGAAGAAAGTATGATGTAGAACAAGTAGCAGAAGCATACATGCTCAAGAGGGATCACCCGAAATTCAAAGGCAACTGAATTTCGGCAACCGGGGCATCGAAGTCGGAATGCCGCGAAACTCACCGAGTCAAAGCGTTTCGCCGTTTGCGGAAGAAAGTATGATGTAGAACAAGTAGCAGAAGCATACATGCTCAAGAGGGATCACCCGAAATTCAAAGGCAACTGAATTTCGGCAACCGGGGCATCGAAGTCGGAATGCCGCGAAACTCACCGAGTCAAAGCGTTTCGCCGTTTGCGGAAGAAAGTATGATGTAGAACAAGTAGCAGAAGCATACATGCTCAAGAGGGATCACCCGAAATTCAAAGGCAACTGAATTTCGGCAACCGGGGCATCGAAGTCGGAATGCCGCGAAACTCACCGAGTCAAAGCGTTTCGCCGTTTGCGGAAGAAAGTATGATGTAGAACAAGTAGCAGAAGCATACATGCTCAAGAGGGATCACCCGAAATTCAAAGGCAACTGAATTTCGGCAACCGGGGCATCGAAGTCGGAATGCCGCGAAACTCACCGAGTCAAAGCGTTTCGCCGTTTGCGGAAGAAAGTATGATGTAGAACAAGTAGCAGAAGCATACATGCTCAAGAGGGATCACCCGAAATTCAAAGGCAACTGAATTTCGGCAACCGGGGCATCGAAGTCGGAATGCCGCGAAACTCACCGAGTCAAAGCGTTTCGCCGTTTGCGGAAGAAAGTATGATGTAGAACAAGTAGCAGAAGCATACATGCTCAAGAGGGATCACCCGAAATTCAAAGGCAACTGAATTTCGGCAACCGGGGCATCGAAGTCGGAATGCCGCGAAACTCACCGAGTCAAAGCGTTTCGCCGTTTGCGGAAGAAAGTATGATGTAGAACAAGTAGCAGAAGCATACATGCTCAAGAGGGATCACCCGAAATTCAAAGGCAACTGAATTTCGGCAACCGGGGCATCGAAGTCGGAATGCCGCGAAACTCACCGAGTCAAAGCGTTTCGCCGTTTGCGGAAGAAAGTATGATGTAGAACAAGTAGCAGAAGCATACATGCTCAAGAGGGATCACCCGAAATTCAAAGGCAACTGAATTTCGGCAACCGGGGCATCGAAGTCGGAATGCCGCGAAACTCACCGAGTCAAAGCGTTTCGCCGTTTGCGGAAGAAAGTATGATGTAGAACAAGTAGCAGAAGCATACATGCTCAAGAGGGATCACCCGAAATTCAAAGGCAACTGAATTTCGGCAACCGGGGCATCGAAGTCGGAATGCCGCGAAACTCACCGAGTCAAAGCGTTTCGCCGTTTGCGGAAGAAAGTATGATGTAGAACAAGTAGCAGAAGCATACATGCTCAAGAGGGATCACCCGAAATTCAAAGGCAACTGAATTTCGGCAACCGGGGCATCGAAGTCGGAATGCCGCGAAACTCACCGAGTCAAAGCGTTTCGCCGTTTGCGGAAGAAAGTATGATGTAGAACAAGTAGCAGAAGCATACATGCTCAAGAGGGATCACCCGAAATTCAAAGGCAACTGAATTTCGGCAACCGGGGCATCGAAGTCGGAATGCCGCGAAACTCACCGAGTCAAAGCGTTTCGCCGTTTGCGGAAGAAAGTATGATGTAGAACAAGTAGCAGAAGCATACATGCTCAAGAGGGATCACCCGAAATTCAAAGGCAACTGAATTTCGGCAACCGGGGCATCGAAGTCGGAATGCCGCGAAACTCACCGAGTCAAAGCGTTTCGCCGTTTGCGGAAGAAAGTATGATGTAGAACAAGTAGCAGAAGCATACATGCTCAAGAGGGATCACCCGAAATTCAAAGGCAACTGAATTTCGGCAACCGGGGCATCGAAGTCGGAATGCCGCGAAACTCACCGAGTCAAAGCGTTTCGCCGTTTGCGGAAGAAAGTATGATGTAGAACAAGTAGCAGAAGCATACATGCTCAAGAGGGATCACCCGAAATTCAAAGGCAACTGAATTTCGGCAACCGGGGCATCGAAGTCGGAATGCCGCGAAACTCACCGAGTCAAAGCGTTTCGCCGTTTGCGGAAGAAAGTATGATGTAGAACAAGTAGCAGAAGCATACATGCTCAAGAGGGATCACCCGAAATTCAAAGGCAACTGAATTTCGGCAACCGGGGCATCGAAGTCGGAATGCCGCGAAACTCACCGAGTCAAAGCGTTTCGCCGTTTGCGGAAGAAAGTATGATGTAGAACAAGTAGCAGAAGCATACATGCTCAAGAGGGATCACCCGAAATTCAAAGGCAACTGAATTTCGGCAACCGGGGCATCGAAGTCGGAATGCCGCGAAACTCACCGAGTCAAAGCGTTTCGCCGTTTGCGGAAGAAAGTATGATGTAGAACAAGTAGCAGAAGCATACATGCTCAAGAGGGATCACCCGAAATTCAAAGGCAACTGAATTTCGGCAACCGGGGCATCGAAGTCGGAATGCCGCGAAACTCACCGAGTCAAAGCGTTTCGCCGTTTGCGGAAGAAAGTATGATGTAGAACAAGTAGCAGAAGCATACATGCTCAAGAGGGATCACCCGAAATTCAAAGGCAACTGAATTTCGGCAACCGGGGCATCGAAGTCGGAATGCCGCGAAACTCACCGAGTCAAAGCGTTTCGCCGTTTGCGGAAGAAAGTATGATGTAGAACAAGTAGCAGAAGCATACATGCTCAAGAGGGATCACCCGAAATTCAAAGGCAACTGAATTTCGGCAACCGGGGCATCGAAGTCGGAATGCCGCGAAACTCACCGAGTCAAAGCGTTTCGCCGTTTGCGGAAGAAAGTATGATGTAGAACAAGTAGCAGAAGCATACATGCTCAAGAGGGATCACCCGAAATTCAAAGGCAACTGAATTTCGGCAACCGGGGCATCGAAGTCGGAATGCCGCGAAACTCACCGAGTCAAAGCGTTTCGCCGTTTGCGGAAGAAAGTATGATGTAGAACAAGTAGCAGAAGCATACATGCTCAAGAGGGATCACCCGAAATTCAAAGGCAACTGAATTTCGGCAACCGGGGCATCGAAGTCGGAATGCCGCGAAACTCACCGAGTCAAAGCGTTTCGCCGTTTGCGGAAGAAAGTATGATGTAGAACAAGTAGCAGAAGCATACATGCTCAAGAGGGATCACCCGAAATTCAAAGGCAACTGAATTTCGGCAACCGGGGCATCGAAGTCGGAATGCCGCGAAACTCACCGAGTCAAAGCGTTTCGCCGTTTGCGGAAGAAAGTATGATGTAGAACAAGTAGCAGAAGCATACATGCTCAAGAGGGATCACCCGAAATTCAAAGGCAACTGAATTTCGGCAACCGGGGCATCGAAGTCGGAATGCCGCGAAACTCACCGAGTCAAAGCGTTTCGCCGTTTGCGGAAGAAAGTATGATGTAGAACAAGTAGCAGAAGCATACATGCTCAAGAGGGATCACCCGAAATTCAAAGGCAACTGAATTTCGGCAACCGGGGCATCGAAGTCGGAATGCCGCGAAACTCACCGAGTCAAAGCGTTTCGCCGTTTGCGGAAGAAAGTATGATGTAGAACAAGTAGCAGAAGCATACATGCTCAAGAGGGATCACCCGAAATTCAAAGGCAACTGAATTTCGGCAACCGGGGCATCGAAGTCGGAATGCCGCGAAACTCACCGAGTCAAAGCGTTTCGCCGTTTGCGGAAGAAAGTATGATGTAGAACAAGTAGCAGAAGCATACATGCTCAAGAGGGATCACCCGAAATTCAAAGGCAACTGAATTTCGGCAACCGGGGCATCGAAGTCGGAATGCCGCGAAACTCACCGAGTCAAAGCGTTTCGCCGTTTGCGGAAGAAAGTATGATGTAGAACAAGTAGCAGAAGCATACATGCTCAAGAGGGATCACCCGAAATTCAAAGGCAACTGAATTTCGGCAACCGGGGCATCGAAGTCGGAATGCCGCGAAACTCACCGAGTCAAAGCGTTTCGCCGTTTGCGGAAGAAAGTATGATGTAGAACAAGTAGCAGAAGCATACATGCTCAAGAGGGATCACCCGAAATTCAAAGGCAACTGAATTTCGGCAACCGGGGCATCGAAGTCGGAATGCCGCGAAACTCACCGAGTCAAAGCGTTTCGCCGTTTGCGGAAGAAAGTATGATGTAGAACAAGTAGCAGAAGCATACATGCTCAAGAGGGATCACCCGAAATTCAAAGGCAACTGAATTTCGGCAACCGGGGCATCGAAGTCGGAATGCCGCGAAACTCACCGAGTCAAAGCGTTTCGCCGTTTGCGGAAGAAAGTATGATGTAGAACAAGTAGCAGAAGCATACATGCTCAAGAGGGATCACCCGAAATTCAAAGGCAACTGAATTTCGGCAACCGGGGCATCGAAGTCGGAATGCCGCGAAACTCACCGAGTCAAAGCGTTTCGCCGTTTGCGGAAGAAAGTATGATGTAGAACAAGTAGCAGAAGCATACATGCTCAAGAGGGATCACCCGAAATTCAAAGGCAACTGAATTTCGGCAACCGGGGCATCGAAGTCGGAATGCCGCGAAACTCACCGAGTCAAAGCGTTTCGCCGTTTGCGGAAGAAAGTATGATGTAGAACAAGTAGCAGAAGCATACATGCTCAAGAGGGATCACCCGAAATTCAAAGGCAACTGAATTTCGGCAACCGGGGCATCGAAGTCGGAATGCCGCGAAACTCACCGAGTCAAAGCGTTTCGCCGTTTGCGGAAGAAAGTATGATGTAGAACAAGTAGCAGAAGCATACATGCTCAAGAGGGATCACCCGAAATTCAAAGGCAACTGAATTTCGGCAACCGGGGCATCGAAGTCGGAATGCCGCGAAACTCACCGAGTCAAAGCGTTTCGCCGTTTGCGGAAGAAAGTATGATGTAGAACAAGTAGCAGAAGCATACATGCTCAAGAGGGATCACCCGAAATTCAAAGGCAACTGAATTTCGGCAACCGGGGCATCGAAGTCGGAATGCCGCGAAACTCACCGAGTCAAAGCGTTTCGCCGTTTGCGGAAGAAAGTATGATGTAGAACAAGTAGCAGAAGCATACATGCTCAAGAGGGATCACCCGAAATTCAAAGGCAACTGAATTTCGGCAACCGGGGCATCGAAGTCGGAATGCCGCGAAACTCACCGAGTCAAAGCGTTTCGCCGTTTGCGGAAGAAAGTATGATGTAGAACAAGTAGCAGAAGCATACATGCTCAAGAGGGATCACCCGAAATTCAAAGGCAACTGAATTTCGGCAACCGGGGCATCGAAGTCGGAATGCCGCGAAACTCACCGAGTCAAAGCGTTTCGCCGTTTGCGGAAGAAAGTATGATGTAGAACAAGTAGCAGAAGCATACATGCTCAAGAGGGATCACCCGAAATTCAAAGGCAACTGAATTTCGGCAACCGGGGCATCGAAGTCGGAATGCCGCGAAACTCACCGAGTCAAAGCGTTTCGCCGTTTGCGGAAGAAAGTATGATGTAGAACAAGTAGCAGAAGCATACATGCTCAAGAGGGATCACCCGAAATTCAAAGGCAACTGAATTTCGGCAACCGGGGCATCGAAGTCGGAATGCCGCGAAACTCACCGAGTCAAAGCGTTTCGCCGTTTGCGGAAGAAAGTATGATGTAGAACAAGTAGCAGAAGCATACATGCTCAAGAGGGATCACCCGAAATTCAAAGGCAACTGAATTTCGGCAACCGGGGCATCGAAGTCGGAATGCCGCGAAACTCACCGAGTCAAAGCGTTTCGCCGTTTGCGGAAGAAAGTATGATGTAGAACAAGTAGCAGAAGCATACATGCTCAAGAGGGATCACCCGAAATTCAAAGGCAACTGAATTTCGGCAACCGGGGCATCGAAGTCGGAATGCCGCGAAACTCACCGAGTCAAAGCGTTTCGCCGTTTGCGGAAGAAAGTATGATGTAGAACAAGTAGCAGAAGCATACATGCTCAAGAGGGATCACCCGAAATTCAAAGGCAACTGAATTTCGGCAACCGGGGCATCGAAGTCGGAATGCCGCGAAACTCACCGAGTCAAAGCGTTTCGCCGTTTGCGGAAGAAAGTATGATGTAGAACAAGTAGCAGAAGCATACATGCTCAAGAGGGATCACCCGAAATTCAAAGGCAACTGAATTTCGGCAACCGGGGCATCGAAGTCGGAATGCCGCGAAACTCACCGAGTCAAAGCGTTTCGCCGTTTGCGGAAGAAAGTATGATGTAGAACAAGTAGCAGAAGCATACATGCTCAAGAGGGATCACCCGAAATTCAAAGGCAACTGAATTTCGGCAACCGGGGCATCGAAGTCGGAATGCCGCGAAACTCACCGAGTCAAAGCGTTTCGCCGTTTGCGGAAGAAAGTATGATGTAGAACAAGTAGCAGAAGCATACATGCTCAAGAGGGATCACCCGAAATTCAAAGGCAACTGAATTTCGGCAACCGGGGCATCGAAGTCGGAATGCCGCGAAACTCACCGAGTCAAAGCGTTTCGCCGTTTGCGGAAGAAAGTATGATGTAGAACAAGTAGCAGAAGCATACATGCTCAAGAGGGATCACCCGAAATTCAAAGGCAACTGAATTTCGGCAACCGGGGCATCGAAGTCGGAATGCCGCGAAACTCACCGAGTCAAAGCGTTTCGCCGTTTGCGGAAGAAAGTATGATGTAGAACAAGTAGCAGAAGCATACATGCTCAAGAGGGATCACCCGAAATTCAAAGGCAACTGAATTTCGGCAACCGGGGCATCGAAGTCGGAATGCCGCGAAACTCACCGAGTCAAAGCGTTTCGCCGTTTGCGGAAGAAAGTATGATGTAGAACAAGTAGCAGAAGCATACATGCTCAAGAGGGATCACCCGAAATTCAAAGGCAACTGAATTTCGGCAACCGGGGCATCGAAGTCGGAATGCCGCGAAACTCACCGAGTCAAAGCGTTTCGCCGTTTGCGGAAGAAAGTATGATGTAGAACAAGTAGCAGAAGCATACATGCTCAAGAGGGATCACCCGAAATTCAAAGGCAACTGAATTTCGGCAACCGGGGCATCGAAGTCGGAATGCCGCGAAACTCACCGAGTCAAAGCGTTTCGCCGTTTGCGGAAGAAAGTATGATGTAGAACAAGTAGCAGAAGCATACATGCTCAAGAGGGATCACCCGAAATTCAAAGGCAACTGAATTTCGGCAACCGGGGCATCGAAGTCGGAATGCCGCGAAACTCACCGAGTCAAAGCGTTTCGCCGTTTGCGGAAGAAAGTATGATGTAGAACAAGTAGCAGAAGCATACATGCTCAAGAGGGATCACCCGAAATTCAAAGGCAACTGAATTTCGGCAACCGGGGCATCGAAGTCGGAATGCCGCGAAACTCACCGAGTCAAAGCGTTTCGCCGTTTGCGGAAGAAAGTATGATGTAGAACAAGTAGCAGAAGCATACATGCTCAAGAGGGATCACCCGAAATTCAAAGGCAACTGAATTTCGGCAACCGGGGCATCGAAGTCGGAATGCCGCGAAACTCACCGAGTCAAAGCGTTTCGCCGTTTGCGGAAGAAAGTATGATGTAGAACAAGTAGCAGAAGCATACATGCTCAAGAGGGATCACCCGAAATTCAAAGGCAACTGAATTTCGGCAACCGGGGCATCGAAGTCGGAATGCCGCGAAACTCACCGAGTCAAAGCGTTTCGCCGTTTGCGGAAGAAAGTATGATGTAGAACAAGTAGCAGAAGCATACATGCTCAAGAGGGATCACCCGAAATTCAAAGGCAACTGAATTTCGGCAACCGGGGCATCGAAGTCGGAATGCCGCGAAACTCACCGAGTCAAAGCGTTTCGCCGTTTGCGGAAGAAAGTATGATGTAGAACAAGTAGCAGAAGCATACATGCTCAAGAGGGATCACCCGAAATTCAAAGGCAACTGAATTTCGGCAACCGGGGCATCGAAGTCGGAATGCCGCGAAACTCACCGAGTCAAAGCGTTTCGCCGTTTGCGGAAGAAAGTATGATGTAGAACAAGTAGCAGAAGCATACATGCTCAAGAGGGATCACCCGAAATTCAAAGGCAACTGAATTTCGGCAACCGGGGCATCGAAGTCGGAATGCCGCGAAACTCACCGAGTCAAAGCGTTTCGCCGTTTGCGGAAGAAAGTATGATGTAGAACAAGTAGCAGAAGCATACATGCTCAAGAGGGATCACCCGAAATTCAAAGGCAACTGAATTTCGGCAACCGGGGCATCGAAGTCGGAATGCCGCGAAACTCACCGAGTCAAAGCGTTTCGCCGTTTGCGGAAGAAAGTATGATGTAGAACAAGTAGCAGAAGCATACATGCTCAAGAGGGATCACCCGAAATTCAAAGGCAACTGAATTTCGGCAACCGGGGCATCGAAGTCGGAATGCCGCGAAACTCACCGAGTCAAAGCGTTTCGCCGTTTGCGGAAGAAAGTATGATGTAGAACAAGTAGCAGAAGCATACATGCTCAAGAGGGATCACCCGAAATTCAAAGGCAACTGAATTTCGGCAACCGGGGCATCGAAGTCGGAATGCCGCGAAACTCACCGAGTCAAAGCGTTTCGCCGTTTGCGGAAGAAAGTATGATGTAGAACAAGTAGCAGAAGCATACATGCTCAAGAGGGATCACCCGAAATTCAAAGGCAACTGAATTTCGGCAACCGGGGCATCGAAGTCGGAATGCCGCGAAACTCACCGAGTCAAAGCGTTTCGCCGTTTGCGGAAGAAAGTATGATGTAGAACAAGTAGCAGAAGCATACATGCTCAAGAGGGATCACCCGAAATTCAAAGGCAACTGAATTTCGGCAACCGGGGCATCGAAGTCGGAATGCCGCGAAACTCACCGAGTCAAAGCGTTTCGCCGTTTGCGGAAGAAAGTATGATGTAGAACAAGTAGCAGAAGCATACATGCTCAAGAGGGATCACCCGAAATTCAAAGGCAACTGAATTTCGGCAACCGGGGCATCGAAGTCGGAATGCCGCGAAACTCACCGAGTCAAAGCGTTTCGCCGTTTGCGGAAGAAAGTATGATGTAGAACAAGTAGCAGAAGCATACATGCTCAAGAGGGATCACCCGAAATTCAAAGGCAACTGAATTTCGGCAACCGGGGCATCGAAGTCGGAATGCCGCGAAACTCACCGAGTCAAAGCGTTTCGCCGTTTGCGGAAGAAAGTATGATGTAGAACAAGTAGCAGAAGCATACATGCTCAAGAGGGATCACCCGAAATTCAAAGGCAACTGAATTTCGGCAACCGGGGCATCGAAGTCGGAATGCCGCGAAACTCACCGAGTCAAAGCGTTTCGCCGTTTGCGGAAGAAAGTATGATGTAGAACAAGTAGCAGAAGCATACATGCTCAAGAGGGATCACCCGAAATTCAAAGGCAACTGAATTTCGGCAACCGGGGCATCGAAGTCGGAATGCCGCGAAACTCACCGAGTCAAAGCGTTTCGCCGTTTGCGGAAGAAAGTATGATGTAGAACAAGTAGCAGAAGCATACATGCTCAAGAGGGATCACCCGAAATTCAAAGGCAACTGAATTTCGGCAACCGGGGCATCGAAGTCGGAATGCCGCGAAACTCACCGAGTCAAAGCGTTTCGCCGTTTGCGGAAGAAAGTATGATGTAGAACAAGTAGCAGAAGCATACATGCTCAAGAGGGATCACCCGAAATTCAAAGGCAACTGAATTTCGGCAACCGGGGCATCGAAGTCGGAATGCCGCGAAACTCACCGAGTCAAAGCGTTTCGCCGTTTGCGGAAGAAAGTATGATGTAGAACAAGTAGCAGAAGCATACATGCTCAAGAGGGATCACCCGAAATTCAAAGGCAACTGAATTTCGGCAACCGGGGCATCGAAGTCGGAATGCCGCGAAACTCACCGAGTCAAAGCGTTTCGCCGTTTGCGGAAGAAAGTATGATGTAGAACAAGTAGCAGAAGCATACATGCTCAAGAGGGATCACCCGAAATTCAAAGGCAACTGAATTTCGGCAACCGGGGCATCGAAGTCGGAATGCCGCGAAACTCACCGAGTCAAAGCGTTTCGCCGTTTGCGGAAGAAAGTATGATGTAGAACAAGTAGCAGAAGCATACATGCTCAAGAGGGATCACCCGAAATTCAAAGGCAACTGAATTTCGGCAACCGGGGCATCGAAGTCGGAATGCCGCGAAACTCACCGAGTCAAAGCGTTTCGCCGTTTGCGGAAGAAAGTATGATGTAGAACAAGTAGCAGAAGCATACATGCTCAAGAGGGATCACCCGAAATTCAAAGGCAACTGAATTTCGGCAACCGGGGCATCGAAGTCGGAATGCCGCGAAACTCACCGAGTCAAAGCGTTTCGCCGTTTGCGGAAGAAAGTATGATGTAGAACAAGTAGCAGAAGCATACATGCTCAAGAGGGATCACCCGAAATTCAAAGGCAACTGAATTTCGGCAACCGGGGCATCGAAGTCGGAATGCCGCGAAACTCACCGAGTCAAAGCGTTTCGCCGTTTGCGGAAGAAAGTATGATGTAGAACAAGTAGCAGAAGCATACATGCTCAAGAGGGATCACCCGAAATTCAAAGGCAACTGAATTTCGGCAACCGGGGCATCGAAGTCGGAATGCCGCGAAACTCACCGAGTCAAAGCGTTTCGCCGTTTGCGGAAGAAAGTATGATGTAGAACCAGTAGCAGAAGCATACATGCTCAAGAGGGATCACCCGAAATTCAAAGGCAACTGAATTTCGGCAACCGGGGCATCGAAGTCGGAATGCCGCGAAACTCACCGAGTCAAAGCGTTTCGCCGTTTGCGGAAGAAAGTATGATGTAGAACAAGTAGCAGAAGCATACATGCTCAAGAGGGATCACCCGAAATTCAAAGGCAACTGAATTTCGGCAACCGGGGCATCGAAGTCGGAATGCCGCGAAACTCACCGAGTCAAAGCGTTTCGCCGTTTGCGGAAGAAAGTATGATGTAGAACAAGTAGCAGAAGCATACATGCTCAAGAGGGATCACCCGAAATTCAAAGGCAACTGAATTTCGGCAACCGGGGCATCGAAGTCGGAATGCCGCGAAACTCACCGAGTCAAAGCGTTTCGCCGTTTGCGGAAGAAAGTATGATGTAGAACAAGTAGCAGAAGCATACATGCTCAAGAGGGATCACCCGAAATTCAAAGGCAACTGAATTTCGGCAACCGGGGCATCGAAGTCGGAATGCCGCGAAACTCACCGAGTCAAAGCGTTTCGCCGTTTGCGGAAGAAAGTATGATGTAGAACAAGTAGCAGAAGCATACATGCTCAAGAGGGATCACCCGAAATTCAAAGGCAACTGAATTTCGGCAACCGGGGCATCGAAGTCGGAATGCCGCGAAACTCACCGAGTCAAAGCGTTTCGCCGTTTGCGGAAGAAAGTATGATGTAGAACAAGTAGCAGAAGCATACATGCTCAAGAGGGATCACCCGAAATTCAAAGGCAACTGAATTTCGGCAACCGGGGCATCGAAGTCGGAATGCCGCGAAACTCACCGAGTCAAAGCGTTTCGCCGTTTGCGGAAGAAAGTATGATGTAGAACAAGTAGCAGAAGCATACATGCTCAAGAGGGATCACCCGAAATTCAAAGGCAACTGAATTTCGGCAACCGGGGCATCGAAGTCGGAATGCCGCGAAACTCACCGAGTCAAAGCGTTTCGCCGTTTGCGGAAGAAAGTATGATGTAGAACAAGTAGCAGAAGCATACATGCTCAAGAGGGATCACCCGAAATTCAAAGGCAACTGAATTTCGGCAACCGGGGCATCGAAGTCGGAATGCCGCGAAACTCACCGAGTCAAAGCGTTTCGCCGTTTGCGGAAGAAAGTATGATGTAGAACAAGTAGCAGAAGCATACATGCTCAAGAGGGATCACCCGAAATTCAAAGGCAACTGAATTTCGGCAACCGGGGCATCGAAGTCGGAATGCCGCGAAACTCACCGAGTCAAAGCGTTTCGCCGTTTGCGGAAGAAAGTATGATGTAGAACAAGTAGCAGAAGCATACATGCTCAAGAGGGATCACCCGAAATTCAAAGGCAACTGAATTTCGGCAACCGGGGCATCGAAGTCGGAATGCCGCGAAACTCACCGAGTCAAAGCGTTTCGCCGTTTGCGGAAGAAAGTATGATGTAGAACAAGTAGCAGAAGCATACATGCTCAAGAGGGATCACCCGAAATTCAAAGGCAACTGAATTTCGGCAACCGGGGCATCGAAGTCGGAATGCCGCGAAACTCACCGAGTCAAAGCGTTTCGCCGTTTGCGGAAGAAAGTATGATGTAGAACAAGTAGCAGAAGCATACATGCTCAAGAGGGATCACCCGAAATTCAAAGGCAACTGAATTTCGGCAACCGGGGCATCGAAGTCGGAATGCCGCGAAACTCACCGAGTCAAAGCGTTTCGCCGTTTGCGGAAGAAAGTATGATGTAGAACAAGTAGCAGAAGCATACATGCTCAAGAGGGATCACCCGAAATTCAAAGGCAACTGAATTTCGGCAACCGGGGCATCGAAGTCGGAATGCCGCGAAACTCACCGAGTCAAAGCGTTTCGCCGTTTGCGGAAGAAAGTATGATGTAGAACAAGTAGCAGAAGCATACATGCTCAAGAGGGATCACCCGAAATTCAAAGGCAACTGAATTTCGGCAACCGGGGCATCGAAGTCGGAATGCCGCGAAACTCACCGAGTCAAAGCGTTTCGCCGTTTGCGGAAGAAAGTATGATGTAGAACAAGTAGCAGAAGCATACATGCTCAAGAGGGATCACCCGAAATTCAAAGGCAACTGAATTTCGGCAACCGGGGCATCGAAGTCGGAATGCCGCGAAACTCACCGAGTCAAAGCGTTTCGCCGTTTGCGGAAGAAAGTATGATGTAGAACAAGTAGCAGAAGCATACATGCTCAAGAGGGATCACCCGAAATTCAAAGGCAACTGAATTTCGGCAACCGGGGCATCGAAGTCGGAATGCCGCGAAACTCACCGAGTCAAAGCGTTTCGCCGTTTGCGGAAGAAAGTATGATGTAGAACAAGTAGCAGAAGCATACATGCTCAAGAGGGATCACCCGAAATTCAAAGGCAACTGAATTTCGGCAACCGGGGCATCGAAGTCGGAATGCCGCGAAACTCACCGAGTCAAAGCGTTTCGCCGTTTGCGGAAGAAAGTATGATGTAGAACAAGTAGCAGAAGCATACATGCTCAAGAGGGATCACCCGAAATTCAAAGGCAACTGAATTTCGGCAACCGGGGCATCGAAGTCGGAATGCCGCGAAACTCACCGAGTCAAAGCGTTTCGCCGTTTGCGGAAGAAAGTATGATGTAGAACAAGTAGCAGAAGCATACATGCTCAAGAGGGATCACCCGAAATTCAAAGGCAACTGAATTTCGGCAACCGGGGCATCGAAGTCGGAATGCCGCGAAACTCACCGAGTCAAAGCGTTTCGCCGTTTGCGGAAGAAAGTATGATGTAGAACAAGTAGCAGAAGCATACATGCTCAAGAGGGATCACCCGAAATTCAAAGGCAACTGAATTTCGGCAACCGGGGCATCGAAGTCGGAATGCCGCGAAACTCACCGAGTCAAAGCGTTTCGCCGTTTGCGGAAGAAAGTATGATGTAGAACAAGTAGCAGAAGCATACATGCTCAAGAGGGATCACCCGAAATTCAAAGGCAACTGAATTTCGGCAACCGGGGCATCGAAGTCGGAATGCCGCGAAACTCACCGAGTCAAAGCGTTTCGCCGTTTGCGGAAGAAAGTATGATGTAGAACAAGTAGCAGAAGCATACATGCTCAAGAGGGATCACCCGAAATTCAAAGGCAACTGAATTTCGGCAACCGGGGCATCGAAGTCGGAATGCCGCGAAACTCACCGAGTCAAAGCGTTTCGCCGTTTGCGGAAGAAAGTATGATGTAGAACAAGTAGCAGAAGCATACATGCTCAAGAGGGATCACCCGAAATTCAAAGGCAACTGAATTTCGGCAACCGGGGCATCGAAGTCGGAATGCCGCGAAACTCACCGAGTCAAAGCGTTTCGCCGTTTGCGGAAGAAAGTATGATGTAGAACAAGTAGCAGAAGCATACATGCTCAAGAGGGATCACCCGAAATTCAAAGGCAACTGAATTTCGGCAACCGGGGCATCGAAGTCGGAATGCCGCGAAACTCACCGAGTCAAAGCGTTTCGCCGTTTGCGGAAGAAAGTATGATGTAGAACAAGTAGCAGAAGCATACATGCTCAAGAGGGATCACCCGAAATTCAAAGGCAACTGAATTTCGGCAACCGGGGCATCGAAGTCGGAATGCCGCGAAACTCACCGAGTCAAAGCGTTTCGCCGTTTGCGGAAGAAAGTATGATGTAGAACAAGTAGCAGAAGCATACATGCTCAAGAGGGATCACCCGAAATTCAAAGGCAACTGAATTTCGGCAACCGGGGCATCGAAGTCGGAATGCCGCGAAACTCACCGAGTCAAAGCGTTTCGCCGTTTGCGGAAGAAAGTATGATGTAGAACAAGTAGCAGAAGCATACATGCTCAAGAGGGATCACCCGAAATTCAAAGGCAACTGAATTTCGGCAACCGGGGCATCGAAGTCGGAATGCCGCGAAACTCACCGAGTCAAAGCGTTTCGCCGTTTGCGGAAGAAAGTATGATGTAGAACAAGTAGCAGAAGCATACATGCTCAAGAGGGATCACCCGAAATTCAAAGGCAACTGAATTTCGGCAACCGGGGCATCGAAGTCGGAATGCCGCGAAACTCACCGAGTCAAAGCGTTTCGCCGTTTGCGGAAGAAAGTATGATGTAGAACAAGTAGCAGAAGCATACATGCTCAAGAGGGATCACCCGAAATTCAAAGGCAACTGAATTTCGGCAACCGGGGCATCGAAGTCGGAATGCCGCGAAACTCACCGAGTCAAAGCGTTTCGCCGTTTGCGGAAGAAAGTATGATGTAGAACAAGTAGCAGAAGCATACATGCTCAAGAGGGATCACCCGAAATTCAAAGGCAACTGAATTTCGGCAACCGGGGCATCGAAGTCGGAATGCCGCGAAACTCACCGAGTCAAAGCGTTTCGCCGTTTGCGGAAGAAAGTATGATGTAGAACAAGTAGCAGAAGCATACATGCTCAAGAGGGATCACCCGAAATTCAAAGGCAACTGAATTTCGGCAACCGGGGCATCGAAGTCGGAATGCCGCGAAACTCACCGAGTCAAAGCGTTTCGCCGTTTGCGGAAGAAAGTATGATGTAGAACAAGTAGCAGAAGCATACATGCTCAAGAGGGATCACCCGAAATTCAAAGGCAACTGAATTTCGGCAACCGGGGCATCGAAGTCGGAATGCCGCGAAACTCACCGAGTCAAAGCGTTTCGCCGTTTGCGGAAGAAAGTATGATGTAGAACAAGTAGCAGAAGCATACATGCTCAAGAGGGATCACCCGAAATTCAAAGGCAACTGAATTTCGGCAACCGGGGCATCGAAGTCGGAATGCCGCGAAACTCACCGAGTCAAAGCGTTTCGCCGTTTGCGGAAGAAAGTATGATGTAGAACAAGTAGCAGAAGCATACATGCTCAAGAGGGATCACCCGAAATTCAAAGGCAACTGAATTTCGGCAACCGGGGCATCGAAGTCGGAATGCCGCGAAACTCACCGAGTCAAAGCGTTTCGCCGTTTGCGGAAGAAAGTATGATGTAGAACAAGTAGCAGAAGCATACATGCTCAAGAGGGATCACCCGAAATTCAAAGGCAACTGAATTTCGGCAACCGGGGCATCGAAGTCGGAATGCCGCGAAACTCACCGAGTCAAAGCGTTTCGCCGTTTGCGGAAGAAAGTATGATGTAGAACAAGTAGCAGAAGCATACATGCTCAAGAGGGATCACCCGAAATTCAAAGGCAACTGAATTTCGGCAACCGGGGCATCGAAGTCGGAATGCCGCGAAACTCACCGAGTCAAAGCGTTTCGCCGTTTGCGGAAGAAAGTATGATGTAGAACAAGTAGCAGAAGCATACATGCTCAAGAGGGATCACCCGAAATTCAAAGGCAACTGAATTTCGGCAACCGGGGCATCGAAGTCGGAATGCCGCGAAACTCACCGAGTCAAAGCGTTTCGCCGTTTGCGGAAGAAAGTATGATGTAGAACAAGTAGCAGAAGCATACATGCTCAAGAGGGATCACCCGAAATTCAAAGGCAACTGAATTTCGGCAACCGGGGCATCGAAGTCGGAATGCCGCGAAACTCACCGAGTCAAAGCGTTTCGCCGTTTGCGGAAGAAAGTATGATGTAGAACAAGTAGCAGAAGCATACATGCTCAAGAGGGATCACCCGAAATTCAAAGGCAACTGAATTTCGGCAACCGGGGCATCGAAGTCGGAATGCCGCGAAACTCACCGAGTCAAAGCGTTTCGCCGTTTGCGGAAGAAAGTATGATGTAGAACAAGTAGCAGAAGCATACATGCTCAAGAGGGATCACCCGAAATTCAAAGGCAACTGAATTTCGGCAACCGGGGCATCGAAGTCGGAATGCCGCGAAACTCACCGAGTCAAAGCGTTTCGCCGTTTGCGGAAGAAAGTATGATGTAGAACAAGTAGCAGAAGCATACATGCTCAAGAGGGATCACCCGAAATTCAAAGGCAACTGAATTTCGGCAACCGGGGCATCGAAGTCGGAATGCCGCGAAACTCACCGAGTCAAAGCGTTTCGCCGTTTGCGGAAGAAAGTATGATGTAGAACAAGTAGCAGAAGCATACATGCTCAAGAGGGATCACCCGAAATTCAAAGGCAACTGAATTTCGGCAACCGGGGCATCGAAGTCGGAATGCCGCGAAACTCACCGAGTCAAAGCGTTTCGCCGTTTGCGGAAGAAAGTATGATGTAGAACAAGTAGCAGAAGCATACATGCTCAAGAGGGATCACCCGAAATTCAAAGGCAACTGAATTTCGGCAACCGGGGCATCGAAGTCGGAATGCCGCGAAACTCACCGAGTCAAAGCGTTTCGCCGTTTGCGGAAGAAAGTATGATGTAGAACAAGTAGCAGAAGCATACATGCTCAAGAGGGATCACCCGAAATTCAAAGGCAACTGAATTTCGGCAACCGGGGCATCGAAGTCGGAATGCCGCGAAACTCACCGAGTCAAAGCGTTTCGCCGTTTGCGGAAGAAAGTATGATGTAGAACAAGTAGCAGAAGCATACATGCTCAAGAGGGATCACCCGAAATTCAAAGGCAACTGAATTTCGGCAACCGGGGCATCGAAGTCGGAATGCCGCGAAACTCACCGAGTCAAAGCGTTTCGCCGTTTGCGGAAGAAAGTATGATGTAGAACAAGTAGCAGAAGCATACATGCTCAAGAGGGATCACCCGAAATTCAAAGGCAACTGAATTTCGGCAACCGGGGCATCGAAGTCGGAATGCCGCGAAACTCACCGAGTCAAAGCGTTTCGCCGTTTGCGGAAGAAAGTATGATGTAGAACAAGTAGCAGAAGCATACATGCTCAAGAGGGATCACCCGAAATTCAAAGGCAACTGAATTTCGGCAACCGGGGCATCGAAGTCGGAATGCCGCGAAACTCACCGAGTCAAAGCGTTTCGCCGTTTGCGGAAGAAAGTATGATGTAGAACAAGTAGCAGAAGCATACATGCTCAAGAGGGATCACCCGAAATTCAAAGGCAACTGAATTTCGGCAACCGGGGCATCGAAGTCGGAATGCCGCGAAACTCACCGAGTCAAAGCGTTTCGCCGTTTGCGGAAGAAAGTATGATGTAGAACAAGTAGCAGAAGCATACATGCTCAAGAGGGATCACCCGAAATTCAAAGGCAACTGAATTTCGGCAACCGGGGCATCGAAGTCGGAATGCCGCGAAACTCACCGAGTCAAAGCGTTTCGCCGTTTGCGGAAGAAAGTATGATGTAGAACAAGTAGCAGAAGCATACATGCTCAAGAGGGATCACCCGAAATTCAAAGGCAACTGAATTTCGGCAACCGGGCATCGAAGTCGGAATGCCGCGAAACTCACCGAGTCAAAGCGTTTCGCCGTTTGCGGAAGAAAGTATGATGTAGAACAAGTAGCAGAAGCATACATGCTCAAGAGGGATCACCCGAAATTCAAAGGCAACTGAATTTCGGCAACCGGGGCATCGAAGTCGGAATGCCGCGAAACTCACCGAGTCAAAGCGTTTCGCCGTTTGCGGAAGAAAGTATGATGTAGAACAAGTAGCAGAAGCATACATGCTCAAGAGGGATCACCCGAAATTCAAAGGCAACTGAATTTCGGCAACCGGGGCATCGAAGTCGGAATGCCGCGAAACTCACCGAGTCAAAGCGTTTCGCCGTTTGCGGAAGAAAGTATGATGTAGAACAAGTAGCAGAAGCATACATGCTCAAGAGGGATCACCCGAAATTCAAAGGCAACTGAATTTCGGCAACCGGGGCATCGAAGTCGGAATGCCGCGAAACTCACCGAGTCAAAGCGTTTCGCCGTTTGCGGAAGAAAGTATGATGTAGAACAAGTAGCAGAAGCATACATGCTCAAGAGGGATCACCCGAAATTCAAAGGCAACTGAATTTCGGCAACCGGGGCATCGAAGTCGGAATGCCGCGAAACTCACCGAGTCAAAGCGTTTCGCCGTTTGCGGAAGAAAGTATGATGTAGAACAAGTAGCAGAAGCATACATGCTCAAGAGGGATCACCCGAAATTCAAAGGCAACTGAATTTCGGCAACCGGGGCATCGAAGTCGGAATGCCGCGAAACTCACCGAGTCAAAGCGTTTCGCCGTTTGCGGAAGAAAGTATGATGTAGAACAAGTAGCAGAAGCATACATGCTCAAGAGGGATCACCCGAAATTCAAAGGCAACTGAATTTCGGCAACCGGGGCATCGAAGTCGGAATGCCGCGAAACTCACCGAGTCAAAGCGTTTCGCCGTTTGCGGAAGAAAGTATGATGTAGAACAAGTAGCAGAAGCATACATGCTCAAGAGGGATCACCCGAAATTCAAAGGCAACTGAATTTCGGCAACCGGGGCATCGAAGTCGGAATGCCGCGAAACTCACCGAGTCAAAGCGTTTCGCCGTTTGCGGAAGAAAGTATGATGTAGAACAAGTAGCAGAAGCATACATGCTCAAGAGGGATCACCCGAAATTCAAAGGCAACTGAATTTCGGCAACCGGGGCATCGAAGTCGGAATGCCGCGAAACTCACCGAGTCAAAGCGTTTCGCCGTTTGCGGAAGAAAGTATGATGTAGAACAAGTAGCAGAAGCATACATGCTCAAGAGGGATCACCCGAAATTCAAAGGCAACTGAATTTCGGCAACCGGGGCATCGAAGTCGGAATGCCGCGAAACTCACCGAGTCAAAGCGTTTCGCCGTTTGCGGAAGAAAGTATGATGTAGAACAAGTAGCAGAAGCATACATGCTCAAGAGGGATCACCCGAAATTCAAAGGCAACTGAATTTCGGCAACCGGGGCATCGAAGTCGGAATGCCGCGAAACTCACCGAGTCAAAGCGTTTCGCCGTTTGCGGAAGAAAGTATGATGTAGAACAAGTAGCAGAAGCATACATGCTCAAGAGGGATCACCCGAAATTCAAAGGCAACTGAATTTCGGCAACCGGGGCATCGAAGTCGGAATGCCGCGAAACTCACCGAGTCAAAGCGTTTCGCCGTTTGCGGAAGAAAGTATGATGTAGAACAAGTAGCAGAAGCATACATGCTCAAGAGGGATCACCCGAAATTCAAAGGCAACTGAATTTCGGCAACCGGGGCATCGAAGTCGGAATGCCGCGAAACTCACCGAGTCAAAGCGTTTCGCCGTTTGCGGAAGAAAGTATGATGTAGAACAAGTAGCAGAAGCATACATGCTCAAGAGGGATCACCCGAAATTCAAAGGCAACTGAATTTCGGCAACCGGGGCATCGAAGTCGGAATGCCGCGAAACTCACCGAGTCAAAGCGTTTCGCCGTTTGCGGAAGAAAGTATGATGTAGAACAAGTAGCAGAAGCATACATGCTCAAGAGGGATCACCCGAAATTCAAAGGCAACTGAATTTCGGCAACCGGGGCATCGAAGTCGGAATGCCGCGAAACTCACCGAGTCAAAGCGTTTCGCCGTTTGCGGAAGAAAGTATGATGTAGAACAAGTAGCAGAAGCATACATGCTCAAGAGGGATCACCCGAAATTCAAAGGCAACTGAATTTCGGCAACCGGGGCATCGAAGTCGGAATGCCGCGAAACTCACCGAGTCAAAGCGTTTCGCCGTTTGCGGAAGAAAGTATGATGTAGAACAAGTAGCAGAAGCATACATGCTCAAGAGGGATCACCCGAAATTCAAAGGCAACTGAATTTCGGCAACCGGGGCATCGAAGTCGGAATGCCGCGAAACTCACCGAGTCAAAGCGTTTCGCCGTTTGCGGAAGAAAGTATGATGTAGAACAAGTAGCAGAAGCATACATGCTCAAGAGGGATCACCCGAAATTCAAAGGCAACTGAATTTCGGCAACCGGGGCATCGAAGTCGGAATGCCGCGAAACTCACCGAGTCAAAGCGTTTCGCCGTTTGCGGAAGAAAGTATGATGTAGAACAAGTAGCAGAAGCATACATGCTCAAGAGGGATCACCCGAAATTCAAAGGCAACTGAATTTCGGCAACCGGGGCATCGAAGTCGGAATGCCGCGAAACTCACCGAGTCAAAGCGTTTCGCCGTTTGCGGAAGAAAGTATGATGTAGAACAAGTAGCAGAAGCATACATGCTCAAGAGGGATCACCCGAAATTCAAAGGCAACTGAATTTCGGCAACCGGGGCATCGAAGTCGGAATGCCGCGAAACTCACCGAGTCAAAGCGTTTCGCCGTTTGCGGAAGAAAGTATGATGTAGAACAAGTAGCAGAAGCATACATGCTCAAGAGGGATCACCCGAAATTCAAAGGCAACTGAATTTCGGCAACCGGGGCATCGAAGTCGGAATGCCGCGAAACTCACCGAGTCAAAGCGTTTCGCCGTTTGCGGAAGAAAGTATGATGTAGAACAAGTAGCAGAAGCATACATGCTCAAGAGGGATCACCCGAAATTCAAAGGCAACTGAATTTCGGCAACCGGGGCATCGAAGTCGGAATGCCGCGAAACTCACCGAGTCAAAGCGTTTCGCCGTTTGCGGAAGAAAGTATGATGTAGAACAAGTAGCAGAAGCATACATGCTCAAGAGGGATCACCCGAAATTCAAAGGCAACTGAATTTCGGCAACCGGGGCATCGAAGTCGGAATGCCGCGAAACTCACCGAGTCAAAGCGTTTCGCCGTTTGCGGAAGAAAGTATGATGTAGAACAAGTAGCAGAAGCATACATGCTCAAGAGGGATCACCCGAAATTCAAAGGCAACTGAATTTCGGCAACCGGGCATCGAAGTCGGAATGCCGCGAAACTCACCGAGTCAAAGCGTTTCGCCGTTTGCGGAAGAAAGTATGATGTAGAACAAGTAGCAGAAGCATACATGCTCAAGAGGGATCACCCGAAATTCAAAGGCAACTGAATTTCGGCAACCGGGGCATCGAAGTCGGAATGCCGCGAAACTCACCGAGTCAAAGCGTTTCGCCGTTTGCGGAAGAAAGTATGATGTAGAACAAGTAGCAGAAGCATACATGCTCAAGAGGGATCACCCGAAATTCAAAGGCAACTGAATTTCGGCAACCGGGGCATCGAAGTCGGAATGCCGCGAAACTCACCGAGTCAAAGCGTTTCGCCGTTTGCGGAAGAAAGTATGATGTAGAACAAGTAGCAGAAGCATACATGCTCAAGAGGGATCACCCGAAATTCAAAGGCAACTGAATTTCGGCAACCGGGGCATCGAAGTCGGAATGCCGCGAAACTCACCGAGTCAAAGCGTTTCGCCGTTTGCGGAAGAAAGTATGATGTAGAACAAGTAGCAGAAGCATACATGCTCAAGAGGGATCACCCGAAATTCAAAGGCAACTGAATTTCGGCAACCGGGGCATCGAAGTCGGAATGCCGCGAAACTCACCGAGTCAAAGCGTTTCGCCGTTTGCGGAAGAAAGTATGATGTAGAACAAGTAGCAGAAGCATACATGCTCAAGAGGGATCACCCGAAATTCAAAGGCAACTGAATTTCGGCAACCGGGGCATCGAAGTCGGAATGCCGCGAAACTCACCGAGTCAAAGCGTTTCGCCGTTTGCGGAAGAAAGTATGATGTAGAACAAGTAGCAGAAGCATACATGCTCAAGAGGGATCACCCGAAATTCAAAGGCAACTGAATTTCGGCAACCGGGGCATCGAAGTCGGAATGCCGCGAAACTCACCGAGTCAAAGCGTTTCGCCGTTTGCGGAAGAAAGTATGATGTAGAACAAGTAGCAGAAGCATACATGCTCAAGAGGGATCACCCGAAATTCAAAGGCAACTGAATTTCGGCAACCGGGGCATCGAAGTCGGAATGCCGCGAAACTCACCGAGTCAAAGCGTTTCGCCGTTTGCGGAAGAAAGTATGATGTAGAACAAGTAGCAGAAGCATACATGCTCAAGAGGGATCACCCGAAATTCAAAGGCAACTGAATTTCGGCAACCGGGGCATCGAAGTCGGAATGCCGCGAAACTCACCGAGTCAAAGCGTTTCGCCGTTTGCGGAAGAAAGTATGATGTAGAACAAGTAGCAGAAGCATACATGCTCAAGAGGGATCACCCGAAATTCAAAGGCAACTGAATTTCGGCAACCGGGGCATCGAAGTCGGAATGCCGCGAAACTCACCGAGTCAAAGCGTTTCGCCGTTTGCGGAAGAAAGTATGATGTAGAACAAGTAGCAGAAGCATACATGCTCAAGAGGGATCACCCGAAATTCAAAGGCAACTGAATTTCGGCAACCGGGGCATCGAAGTCGGAATGCCGCGAAACTCACCGAGTCAAAGCGTTTCGCCGTTTGCGGAAGAAAGTATGATGTAGAACAAGTAGCAGAAGCATACATGCTCAAGAGGGATCACCCGAAATTCAAAGGCAACTGAATTTCGGCAACCGGGGCATCGAAGTCGGAATGCCGCGAAACTCACCGAGTCAAAGCGTTTCGCCGTTTGCGGAAGAAAGTATGATGTAGAACAAGTAGCAGAAGCATACATGCTCAAGAGGGATCACCCGAAATTCAAAGGCAACTGAATTTCGGCAACCGGGGCATCGAAGTCGGAATGCCGCGAAACTCACCGAGTCAAAGCGTTTCGCCGTTTGCGGAAGAAAGTATGATGTAGAACAAGTAGCAGAAGCATACATGCTCAAGAGGGATCACCCGAAATTCAAAGGCAACTGAATTTCGGCAACCGGGGCATCGAAGTCGGAATGCCGCGAAACTCACCGAGTCAAAGCGTTTCGCCGTTTGCGGAAGAAAGTATGATGTAGAACAAGTAGCAGAAGCATACATGCTCAAGAGGGATCACCCGAAATTCAAAGGCAACTGAATTTCGGCAACCGGGGCATCGAAGTCGGAATGCCGCGAAACTCACCGAGTCAAAGCGTTTCGCCGTTTGCGGAAGAAAGTATGATGTAGAACAAGTAGCAGAAGCATACATGCTCAAGAGGGATCACCCGAAATTCAAAGGCAACTGAATTTCGGCAACCGGGGCATCGAAGTCGGAATGCCGCGAAACTCACCGAGTCAAAGCGTTTCGCCGTTTGCGGAAGAAAGTATGATGTAGAACAAGTAGCAGAAGCATACATGCTCAAGAGGGATCACCCGAAATTCAAAGGCAACTGAATTTCGGCAACCGGGGCATCGAAGTCGGAATGCCGCGAAACTCACCGAGTCAAAGCGTTTCGCCGTTTGCGGAAGAAAGTATGATGTAGAACAAGTAGCAGAAGCATACATGCTCAAGAGGGATCACCCGAAATTCAAAGGCAACTGAATTTCGGCAACCGGGGCATCGAAGTCGGAATGCCGCGAAACTCACCGAGTCAAAGCGTTTCGCCGTTTGCGGAAGAAAGTATGATGTAGAACAAGTAGCAGAAGCATACATGCTCAAGAGGGATCACCCGAAATTCAAAGGCAACTGAATTTCGGCAACCGGGGCATCGAAGTCGGAATGCCGCGAAACTCACCGAGTCAAAGCGTTTCGCCGTTTGCGGAAGAAAGTATGATGTAGAACAAGTAGCAGAAGCATACATGCTCAAGAGGGATCACCCGAAATTCAAAGGCAACTGAATTTCGGCAACCGGGGCATCGAAGTCGGAATGCCGCGAAACTCACCGAGTCAAAGCGTTTCGCCGTTTGCGGAAGAAAGTATGATGTAGAACAAGTAGCAGAAGCATACATGCTCAAGAGGGATCACCCGAAATTCAAAGGCAACTGAATTTCGGCAACCGGGGCATCGAAGTCGGAATGCCGCGAAACTCACCGAGTCAAAGCGTTTCGCCGTTTGCGGAAGAAAGTATGATGTAGAACAAGTAGCAGAAGCATACATGCTCAAGAGGGATCACCCGAAATTCAAAGGCAACTGAATTTCGGCAACCGGGGCATCGAAGTCGGAATGCCGCGAAACTCACCGAGTCAAAGCGTTTCGCCGTTTGCGGAAGAAAGTATGATGTAGAACAAGTAGCAGAAGCATACATGCTCAAGAGGGATCACCCGAAATTCAAAGGCAACTGAATTTCGGCAACCGGGGCATCGAAGTCGGAATGCCGCGAAACTCACCGAGTCAAAGCGTTTCGCCGTTTGCGGAAGAAAGTATGATGTAGAACAAGTAGCAGAAGCATACATGCTCAAGAGGGATCACCCGAAATTCAAAGGCAACTGAATTTCGGCAACCGGGGCATCGAAGTCGGAATGCCGCGAAACTCACCGAGTCAAAGCGTTTCGCCGTTTGCGGAAGAAAGTATGATGTAGAACAAGTAGCAGAAGCATACATGCTCAAGAGGGATCACCCGAAATTCAAAGGCAACTGAATTTCGGCAACCGGGGCATCGAAGTCGGAATGCCGCGAAACTCACCGAGTCAAAGCGTTTCGCCGTTTGCGGAAGAAAGTATGATGTAGAACAAGTAGCAGAAGCATACATGCTCAAGAGGGATCACCCGAAATTCAAAGGCAACTGAATTTCGGCAACCGGGGCATCGAAGTCGGAATGCCGCGAAACTCACCGAGTCAAAGCGTTTCGCCGTTTGCGGAAGAAAGTATGATGTAGAACAAGTAGCAGAAGCATACATGCTCAAGAGGGATCACCCGAAATTCAAAGGCAACTGAATTTCGGCAACCGGGGCATCGAAGTCGGAATGCCGCGAAACTCACCGAGTCAAAGCGTTTCGCCGTTTGCGGAAGAAAGTATGATGTAGAACAAGTAGCAGAAGCATACATGCTCAAGAGGGATCACCCGAAATTCAAAGGCAACTGAATTTCGGCAACCGGGGCATCGAAGTCGGAATGCCGCGAAACTCACCGAGTCAAAGCGTTTCGCCGTTTGCGGAAGAAAGTATGATGTAGAACAAGTAGCAGAAGCATACATGCTCAAGAGGGATCACCCGAAATTCAAAGGCAACTGAATTTCGGCAACCGGGGCATCGAAGTCGGAATGCCGCGAAACTCACCGAGTCAAAGCGTTTCGCCGTTTGCGGAAGAAAGTATGATGTAGAACAAGTAGCAGAAGCATACATGCTCAAGAGGGATCACCCGAAATTCAAAGGCAACTGAATTTCGGCAACCGGGGCATCGAAGTCGGAATGCCGCGAAACTCACCGAGTCAAAGCGTTTCGCCGTTTGCGGAAGAAAGTATGATGTAGAACAAGTAGCAGAAGCATACATGCTCAAGAGGGATCACCCGAAATTCAAAGGCAACTGAATTTCGGCAACCGGGGCATCGAAGTCGGAATGCCGCGAAACTCACCGAGTCAAAGCGTTTCGCCGTTTGCGGAAGAAAGTATGATGTAGAACAAGTAGCAGAAGCATACATGCTCAAGAGGGATCACCCGAAATTCAAAGGCAACTGAATTTCGGCAACCGGGGCATCGAAGTCGGAATGCCGCGAAACTCACCGAGTCAAAGCGTTTCGCCGTTTGCGGAAGAAAGTATGATGTAGAACAAGTAGCAGAAGCATACATGCTCAAGAGGGATCACCCGAAATTCAAAGGCAACTGAATTTCGGCAACCGGGGCATCGAAGTCGGAATGCCGCGAAACTCACCGAGTCAAAGCGTTTCGCCGTTTGCGGAAGAAAGTATGATGTAGAACAAGTAGCAGAAGCATACATGCTCAAGAGGGATCACCCGAAATTCAAAGGCAACTGAATTTCGGCAACCGGGGCATCGAAGTCGGAATGCCGCGAAACTCACCGAGTCAAAGCGTTTCGCCGTTTGCGGAAGAAAGTATGATGTAGAACAAGTAGCAGAAGCATACATGCTCAAGAGGGATCACCCGAAATTCAAAGGCAACTGAATTTCGGCAACCGGGGCATCGAAGTCGGAATGCCGCGAAACTCACCGAGTCAAAGCGTTTCGCCGTTTGCGGAAGAAAGTATGATGTAGAACAAGTAGCAGAAGCATACATGCTCAAGAGGGATCACCCGAAATTCAAAGGCAACTGAATTTCGGCAACCGGGGCATCGAAGTCGGAATGCCGCGAAACTCACCGAGTCAAAGCGTTTCGCCGTTTGCGGAAGAAAGTATGATGTAGAACAAGTAGCAGAAGCATACATGCTCAAGAGGGATCACCCGAAATTCAAAGGCAACTGAATTTCGGCAACCGGGCATCGAAGTCGGAATGCCGCGAAACTCACCGAGTCAAAGCGTTTCGCCGTTTGCGGAAGAAAGTATGATGTAGAACAAGTAGCAGAAGCATACATGCTCAAGAGGGATCACCCGAAATTCAAAGGCAACTGAATTTCGGCAACCGGGGCATCGAAGTCGGAATGCCGCGAAACTCACCGAGTCAAAGCGTTTCGCCGTTTGCGGAAGAAAGTATGATGTAGAACAAGTAGCAGAAGCATACATGCTCAAGAGGGATCACCCGAAATTCAAAGGCAACTGAATTTCGGCAACCGGGGCATCGAAGTCGGAATGCCGCGAAACTCACCGAGTCAAAGCGTTTCGCCGTTTGCGGAAGAAAGTATGATGTAGAACAAGTAGCAGAAGCATACATGCTCAAGAGGGATCACCCGAAATTCAAAGGCAACTGAATTTCGGCAACCGGGCATCGAAGTCGGAATGCCGCGAAACTCACCGAGTCAAAGCGTTTCGCCGTTTGCGGAAGAAGTATGATGTAGAACAAGTAGCAGAAGCATACATGCTCAAGAGGGATCACCCGAAATTCAAAGGCAACTGAATTTCGGCAACCGGGGCATCGAAGTCGGAATGCCGCGAAACTCACCGAGTCAAAGCGTTTCGCCGTTTGCGGAAGAAAGTATGATGTAGAACAAGTAGCAGAAGCATACATGCTCAAGAGGGATCACCCGAAATTCAAAGGCAACTGAATTTCGGCAACCGGGGCATCGAAGTCGGAATGCCGCGAAACTCACCGAGTCAAAGCGTTTCGCCGTTTGCGGAAGAAAGTATGATGTAGAACAAGTAGCAGAAGCATACATGCTCAAGAGGGATCACCCGAAATTCAAAGGCAACTGAATTTCGGCAACCGGGGCATCGAAGTCGGAATGCCGCGAAACTCACCGAGTCAAAGCGTTTCGCCGTTTGCGGAAGAAAGTATGATGTAGAACAAGTAGCAGAAGCATACATGCTCAAGAGGGATCACCCGAAATTCAAAGGCAACTGAATTTCGGCAACCGGGGCATCGAAGTCGGAATGCCGCGAAACTCACCGAGTCAAAGCGTTTCGCCGTTTGCGGAAGAAAGTATGATGTAGAACAAGTAGCAGAAGCATACATGCTCAAGAGGGATCACCCGAAATTCAAAGGCAACTGAATTTCGGCAACCGGGGCATCGAAGTCGGAATGCCGCGAAACTCACCGAGTCAAAGCGTTTCGCCGTTTGCGGAAGAAAGTATGATGTAGAACAAGTAGCAGAAGCATACATGCTCAAGAGGGATCACCCGAAATTCAAAGGCAACTGAATTTCGGCAACCGGGCATCGAAGTCGGAATGCCGCGAAACTCACCGAGTCAAAGCGTTTCGCCGTTTGCGGAAGAAAGTATGATGTAGAACAAGTAGCAGAAGCATACATGCTCAAGAGGGATCACCCGAAATTCAAAGGCAACTGAATTTCGGCAACCGGGGCATCGAAGTCGGAATGCCGCGAAACTCACCGAGTCAAAGCGTTTCGCCGTTTGCGGAAGAAAGTATGATGTAGAACAAGTAGCAGAAGCATACATGCTCAAGAGGGATCACCCGAAATTCAAAGGCAACTGAATTTCGGCAACCGGGGCATCGAAGTCGGAATGCCGCGAAACTCACCGAGTCAAAGCGTTTCGCCGTTTGCGGAAGAAAGTATGATGTAGAACAAGTAGCAGAAGCATACATGCTCAAGAGGGATCACCCGAAATTCAAAGGCAACTGAATTTCGGCAACCGGGGCATCGAAGTCGGAATGCCGCGAAACTCACCGAGTCAAAGCGTTTCGCCGTTTGCGGAAGAAAGTATGATGTAGAACAAGTAGCAGAAGCATACATGCTCAAGAGGGATCACCCGAAATTCAAAGGCAACTGAATTTCGGCAACCGGGGCATCGAAGTCGGAATGCCGCGAAACTCACCGAGTCAAAGCGTTTCGCCGTTTGCGGAAGAAAGTATGATGTAGAACAAGTAGCAGAAGCATACATGCTCAAGAGGGATCACCCGAAATTCAAAGGCAACTGAATTTCGGCAACCGGGGCATCGAAGTCGGAATGCCGCGAAACTCACCGAGTCAAAGCGTTTCGCCGTTTGCGGAAGAAAGTATGATGTAGAACAAGTAGCAGAAGCATACATGCTCAAGAGGGATCACCCGAAATTCAAAGGCAACTGAATTTCGGCAACCGGGGCATCGAAGTCGGAATGCCGCGAAACTCACCGAGTCAAAGCGTTTCGCCGTTTGCGGAAGAAAGTATGATGTAGAACAAGTAGCAGAAGCATACATGCTCAAGAGGGATCACCCGAAATTCAAAGGCAACTGAATTTCGGCAACCGGGGCATCGAAGTCGGAATGCCGCGAAACTCACCGAGTCAAAGCGTTTCGCCGTTTGCGGAAGAAAGTATGATGTAGAACAAGTAGCAGAAGCATACATGCTCAAGAGGGATCACCCGAAATTCAAAGGCAACTGAATTTCGGCAACCGGGGCATCGAAGTCGGAATGCCGCGAAACTCACCGAGTCAAAGCGTTTCGCCGTTTGCGGAAGAAAGTATGATGTAGAACAAGTAGCAGAAGCATACATGCTCAAGAGGGATCACCCGAAATTCAAAGGCAACTGAATTTCGGCAACCGGGGCATCGAAGTCGGAATGCCGCGAAACTCACCGAGTCAAAGCGTTTCGCCGTTTGCGGAAGAAAGTATGATGTAGAACAAGTAGCAGAAGCATACATGCTCAAGAGGGATCACCCGAAATTCAAAGGCAACTGAATTTCGGCAACCGGGGCATCGAAGTCGGAATGCCGCGAAACTCACCGAGTCAAAGCGTTTCGCCGTTTGCGGAAGAAAGTATGATGTAGAACAAGTAGCAGAAGCATACATGCTCAAGAGGGATCACCCGAAATTCAAAGGCAACTGAATTTCGGCAACCGGGGCATCGAAGTCGGAATGCCGCGAAACTCACCGAGTCAAAGCGTTTCGCCGTTTGCGGAAGAAGTATGATGTAGAACAAGTAGCAGAAGCATACATGCTCAAGAGGGATCACCCGAAATTCAAAGGCAACTGAATTTCGGCAACCGGGGCATCGAAGTCGGAATGCCGCGAAACTCACCGAGTCAAAGCGTTTCGCCGTTTGCGGAAGAAAGTATGATGTAGAACAAGTAGCAGAAGCATACATGCTCAAGAGGGATCACCCGAAATTCAAAGGCAACTGAATTTCGGCAACCGGGGCATCGAAGTCGGAATGCCGCGAAACTCACCGAGTCAAAGCGTTTCGCCGTTTGCGGAAGAAAGTATGATGTAGAACAAGTAGCAGAAGCATACATGCTCAAGAGGGATCACCCGAAATTCAAAGGCAACTGAATTTCGGCAACCGGGGCATCGAAGTCGGAATGCCGCGAAACTCACCGAGTCAAAGCGTTTCGCCGTTTGCGGAAGAAAGTATGATGTAGAACAAGTAGCAGAAGCATACATGCTCAAGAGGGATCACCCGAAATTCAAAGGCAACTGAATTTCGGCAACCGGGCATCGAAGTCGGAATGCCGCGAAACTCACCGAGTCAAAGCGTTTCGCCGTTTGCGGAAGAAAGTATGATGTAGAACAAGTAGCAGAAGCATACATGCTCAAGAGGGATCACCCGAAATTCAAAGGCAACTGAATTTCGGCAACCGGGGCATCGAAGTCGGAATGCCGCGAAACTCACCGAGTCAAAGCGTTTCGCCGTTTGCGGAAGAAAGTATGATGTAGAACAAGTAGCAGAAGCATACATGCTCAAGAGGGATCACCCGAAATTCAAAGGCAACTGAATTTCGGCAACCGGGGCATCGAAGTCGGAATGCCGCGAAACTCACCGAGTCAAAGCGTTTCGCCGTTTGCGGAAGAAAGTATGATGTAGAACAAGTAGCAGAAGCATACATGCTCAAGAGGGATCACCCGAAATTCAAAGGCAACTGAATTTCGGCAACCGGGGCATCGAAGTCGGAATGCCGCGAAACTCACCGAGTCAAAGCGTTTCGCCGTTTGCGGAAGAAAGTATGATGTAGAACAAGTAGCAGAAGCATACATGCTCAAGAGGGATCACCCGAAATTCAAAGGCAACTGAATTTCGGCAACCGGGGCATCGAAGTCGGAATGCCGCGAAACTCACCGAGTCAAAGCGTTTCGCCGTTTGCGGAAGAAAGTATGATGTAGAACAAGTAGCAGAAGCATACATGCTCAAGAGGGATCACCCGAAATTCAAAGGCAACTGAATTTCGGCAACCGGGGCATCGAAGTCGGAATGCCGCGAAACTCACCGAGTCAAAGCGTTTCGCCGTTTGCGGAAGAAGTATGATGTAGAACAAGTAGCAGAAGCATACATGCTCAAGAGGGATCACCCGAAATTCAAAGGCAACTGAATTTCGGCAACCGGGGCATCGAAGTCGGAATGCCGCGAAACTCACCGAGTCAAAGCGTTTCGCCGTTTGCGGAAGAAAGTATGATGTAGAACAAGTAGCAGAAGCATACATGCTCAAGAGGGATCACCCGAAATTCAAAGGCAACTGAATTTCGGCAACCGGGGCATCGAAGTCGGAATGCCGCGAAACTCACCGAGTCAAAGCGTTTCGCCGTTTGCGGAAGAAAGTATGATGTAGAACAAGTAGCAGAAGCATACATGCTCAAGAGGGATCACCCGAAATTCAAAGGCAACTGAATTTCGGCAACCGGGGCATCGAAGTCGGAATGCCGCGAAACTCACCGAGTCAAAGCGTTTCGCCGTTTGCGGAAGAAAGTATGATGTAGAACAAGTAGCAGAAGCATACATGCTCAAGAGGGATCACCCGAAATTCAAAGGCAACTGAATTTCGGCAACCGGGGCATCGAAGTCGGAATGCCGCGAAACTCACCGAGTCAAAGCGTTTCGCCGTTTGCGGAAGAAAGTATGATGTAGAACAAGTAGCAGAAGCATACATGCTCAAGAGGGATCACCCGAAATTCAAAGGCAACTGAATTTCGGCAACCGGGGCATCGAAGTCGGAATGCCGCGAAACTCACCGAGTCAAAGCGTTTCGCCGTTTGCGGAAGAAAGTATGATGTAGAACAAGTAGCAGAAGCATACATGCTCAAGAGGGATCACCCGAAATTCAAAGGCAACTGAATTTCGGCAACCGGGCATCGAAGTCGGAATGCCGCGAAACTCACCGAGTCAAAGCGTTTCGCCGTTTGCGGAAGAAAGTATGATGTAGAACAAGTAGCAGAAGCATACATGCTCAAGAGGGATCACCCGAAATTCAAAGGCAACTGAATTTCGGCAACCGGGGCATCGAAGTCGGAATGCCGCGAAACTCACCGAGTCAAAGCGTTTCGCCGTTTGCGGAAGAAAGTATGATGTAGAACAAGTAGCAGAAGCATACATGCTCAAGAGGGATCACCCGAAATTCAAAGGCAACTGAATTTCGGCAACCGGGGCATCGAAGTCGGAATGCCGCGAAACTCACCGAGTCAAAGCGTTTCGCCGTTTGCGGAAGAAAGTATGATGTAGAACAAGTAGCAGAAGCATACATGCTCAAGAGGGATCACCCGAAATTCAAAGGCAACTGAATTTCGGCAACCGGGGCATCGAAGTCGGAATGCCGCGAAACTCACCGAGTCAAAGCGTTTCGCCGTTTGCGGAAGAAAGTATGATGTAGAACAAGTAGCAGAAGCATACATGCTCAAGAGGGATCACCCGAAATTCAAAGGCAACTGAATTTCGGCAACCGGGGCATCGAAGTCGGAATGCCGCGAAACTCACCGAGTCAAAGCGTTTCGCCGTTTGCGGAAGAAAGTATGATGTAGAACAAGTAGCAGAAGCATACATGCTCAAGAGGGATCACCCGAAATTCAAAGGCAACTGAATTTCGGCAACCGGGGCATCGAAGTCGGAATGCCGCGAAACTCACCGAGTCAAAGCGTTTCGCCGTTTGCGGAAGAAAGTATGATGTAGAACAAGTAGCAGAAGCATACATGCTCAAGAGGGATCACCCGAAATTCAAAGGCAACTGAATTTCGGCAACCGGGGCATCGAAGTCGGAATGCCTCGAAACTCACCGAGTCAAAGCGTTTCGCCGTTTGCGGAAGAAAGTATGATGTAGAACAAGTAGCAGAAGCATACATGCTCAAGAGGGATCACCCGAAATTCAAAGGCAACTGAATTTCGGCAACCGGGGCATCGAAGTCGGAATGCCTCGAAACTCACCGAGTCAAAGCGTTTCGCCGTTTGCGGAAGAAAGTATGATGTAGAACAAGTAGCAGAAGCATACATGCTCAAGAGGGATCACCCGAAATTCAAAGGCAACTGAATTTCGGCAACCGGGGCATCGAAGTCGGAATGCCGCGAAACTCACCGAGTCAAAGCGTTTCGCCGTTTGCGGAAGAAAGTATGATGTAGAACAAGTAGCAGAAGCATACATGCTCAAGAGGGATCACCCGAAATTCAAAGGCAACTGAATTTCGGCAACCGGGGCATCGAAGTCGGAATGCCGCGAAACTCACCGAGTCAAAGCGTTTCGCCGTTTGCGGAAGAAAGTATGATGTAGAACAAGTAGCAGAAGCATACATGCTCAAGAGGGATCACCCGAAATTCAAAGGCAACTGAATTTCGGCAACCGGGGCATCGAAGTCGGAATGCCTCGAAACTCACCGAGTCAAAGCGTTTCGCCGTTTGCGGAAGAAAGTATGATGTAGAACAAGTAGCAGAAGCATACATGCTCAAGAGGGATCACCCGAAATTCAAAGGCAACTGAATTTCGGCAACCGGGGCATCGAAGTCGGAATGCCTCGAAACTCACCGAGTCAAAGCGTTTCGCCGTTTGCGGAAGAAAGTATGATGTAGAACAAGTAGCAGAAGCATACATGCTCAAGAGGGATCACCCGAAATTCAAAGGCAACTGAATTTCGGCAACCGGGGCATCGAAGTCGGAATGCCGCGAAACTCACCGAGTCAAAGCGTTTCGCCGTTTGCGGAAGAAAGTATGATGTAGAACAAGTAGCAGAAGCATACATGCTCAAGAGGGATCACCCGAAATTCAAAGGCAACTGAATTTCGGCAACCGGGCATCGAAGTCGGAATGCCGCGAAACTCACCGAGTCAAAGCGTTTCGCCGTTTGCGGAAGAAAGTATGATGTAGAACAAGTAGCAGAAGCATACATGCTCAAGAGGGATCACCCGAAATTCAAAGGCAACTGAATTTCGGCAACCGGGACATCGAAGTCAGAATGCCTCGAAACTCACCGAGTCAAAGCGTTTCGCCGTTTGCGGAAGAAAGTATGATGTAGAACAAGTAGCAGAAGCATACATGCTCAAGAGGGATCACCCGAAATTCAAAGGCAACTGAATTTCAGCAACCGGGGCATCGAAGTCGGAATGCCTCGAAACTCACCGAGTCAAAGCGTTTCGCCGTTTGCGGAAGAAAGTATGATGTAGAACAAGTAGCAGAAGCATACATGCTCAAGAGGGATCACCCGAAATTCAAAGGCAACTGAATTTCGGCAACCGGGGCATCGAAGTCGGAATGCCTCGAAACTCACCGAGTCAAAGCGTTTCGCCCTTTGCGGAAGAAAGTATGATGTAGAACAAGTAGCAGAAGCATACATGCTCAAGAGGGATCACCCGAAATTCAAAGGCAACTGAATTTCGGCAACCGGGGCATCGAAGTCGGAATGCCGCGAAATCACGAGTCAAAGCGTTTCGCCGTTTGCGGAAGAAAGTATGATGTAGAACAAGTAGCAGAAGCATACATGCTCAAGAGGGATGACCCGAAATTCAAAGGCAACTGAATTTCGGCAACCAGGGCATCGAAGTCGGAATGCCGCGAAACTCACCGAGTCAAAGCGTTTCGCCGTTTGCGGAAGAAAGTATGATGTAGAACAAGTAGCAGAAGCATACATGCTCCAGATGGATCAACCCAAAATGCAAAGTGGCAACTGAATTTCGGCAACCGGGGCATCGAAGTCGGAATGCCGCGAAATTCA
>CM055362.1:22464486-22494335 GCA_029228515.1 Populus alba x Populus x berolinensis | reverse complement strand
TGGAAATACTCTTTTGTAATATCTCAAAACCTCTGCCATTTCCGAGCATTGTCGCGACGCGCCCGGCAACATATAGGTGTGGGCGAAATTCATGAAGTTTTTCTTCTTACTTTTTTTAAAAGGTATATTTTGAATTTTTGTTTTTCAAATTAAGATGGTTTTATTCTTAAATCTATATTTTAAATTAAGATATTTTTCCATATAAATTCCACGTCACCATCTGTTTTTTTTTCTCCTTTTCATAATATCGTAACAAACCGTGTAATCCCACCGCACCTAAAAAAATATTAATTTATTTATTTTCCTATAACTCTTTAAGGAATTAAATTCAAGATTGACAAGTGTTTTTCTGGGATGAATAAAGATCGCCTCATATTACCGCCAAAATGATCAAGAAAGTATTAAGACAATTGAATCTAAAGTAACAACTAAGGAGGAAGTCCCGCAACCCTCTCCATGGTATTTGGGCCATATCATAGTTTGTATGTATGAATAGATAATCCAATTTTAATACCTATATAAATAAATATAGATATCTATATATAATTACAAAATGAAAAAGTGACTGCCATACATATGTCGCTTGTAATTAAAGTTTTCTTTATAGAAAAAGAAAGAGAGATAAAAAAACAGAAAGGGAAAAGATTCATTCCAAACCTATAGTCGGGTTTTTCTTCTATTATTATACAATAACTGGAAGTCAGAATGAATTAGCTATTTTAATTTATAAAATACCACAAGGATAAAAAAATATTCATCGGAAAGGAGCTATCATTTATGTATCATAAGGAGCCTTAACGTGGCAATAATTAAGTTTAGAAACTATCTAAATTCCTAAAATAAAATAACTTAAAGCGTCTTTTTTTTTTTCTTTTAAATTTGACACGTGCAATGTTTCCTTTTGTATGCCAGCACCAACTTTAGCCATTGTAATGACTTTTTCAAATCAATTTATATTGTCGAATTTGGTTCGTCTACATAGCTAGTACCCCCCCCCCCTCCTTATCCAATTAAAAAAAAATGAGTTCGCAACTTGTGTCTTGGCCCAGCGATGAAGGGACTTGTTCCTTACCTACTGCATCATAGCGTTCAAACACTCACCGTGGCACTGCCATGTCATTCCCCCGCGGTGCCTTACATGCTCTCAGTGGATTTGCACGGAATGAATCAGTGAGCCGAGATTAGTTTGTGGTGCGCGCAAGCTGGCCCCGACAATCACGTAAGCTAATAAAAAAAATGAGTTACACTGTTCATGTTCTTAAAGAAATGTGTTTGCTTGAACAAAGGCTTTATTTTTTTTTCAATAAATATTAGATTTACTAATTTACTTTGATATATTTTCATAATTAATCCTGGTTTCATTACCTGATTCATCAGTTTTGGCGGGTTAACTCAAGAAATTTGTTAGATTTTTTTGTTTTTAATTTTTATCATTTAACATATTAGAATGCACTAAGAAATGAGTGTTCATAACTTATTTTTAATTTATATTTTATGAGATTATCTCAGTATCATGATATAAGTTGCGAGTTTCGTCGGTTAACTCATATTAACTCGAGTTATTTTTGTTATTTTTTTATTTTATCCTTTTAACATTGAGTTGATTAATTAGAAATAGATTTTCAAAATTTTATTTTAATTTTTTGAGGTATTCTCAGCTCGTGACTCGGGTCGTAGGTTTGGCATGCAAATTTAGCTTAGGTTGACTCGAGTTATTTTATATTTATTTTTTTAATTGATTTTTTTTTCAATTTCATCCATCAATATAATGTTTATTAAGAATCGGGCTACATTATTTATTTTTATATGCTTTCGATTAGTTTATCCTAATCTTATGAACTATATGAGTATTGCAGAGTTTAACAATATAACCCGAGTTAGACAAAAGTTATTTTTTAATTATTATTTTTAAATCTTATTCTTCCATATTAGGCTTGATTAGGAATTGAACTTGTTTCAATTTGTTTTCTATTGGGTTATTATAGTTTCATGACCAGAAGTTGTGATTCAACATATTAACGCTCGAATTGTGATTAAGATCAATCCGATATTTGTCATCTCTATATTTTTTTTAAAAATAGGCTTTGTCTTGAAATTTAGGAAAAAAAATTAGTCAAACTATTTTTTTTTTATCGGAAGTCTTGGTTGCATTTAGACACTCACAGGTGAAATGCTACTACATTAAATCAATCGCTCGCATAATTTAAGTTTTATAATTAGGAAAAACACATAACTAATGTCTTGATATGTTTTTATTAAATAAAAACTCTTTTTAATTCATTCAACCCTAGCAACAATGATATGGCATCTCTAAATGCTAAGAATAAATATTTGTATTGCCATAAGTATAATTTCTTGAGAAAAATTATAATGTGAAGGGACTTACTCATTTTTTCAATTTGACCTTTTGGATCGAATATAAGAACACCCAAAACACTTGGATTTTAAAGAAGAAGTGTGATTACAAATTATTTTTTTTGTGGAATTTACTGTGAAAATACCGAGTGGTGACGAATTATAATAAAATGTATTGAAATGACTAATTGTCAAAGTTGTTTGGTATTAAATTAATATATATTTTTTATAATTTTAATATACTAAGAGAAAAATAAAATAATTCAAGATGCATTTGAAATAAAAAAAAAATACTCTTAAAAAAAATAACCCATTTTTCCTCGTAATTCTACTAAACAAAACCTAAAAATGCAGGTTTTGCTGGTCGGTTGTTTAGCTTTAAAAAACATAAAATCAGAGCATTGAAATCAGGATTGTTTTTGGATTCGTTTAATTAGCCTCAATAACACTGTGGGCCAAAAAGTGCTTCTCCAAATGGCAAGAAGGCGTTCTTTCTTACACATTACCACACCACCTTAATGCTTCTACCTGGTCTCAGCTCATCCTTTCTCTCCCTCAGCTCTGACGCCGTCTTAGACGTTTTGCCCCCCACCCCCCACCCCCCCTCCCCCAAGATACGAGCTCATCCCACGTCTCCTCTCTAACTCAATGATCCCTTATAAATGGCAGCTTCACAATATGATATTATACGTTAGTTTTTCAAAAATATAAAAAATGTTAAGGCTATAAATAAATATTTTAAACAATTTTATATTAAATCTATACAATGGGATGCCAATAATTAAATATCTTATAATATAATTTGTCTGACTTAGAATTTTTCAACTAAATCACATAAATTGGATTAATTTCATGGGTTCAAATACAATTAATGATGATTTAAATTAAAAAGAAAAACTTATCTTTTTTAATAAAAAACTTCAAGATGATAACCTTCCTTTTAAAAAAAAAAAATTATTACAAAACAATAATAAATTGGATCCGATCGTTAGTCCCCCAGCTGACCCATATCAATAGAGACTTATCATTGAGTTCCAATAACATTTTTTTTTATCAAATTATTTCTTTTAATTATATCAATAAATAATATCTGGTTACAAAATTAAGCACTAACCTAAAAATAAAAACTTATTTGTGGAGACACTAATTAACCCATATAAACAAAACACAAAATAAATAAATTCATCTGCAATTTATTTTTCCAACTAATCTAATATTTAAAAGATAATGGTTGAATTCGTCATATCTATAAACCTAAAATACACCTTAATAACCTTGTTAAATCAATATTCCCTTTAACCTTCAAAAATGCAAAAAACAACTTTAAAATCCAAAATCAACTTGGAACCTAGTTTCTTTCCGAGCTCAGATTTATTTTTGTAAAAACAAAACCCACATAATTCAAACTCCATCCATTATATAGAATCATTTGGAATATAAATCCTATTATTTTGGTAATCAAAATCGTAGAAACAACATTCTCTCTCGCTCTAAGTCCAGATTCGGGCAATTTCCTTTATCTTTTCTCACCCAATAAAAAACTAAAAAATAATGAAAATAAAGTTGAGTAATCGGAATTATTTTTTCTAGAAATAGAGAAACCGGTCACAAGTAATCACTAAAAAAACAAATGACTCAAATGTACTTTTCCAAATAAAATTAAAAAGCACTATTTATTTCACCTGTGCTTTTCACTTCAGTCATCTAGTTTTTCAATTTAATTCTCTTTTTAAAAAACATGCAATTGGGTACTAATGTGGGCTTAAAAAGGTTCAATCGTGAAAAAAAAAAAAAGTTTGATGAATATCAAATTGGAAATTTTAAAAAAAAGTCATTACTCAGATCATAGTGATATGTGAATTGATAAATAATGATTTTTAAACAGTGAAAACCTTTCTTATAATTTGACAATAAAGTAATACATACTCAAGCAAAAGACTACATGTATAAATATGAGTGATAGGAACAGCTACACACTAAATACACATGAAAATTATGGTACAGAAATGTTTGTTGTTATATAATTATTTTATCTTATTTTTTTTAATTTCTTCCTTATATCACTGTCTGTATTTTGATAATTAGAGCTGGTGGCGATGATGTCTTCAGACAGACCATGAAACGAAATCTTTGTATAGGAAGAAGAACATGTTACAAGTTTTTATCATGTTAAAAAAGCCTAATATTTTTTCATTCGAGAACCATGCGAAAACCACGATTTGGTGGCTTTTCAAAATACAATTCCCACCAAGAAATTGAAAAAATTATATTAAAATTATCTTTAACGTAAAAAAAATAAAAAAGTTACCTGCATACTTATAACACCTTGTTGGAAATGGGAATGCTGCCTCGGCGCCATGTCCCACGTGGAACCTGTCCTGGCTCCCCTATACCTAGGAAGTCCAATTACAATTAACAACTAAATCCTAAGGTTTTGTATATAAATAGATAGCAAAATTCAACAAAATTTGTCTCCTTGATCTCTCCGTTATACTCCCTCGTGTTCTCATCGTCTCTAGAACGCAGCCTCCGCAAAAGCACAAATTTTGTAGATTTTGTTGGTAACGTTTTTCGTTGTTTTTGATCATTCTTGATCTGTTCATATGATGACCTTAGCAATGCTAATAATTTGTTTTCCAGGTGAATATCACTCTTGATCTTGTTAGTTGGCTACGGTGTGGCAGTACCGGTTATCCGTGGCCCCGTGTTAGTTGGGTTGCACATGTTGTTAGAATAGTTTTGAGGCCTATCCATGGTTTCGTTCTTCTTTGTGAAGGAGAAGATGTTGATCCATCCTTATATTAAAAAGGGCTGAGACATCTAATCTTTTCACTAGAAGAATTTTAGAAGACAATCAGGAGGATCTCATGCAAGTGAATACACTATTGATAGAGAAGAAGGATTACGATTGAGTTTGAGGCTATGCAAAACTTTGCCTTGAAAGAAACATATCCTTATCTAGGCCGATTTGCAGAGGATCTCAAGTTCCAGAATGTTGCTTCTTGGGGTACCCTATTAATCAGGACATCTGAAAAGGAGGTTTCAAAGAAGATTCACGAGTCCTCAAAGAGTGAAGCACATGGATTAACTGATAATTATGAATGGGCCACAGACATGTGTTAAAGGTGGTGAGAGAACACCCCCTATTGCATGACTGGTTTAGGGATTCTCCATGGAAAAAGAATAAAATGGAGATTCTGGTTAATAGTTATCACCACCAGGGGTGAAATAGGGTTAGCACAAAGATTTGTGCCCATGGCGTTCGCACCAGATGGATTGATTGAGGGGTTTTTAATGATCCAGATGCTTGTTAATCCTGAAGAGGGTAAGTTCATAATGGTGACTTCAATTCCATCCAGAAGAGAATGAGGCAGGATGACACCGACAAGTTTGATTATCCAGGATGCCCAAGAGACCTAATCAGGTTTTTAAACCCACGCCTTCTACATCATACGATCTTTTATGGAGAAAATTTGATGAAAATTAATGTATAATTGATATGTACAAGTTATTTAAGTGCAGGAAATTTGGTCCAAGGCTGTGATTGCTTCATCAGAAGAAGGCTCAACAGTAGTATAATACTGCATCTGTGCCAAGCGCCTCCCTCAAGCTAGATCAAGCAATGGAGAAGAAAAGGAAGAAATATAGTTAGAAGTTTCTTTCCTTGCAAGACAACATAATAACACTAACTGGGCAATAGAAAGTGAATCCTATCAAAGGAATCAGAACTACGAAGCTGGAGCAGAAATTCCTAGAGGTATAAACTCTAGAGTAGAATAATAAAGAGTCCATATTCACTATTCACAAAAATACTTGAAACATTGTATCAGGTTCATAGATTTTGTTTTCCAGGCCTTGTGTATCTTGTGTCGTTAATGGATCAATATTTATCCAATGCAGTCCTAAAAAACACAGCTCTGAAGCTTACAACAAGAGAGCAAGATTGAAGCAAGATGGGTGCAAACAGTGAGGAATGCAGGTTTCCTAACATTGAAAGACTGAGGATGAATGGGGAGAGGGAAGATTTGGCAAAAAATGTGATGGGAAAAATGTCTGTAGAGGATCAGATCAATTGTCTGAACTTGTTGTCCTTTCCTAACCATATGATGGTACAGATTTGCTCAGAAAGCAAGTTTTAGATGAGAAAAGCTGAATGGCATTGTCCATGGCATCAACCGGTTACTTGATAGATGGGTGTGTCCTTGCTTTCTCGTTGATGTATCATGTTAACAGAACAATAATTTGAAGTCACGGGAAACTTGGGTAAGCAATTCCCAGTTTTTCACGTATTTGACTTTTGTTGTTTCTTTCACATGTGATTAAAAAGCGTAACATCTGTAATTAATTCACTGGTTTATAAATCATAGCCACTGCTTTCCTGTGAAAATAGAACTGGACAGAGGAAGGGATTAATTAAAAGAAATCTGCTCTGCTCACAGATCTTGACTGTGTTCATAACACGCAAATCTGCTCTGGAAGACGAAGACTCTCCAACGCAGATTTCTCCAACAACATGCCCTTTATCTTCTTATACTAAAACAATTCAATTCACTACACTTCACTAGTGAGATCGTTTAGTGTTTTTCTGACTTTTCAGCTTCAGAAAAGGCAGCCCTATTCATCAATAAATGCAGTTTTAAAACCCGAACCGGCCCGGTGGGTTGACCCGGACCCGGCCGACCCGGGCATGGGACTGGTCCGGGTGGAGGCCAAAACCCGCTTGGAAATTGGCCCAAAGAAACCCGATCAACCCGATAACTGGTCCACCCGGTCAAATCCGGGTGAGACCCAGTCAATTTTTTTATATATATTTGCAGTTATAAAACAACGTCATTTTGGCCTTTTAAAAGGTCACAACGCTAAAGAGTGAAGAAAAACAAAGCAATATTAGAGACAATTACAATTTACAAACCTAATTAACTCAACTTTTAAAACCTAGCCGAGAAGTAGAGAAACAAAAGACGTCTGGACTATTGATCATTGTTGTTTCTCTTCGATCAAATAGTCAAGAGACTTAAGATGTCCGATAATTTTGAAAAAAAATAAGAAGGGAAGTTAATTTGCGTTCATCAAATAGATCACCCCTCAAGAAACTCTTCTATGAGGATCGTGAAACCTTTTCGTGTTCTTCATCATCGAAAGCTGATGATATTGACAGCCTAGAACCTGGAACTTATTGTGTGTGGACACCAAAGACGGAGAAGGTGTCTCCAGGAGCTGCAAGAAGATCAGCTCTACAGGGTCTAATTCAAAGAGATGGTAGTTCAAAGATTTTATTCACCGAAGTAATAGTGATGGTAAGGATACTTTTGTGTGCTTCATGTCTAATAACAAGAAGAGTGTCCTCCATCATCAGAGATTATGCAGCGATGACCAAGATGTGAACCATAATAAACAAGGCACAGAGAAAAGAAAAGAAGCGAAAGGAGCTAGAGGAGGTTTGTTTCAATTTCAAGAACATTATTACGTGAGGAGTAAAGAAGGTGATTAACGCCGCTCCTATTTGCCTTACAGGCCGGATTTGGTGGGGTTTCTATCTAATGTTAATGGGGAGGGAAGGAATCTTCATCCATTTTGAGAGGAAGCAGATGACTAATATATTTTTATTTTATTTTTTGTATTTTTTTCCTCTTAACAACAAATTTTGTGTGTAGATAAAATAATTAAGCTGTCGTGATGAATGATGTTGTATGTTTACAATAGTTTTTTAAAGTTAAAGTATTTTTTTTAATATATATATATATATATAATATATATATATATAATAAAAAAAAAGGGGGTCATTCTTCCTTCTTCCTAGCTTCTTGATGATAAGTTAATATATTGTCAGATCTTGTAGCAATTGGGATAATGGTGCGTAGATATTCTATAATAATCGCTTATTGATTTGGTTAAGAAAATTGTGTCATACAGGGCAGGAAAGGTAGCCAGTGGATATTGCAAATTTGGAACCGCCGATTATTCTTGTCATTAGGAATCAAGAACACAAAAGCGTTTTTTTTTTATTATTAACTCGGGTTAATTTTATTTAACCCATAACCCGATTATTTGACCTGGTTGATGATTGGGTTGGATTTTAAAATTATAGAATAAATGCATGTCATCTTCGATGATAATCATGCAGAAGCAAAAAAAGAAAGAAAAAAAATGAATGTAGCAGACATGCATTAATTACTTAACTAAATAAATATTATTATTAAAATGAAAACAAAATTTCAAAATAAATTAGCAATTTTTTGTGTGGTGTGGTGAATATAATAGTGGTTGTCCTTCAAAGTTTTTTATATAAAAATATATTAAAATAATATTTTTTTATTTTTTCAATTTATTTTTTAATATTATACATTAAAATAATCTAAAAATACTAAAAATAAATTTAAAATAAAAATAAATAAATTTTAATAAAAAATAAGTTAAACCTCAATTCTAAGTTTAATAAATGCACAGGAAGCCTCAAGACTGGAAGTAATGAGCGGCCCAGCACTACAAGAAAGGCCCGTAAATAGTTCGAGCACAAACCATCCATCAAAATAAAATACAAGGATTGAACTAGAGCCCAGCAAGCAATAACAAGTAGTAAATCCCGGAAAATAGTTATGATCCAATATCATCATTTCCCAAAATTGTTGGATTGGATTGTATAAAAGCCCAAAATCCACATCCGATTATCTACTTGACTGAGATTTCGTGTAGAAAGCACCAAGTTACTTGAACCACGGGCAGTCTTCTTCCTTCCTGTGTAATTTATAGCCAAAGATATCACTTTGACCCGGCTAAAACAGAGACAAAAAAGAATCCATGACCTAGACAACGACAGCTAAATTACTATATTTAATGACTTTAACAGGTAATGCAATTGTGAAGTATACTAGTCAACAAGTCGTTTTGCATGCCGTGTGCGTCATCAAGTTGATGGACTTTCCCGGCAGATGGCTGAAGAAACGCGTATTTCTCATCTCCATCGTGGATAGATAAACCAACGGCAAGTCTCAGACTCAGCTTTAAGCTGATATTTGATTTGAAGTTCAGATCTTGACGCTTGGGCTCCCACCATGGAAATATTGCACCGCTCCTTTCCCTACTAAATCCTTGTGAAGTGTTTGACGGGGAGTAGACAATCTGTAAGCATCTTGAAATCGTAAGAACGCGGGTTCAAACTTAATCCAAGTAAGATTTATAATTAAAATACAACCAACTAAGACATTCAATTCGGTTAAGCCATGTCTAGGTTGATTTTTTTATAAAAAAAATCAATTAAAAAAAATTAAAAAACTACTCGAGTTAACTTGGGTAAACCCGTTAAATTCATGATTCAAGTTATGAAACGAGAATAATTTCATAAAAAAACAAGCCGAAATAAAATCATAAAGCTTAATTATCAAATAGTTTAATGTTGAAGGATGAAATATAAAAAAAAAAATCAATTAAAAAAAAAATACTTGAGTCAAGTTAACTCATCAAACCTACAGGCTTATATCATGATAATATGATAACTTAGAAAAATAAATTAAAAAAATTATAAAACTCAATTCTCAATGAACCTAATATTAAAGAACAAAATTAAAAATGAAAAAAAAAATCAAGTTAATCCATCAAACCTGCAACCTGGGTCAAGGTATGAGAATAACCTCATAAAAAACAAATCATGAAATCTAACTTTTTAAATCAATCAATCAAATATTATGAGATACAAATTAATTAGAAAAAAAATAATAAATACTATTCAATAAATAATATTTTATAAAAAAATATATATATAATAAAATTCCTTCTTCTATTAGTGAAGTCAAGTGAGGCCTCGTCTCTATCACTGAAACCCAATGTCACGCAATCGGTTTCAACTTCAACCTTCCATTTAATTTAATTTAATTTCTCCACATTTACTTCTTAGTTTACCAACCCAGTCCATACTAGAAGTGCGTTTTTTATTTGTCATAGCACTCCAATTTGATGTCCCATTCCTGGAAGTTGTAGCATGTGGGATATCACAGTCCAATTTTTCTAATATATACAACATTTTACCGATTTTTTTTTACTCCAAAAGGTTTTCTCAAACTAATTCTACAATTTTCTCAGTAATTTTTAATTATAAATACAAGTTTGACAGTTGGAGAAGGGCTTGTAATAGTTATTAACTAGTTTTTTTTGGATCAAATAAAAAAAATTGACTTAATTTTTTGAATCCATCATTAAATTTGATTTAATAAGACCCGATTTCATGTTATTATCATCAACCACATATATAATTTTCCAAAGTATGCGAGGATTTTTTTGCGTGTCCTTTAATATATTTGACCGATTCTGTTCTCTTCTTTTAGTCCCCAAGACAGTGATGCATCATAGCATACAAAGACTTCATTTTGCAAATAGAGGCCTCGTAGAAAGAAATTAATGTGTAGCCCCTTCCCCAGAAAAAAATAAATCAAAAACTTTGAGTCCACCAAGCATTTAAATCCAAGTATTGCGTTCACATCTATCCCTTTCTGATGTATTTATTTACCTGAAATTGATAATTAGCACGTCAAGACTCATCTCTTTATGCTCGAAACTATCCCTGAAACAACCACGCCCATTTTGCTACAACACAAGTCCATTTCTCCTATGCTACTTCCTCTTGCCAGAATGAATTCCTCGGCCTTTTCTTTTCTTTCAGATTTTGTTCTTGTATTAGTTGCTCTTCATTCAAGTCCCTTCATCCTTAGGCAACGATGACCTGTTCACTGCCTGTATTAAAAAGTTTGAATGTGGGCGTGTTGTCGCGGGTTTTCACGTTCTGGGGAGCTGACAGATCAAGTGCCTGTGGCGTTCCTGAATTGGAGCTCAGGTGCGAGAATAATATTACAGCCAAGATGAATATCAGTCAGGTTGCATATCGTGTTTTGGAAATCAATTGGGAAGAGGGATTTCTCATCAGGATTGCAAGAGAGGACTCCTTTGTTGGATTGTGTCCACCTCAGTTTATGAACAGCACGTTCAATCCTAAGTTTTTCGAGTCTGATATTGAGGGTTACAAAAATCTTACAATCTTTTATGGTTGCAAGGATGCTGCAACCATACCTGGTACAATACCTTTCACTTGCAAAATAAATGAGGTTAATGATCAACGTGGTAATTATATCCAAGTAGGAGATACTGGTCCTCGGGAATGCAATCGTAGTGTCTTAGTGCCAGTTTCTACAACAGATTGGCCACCAATCGGGGATATTCTGCAACCTTGGGAAGAACTCCTGAAAAAAGAATTCGAGGTAAGATTGAAGGTCGATTGGAAGGCGTATTGGGATTGCATCGGGTCTTTAGGAGTTTGTGGTATTGACAAAGTAAATCAAACAACTTGTTACTTGTCCAAATCAATCAAGTGGATCAAGAACATGTCCTCCTCCTCCTGCTCCTGCTCCTGCTCTTCCAGCTCCAGGTATGTACCTCAACTTCTTCCTCGAATCAGTTTTATGATGAACTACCAGTCACTTTTTGATGCTGTCACACACCTTAATTAGTTCCATTCCTGTGTTGTTATTTTAATTTTATTTTAATTAGACTTGGACTGAAGTAAACATCATAGCTAAGAATTTAACTTGTCTGCTTTAAGAATTGCCAAAATTATTTATTCAGTCCTCGTTTTATTAGAAAAAAAATTAGTTAGTCCATCTGATTAAAAAACAAAAACAATATATATTTTCATTTCTATGATATTTTAATCTCTTCGCTATGTGTTTGTTAATTAAGTACTGTTGAGATTGTCACCAATTTAACCTTCTCTTTTTTAAATACCCTCTTTTGAATTAAAATAAATTCATAAGTCTCAATTTGATTTAAGGTTGATCTTCTCAATATCTAGATTGTGGATCAAATGAGTTGATTCAAGCCCATTCAATTTTTTTTTTTTTTTTAAAAAAACCTTGAAAGATAGTTGTTTTAGTTTTTTTTTTAAATAAAAAAATAACACGTTTAAAAAAAACTGGATTCTTCTATAGCTTGGTTTAGGTTAAGCCTAATTATAACAATGAATTCCTTGACGGCTGGACCGGCAAAGTATCTAGTCAACATAAAATTACAAAATTACAGGGAACATTTGGTAATTAAAATATGGGGGGAAATAAGGTAGGAAAACACCAGGAAATTCACAAGGTGATGCAGAAATGGAGTCCACATCAGAGACTTGGTCTTTCTGGCAGATGTCATTTTCTTCTTTGTTCATTTTCCTGGAACAATCTATCAGCTGAAACTTCAAATTCCCACCTCCGGTTTTTCGTATGATTTGACTTTAGGTGGCATCTATGAAATTAATTTTAAATAATTCACACGTTTAATCTAGGAATTTAAACATAGGGCCCCGTAACATCACAAAATTATTTTTCCTTGATTCGTCATCATACCATATAAACTTAATCAGCCAAAAGGATATCAAAATAAGGTTACAGTAGTTACAAACTCGTATTTACAATAAATTATATTTAATTTTTATATTTTTATAATGTGAAAGTGGTGATGTGTATATGACTTTTTTTTATTTATAGATTTTCATTTAATAAATTCACACGTGGAGCAACAATTAGGATCTTAAAAACTAAATAATATAAACATATATCATGAAATTTGATTATTAAATATTTAACGTGGCGGTTTTACAATTCATGAAACTAAACACAATAAAAAAACTTTTTTTAAAAAAATCAAACAACTAAATATTTAAATAATAATTATTATATATATATAGACATACACACATATAAAGGCTTAATTGTAGCTACCATGAAAACAGGAATAGACATCTCTGCTTCCTTTTTAGCGCGTGACCCAGCGACGATTAAAGTAAGAAATGATTTGGTGTATAAGGGTCTACCAAAAGTGCTATGAAATCGCTTGTGTCAAGTGGCCACATCACCATCCAATTTAAGCCAAACTCAAAAGTCAGCTCTTAAAATTCTTGACGAACCCTGTTTTCGGTATTTTGTTAGTTCCGTAAACACGATTTTCTAGCCAGGCTCATAAACTCATCATCATTCTTTGAAGGCTATGTTTGTTTGTCAAAAAAATAATTTTAAAAAAATAATTTTTTAAATTTTTTTATATTTATTTATTATTATAAAAGTTAATCAACGATACTTTTTAGTTAAAAAAAAAATTTAGTTTGGTTTTCAAAAAAGTATATTTCTAGAAAATTTTGGACGGAAAAAACTATATGAAAATTTTGAAAAATTTAAAAATATCATATTATTTGAGGAATATATCAAATTTGATCCTTAAACTTTTGATTGCTATATATATATTTTTTTTAATATTTATTTTTTAATTTCATCTTTTAAAATTTAATTTTTATATTAACTTTGGTCCTTATTTTTATAATCGTTATTTGCTTTTTCCTTATCATTTTTTTATTGAAATATTTTATCTATCAAATTTGGTTCTTATTTTTTTGATTGTTACTTATTTTATTTGAAATAATTTACAAAATGTTAATTATTATTATTTTAATTTCTTCATCTTTTTTTTTAAAGATTTGATTTCTATTATTTTGATTATTATTTATTTTATTTGAGATAATTTATGAAAAAAATATTTCAATTTCATTCTTATTCAACTTTTTAATTTGTAAAATTTGTTCTTCGTTATTTTAATAAACTTGAGAAAAATAAAACATTAATAAATTATTTTCCAGCTTATTTTCCATGACATAACCAAACATTGGAAAGTGTTTTCTAACTTATTTTTCATTACACTACCAAACATCGAAAAATAATTCACTTTCCCTAAATTTAGTTTCCCGAAATTTACTTTCCAAAAAACAATTACTTTCCAGCAAATAAACAGGACCTAATATTATATATTAAAAAATTATTTCAATCTCAAAGTAAAATTTTAGATTATAAATTATATTGTTGTCTAACAATAAAAAACCTAGAACATGTTATTTATTCGATCAAAAGTTCAATATCATTAATACTTGTTAGGAAAAAGAAAATTTAAGATGTTTGGAAATATAATAAATATTATATTTTAAAATGTTTTTTAACTTAAAAATATTTTTAAAAAATAAAAAATAAATTTTAATCAATTTTTTATATCTTAATCCCAAATGACCTTTTAGTCACCCAAAAATTAGGTTGCAAGAAAATATATATTTTTACCTACTAATCAAAAGTATCTTTTTAATATTCGGATACCAATATTTACGTTGGCCGTAGTACAATAAGTATAAAGCCATACATTTAAGACATGAAACTCGAAAATTTTAACAAGAACACAGAATTTGACTATCAGGATTCAAAATACGCATTATCTTGTTGACAAAATGACCTGCCTACTTGTTTGGCCGCCGCCTGAATTTTACGTTGATGCCACTCTCACCATTCTAATAGAAGCTTCTCTTTGACAAAATCCCTTTTGGTCAAATACGTACTACCAATTCTATTGTATTGATCGAGTAAATAACTACCCACCTCTGTGTTTTTCCCTCTTAAACTGAATACTTGAACAACGTTTCCTGTCAATCCCTCTGCAAAAACACGACTGCTACTCCTTCAGGCCATGTCTTTGTTGGGCGGAATCCGGTGACCGGTGATGAACTGATAATTGCTCAACGGAGGAATAAGCACACTGAGACACAATATTTTACGTGGTTCGGCAAAACCGCCTACATCCACGGGAGATAGTCCATTTTATTAGAGTAGAGAAAGAATACAATAAATACATGGAGGAGGATCATCCACTCAACTCACATCTTTGCTGCCCTTAGCAGCTGGGCAGCAACCTTTCCCTTCTCTCTTCTCTTTCTCTTCCACTCTCTACAATTCTCACGTTCTCACCCTCTCACAATTTGGCTCTCTTTGCATGCCTCTTTTATAGGCAATGAATGGCCATCATGGAGGGGCCAACATGCCATCATTAGTGGCACTAATGGAGCTACCACTTGCTTGGTGGTGGTGGCCACTTGCTTGGTGGTGGGTATTGCCAATAAATGGCAATATCCTAACAATCACCCCCTTTGCCATTTATCTGGGCAATTGTCCTCTTGCTTCTTCAGCACAAGTTTGCATCTTGCAGCTCTTCCAAGCTTACCATTCCGAGAGCGTCTGTGGCCAAGTTTACAGGTACTCGCCAAACCTTTCAATCACCAGAGTCACCAAAGCACACCCTTGCTTACACCAAAGGATCACTTCAACCAGATGGTCTCACACATCACATCTGAAGAGTGTTAACGCTTGTCTCTGGGAACACAACATTCCCCTTCGAGCGTATCAATCATGCTCGGTCCGGAATGATTCACCAAGCCTCACACCAAGGCTTACAACACCCCCTCAAACGGATATTCCAAGTGCGACAGTCATTATTTGAGTATCTCAATATGATCACAAGCCCACCACTCTTCCAAGAGTCTACTCATCCAGGAGTTGCGCCTGCCCTCTGTTCCACCATAGGAACCACGTCTTACTTCTCCATGAGTCTCTCGCTCTTAGTCGTAAGAGTCCAGGTAGCTCTCCACCTTTAACCATGGGGGCAGCCCATTAAAGGTTGATCCATGTATGTCTTCATACTCTGAGTATTACAATGCCATCACCGAGCTCACCACCTTGACAAGAGTCAACTCGTTCCCGGAACCTGCGCATGCCCTCTGCTCCTTCATAGCAGCCGCGTCTTAATGCTCCACAAGTTATCCACTTATTGTCCAAGGCAAATGTCTTCTAGCTCATTGATCTTTAGCATGGGGGCAATATCCATGAAAGTCAATCCTGCATTTGTCTTCATACTCATCATAGCCACTTCATTGGCTATCCATCTGTCCACTTATATCTAGCCATCACATCGGCTCTGGGGCGTTCTGAACTGGGGCTCCTATCATGGCCCTCCACACCTTCTCCAAGGTGTCTCCGCTCGTCGTCATGCGGCGGTCTGAATCTGGGCTCATATCATGGCCCTCACACCTTTCATCCAAGGTGTCTCCGCTCGTCGTGAAGCGGTCTCATCCTCCTTCATCGGATGACTCCAGTGGCTTCAAGATTCTCTACCACCATGTGGACTTGGGAGAGATTACTGCCACTAACTACATAGAAAGAGAAAGTTGCGGTATACTCCTCGCAATCCTCTACCTCGATTTCTATGTTTGGAGCTTCTACGCCTTTCTGCTTGACAACTCCACCTACACCAACTCTCTTTGGTGTCTTCGCCTTTTATCATAGGCATTTGCACCCCCTCAATTAGGTGCCTCTGCAACAGCTCTCTTTCCATCCTTGCATGCATTGGAAAGGTCTTCGCCTGTTGTCTTCATCAAGAGCATAAAAGACTTCCTGTTGTACAAACTTTAACAGTCTCTGCTCTGAGCTTCATCTGGGAACACTTCTTCTCCTTGCACCTGTTGTCTCATTTCAGTACCTCGTTGGATCCTTCGGGTACTCTTGCACAATCTCCGTGTGCCCTCGTGCAATTTCTATTCTCCAGATTTCTCCATATTCTTTGCTTATGTTTGACAACAGCTCATCCTGTCACAACACCTGGCCAAGTCAAAATAGGGTGCCAATCTTCATTCCTTGCTGTATTTCTCTTCCATTATCAGGGTCTTCATCAAATTCTCCCCTCGAGAAATCACAGTCACCGAATCTAACTTCTTTGGAGAAATCACCACTCCATCAGATCCTTGATCATACGGAACCCAACTGTTCCTTTGTGCCGTCATCTTGCTAGTCTTCAACAGTTTCATAACAAACTGTCACATATACGAAAATAGTACCGTATGGATAATCCTTCCACTAAGCAAGTTCCCAGGAAAGATTGGAGGGGTCACACTGGTCCCGCTTAAAACCCAATCTCCTAGATAGAACTTCTTAGGCCATATCTATCCATCGTACTGTCTCTCCATATATACAACCATTTGCTAGCTTTGTTGCGGCTTTCCTTTACAAGTGATCTGGAATATACTGGTTTTATACCTGATTTCTCAACATCTGGCGAGACTACCAGTGCTTAGATTCGTCAAGATTGGTCTTTGTCAGTTTTCACTCTCCACCTCTAATTGTCCACATAACCGGGTGTCCTGAGTGTCCCAATTTTGCCTTCCATCAAGGCAATTAAATTTGCCACTTAACAGTTCAGCACATGTGATTGGGTAAACATGTTCACCTTCTTCTTCTTCATCTACATTGACCACCATTATGACCTTCAGATGCCTCCTGATCGGGCAATCTATCTTTAATTATTCACCACTTTCATTTTCGGTCTCAAATCTCAACGATCGGACCGTACCATTGCATCCGGAATGATCAACTTAGCTGGAAACATGTCTTGAATCGTCCAAATCGCACATCAGACGGCTAAGATTTGATCAAAACAATTCTGGCCTGATCAACGGCTCAGATTCACTATCAGATCCGGCTGCACGTAGACTCTGCTGCACAGAATCCTTTCCCTCGGCTCGCGGCTCGGCTCGGCTCTCCTTTAGCTCGGCTCGGCTCCACTGGCTTGGCTCCGCAGCGCTGACGTGGCAGTGGGCCCCACTTAGCTGATGTCACCATTATGTCATGCTGATGTCATCATGGGCCATGCTTACTGTGCATGATGACGTCACAAATTACGTCATGATGACGTCATCCTTATCTGGGTCAGCCACGTGGGTCGGGTCGTCTGGTATTCGGGTCGGGTCAGCCCATCCGGGCGAAGAAGACGCGTGTGACGCGTAGCGCGCGTCTGCGCGCGTGGCCTATCTCTTCGTCGGCGCGTGACGGCGCGTGTGGCCATTTCCGGCGTTCGATTTCGACGCGGTTTTCACCAGTGGCTTTGTCTCGTCCTCCTCTACACAGTGGTATGGTCAAAACACAAGTTTGGCAACTTTCATTTTTGAGCAAAAATCAAACACCACTTAAACCATATGCTCTGATACCAATTGTTGGGCGGAATCCGGTGACCGGTGATGAACTGATAATTGCTCAACGGAGGAATAAGCACACTGAGACACAATATTTTACGTGGTTCGGCAAAACCGCCTACATCCACGGGAGAGAGTCCATTTTATTAGAGTAGAGAAAGAATACAATAAATACATGGAGGAGGATCATCCACTCAACTCACATCTCTGCTGCCCTTGCAGCTGCAGGGCTGCTGCCCATGGCAGCAGCCCTTTCTCTTCTCTTTCTCTTCCACTCTCTACAATTCTCACGTTCTCACCCTCTCACAATTTGGCTCTCTTTGCATGCCTCTTTTATAGGCAATGAATGGCCATCATGGAGGGGCCAACATGCCATCATTAGTGGCACTAATGGAGCTACCACTTGCTTGGTGGTGGTGGCCACTTGCTTGGTGGTGGGTATTGCCAATAAATGGCAATATCCTAACAGTCTTGGTTTCTCCTACTCCTAACCATAGCCTTGGTCTGTGGTTCAGCACCTGTGTTTGCTGATGATGATGAGCGATATCTGAACTGCATGAAGTCATTTGATTGTGGAAATATTAAGGGTGTTGGTTATCCTTTCTTGGGATCCGATAGGCCTGATTACTGTGGCTATCCCGGGTTTGAGCTCGGTTGCAGCAACCAGGATCCGGAGATCACAATCATGCGATCGACTTACAAACTCCTTGGCATCAATAGCCAGTCGCGGACTCTCAATGTTTCTAGATCATATTACACTTCAGATCATGCTGAGGTAACACCGTTCTATGGTTGCCCTAGTCCAAGCCCACCAGTGTTATCATCTCAGTTTACTTGCAACATTAACAACACTTTTATGATGGGATACTTTATAACAGCCAACCTCTCTCTCCTTAGTGGGACTGCTCCAAGCTTAACCAGCTACCTGACAACACGCAACAATCGTGTTGAAGTTCCTGCCCTTCAATCAGCTATTGTGCCAATTCTAGTCAGTCCAACTGTCGCACAGTTGCTTGGAGCTATTAATCAAGGTTTTGAGTTGGAGTGGTCAGTGTGGGTACAACCAGACCACTACAGCATTCACTTGTTACTGTGCGGATCAACCTCAAGATTTTGAATGCTCAGCATCACCACAGGCACCTAGTCAATCAACAAGTATGTCCTCTTGTCTTTCTTGATGCCATGATTGGATAGATAGAGATAGCTGATAAAAGATATGCCCTCCAGGCTAGGTGATGTAGGAGGACCTCTGGTAAAAGAAACAGGTGTGAATCGTTCCTTTAAGCACAGGGAGGAACCTAGCTGGCTATTAGGAATTGTTCAAAGCTCCATGATCCTGAAGAGAACACCTTCCTTGACCATTTAATTCCAGTATATCAAGGAAACGAAGACTTAGATTAACTGACAGACTTTATAACATGAAAATAAAGGTAGCCCTTAATTTGTCACAAGGAGCAATCCTTAAAGTATTCCCAACCTAGTATGAGTTTTTAGCAGTAGCAGGAGCGAGAGACTGTCTAATGAAATTTCTCTCCGTTAATCTAGAATTGCTAAATACTCTTCATTCCCACAAGTCCAGGTTCCTCGTTTAGTGAACTGAAATTTGTCCAGGTTCCTGCTTCAACCAGTCCAGGTTTCTTGTTTAGTGAAATGAAACTAGCCATCCTACTCTTCTAAGTAATCAAGGAACAAAATTATGTTTCAGATATTTGTAACTTCTGCTGCATATTTGAGTCAGGTCAGGTTTTACCTTGTCATATTTTCATCTTTGTTGATTTATGGGTATAATAGTTTTCAAGCAAATGCTTCAATAATATCAATAATCGATGTTTGAATTACTTTCAGAGGCTTACAAGTCCATTGGTTTATGTGTAGTCTTAATGAATAATAAATTGTAACAATTCGAGGTTATTTGTTAAAGAGGTTCAATGTTCGAAATTAGGCCTCTTTCTTCAGTCGTGTTGACTATGACTCTAAGAAACTTGGAGCTCTACGTGGTGATAGTTTGAATACACAATATGATCCATTTCTTGTTCATGAGATGTTAATTAACTCTAAGTTAATCGCTGAGAGTTTTTTTTTGCAGCCATTGATACTTATTTATTTAGTAGTTGTGTTTAGTGATAGGAAAAATTGAACAATTCAATTAATCATAGTTTGATTCCCCTGTTTTCTTTGTTTTTTGCAATGCTTCTCTGCGATTTTTGCAATGGAGAACCTGCTTCCCTTAATGTTCCAGTTTCTTTAGGACAGTAGCTTGTATGTATATAATCTGAATCAAGACATGAACTATTTTGTGTTCAACAAATAATAATTGAGATAGCCACTATCATATTTCAAGTTCAGTCCAATTGATCATGCTTACTAAGTGCCTACTGAAAACTTGCTTCAATGTGGTCATTGATGTTTCTTACTTTCATGATTTTTTTGCAGAGAAGTCTGGAAACAGTCCACTCAAAATTGGTATAATTCTGCTACACAGACTTTATAAAATCAACACCAAAAATACATGCTGAGCATTTTGGTTTATTTATTTATTTTCATCTCCAGGACTTAGCTCAGCAGGTGCTGTCATTGGTGCCTTTGTGGGATGCTGGATCATGGCCTTTATACAACGGAGGACAAGAAAAGCTGCCCTAGAGAAAACCGAAGAACTTTATATAGCAACTCCTTCAAGCAAAGGCCTTCCTACCTCAACTAATCTCTCTCATGTTGGCAGGGTTGAAACATTTATGATGGACTACCACTCTCTTACTCCAAAGCGTTATTCGTATTCAGACATCAAGAAAATGACCAATTCATTCGTCAATACACTAGGAGAGGGAGGATTCGGTAATGTATACAGAGGAAAGTTACCATATGACGGTCGTCTTGTAGCTGTAAAAGTCCTAAAAGAGTCCAAAGGTGATGGAGAAGAGTTCATGAATGAAGTTGCAAGCATCAGTAGAACTTCCCACGTGAATGTAGTTACCCTTTTGGGCTTCTGCTACGAGAAGAATAAAAGAGCTTTGATTTATGAATTCATGCCCAATGGATCTTTAGATAGCTTTATATTTGATAAAGGATCCCCACATATGAATTGTCGTTTAGAATGGAGAAAATTATATGAAATTGCAATTGGTATTGCTAGAGGTTTGGAGTACTTGCATAGAGGGTGTAACACTCGGATTGTGCATTTTGACATAAAGCCTCACAACATTCTTCTTGATGAAGAATTTTGTCCAAAGATCTCAGATTTTGGTCTCGCGAAGCTATGCCAGAGCAAAGTAAGTAAGATTTCAATGATAGGTGCACGAGGGACTATTGGTTACATAGCACCTGAAGTATTCTGCAGAAATTTTGGAGGAGTAACTTACAAGTCTGATGTGTATAGTTATGGAATGATGGTTCTTGACATGGTCGGACAAAGTAAAGACTTTGATATGGGATCGTTGGAAACCAATGAGATGTACTTCCCGGATTGGTTTTATATGTATCTTGAACCAGGAAAGATTTCAACACTTCATGGAGGTACAACGAAAGAGGAAGAAGAGATTGTTGAAAAGATGATCTTAGTGGGTTTATGGTGCATCCAAACCATTCCATCACATAGACCATCAATGACAAAGGTGGTAGAGATGTTTGAAGGCAGTCTTCAGTCTTTGCAAATTCCACCGAGACCTTTCTTTTCTTCTCCTAAAAGGTCCTCTCAAGAGCAATCTTGCACTGCATCTTCACTACCTTGCATGTCATCGCAGGGAGATGAGGTAAACAAATTGCCTATTGATGGAAGTGATTTATAACTGAAAATTGCAAATTTTATTTAGCCTGATAAAAATAAAAAACAAACCTGTATTTGTTCTTCATCTAAGTGCTGCTCTTGGTTGAATTAATTTTTCTATGATAGAGCTCATGAACGGGAGGAAACTCTCAGAGTGCTAGTAAGAGACACTATCTCTCACCTTCATTTTTGTCCATGATGTTAAAAAATTCTAACATGTACTTGATGTTCAATATGTGGAAAGTGTATAATTGATCTGTTCCTGCTTGCTTGTCATTGTTTATAATTTCAAGGTTTAGACGAGACTAAGAGGTCGAGCTTTATTATTGCTTATAGTTAATGTCATCAAAGCTTCATTGCAATTTTCAAAGCAAACTTCTATATATTTCTTACTCTGGTCATTATAACGACCATGAACCTGAACGGCCAACACAGGAGGCAAAGAGTGAATTCATTCATTAAAGATGAAATAGCAGGAACCAATCCCTTCTTACAAGGCTCTAGGGAAGATGAAAACAAAAGGAAAGGAGGTTGTATAATAGCACATTACAACTAGATGTTCTTTTCACCTGCAGTTGACAGAGAAAGAAAGAGTTAAGAAACCTGCTGGTAGTAGAATATAATTCAGTATGCCATCTAACTAGTCAAATGAAGTACAAGTACTTCATTTAATCTTTCATGGTTTGATTTCTGCAACAAGACTTTTGAAGAGACACTGGCGACTTATCATTACAAAAGGTAGTACAGTAATCAAATTCATATCTTCCTCTACCTTTTTCAATAACTAGTGGTGGTAACTATTTCATGGTTCTCATGTTTTCTTCTTTTAAGCCATATCAGCTCATATGGTGCTGTTATTAACAGTCTTTATCATTGGGTACGTTTTACTAAAAGAGAAGTATTATTTAGTGGTAAAGACAATGACCCTCTAGCGAAAGAACACAAAGCACAATGAAAAGATTGAGGCATTCACGGTGAACTGTCACTCTCTTATTCCAAAGTGGTATTCATTTTCAGATATTAAGAAAATGAACAACTCATTTAACAACAGATTAGATCAAGGGGGATTTGATGGTGTATATGAATTAAGGGAAATTGCTAGGTGGTCGTCTTGTGGCAGTAAAAGTCCTCACTAAGTTAGAAACTTATGGAGAAGAATTTATTAATGAAGTTGCAAGCATTAGTAGAACTTCCCATATAAACACAATTAATCTTTTAGGTTTTTAACATGAGAGGACTAAAAGAGCCTGAATCTATGAGTACATGCCCGATGGATCTCTCGAAAAGGTCGTTTTTGGCATGGTGAATAAGATAAAACAGGGTAAAAAATTCATTAATTTATATATATATTGTTAAAATAAAATTTTTTGTATCAACCTAGATTGATCCTACCAAGTCATGAGTGCTCGGGCCTTACCTTGAATCAATCCTAGTGTTATGATTTAAAACTATAATGATACCTATTTTTTATTTTTACGTTGCTTTGAGTTAATCCGAGTTGACCATCCCGACCCTTGGCTTGGGCCTTGTTCTTGATCAACTTCTTAGTTGAATTTTAAAATTATGATAATAATTATATTTATTTTTATGTTGACTCGGGTCAATAGTCAACCTAACCCATGACCCGAGTCTAGCATCGAGTCGACCTCCAGGTAGGGTTCTATAACTATGATGATAACCATTTTTATTTTTATATTGACTCAGGTCAATCATCAACTCGGCCAGTGACCCGAGCTTGGCCTGGGGTCAACTCTTGAGTCAGATTTTAAAATTATGATAATAATTATTTTTATCCTTACATTGACCCGAGTCAAATGTCAACCTGGCTTGTGACCCGAACCTAACCTTAGGTTAACCCCCAAGTTGAGTTTTAAAACTATAATAATAATAATAATAATAATAATCATCATCATTTTTATCTTTATGTTGACTAAAGTTAATAATCAACCCGACCTGTGATCCAGGCTCAGTCATAGCTGCCTTTCGAGTCGAGTTCTAAAACTATGATAATAACCCTTTTTATCCTTACATTGACCCGGATTAATGGTCAACCTAGCTTGTGACCTAAGCCAGCCCAGGTCGACCCCCAAGTTGAGTTTTAAAACTATAATAATAACCATTTTTATTCTAATGTTGACCCAGGTCAATGGTCAACCCCACCACGACTTGGGCCTGACCTTGAGTCAACCCTCAAGTCGGGTTTTAAGTTATAACAATAACTACTTTTATCTTTATGTTAACTCGGGTTAATGGTCCCAACTTGCGACCTAGGCTAGCTCTGAGTCGACCCTCAAGTCGGACTTTAAAACTATAACAATAACTATTTTTATCCTTACATTTACTCGGGTTAATGGTCCCGACCCACGACCCGAGCCCAACCCCGAGTCAAGTTTTAAAACTATAATAATTACTTTTAGCCTCGATTCGACCCTTAAGTTGAGTTTTAAAACTATAATAATAATTTTTCTTATTCTTAAGTTGACTCAAGTCAATGATCAACTCGAGTCGGCCCCTGGTTAAGTTTTAAGGCTATACTATAACTATTTTTATTATTATGTTGACCTAAATCAATTAGATTAACTCTTGTATGGATAATTAGACAAACTTATCCTATCCCTTTTAGTGGGACAAAATTTTCTTTACCAGAACAACTTTTAGACAAGACAAAAATTGTTCTATCTCTTTTAGCAGTATTAAAATTTCTCTATTAGAACAACCTTAGACATGACAAAATTTATTTTTTGTATTGTCTAAAGATACAACAAACAACTTTATAAAAAAGGATTATTTTGTTTAGCCCATTATTGTTCAACATACCAAACACTACCTAAGTTTATATCTTATAAAGAATTCAAACAAATAAAATAGAATTCATGAATAACAATCTATTTAAGAAAATGCAGTCCTGAGTTTAATTTGATGAAAAACTTTGTTTCTCTTCTGAACTTCAATTATTTTTAAGTATGTTTTGATGAAAAAGATGTTTGATAAAAATCAGTTTTCTTAACAAATTTCTTATCCCATGCATTCATCAATAGTTATAATAAAAAACACTTTTCAAAATTAATCATTGAAGAGCCTATTAGTTTATATATATCCATCACATCTTACACCCAGCTTTCAATTTCATGTTATTACTATCATGCCATATATTAAAATCATATGATTCTAGAATAAAAACAGTTCAGTTTTATTTATTTGGATTGTGATAATGATTATTTTTTAAAAAAATATTTTTTAGTTGAAAATATATTAAAATAATATATTTTTTATTTTTAAATTTTTTTTTTATATCAGTATATTAAAATAATAATAAAAATATCAAAAAATATTCATTTCAAGTAAAAAAATAAAAAATTTTAAAATATAAAAACAAACAGTAAAAGTGTTCTGTATGTTCCGAGAGAGTAATGTGCAGTGCATAGACTTTATTTTTTTCAATAAAAGCATAGCGGAGATTAAGGTGCTCATACCTTTGCATTCAAGTCACCTGAGCATTAAATATTTTAAATAAAGCATTTACTTTTTATGTATTTATTTTTGTTACTCCTTTCTTTATCCCCTGAACTTTCCCAGAAACAACCAAGCCCATTTTGCTAACACACAATTCCATTTTGAAACCCAATGTCACGCAATCGGTTTCAATCTTCTATTTTATTTAATTTAATTTCTCCACATTATATCCCAGTCCATACTCAAAGTGCGCTTTTTATTTGTCATAGCACTCCGATTTGATGTCCAATTTTTTTAATACACAACATTTCACTGACATGACCATACCTTTAAAACAAATAATTCAATTTTACAGATTTTTTTTACTCCAAAAGGTTTTCTCAAACTAATCTACAATTTTCTCAGTAGTTGCTAATTATAAATACAAGTTTGACAGTTGGAGGAGGGCTTGTAATAGTTATTAACTAGTTTGTTGGCACCTATATAAAAACATTTAAAGTATTTTTTTTAATTATTATTAAACTTGATTTAATAAGTTAATCTTGAAACCTTTTTTACCTAACTTCTTATCTAACTTCAATTGAAAATTAATCTACACAAAAATTATTTTAATATAACCTAGTTTATTTATTGAGTTTAAAAACAACTAAGATGACTAAAGTTTTATGATTTGAATTTTTAAAAAAAGTTGATATGGTATTTGTTTTTTAATATTAAAACACTGATATATTAAATTGACATAAGTTTTATAGTTTTATTGGTCAAACTTGTAATTTAGATTATGAATTTTATTGAGTTTAATAACTTTTGTTTTTTATATATTAATTTTTATATGATAATAAAAATAAAAACTTGTTAAATTAAATATCAATCAAATATAAATATATTTGTTTGTGACTTCTAATTAATAAGAATAGGGCCGTCCATGATATATTTCTGTAGTGATAGGTCCAATATGGTTTTGGCAAAGCTGTCCTTTCTGTTTTTTGTTTTTTTTTAATAAAAAAAAAACACTTACAGAATTGGAAGCACAAGTTGGTTTGTGATGATATGTCATATCCATCTCCATATCTGAAATTAAACCAACGCAAAGGGTCTCATACCATACATAAAATCAATCTTTACAATATTCTTGATTTCATTTTTTATGTATTTTACATATGTAGGCTGAATTGAATACAAATATTTTTTTTTCTTTTTTTTGGGAAGTTTAGTTGAACCTTAGTTTGAACAATTGTACAACCCTATCATTCTCTGAATCTCTGTGAATCCCATTTATTTACTGAAAAATTGTTTTTTTAGAAAGTGAATTTCTGGAAAGTGAATTATTTTTTGATAGTTGGTAGTATTATAAAAAATAAATTGAAAAACATTTTTCAATATTTGGTTATGTTATGGAAAATAAGCTGGAAAATAGCTTATTAATATTATTTTTTAAGTTTATTAAAATAATGAGGAACAAATCTTACAAATTAAAAAGTTGAATAATAATGAAATTGAAAAAAATTTAATTTTATAAATTATCTCAAATAAAATAAATAAATAAATAATAATAATAATAATAGAGATCAAATCTAATAAATAAAAAAATTGAAAGATGTTGAAATTAAAATAATAATAATTACAATTTAATAAATTATTTCAAATAAAATAAGTAACAATCAAAAGAATGAGGACCAAATTTGATAGATAAAAAATTTCAATTAAAAAAATTATAAGAGAAAAGCAAATAACAATCACAAAAATGAGAACCATAATTATTATAAAAATTAAATTAAATTAAATTTTAAGGGATGAAATTAAAAAAAAAAGATTCAAATAATATATATATATATATATATATATATCAATCAAAAGTTTGAGGACTAAATTTGATATAATAAGTAAGTAATATGATATTTTTTTTAATTTTTCACAACTTCTAAAAAGTGTTTTTGTTCAAAATAAAAGAAAAATATTTTTTCTAAAAATCAAGTCAAATTTTTCTTTGATTATAAAGTGTGTTTTATTAACCAACTTTTCACAAAAATATTTAAAAAATAATTTTCAAAAAACCACTTTCTACACTCCTTTAATTTTTGTTATTAGGTACGAGAGAGACCCGATTTCATGTGATTATTTACCTGAAATTGATAATTAGCACGTCAAGACTCATCTCTTTATGCTCGAAACTATCCCAGAAACAACCAAGCCCATTTTGCTAGCACACAATTCCATTTCTCCTATGCTAGTTCCTCTTGCCAGAATGAATTCCTCGGCCTTTTCTTTTCTTTCAGATTTTGTTCTTGTATTGTTGCTCTTCATTCATGTCCCTTCATCCTCGAGCAACGATGACCTGTTCACTGCCTGTAGTAAAAAGTTTGCATGCGGGGCCGGGGTGTTTTCGCGGGTTTTCCGTTCTGGGGAAAAGACAGATCACCTGCCTGTGGCGTTCCTGAATTGGAGCTCAGGTGTGAGAATAATGATATCGCCAGGATGAATATCAGTCAGGTTGCATATCGTGTTTTGGAAATCAATCAGGATGATGGAATTCTCAGGATTGCAAGAGAGGACTCCTTGGTTGGATTGTGTTCACCTCAGTTTATGAACAGCACGTTCAATCCCAAGGTTTTCGAGTCTGTTGAGGGTTCCAAAAATCTGACATTCATTTATGGTTTTCATGGACTGTTCACTTGCGAAATAAATGATCAAGGTGGTTATATCCAAGAAGGAGATACTGGTCCTGGTGAATGCAATCTTAGTGTCTTAGTGCCAGTTTCGACAACAGATTTGCCACCAATCTGGAATTTCCCAGGTTGGGAAGAACTCCTGAGAAAAGGATTCGAGGTAAGATTGAAGGTCGATAGGGAGGCGTGTTGGGAATGCTTCACCTCTTCAGGAGCTTGTGGTATTGACTGTGCAACTAATCAAACAACTTGTTACTGTCCAAATCAATCAAGTGGATCAAAAACATGTGCTATTCTTCCAGCCCCAGCAGCTCCAGGTATGTACCTCAACTTCTCCTCGAATCAGTTGACTCAGGACAATCTAAGCTTTTTTTTTAAAAAAAAAAAAACCTTAAAAGAAAATTGTTTTGGGCTTTTTTTTTTAAAAAAAAAAAAAAACTGAATTCTCCTATCAACTTGGTCTAGGTTAAGCCTCAAGTCAGAGATTTATAAAATTGACCTAGGCCGAGCAGAAATTATAACTACGATTTTTTCCATTTTTAACATGCATGTGATTGTTGCTTCTTGGAGCTGTTCATATTCCTTGACGGCTGGACCGGCAAAGTGCCAAACAAAAACATACAATAACGAAGGATTTGTAAATTCTTGCACCAGCAGGGGGTTTCGGGGAGTGGTGGTCCGAGACTCTCTGACATGTTTTTACCTTACCTTAGCTTGCATCTATGAAATTAATTTTAAATAATTCACACGTTTACTCTAGTAATTTAAACACAGAGCACCGTATCATCACAAAATTCTTTTAGACAATAGCTTGTATGTCTATAATCTGCTTCCCTTAATGTTTTCGCAATGCCTAACCTGCTTCCCTTGATGTTCCAGTTTCTTTAGGACAACAGCTTGCATGTCAATAATCTGAATGAAGACATGAATTATTTTGTGTTCATCAAAGAATAATTGAGATAACCACTATCATATTTCAAGTTCAGTCCAATTGATCATGCTTACTAAGTGCCTACTGCCTACTGAAAACTTGCTTCAATGTGGTCATTGATGTTTCTTGCTTTCATGATTTTTTTGCAGGGAAGAAGTCTCGAAACAGTGCACTCGAAATTGGTACAATTCTGCTACACACACTTTATAAAATCAACACCAAAAATACATACGAGCATTTTGGTTTATTTATTTATTTTCATTTCCAGGGCTTAGCTCAGCAGGTGCTGTTGGTGGTGCCTTTGTGGGATGCTGGATCATGGCCTTTATAGAATCATTTGGAATATAAATCTAAGTAATCAAAATCGTACAAACAACATCTCTCTCCCTCTAAGTCAGATTCGAGCAATTCCCTTTATCTTCTCTCACCCAATAAAAAACTAAAAAATGATGAAAATAAAATTGAGTATCGGAATTATTTTTTCTACAAATAGAGAAACCGGTCACGTAATCACTAAAAAATCAAATGACTCAAATGTATTTTTCAAATAAAATTAAAAAGCACTATTTATTTCACCTGTGCTTTTGACTTTAGTCATCTAGTTTTTAATTTAATTTTCTTTTTGAAAAACATGCAATTGGGTACTAATGTGGGCTTAAAAAGGTTCAATCGTGGGTGCCTTACATGCTCACTGGATTTGCAGGATATTCAGTGAGCCGTGGGATTAGTTGTGGTGCGCGCAAGCTGGCCCGGACACTCACGTAAATAATAAAAAAAATGAGTTCACTGTTCATGTTCTTAAAGAGAATGTGTTTGCTGGAACAAGGCTTT
>CM055362.1:22432916-22464386 GCA_029228515.1 Populus alba x Populus x berolinensis | reverse complement strand
TTCAGTTGCCTTTGAATTTCGGGTGATCCCTCTTGAGCATGTATGCTTCTGCTACTTGTTCTACATCATACTTTCTTCCGCAAACGGCGAAACGCTTTGACTCGGTGAGTTTCGAGGCATTCCGACTTCGATGCCCCGGTTGCCGAAATTCAGTTGCCTTTGAATTTCGGGTGATCCCTCTTGAGCATGTATGCTTCTGCTACTTGTTCTACATCATACTTTCTTCCGCAAACGGCGAAACGCTTTGACTCGGTGAGTTTCGAGGCATTCCGACTTCGATGCCCCGGTTGCCGAAATTCAGTTGCCTTTGAATTTCGGGTGATCCCTCTTGAGCATGTATGCTTCTGCTACTTGTTCTACATCATACTTTCTTCCGCAAACGGCGAAACGCTTTGACTCGGTGAGTTTCGAGGCATTCCGACTTCGATGCCCGGTTGCCGAAATTCAGTTGCCTTTGAATTTCGGGTGATCCCTCTTGAGCATGTATGCTTCTGCTACTTGTTCTACATCATACTTTCTTCCGCAAACGGCGAAACGCTTTGACTCGGTGAGTTTCGAGGCATTCCGACTTCGATGCCCCGGTTGCCGAAATTCAGTTGCCTTTGAATTTCGGGTGATCCCTCTTGAGCATGTATGCTTCTGCTACTTGTTCTACATCATACTTTCTTCCGCAAACGGCGAAACGCTTTGACTCGGTGAGTTTCGAGGCATTCCGACTTCGATGCCCCGGTTGCCGAAATTCAGTTGCCTTTGAATTTCGGGTGATCCCTCTTGAGCATGTATGCTTCTGCTACTTGTTCTACATCATACTTTCTTCCGCAAACGGCGAAACGCTTTGACTCGGTGAGTTTCGAGGCATTCCGACTTCGATGCCCCGGTTGCCGAAATTCAGTTGCCTTTGAATTTCGGGTGATCCCTCTTGAGCATGTATGCTTCTGCTACTTGTTCTACATCATACTTTCTTCCGCAAACGGCGAAACGCTTTGACTCGGTGAGTTTCGAGGCATTCCGACTTCGATGCCCGGTTGCCGAAATTCAGTTGCCTTTGAATTTCGGGTGATCCCTCTTGAGCATGTATGCTTCTGCTACTTGTTCTACATCATACTTTCTTCCGCAAACGGCGAAACGCTTTGACTCGGTGAGTTTCGAGGCATTCCGACTTCGATGCCCCGGTTGCCGAAATTCAGTTGCCTTTGAATTTCGGGTGATCCCTCTTGAGCATGTATGCTTCTGCTACTTGTTCTACATCATACTTTCTTCCGCAAACGGCGAAACGCTTTGACTCGGTGAGTTTCGAGGCATTCCGACTTCGATGCCCCGGTTGCCGAAATTCAGTTGCCTTTGCATTTCGGGTGATCCCTCTTGAGCATGTATGCTTCTGCTACTTGTTCTACATCATACTTTCTTCCGCAAAACGGCGAAACGCTTTGACTCGGTTAGTTTCGAGGCATTCCGACTTCGATGCCCCGGTTGCTGAAATTCAGTTGCCTTTGAATTTCGGGTGATCCCTCTTGAGCATGTATGCTTCTGCTACTTGTTCTACATCATACTTTCTTCCGCAAACGGCGAAACGCTTTGACTCGGTGAGTTTCGAGGCATTCCGACTTCGATGCCCCGGTTGCCGAAATTCAGTTGCCTTTGAATTTCGGGTGATCCCTCTTGAGCATGTATGCTTCTGCTACTTGTTCTACATCATACTTTCTTCCGCAAACGGCGAAACGCTTTGACTCGGTGAGTTTCGAGGCATTCCGACTTCGATGCCCCGGTTGCCGAAATTCAGTTGCCTTTGAATTTCGGGTGACGGTTGCCGAAATTCAGTTGCCTTTGAATTTCGGGTGATCCCTCTTGAGCATGTATGCTTCTGCTACTTGTTCTACATCATACTTTCTTCCGCAAACGGCGAAACGCTTTGACTCGGTGAGTTTCGAGGCATTCCGACTTCGATGCCCCGGTTGCCGAAATTCAGTTGCCTTTGAATTTCGGGTGATCCCTCTTGAGCATGTATGCTTCTGCTACTTGTTCTACATCATACTTTCTTCCGCAAACGGCGAAACGCTTTGACTCGGTGAGTTTCGAGGCATTCCGACTTCGATGCCCCTTCGAGGCATTCCGACTTCGATGCCCCGGTTGCCGAAATTCAGTTGCCTTTGAATTTCGGGTGATCCCTCTTGAGCATGTATGCTTCTGCTACTTGTTCTACATCATACTTTCTTCCGCAAACGGCGAAACGCTTTGACTCGGTGAGTTTCGCGGCATTCCGACTTCGATGCCCGGTTGCCGAAATTCAGTTGAGTTTCGAGGCATTCCGACTTCGATGCCCGGTTGCCGAAATTCAGTTGCCTTTGAATTTCGGGTGATCCCTCTTGAGCATGTATGCTTCTGCTACTTGTTCTACATCATACTTTCTTCCGCAAACGGCGAAACGCTTTGACTCGGTGAGTTTCGAGGCATTCCGACTTCGATGCCCCGGTTGCCGAAATTCAGTTGCCTTTGAATTTCGTGCCCCGGTTGCCGAAATTCAGTTGCCTTTGAATTTCGGGTGATCCCTCTTGAGCATGTATGCTTCTGCTACTTGTTCTACATCATACTTTCTTCCGCAAACGGCGAAACGCTTTGACTCGGTGAGTTTCGAGGCATTCCGACTTCGATGCCCCGTTGCCGAAATTCAGTTGCCTTTGAATTTCGGGTGATCCCTCTTGAGCATGTATGCTTCTGCTACTTGTTCTACATCATACTTTCTTCCGCAAACGGCGAAACGCTTTGACTCGGTGAGTTTCGAGGCATTCCGACTTCGATGCCCCGGTTGCCGAAATTCAGTTGCCTTTGAATTTCGGGTGGTTGCCGAAATTCAGTTGCCTTTGAATTTCGGGTGATCCCTCTTGAGCATGTATGCTTCTGCTACTTGTTCTACATCATACTTTCTTCCGCAAACGGCGAAACGCTTTGACTCGGTGAGTTTCGAGGCATTCCGACTTCGATGTCCCGGTTGCCGAAATTCAGTTGCCTTTGAATTTCGGGTGATCCCTCTTGAGCATGTATGCTTCTGCTACTTGTTCTACATCATACCTTCTTCAGCAAACGGCAAAACGCTTTGACTCGGTGAGTTTCGAGGCATTCCGACTTCGATGCCCCGGTTGCCGAAATTCAGTTGCCTTTGAATTTCGGGTGTGAGTTTCGAGGCATTCCGACTTCGATGCCCCGGTTGCCGAAATTCAGTTGCCTTTGAATTTCGGGTGATCCCTCTTGAGCATGTATGCTTCTGCTACTTGTTCTACATCATACTTTCTTCCGCAAACGGCGAAACGCTTTGACTCGGTGAGTTTCGAGGCATTCCGACTTCGATGCCCCGGTTGCCGAAATTCAGTTGCCTTTGAATTTCGGGTGATCCCTCTTGAGCATGTATGCTTCTTCTACTTGTTCTACATCATACTTTCTTCCGCAAACGGCGAAACGCTTTGACTCGGTGAGTTTCGAGGCATTCCGACTTCGATGTCCCGGTTGCCGAAATTCAGTTGCCTTTGAATTTCGGGTGATCCCTCTTGAGCATGTATGCTTCTGCTACTTGTTCTACATCATACTTTCTTCCGCAAACGGCGAAACGCTTTGACTCGGTGAGTTTCGGGGCATTCCGACTTCGATGCCCCGGCCCCGTTGCCGAAATTCAGTTGCCTTTGAATTTCGGGTGATCCCTCTTAAGCATGTATGCTTCTGCTACTTGTTCTACATCATACTTTCTTGCCCAAACGGCGAAACGCTTTGACTCGGTGAGTTTCGCGGCATTCCGACTTCGATTCCCCGGTTGCCGAAATTCAGTTGCCTTTGAATTTCGGGTGATCCCTCTTGAGCATGTATGCTTCTGCTACTTGTTCTACATCATACTTTCTTCCGCAAACGGCGAAACGCTTTGACTCGGTGAGTTTCGAGGCATTCCGACTTCGATGCCCCGGTTGCCGAAATTCAGTTGCCTTTGAATTTCGGGTGATCCCTCTTGAGCATGTATGCTTCTGCTACTTGTTCTACATCATACTTTCTTCCGCAAACGGCGAAACGCTTTGACTCGGTGAGTTTCGAGGCATTCCGACTTCGATGCCCCGGTTGCCGAAATTCAGTTGCCTTTGAATTTCGGGTGATCCCTCTTGAGCATGTATGCTTCTGCTACTTGTTCTACATCATACTTTCTTCCGCAAACGGCGAAACGCTTTGACTCGGTGAGTTTCGAGGCATTCCGACTTCGATGCCCCGGTTGCCGAAATTCAGTTGCCTTTGAATTTCGGGTGATCCCTCTTGAGCATGTATGCTTCTGCTACTTGTTCTACATCATACTTTCTTCCGCAAACGGCGAAACGCTTTGACTCGGTGAGTTTCGAGGCATTCCGACTTCGATGCCCCGTTGCCGAAATTCAGTTGCCTTTGAATTTCGGGTGATCCCTCTTGAGCATGTATGCTTCTGCTACTTGTTCTACATCATACTTTCTTCCGCAAACGGCGAAACGCTTTGACTCGGTGAGTTTCGAGGCATTCCGACTTCGATGCCCCGGTTGCCGAAATTCAGTTGCCTTTGAATTTCGGGTGATCCCTCTTGAGTGCTTCTGCTTCTGCTTGTTCTACATCATACTTTCTCGGCCGAACGCTTTGACTCGGTGAGTTTCGAGGCATTCCGACTTCGATGCCCCGGTTGCCGAAATTCAGTTGCCTTTGAATTTCGGGTGATCCCTCTTGAGCATGTATGCTTCTGCTACTTGTTCTACATCATACTTTCTTCCGCAAACGGCGAAACGCTTTGACTCGGTGAGTTTCGAGGCATTCCGACTTCGATGCCCCGGTTGCCGAAATTCAGTTGCCTTTGAATTTCGGGTGATCCCTCTTGAGCATGTATGCTTCTGCTACTTGTTCTACATCATACTTTCTTCCGCAAACGGCGAAACGCTTTGACTCGGTGAGTTTCGAGGCATTCCGACTTCGATGCCCCGATGCCCCGGTTGCCGAAATTCAGTTGCCTTTGAATTTCGGGTGATCCCTCTTGAGCATGTATGCTTCTGCTACTTGTTCTACATCATACTTTCTTCCGCAAACGGCGAAACGCTTTGACTCGGTGAGTTTCGAGGCATTCCGACTTCGATGCCCCGGTTGCCGAAATTCAGTTGCCTTTGAATTTCGGGTGATCCCTCTTGAGCATGTATGCTTCTGCTACTTGTTCTACATCATACTTTCTTCCGCAAACGGCGAAACGCTTTGACTCGGTGAGTTTCGAGGCATTCCGACTTCGATGCCCCGGTTGCCGAAATTCAGTTGCCTTTGAATTTCGGGTGATCCCTCTTGAGCATGTATGCTTCTGCTACTTGTTCTACATCATACTTTCTTCCGCAAACGGCGAAACGCTTTGACTCGGTGAGTTTCGAGGCATTCCGACTTCGATGCCCCGGTTGCCGAAATTCAGTTGCCTTTGAATTTCGGGTGATCCCTCTTGAGCATGTATGCTTCTGCTACTTGTTCTACATCATACTTTCTTCCGCAAACGGCGAAACGCTTTGACTCGGTGAGTTTCGAGGCATTCCGACTTCGATGCCCCGGTTGCCGAAATTCAGTTGCCTTTGAATTTCGGGTGATCCCTCTTGAGCATGTATGCTTCTGCTACTTGTTCTACATCATACTTTCTTCCGCAAACGGCGAAACGCTTTGACTCGGTGAGTTTCGAGGCATTCCGACTTCGATGCCCCGGTTGCCGAAATTCAGTTGCCTTTGAATTTCGGGTGATCCCTCTTGAGCATGTATGCTTCTGCTACTTGTTCTACATCATACTTTCTTCCGCAAACGGCGAAACGCTTTGACTCGGTGAGTTTCGAGGCATTCCGACTTCGATGCCCCGGTTGCCGAAATTCAGTTGCCTTTGAATTTCGGGTGATCCCTCTTGAGATGCTTCGCTTCTGCTACTTGTCTACATCATACTTTCTACGGCCGAACGCTTTGACTCGGTGAGTTTCGAGGCATTCCGACTTCGATGCCCCGGTTGCCGAAATTCAGTTGCCTTTGAATTTCGGGTGATCCCTCTTGAGCATGTATGCTTCTGCTACTTGTTCTACATCATACTTTCTTCCGCAAACGGCGAAACGCTTTGACTCGGTGAGTTTCGAGGCATTCCGACTTCGATGCCCCGGTTGCCGAAATTCAGTTGCCTTTGAATTTCGGGTGATCCCTCTTGAGCATGTATGCTTCTGCTACTTGTTCTACATCATACTTTCTTCCGCAAACGGCGAAACGCTTTGACTCGGTGAGTTTCGAGGCATTCCGACTTCGATGCCCCGGTTGCCGAAATTCAGTTGCCTTTGAATTTCGGGTGATCCCTCTTGAGCATGTATGCTTCTGCTACTTGTTCTACATCATACTTTCTTCCGCAAACGGCGAAACGCTTTGACTCGGTGAGTTTCGAGGCATTCCGACTTCGATGCCCCGGTTGCCGAAATTCAGTTGCCTTTGAATTTCGGGTGATCCCTCTTGAGCATGTATGCTTCTGCTACTTGTTCTACATCATACTTTCTTCCGCAAACGGCGAAACGCTTTGACTCGGTGAGTTTCGAGGCATTCCGACTTCGATGCCCCGGTTGCCGAAATTCAGTTGCCTTTGAATTTCGGGTGATCCCTCTTGAGCATGTATGCTTCTGCTACTTGTTCTACATCATACTTTCTTCCGCAAACGGCGAAACGCTTTGACTCGGTGAGTTTCGAGGCATTCCGACTTCGATGCCCCGGTTGCCGAAATTCAGTTGCCTTTGAATTTCGGGTGATCCCTCTTGAGCATGTATGCTTCTGCTACTTGTTCTACATCATACTTTCTTCCGCAAACGGCGAAACGCTTTGACTCGGTGAGTTTCGAGGCATTCCGACTTCGATGCCCCGGTTGCCGAAATTCAGTTGCCTTTGAATTTCGGGTGATCCCTCTTGAGCATGTATGCTTCTGCTACTTGTTCTACATCATACTTTCTTCCGCAAACGGCGAAACGCTTTGACTCGGTGAGTTTCGAGGCATTCCGACTTCGATGCCCCGGTTGCCGAAATTCAGTTGCCTTTGAATTTCGGGTGATCCCTCTTGAGCATGTATGCTTCTGCTACTTGTTCTACATCATACTTTCTTCCGCAAACGGCGAAACGCTTTGACTCGGTGAGTTTCGAGGCATTCCGACTTCGATGCCCCGGTTGCCGAAATTCAGTTGCCTTTGAATTTCGGGTGATCCCTCTTGAGTGCTTCTGCTTCTGACTTGTTCTACATCATACTTTCGGCCGAACGCTTTGACTCGGTGAGTTTCGAGGCATTCCGACTTCGATGCCCCGGTTGCCGAAATTCAGTTGCCTTTGAATTTCGGGTGATCCCTCTTGAGCATGTATGCTTCTGCTACTTGTTCTACATCATACTTTCTTCCGCAAACGGCGAAACGCTTTGACTCGGTGAGTTTCGAGGCATTCCGACTTCGATGCCCCGGTTGCCGAAATTCAGTTGCCTTTGAATTTCGGGTGATCCCTCTTGAGCATGTATGCTTCTGCTACTTGTTCTACATCATACTTTCTTCCGCAAACGGCGAAACGCTTTGACTCGGTGAGTTTCGAGGCATTCCGACTTCGATGCCCGGTTGCCGAAATTCAGTTGCCTTTGAATTTCGGGTGATCCCTCTTGAGCATGTATGCTTCTGCTACTTGTTCTACATCATACTTTCTTCCGCAAACGGCGAAACGCTTTGACTCGGTGAGTTTCGAGGCATTCCGACTTCGATGCCCCGGTTGCCGAAATTCAGTTGCCTTTGAATTTCGGGTGATCCCTCTTGAGCATGTATGCTTCTGCTACTTGTTCTACATCATACTTTCTTCTTCCGCAAACGGCGAAACGCTTTGACTCGGTGAGTTTCGAGGCATTCCGACTTCGATGCCCCGGTTGCCGAAATTCAGTTGCCTTTGAATTTCGGGTGATCCCTCTTGAGCATGTATGCTTCTGCTACTTGTTCTACATCATACTTTCTTCCGCAAACGGCGAAACGCTTTGACTCGGTGAGTTTCGAGGCATTCCGACTTCGATGCCCCGGTTGCCGAAATTCAGTTGCCTTTGAATTTCGGGTGATCCCTCTTGAGCATGTATGCTTCTGCTACTTGTTCTACATCATACTTTCTTCCGCAAACGGCGAAACGCTTTGACTCGGTGAGTTTCGAGGCATTCCGACTTCGATGCCCCGGTTGCCGAAATTCAGTTGCCTTTGAATTTCGGGTGATCCCTCTTGAGCATGTATGCTTCTGCTACTTGTTCTACATCATACTTTCTTCCGCAAACGGCGAAACGCTTTGACTCGGTGAGTTTCGAGGCATTCCGACTTCGATGCCCCGGTTGCCGAAATTCAGTTGCCTTTGAATTTCGGGTGATCCCTCTTGAGCATGTATGCTTCTGCTACTTGTTCTACATCATACTTTCTTCCGCAAACGGCGAAACGCTTTGACTCGGTGAGTTTCGAGGCATTCCGACTTCGATGGGACTTCGATGCCCCGGTTGCCGAAATTCAGTTGCCTTTGAATTTCGGGTGATCCCTCTTGAGCATGTATGCTTCTGCTACTTGTTCTACATCATACTTTCTTCCGCAAACGGCGAAACGCTTTGACTCGGTGAGTTTCGAGGCATTCCGACTTCGATGCCCCGGTTGCCGAAATTCAGTTGCCTTTGAATTTCGGGTGATCCCTCTTGAGCATGTATGCTTCTGCTACTTGTTCTACATCATACTTTCTTCCGCAAACGGCGAAACGCTTTGACTCGGTGAGTTTCGAGGCATTCCGACTTCGATGCCCCGGTTGCCGAAATTCAGTTGCCTTTGAATTTCGGGTGATCCCTCTTGAGCATGTATGCTTCTGCTACTTGTTCTACATCATACTTTCTTCCGCAAACGGCGAAACGCTTTGACTCGGTGAGTTTCGAGGCATTCCGACTTCGATGCCCCGGTTGCCGAAATTCAGTTGCCTTTGAATTTCGGGTGATCCCTCTTGAGCATGTATGCTTCTGCTACTTGTTCTACATCATACTTTCTTCCGCAAACGGCGAAACGCTTTGACTCGGTGAGTTTCGAGGCATTCCGACTTCGATGCCCCGGTTGCCGAAATTCAGTTGCCTTTGAATTTCGGGTGATCCCTCTTGAGCATGTATGCTTCTGCTACTTGTTCTACATCATACTTTCTTCCGCAAACGGCGAAACGCTTTGACTCGGTGAGTTTCGAGGCATTCCGACTTCGATGCCCCGATGCCCGGTTGCCGAAATTCAGTTGCCTTTGAATTTCGGGTGATCCCTCTTGAGCATGTATGCTTCTGCTACTTGTTCTACATCATACTTTCTTCCGCAAACGGCGAAACGCTTTGACTCGGTGAGTTTCGAGGCATTCCGACTTCGATGCCCCGGTTGCCGAAATTCAGTTGCCTTTGAATTTCGGGTGATCCCTCTTGAGCATGTATGCTTCTGCTACTTGTTCTACATCATACTTTCTTCCGCAAACGGCGAAACGCTTTGACTCGGTGAGTTTCGAGGCATTCCGACTTCGATGCCCCGGTTGCCGAAATTCAGTTGCCTTTGAATTTCGGGTGATCCCTCTTGAGCATGTATGCTTCTGCTACTTGTTCTACATCATACTTTCTTCCGCAAACGGCGAAACGCTTTGACTCGGTGAGTTTCGAGGCATTCCGACTTCGATGCCCCGATGCCCCGGTTGCCGAAATTCAGTTGCCTTTGAATTTCGGGTGATCCCTCTTGAGCATGTATGCTTCTGCTACTTGTTCTACATCATACTTTCTTCCGCAAACGGCGAAACGCTTTGACTCGGTGAGTTTCGAGGCATTCCGACTTCGATGCCCCGGTTGCCGAAATTCAGTTGCCTTTGAATTTCGGGTGATCCCTCTTGAGCATGTATGCTTCTGCTACTTGTTCTACATCATACTTTCTTCCGCAAACGGCGAAACGCTTTGACTCGGTGAGTTTCGAGGCATTCCGACTTCGATGCCCCGGTTGCCGAAATTCAGTTGCCTTTGAATTTCGGGTGATCCCTCTTGAGCATGTATGCTTCTGCTACTTGTTCTACATCATACTTTCTTCCGCAAACGGCGAAACGCTTTGACTCGGTGAGTTTCGAGGCATTCCGACTTCGATGCCCCGGTTGCCGAAATTCAGTTGCCTTTGAATTTCGGGTGATCCCTCTTGAGCATGTATGCTTCTGCTACTTGTTCTACATCATACTTTCTTCCGCAAACGGCGAAACGCTTTGACTCGGTGAGTTTCGAGGCATTCCGACTTCGATGCCCCGGTTGCCGAAATTCAGTTGCCTTTGAATTTCGGGTGATCCCTCTTGAGCATGTATGCTTCTGCTACTTGTTCTACATCATACTTTCTTCCGCAAACGGCGAAACGCTTTGACTCGGTGAGTTTCGAGGCATTCCGACTTCGATGCCCCGGTTGCCGAAATTCAGTTGCCTTTGAATTTCGGGTGATCCCTCTTGAGCATGTATGCTTCTGCTACTTGTTCTACATCATACTTTCTTCCGCAAACGGCGAAACGCTTTGACTCGGTGAGTTTCGAGGCATTCCGACTTCGATGCCCCGGTTGCCGAAATTCAGTTGCCTTTGAATTTCGGGTGATCCCTCTTGAGCATGTATGCTTCTGCTACTTGTTCTACATCATACTTTCTTCCGCAAACGGCGAAACGCTTTGACTCGGTGAGTTTCGAGGCATTCCGACTTCGATGACCCGGTTGCCGAAATTCAGTTGCCTTTGAATTTCGGGTGATCCCTCTTGAGCATGTATGCTTCTGCTACTTGTTCTACATCATACTTTCTTCCGCAAACGGCGAAACGCTTTGACTCGGTGAGTTTCGAGGCATTCCGACTTCGATGCCCCGGTTGCCGAAATTCAGTTGCCTTTGAATTTCGGGTGATCCCTCTTGAGCATGTATGCTTCTGCTACTTGTTCTACATCATACTTTCTTCCGCAAACGGCGAAACGCTTTGACTCGGTGAGTTTCGAGGCATTCCGACTTCGATGCCCCGGTTGCCGAAATTCAGTTGCCTTTGAATTTCGGGTGATCCCTCTTGAGCATGTATGCTTCTGCTACTTGTTCTACATCATACTTTCTTCCGCAAACGGCGAAACGCTTTGACTCGGTGAGTTTCGAGGCATTCCGACTTCGATGCCCCGGATGCCCCGGTTGCCGAAATTCAGTTGCCTTTGAATTTCGGGTGATCCCTCTTGAGCATGTATGCTTCTGCTACTTGTTCTACATCATACTTTCTTCCGCAAACGGCGAAACGCTTTGACTCGGTGAGTTTCGAGGCATTCCGACTTCGATGCCCTGAGTTTCGAGGCATTCCGACTTCGATGCCCCGGTTGCCGAAATTCAGTTGCCTTTGAATTTCGGGTGATCCCTCTTGAGCATGTATGCTTCTGCTACTTGTTCTTCATCATACTTTCTTCCGCAAACGGCGAAACGCTTTGACTCGGTGAGTTTCGAGGCATTCCGACTTCGATGCCCCGGTTGCCGAAATTCAGTTGCCCCGTTGCCGAAATTCAGTTGCCTTTGAATTTCGGGTGATCCCTCTTGAGCATGTATGCTTCTGCTACTTGTTCTTCATCATACTTTCTTCCGCAAACGGCGAAACGCTTTGACTCGGTGAGTTTCGAGGCATTCCGACTTCGATGCCCCGGTTGCCGAAATTCAGTTGCCTTTGAATTTCGGGTGATCCCTCTTGAGCATGTATGCTTCTGCTACTTGTTCTTCATCATACTTTCTTCCGCAAACGGCGAAACGCTTTGAGTCGGTGAGTTTCGAGGCATTCCGACGGCGATGCCCCGGTTGCCGAAATTCAGTTGCCTTTGAATTTCGGGTGATCCCTCTTGAGCATTTATGCTTCTGCTACTTGTTCTACATCATACTTTCTTCCGCAAACGGAGAAACGCTTTGACTCGGTGAGTTTCGAGGCATTCCGACTTCGATGCCCCGGTTGCCGAAATTCAGTTGCCTTTGAATTTCGGGTGATCCCTCTTGAGCATGTATGCTTCTGCTACTTGTTCTACATCATACTTTCTTCCGCAAACGGCGAAACGCTTTGACTCGGTGAGTTTCGAGGCATTCAGACTTCGATGCCCCGGTTGCCGAAATTCAGTTGCCTTTGAATTTCGGGTGATCCCTCTTGAGCATGTATGCTTCTGCTACTTGTTCTACATCATACTTTCTCCCGCAAACGGCGAAACGCTTTGACTCGGTGAGTTTCGAGGCATTCCGACTTCGATGCCCCGGTTGCCGAAATTCAGTTGCCTTTGAATTTCGGGTGATCCCTCTTGAGCATGTATGCTTCTGCTACTTGTTCTACATCATACTTTCTTCCGCAAACGGCGAAACGCTTTGACTCGGTGAGTTTCGAGGCATTCCGACTTCGATGCCCCGGATGCCCCGGTTGCCGAAATTCAGTTGCCTTTGAATTTCGGGTGATCCCTCTTGAGCATGTATGCTTCTGCTACTTGTTCTACATCATACTTTCTTCCGCAAACGGCGAAACGCTTTGACTCGGTGAGTTTCGAGGCATTCCGACTTCGATGCCCCGGTTGCCGAAATTCAGTTGCCTTTGAATTTCGGGTGATCCCTCTTGAGCATGTATGCTTCTGCTACTTGTTCTACATCATACTTTCTTCCGCAAACGGCGAAACGCTTTGACTCGGTGAGTTTCGAGGCATTCCGACTTCGATGCCCCGGTTGCCGAAATTCAGTTGCCTTTGAATTTCGGGTGATCCCTCTTGAGCATGTATGCTTCTGCTACTTGTTCTACATCATACTTTCTTCCGCAAACGGCGAAACGCTTTGACTCGGTGAGTTTCGAGGCATTCCGACTTCGATGGATGCCCCGGTTGCCGAAATTCAGTTGCCTTTGAATTTCGGGTGATCCCTCTTGAGCATGTATGCTTCTGCTACTTGTTCTACATCATACTTTCTTCCGCAAACGGCGAAACGCTTTGACTCGGTGAGTTTCGAGGCATTCCGACTTCGATGCCCCGGTTGCCGAAATTCAGTTGCCTTTGAATTTCGGGTGATCCCTCTTGAGCATGTATGCTTCTGCTACTTGTTCTACATCATACTTTCTTCCGCAAACGGCGAAACGCTTTGACTCGGTGAGTTTCGAGGCATTCCGACTTCGATGCCCCGGTTGCCGAAATTCAGTTGCCTTTGAATTTCGGGTGATCCCTCTTGAGCATGTATGCTTCTGCTACTTGTTCTACATCATACTTTCTTCCGCAAACGGCGAAACGCTTTGACTCGGTGAGTTTCGAGGCATTCCGACTTCGATGCCCCGGTTGCCGAAATTCAGTTGCCTTTGAATTTCGGGTGACTTCGATGCCCCGGTTGCCGAAATTCAGTTGCCTTTGAATTTCGGGTGATCCCTCTTGAGCATGTATGCTTCTGCTACTTGTTCTACATCATACTTTCTTCCGCAAACGGCGAAACGCTTTGACTCGGTGAGTTTCGAGGCATTCCGACTTCGATGCCCCGGTTGCCGAAATTCAGTTGCCTTTGAATTTCGGTGATCCCTCTTGAGCATGTATGCTTCTGCTACTTGTTCTACATCATACTTTCTTCCGCAAAACGGCGAAACGCTTTGACTCGGTGAGTTTCGAGGCATTCCGACTTCGATGCCCCGGTTGCCGAAATTCAGTTGCCTTTGAATTTCGGGTGATCCCTCTTGAGCATGTATGCTTCTGCTACTTGTTCTACATCATACTTTCTTCCGCAAACGGCGAAACGCTTTGACTCGGTGAGTTTCGAGGCATTCCGACTTCGATGCCCCGGTTGCCGAAATTCAGTTGCCTTTGAATTTCGGGTGATCCCTCTTGAGCATGTATGCTTCTGCTACTTGTTCTACATCATACTTTCTTCCGCAAACGGCGAAACGCTTTGACTCGGTGAGTTTCGAGGCATTCCGACTTCGATGCCCCGGTTGCCGAAATTCAGTTGCCTTTGAATTTCGGGTGATCCCTCTTGAGCATGTATGCTTCTGCTACTTGTTCTACATCATACTTTCTTCCGCAAACGGCGAAACGCTTTGACTCGGTGAGTTTCGAGGCATTCCGACTTCGATGCCCCGGTTGCCGAAATTCAGTTGCCTTTGAATTTCGGGTGATCCCTCTTGAGCATGTATGCTTCTGCTACTTGTTCTACATCATACTTTCTTCCGCAAACGGCGAAACGCTTTGACTCGGTGAGTTTCGAGGCATTCCGACTTCGATGCCCCGGTTGCCGAAATTCAGTTGCCTTTGAATTTCGGGTGATCCCTCTTGAGCATGTATGCTTCTGCTACTTGTTCTACATCATACTTTCTTCCGCAAACGGCGAAACGCTTTGACTCGGTGAGTTTTCGAGGCATTCCGACTTCGATGCCCCGGTTGCCGAAATTCAGTTGCCTTTGAATTTCGGGTGATCCCTCTTGAGCATGTATGCTTCTGCTACTTGTTCTACATCATACTTTCTTCCGCAAACGGCGAAACGCTTTGACTCGGTGAGTTTCGAGGCATTCCGACTTCGATGCCCCGGTTGCCGAAATTCAGTTGCCTTTGAATTTCGGGTGATCCCTCTTGAGCATGTATGCTTCTGCTACTTGTTCTACATCATACTTTCTTCCGCAAACGGCGAAACGCTTTGACTCGGTGAGTTTCGAGGCATTCCGACTTCGATGCCCCGGTTGCCGAAATTCAGTTGCCTTTGAATTTCGGGTGATCCCTCTTGAGCATGTATGCTTCTGCTACTTGTTCTACATCATACTTTCTTCCGCAAACGGCGAAACGCTTTGACTCGGTGAGTTTCGAGGCATTCCGACTTCGATGCCCCGGTTGCCGAAATTCAGTTGCCTTTGAATTTCGGGTGATCCCTCTTGAGCATGTATGCTTCTGCTACTTGTTCTACATCATACTTTCTTCCGCAAACGGCGAAACGCTTTGACTCGGTGAGTTTCGAGGCATTCCGACTTCGATGCCCCGGTTGCCGAAATTCAGTTGCCTTTGAATTTCGGGTGATCCCTCTTGAGCATGTATGCTTCTGCTACTTGTTCTACATCATACTTTCTTCCGCAAACGGCGAAACGCTTTGACTCGGTGAGTTTCGAGGCATTCCGACTTCGATGCCCCGGTTGCCGAAATTCAGTTGCCTTTGAATTTCGGGTGATCCCTCTTGAGCATGTATGCTTCTGCTACTTGTTCTACATCATACTTTCTTCCGCAAACGGCGAAACGCTTTGACTCGGTGAGTTTCGAGGCATTCCGACTTCGATGCCCCGCTTGCCGAAATTCAGTTGCCTTTGAATTTCGGGTGATCCCTCTTGAGCATGTATGCTTCTGCTACTTGTTCTACATCATACTTTCTTCCGCAAACGGCGAAACGCTTTGACTCGGTGAGTTTCGAGGCATTCCGACTTCGATGCCCCGGTTGCCGAAATTCAGTTGCCTTTGAATTTCGGGTGATCCCTCTTGAGCATGTATGCTTCTGCTACTTGTTCTACATCATACTTTCTTCCGCAAACGGCGAAACGCTTTGACTCGGTGAGTTTCGAGGCATTCCGACTTCGATGCCCCGGTTGCCGAAATTCAGTTGCCTTTGAATTTCGGGTGATCCCTCTTGAGCATGTATGCTTCTGCTACTTGTTCTACATCATACTTTCTTCCGCAAACGGCGAAACGCTTTGACTCGGTGAGTTTCGAGGCATTCCGACTTCGATGCCCCGGTTGCCGAAATTCAGTTGCCTTTGAATTTCGGGTGATCCCTCTTGAGCATGTATGCTTCTGCTACTTGTTCTACATCATACTTTCTTCCGCAAACGGCGAAACGCTTTGACTCGGTGAGTTTCGAGGCATTCCGACTTCGATGCCCCGGTTGCCGAAATTCAGTTGCCTTTGAATTTCGGGTGATCCCTCTTGAGCATGTATGCTTCTGCTACTTGTTCTACATCATACTTTCTTCCGCAAACGGCGAAACGCTTTGACTCGGTGAGTTTCGAGGCATTCCGACTTCGATGCCCCGGTTGCCGAAATTCAGTTGCCTTTGAATTTCGGGTGATCCCTCTTGAGCATGTATGCTTCTGCTACTTGTTCTACATCATACTTTCTTCCGCAAACGGCGAAACGCTTTGACTCGGTGAGTTTCGAGGCATTCCGACTTCGATGCCCCGGTTGCCGAAATTCAGTTGCCTTTGAATTTCGGGTGATCCCTCTTGAGCATGTATGCTTCTGCTACTTGTTCTACATCATACTTTCTTCCGCAAACGGCGAAACGCTTTGACTCGGTGAGTTTCGAGGCATTCCGACTTCGATGCCCCGGTTGCCGAAATTCAGTTGCCTTTGAATTTCGGGTGATCCCTCTTGAGCATGTATGCTTCTGCTACTTGTTCTACATCATACTTTCTTCCGCAAACGGCGAAACGCTTTGACTCGGTGAGTTTCGAGGCATTCCGACTTCGATGCCCCGGTTGCCGAAATTCAGTTGCCTTTGAATTTCGGGGCCCCGGTTGCCGAAATTCAGTTGCCTTTGAATTTCGGGTGATCCCTCTTGAGCATGTATGCTTCTGCTACTTGTTCTACATCATACTTTCTTCCGCAAACGGCGAAACGCTTTGACTCGGTGAGTTTCGAGGCATTCCGACTTCGATGCCCCGGTTGCCGAAATTCAGTTGCCTTTGAATTTCGGGTGATCCCTCTTGAGCATGTATGCTTCTGCTACTTGTTCTACATCATACTTTCTTCCGCAAACGGCGAAACGCTTTGACTCGGTGAGTTTCGAGGCATTCCGACTTCGATGCCCCGGTTGCCGAAATTCAGTTGCCTTTGAATTTCGGGTGATCCCTCTTGAGCATGTATGCTTCTGCTACTTGTTCTACATCATACTTTCTTCCGCAAACGGCGAAACGCTTTGACTCGGTGAGTTTCGAGGCATTCCGACTTCGATGCCCCGGTTGCCGAAATTCAGTTGCCTTTGAATTTCGGGTGATCCCTCTTGAGCATGTATGCTTCTGCTACTTGTTCTACATCATACTTTCTTCCGCAAACGGCGAAACGCTTTGACTCGGTGAGTTTCGAGGCATTCCGACTTCGATGCCCCGGTTGCCGAAATTCAGTTGCCTTTGAATTTCGGGTGATCCCTCTTGAGCATGTATGCTTCTGCTACTTGTTCTACATCATACTTTCTTCCGCAAACGGCGAAACGCTTTGACTCGGTGAGTTTCGAGGCATTCCGACTTCGATGGCGAGGCATTCCGACTTCGATGCCCCGGTTGCCGAAATTCAGTTGCCTTTGAATTTCGGGTGATCCCTCTTGAGCATGTATGCTTCTGCTACTTGTTCTACATCATACTTTCTTCCGCAAACGGCGAAACGCTTTGACTCGGTGAGTTTCGAGGCATTCCGACTTCGATGCCCCGGTTGCCGAAATTCAGTTGCCTTTGAATTTCGGGTGATCCCTCTTGAGCATGTATGCTTCTGCTACTTGTTCTACATCATACTTTCTTCCGCAAACGGCGAAACGCTTTGACTCGGTTAGTTTCGAGGCATTCCGACTTCGATGCCCCGGTTGCCGAAATTCAGTTGCCTTTTGAATTTCGGGTGATCCCTCTTGAGCATGTATGCTTCTGCTACTTGTTCTACATCATACTTTCTTCCGCAAACGGCGAAACGCTTTGACTCGGTGAGTTTCGAGGCATTCCGACTTCGATGCCCCGGTTGCCGAAATTCAGTTGCCTTTGAATTTCGGGTGATCCCTCTTGAGCATGTATGCTTCTGCTACTTGTTCTACATCATACTTTCTTCCGCAAACGGCGAAACGCTTTGACTCGGTGAGTTTCGAGGCATTCCGACTTCGATGCCCCGCTTGCCGAAATTCAGTTGCCTTTGAATTTCGGGTGATCCCTCTTGAGCATGTATGCTTCTGCTACTTGTTCTACATCATACTTTCTTCCGCAAACGGCGAAACGCTTTCACTCGGTGAGTTTCGAGGCATTCCGACTTCGATGCCCCGGTTGCCGAAATTCAGTTGCCTTTGAATTTCGGGTGATCCCTCTTGAGCATGTATGCTTCTGCTACTTGTTCTACATCATACTTTCTTCCGCAAACGGCGAAACGCTTTGACTCGGTGAGTTTCGAGGCATCCCGACTTCGATGCCCCGGTTGCTGAAATTCATTTTCCTTTGAATTTCGGGTGATCTCTCTTGAGCATGTATGCTTCTGCTACTTGTTCTACATCATACTTTCTTCCGCAAACGGCGAAACGCTTTGACTCGGTGAGTTTCGAGGCATTCCGACTTCGATGCCCCGTGCCCCGGTTGCCGAAATTCATTTTCCTTTGAATTTCGGGTGATCTCTCTTGAGCATGTATGCTTCTGCTACTTGTTCTACATCATACTTTCTTGCGCAAACGGCGAAACGCTTTGACTCGGTGAGTTTCGAGGCATTCCGACTTCGATGCCCGGTTGCCGAAATTCATTTGCCTTTGAATTTCGGTGATCCCTCTTGATCATGTGTGCTTCTGCTACTTGTTCTACATCATACTTTCTTCCGCAAACGGCGAATCACTTTGACTCGGTGAGTTTTGAGGCAGTCCAACTTCGATGCCCCGCTTGCCGAAATTCAGTTGCCTTTGAATTTCGTGCGATCCCTCTTGAGCATGTATGCTTCTGCTACTTGTTCTACATGATACTTTCTTCCGCAAACGGCGAAACGCTTTGACTCAGTGAGTTTCGAGGCATTCCGACTTCGATGCCCCGGTTGCCGAAATTCAGTTGCCTTTGAATTTCGGGTGATTCCGACTTCGATGCCCCGGTTGCCGAAATTCAGTTGCCTTTGAATTTCGGGTGATCCCTCTTGAGCATGTATGCTTCTGCTACTTGTTCTACATCATACTTTCTTCCACAAACGGCGAAACGCTTTGACTCGGTGAGTTTCGAGGCATTCCGACGAGGTGACTTTCGAGTCTCTCGATTGCCCCCGCTTGCCAGAGAAATTCAGTTGCCTTTGAATTTCGGGTGATCCCTCTTGAGCATGTACGCTTCTGCTACTTGTTCTACATCATACTTTCTTCCGCAAACGGCCAAACGCTTTGACTCGGTGAGTTACGAGGCATTCCGACTTCGATGCCCCGGTTGCCGAAATTCAGTTGCCTTTGAATTTCGGGTGATCCCTCTTGAGCATGTATGCTTCTGCTACTTGTTCTACATCATACTTTCTTCCGCAAACGGAGAAACGCTTTGACTCGGTGAGTTTCGAGGCATTCCGACTTCGATGCCCCGGTTGCCGAAATTCAGTTGCCTTTGAATTTCGGGTGATCCCTCTTGAGCATGTATGCTTCTGCTACTTGTTCTACATCATACTTTCTTCCGCAAACGGCGAAACGCTTTGACTCGGTGAGTTTCGAGGCATTCCGACTTCGATGCCCGGTTGCCGAAATTCAGTTGCCTTTGAATTTCGGGTGATCCCTCTTGAGCATGTATGCTTCTGCTACTTGTTCTACATCATACTTTCTTCCGCAAACGGCGAAACGCTTTGACTCGGTGAGTTTCAAGGCATTCCGACTTCGATGCCCCGGTTGCCGAAATTCAGTTGCCTTTGAATTTCGGGTGATCCCTCTTGAGCATGTATGCTTCTGCTACTTGTTCTACATCATACTTTCTTCCGCAAACGGCGAAACGCTTTGACTCGGTGAGTTTCGAGGCATTCCGACTTCGATGCCCCGGTTGCCGAAATTCAGTTGCCTTTGAATTTCGGGTGATCCCTCTTGAGCATGTATGCTTCTGCTACTTGTTCTACATCATACTTTCTTCCGCAAACGGCGAAACGCTTTGACTCGGTGAGTTTCGAGGCATTCCGACTTCGATGCCCGAGGCATTCCGACTTCGATGCCCCGGTTGCCGAAATTCAGTTGCCTTTGAATTTCGGGTGATCCCTCTTGAGCATGTATGCTTCTGCTACTTGTTCTACATCATACTTTCTTCCGCAAACGGCGAAACGCTTTGACTCGGTGAGTTTCGAGGCATTCCGACTTCGATGCCCCGTTGCCGAAATTCAGTTGCCTTTGAATTTCGGGTGATCCCTCTTGAGCATGTATGCTTCTGCTACTTGTTCTACATCATACTTTCTTCCGCAAACGGCGAAACGCTTTGACTCGGTGAGTTTCGAGGCATTCCGACTTCGATGCCCCGGTTGCCGAAATTCAGTTGCCTTTGAATTTCGGGTGATCCCTCTTGAGCATGTATGCTTCTGCTACTTGTTCTACATCATACTTTCTTCCGCAAACGGCGAAACGCTTTGACTCGGTGAGTTTCGAGGCATTCCGACTTCGATGCCCGGTTGCCGAAATTCAGTTGCCTTTGAATTTCGGGTGATCCCTCTTGAGCATGTATGCTTCTGCTACTTGTTCTACATCATACTTTCTTCCGCAAACGGCGAAACGCTTTGACTCGGTGAGTTTCGAGGCATTCCGACTTCGATGCCCCGGTTGCCGAAATTCAGTTGCCTTTGAATTTCGGGTGATCCCTCTTGAGCATGTATGCTTCTGCTACTTGTTCTACATCATACTTTCTTCCGCAAACGGCGAAACGCTTTGACTCGGTGAGTTTCGAGGCATTCCGACTTCGATGCCCCGGTTGCCGAAATTCAGTTGCCTTTGAATTTCGGGTCATCCCTCTTGAGCATGTATGCTTCTGGTACTTGTTCTACATCATACTTTCTTCCGCAAACGGCGAAACGCGTTGACTCAGGGAGTTTCGCGACATTCCGACTTCGATGCCCTAGTTTCGAGGCATTCCGACTTCGATGCCCCAGTTGCCGAAATTCTGTTGCCTTTGAATTTCGGGTGATCCCTCTTGAGCATGTATGCTTCTGCTACTTGTTCTACATCAAACTTTATTCCGCAAACGGCGAAACGCTTTGACTCGGTGAGTTTCGAGGCATTCCGACTTCGATGCCCCGGTTGCCGAAATTCAGTTGCCTTTGAATTTCGGGTGATCCCTCTTGAGCATGTATGCTTCTGCTACTTGTTCTACATCATACTTTCTTCCGCAAACGGCGAAACGCTTTGACTCGGTGAGTTTCGAGGCATTCCGACTTCGATGCCCCGGTTGCCGAAATTCAGTTGCCTTTGAATTTCGGGTGATCCCTCTTGAGCATGTATGCTTCTGCTACTTGTTCTACATCATACTTTCTTCCGCAAACGGCGAAACGCTTTGACTCGGTGAGTTTCGAGGCATTCCGACTTCGATGCCCCGGTTGCCGAAATTCAGTTGCCTTTGAATTTCGGGTGATCCCTCTTGAGCATGTATGCTTCTGCTACTTGTTCTACATCATACTTTCTTCCGCAAACGGCGAAACGCTTTGACTCGGTGAGTTTCGAGGCATTCCGACTTCGATGCCCCGGTTGCCGAAATTCAGTTGCCTTTGAATTTCGGGTGATCCCTCTTGAGCATGTATGCTTCTGCTACTTGTTCTACATCATACTTTCTTCCGCAAACGGCGAAACGCTTTGACTCGGTGAGTTTCGAGGCATTCCGACTTCGATGCCCCGGTTGCCGAAATTCAGTTGCCTTTGAATTTCGGGTGATCCCTCTTGAGCATGTATGCTTCTGCTACTTGTTCTACATCATACTTTCTTCCGCAAACGGCGAAACGCTTTGACTCGGTGAGTTTCGAGGCATTCCGACTTCGATGCCCCGGTTGCCGAAATTCAGTTGCCTTTGAATTTCGGTGATCCCTCTTGAGCATGTATGCTTCTGCTACTTGTTCTACATCATACTTTCTTCCGCAAACGGCGAAACGCTTTGACTCGGTGAGTTTCGAGGCATTCCGACTTCGATGCCCCGGTTGCCGAAATTCAGTTGCCTTTGAATTTCGGGTGATCCCTCTTGAGCATGTATGCTTCTGCTACTTGTTCTACATCATACTTTCTTCCGCAAACGGCGAAACGCTTTGACTCGGTGAGTTTCGAGGCATTCCGACTTCGATGCCCCGGTTGCCGAAATTCAGTTGCCTTTGAATTTCGGGTGATCCCTCTTGAGCATGTATGCTTCTGCTACTTGTTCTACATCATACTTTCTTCCGCAAACGGCGAAACGCTTTGACTCGGTGAGTTTCGAGGCATTCCGACTTCGATGCCCCGGTTGCCGAAATTCAGTTGCCTTTGAATTTCGGGTGATCCCTCTTGAGCATGTATGCTTCTGCTACTTGTTCTACATCATACTTTCTTCCGCAAACGGCGAAACGCTTTGACTCGGTGAGTTTCGAGGCATTCCGACTTCGATGCCCCGGTTGCCGAAATTCAGTTGCCTTTGAATTTCGGGTGATCCCTCTTGAGCATGTATGCTTCTGCTACTTGTTCTACATCATACTTTCTTCCGCAAACGGCGAAACGCTTTGACTCGGTGAGTTTCGAGGCATTCCGACTTCGATGCCCCGGTTGCCGAAATTCAGTTGCCTTTGAATTTCGGGTGATCCCTCTTGAGCATGTATGCTTCTGCTACTTGTTCTACATCATACTTTCTTCCGCAAACGGCGAAACGCTTTGACTCGGTGAGTTTCGAGGCATTCCGACTTCGATGCCCCGGTTGCCGAAATTCAGTTGCCTTTGAATTTCGGGTGATCCCTCTTGAGCATGTATGCTTCTGCTACTTGTTCTACATCATACTTTCTTCCGCAAACGGCGAAACGCTTTGACTCGGTGAGTTTCGAGGCATTCCGACTTCGATGCCCCGGTTGCCGAAATTCAGTTGCCTTTGAATTTCGGGTGATCCCTCTTGAGCATGTATGCTTCTGCTACTTGTTCTACATCATACTTTCTTCCGCAAACGGCGAAACGCTTTGACTCGGTGAGTTTCGAGGCATTCCGACTTCGATGCCCCGGTTGCCGAAATTCAGTTGCCTTTGAATTTCGGGTGATCCCTCTTGAGCATGTATGCTTCTGCTACTTGTTCTACATCATACTTTCTTCCGCAAACGGCGAAACGCTTTGACTCGGTGAGTTTCGAGGCATTCCGACTTCGATGCCCCGGTTGCCGAAATTCAGTTGCCTTTGAATTTCGGGTGATCCCTCTTGAGCATGTATGCTTCTGCTACTTGTTCTACATCATACTTTCTTCCGCAAACGGCGAAACGCTTTGACTCGGTGAGTTTCGAGGCATTCCGACTTCGATGCCCCGGTTGCCGAAATTCAGTTGCCTTTGAATTTCGGGTGATCCCTCTTGAGCATGTATGCTTCTGCTACTTGTTCTACATCATACTTTCTTCCGCAAACGGCGAAACGCTTTGACTCGGTGAGTTTCGAGGCATTCCGACTTCGATGCCCCGGTTGCCGAAATTCAGTTGCCTTTGAATTTCGGGTGATCCCTCTTGAGCATGTATGCTTCTGCTACTTGTTCTACATCATACTTTCTTCCGCAAACGGCGAAACGCTTTGACTCGGTGAGTTTCGAGGCATTCCGACTTCGATGCCCCGGTTGCCGAAATTCAGTTGCCTTTGAATTTCGGGTGATCCCTCTTGAGCATGTATGCTTCTGCTACTTGTTCTACATCATACTTTCTTCCGCAAACGGCGAAACGCTTTGACTCGGTGAGTTTCGAGGCATTCCGACTTCGATGCCCGGTTGCCGAAATTCAGTTGCCTTTGAATTTCGGGTGATCCCTCTTGAGCATGTATGCTTCTGCTACTTGTTCTACATCATACTTTCTTCCGCAAACGGCGAAACGCTTTGACTCGGTGAGTTTCGAGGCATTCCGACTTCGATGCCCCGGTTGCCGAAATTCAGTTGCCTTTGAATTTCGGGTGATCCCTCTTGAGCATGTATGCTTCTGCTACTTGTTCTACATCATACTTTCTTCCGCAAACGGCGAAACGCTTTGACTCGGTGAGTTTCGAGGCATTCCGACTTCGATGCCCCGGTTGCCGAAATTCAGTTGCCTTTGAATTTCGGGTGATCCCTCTTGAGCATGTATGCTTCTGCTACTTGTTCTACATCATACTTTCTTCCGCAAACGGCGAAACGCTTTGACTCGGTGAGTTTCGAGGCATTCCGACTTCGATGCCCCGTTGCCGAAATTCAGTTGCCTTTGAATTTCGGGTGATCCCTCTTGAGCATGTATGCTTCTGCTACTTGTTCTACATCATACTTTCTTCCGCAAACGGCGAAACGCTTTGACTCGGTGAGTTTCGAGGCATTCCGACTTCGATGCCCCGGTTGCCGAAATTCAGTTGCCTTTGAATTCTTCAGTTGCCTTTGAATTTCGGGTGATCCCTCTTGAGCATGTATGCTTCTGCTACTTGTTCTACATCATACTTTCTTCCGCAAACGGCGAAACGCTTTGACTCGGTGAGTTTCGAGGCATTCCGACTTCGATGCCCTGAGTTTCGAGGCATTCCGACTTCGATGCCCCGGTTGCCGAAATTCAGTTGCCTTTGAATTTCGGGTGATCCCTCTTGAGCATGTATGCTTCTGCTACTTGTTCTACATCATACTTTCTTCCGCAAACGGCGAAACGCTTTGACTCGGTGAGTTTCGAGGCATTCCGACTTCGATGCCCCGGTTGCCGAAATTCAGTTGCCTTTGAATTTCGGGTGATCCCTCTTGAGCATGTATGCTTCTGCTACTTGTTCTACATCATACTTTCTTCCGCAAACGGCGAAACGCTTTGACTCGGTGAGTTTCGAGGCATTCCGACTTCGATGCCCCGGTTGCCGAAATTCAGTTGCCTTTGAATTTCGGGTGATCCCTCTTGAGCATGTATGCTTCTGCTACTTGTTCTACATCATACTTTCTTCCGCAAACGGCGAAACGCTTTGACTCGGTGAGTTTCGAGCCATTCCGCCTTCGATGCCCCGCTTGCCGAAATTCAGTTGCCTTTGCATTTCGGGTGATCCCTCTTGAGCATGTATGCTTCTGCTACTTGTTCTACATCACACTTTCTTCCGCAAACGGCGAAACGCTTTGACTCGGTGAGTTTCGAGGCATTCCGACTTCGATGCCCCGGTTGCCGAAATTCAGTTGCCTTTGAATTTCGGGTGATCCCTCTTGAGCATGTATGCTTCTGCTACTTGTTCTACATCATACTTTCTTCCGCAAATGGCGAAACGCTTTGACTCGGTGAGTTTCGAGGCATTCCGACTTCGATGCCCCGCTTGCCGAAATTCAGTTGCCTTTGAATTTCGGGTGATCCCTCTTGAGCATGTATGCTTCTGCTACTTGTTCTACATCATACTTTCTTCCGCAAACGGCGAAACGCTTTGACTCGGTGAGTTTCGAGGCATTCCGACTTCGATGCCCCGGTTGCCGAAATTCAGTTGCCTTTGAATTTCGGGTGATCCCTCTTGAGCATGTATGCTTCTGCTACTTGTTCTACATCATACTTTCTTCCGCAAACGGCGAAACGCTTTGACTCGGTGAGTTTCGAGGCATTCCGACTTCGATGCCCCGGTTGCCGAAATTCAGTTGCCTTTGAATTTCGGGTGATCCCTCTTGAGCATGTATGCTTCTGCTACTTGTTCTACATCATACTTTCTTCCGCAAACGGCGAAACGCTTTGACTCGGTGAGTTTCGAGGCATTCCGACTTCGATGCCCCGTGAGTTTCGAGGCATTCCGACTTCGATGCCCCGGTTGCCGAAATTCAGTTGCCTTTGAATTTCGGGTGATCCCTCTTGAGCATGTATGCTTCTGCTACTTGTTCTACATCATACTTTCTTCCGCAAACGGCGAAACGCTTTGACTCGGTGAGTTTCGAGGCATTCCGACTTCGATGCCCCGGTTGCCGAAATTCAGTTGCCTTTGAATTTCGGGTGATCCCTCTTGAGCATGTATGCTTCTGCTACTTGTTCTACATCATACTTTCTTCCGCAAACGGCGAAACGCTTTGACTCGGTGAGTTTCGAGGCATTCCGACTTCGATGCCCCGGTTGCCGAAATTCAGTTGCCTTTGAATTTCGGGTCCTTTGCATTTCGGGTGATCCCTCTTGAGCATGTATGCTTCTGCTACTTGTTCTACATCATACTTTCTTCCGCAAACGGCGAAACGCTTTGACTCGGTGAGTTTCGAGGCATTCCGACTTCGATGCCCCGGTTGCCGAAATTCAGTTGCCTTTGAATTTCGGGTGATCCCTCTTGAGCATGTATGCTTCTGCTACTTGTTCTACATCATACTTTCTTCCGCAAACGGCGAAACGCTTTGACTCGGTGAGTTTCGAGGCATTCCGACTTCGATGCCCCGGTTGCCGAAATTCAGTTGCCTTTGAATTTCGGGTGATCCCTCTTGAGCATGTATGCTTCTGCTACTTGTTCTACATCATACTTTCTTCCGCAAACGGCGAAACGCTTTGACTCGGTGAGTTTCGAGGCATTCCGACTTCGATGCCCCGGTTGCCGAAATTCAGTTGCCTTTGAATTTCGGGTGATCCCTCTTGAGCATGTATGCTTCTGCTACTTGTTCTACATCATACTTTCTTCCGCAAACGGCGAAACGCTTTGACTCGGTGAGTTTCGAGGCATTCCGACTTCGATGCCCCGGTTGCCGAAATTCAGTTGCCTTTGAATTTCGGGTGATCCCTCTTGAGCATGTATGCTTCTGCTACTTGTTCTACATCATACTTTCTTCCGCAAACGGCGAAACGCTTTGACTCGGTGAGTTTCGAGGCATTCCGACTTCGATGCCCCGGTTGCCGAAATTCAGTTGCCTTTGAATTTCGGGTGGCCGTTGCCGAAATTCAGTTGCCTTTGAATTTCGGGTGATCCCTCTTGAGCATGTATGCTTCTGCTACTTGTTCTACATCATACTTTCTTCCGCAAACGGCGAAACGCTTTGACTCGGTGAGTTTCGAGGCATTCCGACTTCGATGCCCCGGTTGCCGAAATTCAGTTGCCTTTGAATTTCGGGTGATCCCTCTTGAGCATGTATGCTTCTGCTACTTGTTCTACATCATACTTTCTTCCGCAAACGGCGAAACGCTTTGACTCGGTGAGTTTCGAGGCATTCCGACTTCGATGCCCCGGTTGCCGAAATTCAGTTGCCTTTGAATTTCGGGTGATCCCTCTTGAGCATGTATGCTTCTGCTACTTGTTCTACATCATACTTTCTTCCGCAAACGGCGAAACGCTTTGACTCGGTGAGTTTCGAGGCATTCCGACTTCGATGCCCCGGTTGCCGAAATTCAGTTGCCTTTGAATTTCGGGTGATCCCTCTTGAGCATGTATGCTTCTGCTACTTGTTCTACATCATACTTTCTTCCGCAAACGGCGAAACGCTTTGACTCGGTGAGTTTCGAGGCATTCCGACTTCGATGCCCCGGTTGCCGAAATTCAGTTGCCTTTGAATTTCGGGTGATCCCTCTTGAGCATGTATGCTTCTGCTACTTGTTCTACATCATACTTTCTTCCGCAAACGGCGAAACGCTTTGACTCGGTGAGTTTCGAGGCATTCCGACTTCGATGCCCGAGTTTCGAGGCATTCCGACTTCGATGCCCCGGTTGCCGAAATTCAGTTGCCTTTGAATTTCGGGTGATCCCTCTTGAGCATGTATGCTTCTGCTACTTGTTCTACATCATACTTTCTTCCGCAAACGGCGAAACGCTTTGACTCGGTGAGTTTCGAGGCATTCCGACTTCGATGCCCCGGTTGCCGAAATTCAGTTGCCTTTGAATTTCGGGTGATCCCTCTTGAGCATGTATGCTTCTGCTACTTGTTCTACATCATACTTTCTTCCGCAAACGGCGAAACGCTTTGACTCGGTGAGTTTCGAGGCATTCCGACTTCGATGCCCCGGTTGCCGAAATTCAGTTGCCTTTGAATTTCGGGTGATCCCTCTTGAGCATGTATGCTTCTGCTACTTGTTCTACATCATACTTTCTTCCGCAAACGGCGAAACGCTTTGACTCGGTGAGTTTCGAGGCATTCCGACTTCGATGCCCTGAGTTTCGAGGCATTCCGACTTCGATGCCCCGGTTGCCGAAATTCAGTTGCCTTTGAATTTCGGGTGATCCCTCTTGAGCATGTATGCTTCTGCTACTTGTTCTACATCATACTTTCTTCCGCAAACGGCGAAACGCTTTGACTCGGTGAGTTTCGAGGCATTCCGACTTCGATGCCCCGGTTGCCGAAATTCAGTTGCCTTTGAATTTCGGGTGATCCCTCTTGAGCATGTATGCTTCTGCTACTTGTTCTACATCATACTTTCTTCCGCAAACGGCGAAACGCTTTGACTCGGTGAGTTTCGAGGCATTCCGACTTCGATGCCCCAGTTGCCGAAATTCAGTTGCCTTTGAATTTCGGGTGATCCCTCTTGAGCATGTATGCTTCTGCTACTTGTTCTACATCATACTTTCTTCCGCAAACGGCGAAACGCTTTGACTCGGTGAGTTTCGAGGCATTCCGACTTCGATGCCCCCGGTTGCCGAAATTCAGTTGCCTTTGAATTTCGGGTGATCCCTCTTGATCATGTATGCTTCTGCTACTTGTTCTACATCATACTTTCTTCCGCAAACGGCGAAACGCTTTGACTCGGTGAGTTTCGAGGCATTCCGACTTCGATGCCCCGGTTGCCGAAATTCAGTTGCCTTTGAATTTCGGGTGATCCCTCTTGAGCATGTATGCTTCTGCTACTTGTTCTACATCATACTTTCTTCCGCAAACGGCGAAACGCTTTGACTCGGTGAGTTTCGAGGCATTCCGACTTCGATGCCCGGTTGCCGAAATTCAGTTGCCTTTGAATTTCGGGTGATCCCTCTTGAGCATGTATGCTTCTGCTACTTGTTCTACATCATACTTTCTTCCGCAAACGGCGAAACGCTTTGACTCGGTGAGTTTCGAGGCATTCCGACTTCGATGCCCCGGTTGCCGAAATTCAGTTGCCTTTGAATTTCGGGTGATCCCTCTTGAGCATGTATGCTTCTGCTACTTGTTCTACATCATACTTTCTTCCGCAAACGGCGAAACGCTTTGACTCGGTGAGTTTCGAGGCATTCCGACTTCGATGCCCCGGTTGCCGAAATTCAGTTGCCTTTGAATTTCGGGTGATCCCTCTTGAGCATGTATGCTTCTGCTACTTGTTCTACATCATACTTTCTTCCGCAAACGGCGAAACGCTTTGACTCGGTGAGTTTCGAGGCATTCCGACTTCGATGCCCCGGTTGCCGAAATTCAGTTGCCTTTGAATTTCGGGTGATCCCTCTTGAGCATGTATGCTTCTGCTACTTGTTCTACATCATACTTTCTTCCGCAAACGGCGAAACGCTTTGACTCGGTGAGTTTCGAGGCATTCCGACTTCGATGCCCCGGTTGCCGAAATTCAGTTGCCTTTGAATTTCGGGTGATCCCTCTTGAGCATGTATGCTTCTGCTACTTGTTCTACATCATACTTTCTTCCGCAAACGGCGAAACGCTTTGACTCGGTGAGTTTCGAGGCATTCCGACTTCGATGCCCCGGTTGCCGAAATTCAGTTGCCTTTGAATTTCGGGTGATCCCTCTTGAGCATGTATGCTTCTGCTACTTGTTCTACATCATACTTTCTTCCGCAAACGGCGAAACGCTTTGACTCGGTGAGTTTCGAGGCATTCCGACTTCGATGCCCCGGTTGCCGAAATTCAGTTGCCTTTGAATTTCGGGTGATCCCTCTTGAGCATGTATGCTTCTGCTACTTGTTCTACATCATACTTTCTTCCGCAAACGGCGAAACGCTTTGACTCGGTGAGTTTCGAGGCATTCCGACTTCGATGCCCCGGTTGCCGAAATTCAGTTGCCTTTGAATTTCGGGTGACAGTTGCCTTTGAATTTCGGGTGATCCCTCTTGAGCATGTATGCTTCTGCTACTTGTTCTACATCATACTTTCTTCCGCAAACGGCGAAACGCTTTGACTCGGTGAGTTTCGAGGCATTCCGACTTCGATGCCCCGGTTGCCGAAATTCAGTTGCCTTTGAATTTCGGGTGATCCCTCTTGAGCATGTATGCTTCTGCTACTTGTTCTACATCATACTTTCTTCCGCAAACGGCGAAACGCTTTGACTCGGTGAGTTTCGAGGCATTCCGACTTCGATGCCCCGGTTGCCGAAATTCAGTTGCCTTTGAATTTCGGGTGATCCCTCTTGAGCATGTATGCTTCTGCTACTTGTTCTACATCATACTTTCTTCCGCAAACGGCGAAACGCTTTGACTCGGTGAGTTTCGAGGCATTCCGACTTCGATGCCCCGGTTGCCGAAATTCAGTTGCCTTTGAATTTCGGGTGATCCCTCTTGAGCATGTATGCTTCTGCTACTTGTTCTACATCATACTTTCTTCCGCAAACGGCGAAACGCTTTGACTCGGTGAGTTTCGAGGCATTCCGACTTCGATGCCCCGGTTGCCGAAATTCAGTTGCCTTTGAATTTCGGGTGATCCCTCTTGAGCATGTATGCTTCTGCTACTTGTTCTACATCATACTTTCTTCCGCAAACGGCGAAACGCTTTGACTCGGTGAGTTTCGAGGCATTCCGACTTCGATGCCCCGGTTGCCGAAATTCAGTTGCCTTTGAATTTCGGGTGATCCCTCTTGAGCATGTATGCTTCTGCTACTTGTTCTACATCATACTTTCTTCCGCAAACGGCGAAACGCTTTGACTCGGTGAGTTTCGAGGCATTCCGACTTCGATGCCCCGGTTGCCGAAATTCAGTTGCCTTTGAATTTCGGGTGATCCCTCTTGAGCATGTATGCTTCTGCTACTTGTTCTACATCATACTTTCTTCCGCAAACGGCGAAACGCTTTGACTCGGTGAGTTTCGAGGCATTCCGACTTCGATGCCCCGTTGCCGAAATTCAGTTGCCTTTGAATTTCGGGTGATCCCTCTTGAGCATGTATGCTTCTGCTACTTGTTCTACATCATACTTTCTTCCGCAAACGGCGAAACGCTTTGACTCGGTGAGTTTCGAGGCATTCCGACTTCGATGCCCCGGTTGCCGAAATTCAGTTGCCTTTGAATTTCGGGTGATCCCTCTTGAGCATGTATGCTTCTGCTACTTGTTCTACATCATACTTTCTTCCGCAAACGGCGAAACGCTTTGACTCGGTGAGTTTCGAGGCATTCCGACTTCGATGCCCCGGTTGCCGAAATTCAGTTGCCTTTGAATTTCGGGTGATCCCTCTTGAGCATGTATGCTTCTGCTACTTGTTCTACATCATACTTTCTTCCGCAAACGGCGAAACGCTTTGACTCGGTGAGTTTCGAGGCATTCCGACTTCGATGCCCCGGTTGCCGAAATTCAGTTGCCTTTGAATTTCGGGTGATCCCTCTTGAGCATGTATGCTTCAGCTACTTGTTCTACATCATACTTTCTTCCGCAAACGGCGAAACGCTTTGACTCGGTGTGTTTCGAGGCATTCCGCCTTTGATGCCCCGGTTGCCGAAATTCAGTTGCCTTTGAATTTCGGGTGAACCCTCTACT
>CM055362.1:22397420-22432816 GCA_029228515.1 Populus alba x Populus x berolinensis | reverse complement strand
GTAGCAGAAGCATACATGCTCAAGAGGATCACCCGAAATTCAAAGGCAACTGAATTTCGGCAACCGGGCATCGAAGTCGAATGCCGCGAAACTCACCGAGTCAAAGCGTTTCGCCGTTTGCGGAAGAAAGTATGATGTAGAACAAGTAGCAGAAGCATACATGCTCAAGAGGGATCACCCGAAATTCAAAGGCAACTGAATTTCGGCAACCGGGGCATCGAAGTCGAATGCCGCGAAACTCACCGAGTCAAAGCGTTTCGCGCCGTTTGCGGAAGAAAGTCTGATGTAGAACAAGTAGCAGAAGCATACATGCTCAAGAGGGATCACCCGAAATTCAAAGGCAACTGAATTTCGGCAACCGGCATCGAAGTCGGAATGCCGCGAAACTCACCGAGTCAAAGCGTTTCGCCGTTTGCGGAAGAAAGTATGATGTAGAACAAGTAGCAGAAGCATACATGCTCAAGAGGGATCACCCGAAATTCAAAGGCAACTGAATTTCGGCAACCGGGGCATCGAAGTCGGAATGCCGCGAAACTCACCGAGTCAAAGCGTTTCGCCGTTTGCGGAAGAAAGTATGATGTAGAACAAGTAGCAGAAGCATACATGCTCAAGAGGGATCACCCGAAATTCAAAGGCAACTGAATTTCGGCAACCGGGGCATCGAAGTCGGAATGCCGCGAAACTCACCGAGTCAAAGCGTTTCGCCGTTTGCGGAAGAAAGTCTGATGTAGAACAAGTAGCAGAAGCATACATGCTCAAGAGGGATCACCCGAAATTCAAAGGCAACTGAATTTCGGCAACCGGGCATCGAAGTCGGAATGCCGCGAAACTCACCGAGTCAAAGCGTTTCGCCGTTTGCGGAAGAAAGTATGATGTAGAACAAGTAGCAGAAGCATACATGCTCAAGAGGGATCACCCGAAATTCAAAGGCAACTGAATTTCGGCAACCGGGGCATCGAAGTCGGAATGCCGCGAAACTCACCGAGTCAAAGCGTTTCGCCGTTTGCGGAAAAGTATGATGTAGAACAAGTAGCAGAAGCATACATGCTCAAGAGGGATCACCCGAAATTCAAAGGCAACTGAATTTCGGCAACCGGGGCATCGAAGTCGGAATGCCGCGAAACTCACCGAGTCAAAGCGTTTCGCCGTTTGCGGAAGAAAGTATGATGTAGAACAAGTAGCAGAAGCATACATGCTCAAGAGGGATCACCCGAAATTCAAAGGCAACTGAATTTCGGCAACCGGGCATCGAAGTCGGAATGCCGCGAAACTCACCGAGTCAAAGCGTTTCGCCGTTTGCGGAAGAAAGTCTGATGTAGAACAAGTAGCAGAAGCATACATGCTCAAGAGGGATCACCCGAAATTCAAAGGCAACTGAATTTCGGCAACCGGGGCATCGAAGTCGGAATGCCGCGAAACTCACCGAGTCAAAGCGTTTCGCCGTTTGCGGAAGAAAGTATGATGTAGAACAAGTAGCAGAAGCATACATGCTCAAGAGGGATCACCCGAAATTCAAAGGCAACTGAATTTCGGCAACCGGGGCATCGAAGTCGGAATGCCGCGAAACTCACCGAGTCAAAGCGTTTCGCCGTTTGCGGAAGAAAGTATGATGTAGAACAAGTAGCAGAAGCATACATGCTCAAGAGGGATCACCCGAAATTCAAAGGCAACTGAATTTCGGCAACCGGGCATCGAAGTCGGAATGCCGCGAAACTCACCGAGTCAAAGCGTTTCGCCGTTTGCGGAAGAAAGTCTGATGTAGAACAAGTAGCAGAAGCATACATGCTCAAGAGGGATCACCCGAAATTCAAAGGCAACTGAATTTCGGCAACCGGGCATCGAAGTCGGAATGCCGCGAAACTCACCGAGTCAAAGCGTTTCGCCGTTTGCGGAAGAAAGTATGATGTAGAACAAGTAGCAGAAGCATACATGCTCAAGAGGGATCACCCGAAATTCAAAGGCAACTGAATTTCGGCAACCGGGGCATCGAAGTCGGAATGCCGCGAAACTCACCGAGTCAAAGCGTTTCGCCGTTTGCGGAAGAAAGTATGATGTAGAACAAGTAGCAGAAGCATACATGCTCAAGAGGGATCACCCGAAATTCAAAGGCAACTGAATTTCGGCAACCGGGGCATCGAAGTCGGAATGCCGCGAAACTCACCGAGTCAAAGCGTTTCGCCGTTTGCGGAAGAAAGTATGATGTAGAACAAGTAGCAGAAGCATACATGCTCAAGAGGGATCACCCGAAATTCAAAGGCAACTGAATTTCGGCAACCGGGGCATCGAAGTCGGAATGCCGCGAAACTCACCGAGTCAAAGCGTTTCGCCGTTTGCGGAAGAAAGTCTGATGTAGAACAAGTAGCAGAAGCATACATGCTCAAGAGGGATCACCCGAAATTCAAAGGCAACTGAATTTCGGCAACCGGGGCATCGAAGTCGGAATGCCGCGAAACTCACCGAGTCAAAGCGTTTCGCCGTTTGCGGAAGAAAGTCTGATGTAGAACAAGTAGCAGAAGCATACATGCTCAAGAGGGATCACCCGAAATTCAAAGGCAACTGAATTTCGGCAACCGGGCATCGAAGTCGGAATGCCGCGAAACTCACCGAGTCAAAGCGTTTCGCCGTTTGCGGAAGAAAGTCTGATGTAGAACAAGTAGCAGAAGCATACATGCTCAAGAGGGATCACCCGAAATTCAAAGGCAACTGAATTTCGGCAACCGGGGCATCGAAGTCGGAATGCCGCGAAACTCACCGAGTCAAAGCGTTTCGCCGTTTGCGGAAGAAAGTCTGATGTAGAACAAGTAGCAGAAGCATACATGCTCAAGAGGGATCACCCGAAATTCAAAGGCAACTGAATTTCGGCAACCGGGGCATCGAAGTCGGAATGCCGCGAAACTCACCGAGTCAAAGCGTTTCGCCGTTTGCGGAAGAAAGTCTGATGTAGAACAAGTAGCAGAAGCATACATGCTCAAGAGGGATCACCCGAAATTCAAAGGCAACTGAATTTCGGCAACCGGGGCATCGAAGTCGGAATGCCGCGAAACTCACCGAGTCAAAGCGTTTCGCCGTTTGCGGAAGAAAGTCTGATGTAGAACAAGTAGCAGAAGCATACATGCTCAAGAGGGATCACCCGAAATTCAAAGGCAACTGAATTTCGGCAACCGGGGCATCGAAGTCGGAATGCCGCGAAACTCACCGAGTCAAAGCGTTTCGCCGTTTGCGGAAGAAAGTCTGATGTAGAACAAGTAGCAGAAGCATACATGCTCAAGAGGGATCACCCGAAATTCAAAGGCAACTGAATTTCGGCAACCGGGCATCGAAGTCGGAATGCCGCGAAACTCACCGAGTCAAAGCGTTTCGCCGTTTGCGGAAGAAAGTCTGATGTAGAACAAGTAGCAGAAGCATACATGCTCAAGAGGGATCACCCGAAATTCAAAGGCAACTGAATTTCGGCAACCGGGGCATCGAAGTCGGAATGCCGCGAAACTCACCGAGTCAAAGCGTTTCGCCGTTTGCGGAAGAAAGTCTGATGTAGAACAAGTAGCAGAAGCATACATGCTCAAGAGGGATCACCCGAAATTCAAAGGCAACTGAATTTCGGCAACCGGGGCATCGAAGTCGGAATGCCGCGAAACTCACCGAGTCAAAGCGTTTCGCCGTTTGCGGAAGAAAGTCTGATGTAGAACAAGTAGCAGAAGCATACATGCTCAAGAGGGATCACCCGAAATTCAAAGGCAACTGAATTTCGGCAACCGGGGCATCGAAGTCGGAATGCCGCGAAACTCACCGAGTCAAAGCGTTTCGCCGTTTGCGGAAGAAAGTCTGATGTAGAACAAGTAGCAGAAGCATACATGCTCAAGAGGGATCACCCGAAATTCAAAGGCAACTGAATTTCGGCAACCGGGCATCGAAGTCGGAATGCCGCGAAACTCACCGAGTCAAAGCGTTTCGCCGTTTGCGGAAGAAAGTCTGATGTAGAACAAGTAGCAGAAGCATACATGCTCAAGAGGGATCACCCGAAATTCAAAGGCAACTGAATTTCGGCAACCGGGCATCGAAGTCGGAATGCCGCGAAACTCACCGAGTCAAAGCGTTTCGCCGTTTGCGGAAGAAAGTCTGATGTAGAACAAGTAGCAGAAGCATACATGCTCAAGAGGGATCACCCGAAATTCAAAGGCAACTGAATTTCGGCAACCGGGCATCGAAGTCGGAATGCCGCGAAACTCACCGAGTCAAAGCGTTTCGCCGTTTGCGGAAGAAAGTCTGATGTAGAACAAGTAGCAGAAGCATACATGCTCAAGAGGGATCACCCGAAATTCAAAGGCAACTGAATTTCGGCAACCGGGCATCGAAGTCGGAATGCCGCGAAACTCACCGAGTCAAAGCGTTTCGCCGTTTGCGGAAGAAAGTCTGATGTAGAACAAGTAGCAGAAGCATACATGCTCAAGAGGGATCACCCGAAATTCAAAGGCAACTGAATTTCGGCAACCGGGGCATCGAAGTCGGAATGCCGCGAAACTCACCGAGTCAAAGCGTTTCGCCGTTTGCGGAAGAAAGTCTGATGTAGAACAAGTAGCAGAAGCATACATGCTCAAGAGGGATCACCCGAAATTCAAAGGCAACTGAATTTCGGCAACCGGGGCATCGAAGTCGGAATGCCGCGAAACTCACCGAGTCAAAGCGTTTCGCCGTTTGCGGAAGAAAGTCTGATGTAGAACAAGTAGCAGAAGCATACATGCTCAAGAGGGATCACCCGAAATTCAAAGGCAACTGAATTTCGGCAACCGGGGCATCGAAGTCGGAATGCCGCGAAACTCACCGAGTCAAAGCGTTTCGCCGTTTGCGGAAGAAAGTCTGATGTAGAACAAGTAGCAGAAGCATACATGCTCAAGAGGGATCACCCGAAATTCAAAGGCAACTGAATTTCGGCAACCGGGGCATCGAAGTCGGAATGCCGCGAAACTCACCGAGTCAAAGCGTTTCGCCGTTTGCGGAAGAAAGTCTGATGTAGAACAAGTAGCAGAAGCATACATGCTCAAGAGGGATCACCCGAAATTCAAAGGCAACTGAATTTCGGCAACCGGGGCATCGAAGTCGGAATGCCGCGAAACTCACCGAGTCAAAGCGTTTCGCCGTTTGCGGAAGAAAGTCTGATGTAGAACAAGTAGCAGAAGCATACATGCTCAAGAGGGATCACCCGAAATTCAAAGGCAACTGAATTTCGGCAACCGGGGCATCGAAGTCGGAATGCCGCGAAACTCACCGAGTCAAAGCGTTTCGCCGTTTGCGGAAGAAAGTCTGATGTAGAACAAGTAGCAGAAGCATACATGCTCAAGAGGGATCACCCGAAATTCAAAGGCAACTGAATTTCGGCAACCGGGGCATCGAAGTCGGAATGCCGCGAAACTCACCGAGTCAAAGCGTTTCGCCGTTTGCGGAAGAAAGTCTGATGTAGAACAAGTAGCAGAAGCATACATGCTCAAGAGGGATCACCCGAAATTCAAAGGCAACTGAATTTCGGCAACCGGGGCATCGAAGTCGGAATGCCGCGAAACTCACCGAGTCAAAGCGTTTCGCCGTTTGCGGAAGAAGTCTGATGTAGAACAAGTAGCAGAAGCATACATGCTCAAGAGGGATCACCCGAAATTCAAAGGCAACTGAATTTCGGCAACCGGGCATCGAAGTCGGAATGCCGCGAAACTCACCGAGTCAAAGCGTTTCGCCGTTTGCGGAAGAAAGTCTGATGTAGAACAAGTAGCAGAAGCATACATGCTCAAGAGGGATCACCCGAAATTCAAAGGCAACTGAATTTCGGCAACCGGGGCATCGAAGTCGGAATGCCGCGAAACTCACCGAGTCAAAGCGTTTCGCCGTTTGCGGAAGAAAGTCTGATGTAGAACAAGTAGCAGAAGCATACATGCTCAAGAGGGATCACCCGAAATTCAAAGGCAACTGAATTTCGGCAACCGGGGCATCGAAGTCGGAATGCCGCGAAACTCACCGAGTCAAAGCGTTTCGCCGTTTGCGGAAGAAAGTCTGATGTAGAACAAGTAGCAGAAGCATACATGCTCAAGAGGGATCACCCGAAATTCAAAGGCAACTGAATTTCGGCAACCGGGGCATCGAAGTCGGAATGCCGCGAAACTCACCGAGTCAAAGCGTTTCGCCGTTTGCGGAAGAAAGTCTGATGTAGAACAAGTAGCAGAAGCATACATGCTCAAGAGGGATCACCCGAAATTCAAAGGCAACTGAATTTCGGCAACCGGGGCATCGAAGTCGGAATGCCGCGAAACTCACCGAGTCAAAGCGTTTCGCCGTTTGCGGAAGAAAGTCTGATGTAGAACAAGTAGCAGAAGCATACATGCTCAAGAGGGATCACCCGAAATTCAAAGGCAACTGAATTTCGGCAACCGGGCATCGAAGTCGGAATGCCGCGAAACTCACCGAGTCAAAGCGTTTCGCCGTTTGCGGAAGAAAGTCTGATGTAGAACAAGTAGCAGAAGCATACATGCTCAAGAGGGATCACCCGAAATTCAAAGGCAACTGAATTTCGGCAACCGGGGCATCGAAGTCGGAATGCCGCGAAACTCACCGAGTCAAAGCGTTTCGCCGTTTGCGGAAGAAAGTCTGATGTAGAACAAGTAGCAGAAGCATACATGCTCAAGAGGGATCACCCGAAATTCAAAGGCAACTGAATTTCGGCAACCGGGGCATCGAAGTCGGAATGCCGCGAAACTCACCGAGTCAAAGCGTTTCGCCGTTTGCGGAAGAAAGTCTGATGTAGAACAAGTAGCAGAAGCATACATGCTCAAGAGGGATCACCCGAAATTCAAAGGCAACTGAATTTCGGCAACCGGGGCATCGAAGTCGGAATGCCGCGAAACTCACCGAGTCAAAGCGTTTCGCCGTTTGCGGAAGAAAGTCTGATGTAGAACAAGTAGCAGAAGCATACATGCTCAAGAGGGATCACCCGAAATTCAAAGGCAACTGAATTTCGGCAACCGGGGCATCGAAGTCGGAATGCCGCGAAACTCACCGAGTCAAAGCGTTTCGCCGTTTGCGGAAGAAAGTCTGATGTAGAACAAGTAGCAGAAGCATACATGCTCAAGAGGGATCACCCGAAATTCAAAGGCAACTGAATTTCGGCAACCGGGGCATCGAAGTCGGAATGCCGCGAAACTCACCGAGTCAAAGCGTTTCGCCGTTTGCGGAAGAAAGTCTGATGTAGAACAAGTAGCAGAAGCATACATGCTCAAGAGGGATCACCCGAAATTCAAAGGCAACTGAATTTCGGCAACCGGGGCATCGAAGTCGGAATGCCGCGAAACTCACCGAGTCAAAGCGTTTCGCCGTTTGCGGAAGAAAGTCTGATGTAGAACAAGTAGCAGAAGCATACATGCTCAAGAGGGATCACCCGAAATTCAAAGGCAACTGAATTTCGGCAACCGGGGCATCGAAGTCGGAATGCCGCGAAACTCACCGAGTCAAAGCGTTTCGCCGTTTGCGGAAGAAAGTCTGATGTAGAACAAGTAGCAGAAGCATACATGCTCAAGAGGGATCACCCGAAATTCAAAGGCAACTGAATTTCGGCAACCGGGCATCGAAGTCGGAATGCCGCGAAACTCACCGAGTCAAAGCGTTTCGCCGTTTGCGGAAGAAAGTCTGATGTAGAACAAGTAGCAGAAGCATACATGCTCAAGAGGGATCACCCGAAATTCAAAGGCAACTGAATTTCGGCAACCGGGGCATCGAAGTCGGAATGCCGCGAAACTCACCGAGTCAAAGCGTTTCGCCGTTTGCGGAAGAAAGTCTGATGTAGAACAAGTAGCAGAAGCATACATGCTCAAGAGGGATCACCCGAAATTCAAAGGCAACTGAATTTCGGCAACCGGGGCATCGAAGTCGGAATGCCGCGAAACTCACCGAGTCAAAGCGTTTCGCCGTTTGCGGAAGAAAGTCTGATGTAGAACAAGTAGCAGAAGCATACATGCTCAAGAGGGATCACCCGAAATTCAAAGGCAACTGAATTTCGGCAACCGGGGCATCGAAGTCGGAATGCCGCGAAACTCACCGAGTCAAAGCGTTTCGCCGTTTGCGGAAGAAAGTCTGATGTAGAACAAGTAGCAGAAGCATACATGCTCAAGAGGGATCACCCGAAATTCAAAGGCAACTGAATTTCGGCAACCGGGGCATCGAAGTCGGAATGCCGCGAAACTCACCGAGTCAAAGCGTTTCGCCGTTTGCGGAAGAAGTCTGATGTAGAACAAGTAGCAGAAGCATACATGCTCAAGAGGGATCACCCGAAATTCAAAGGCAACTGAATTTCGGCAACCGGGGCATCGAAGTCGGAATGCCGCGAAACTCACCGAGTCAAAGCGTTTCGCCGTTTGCGGAAGAAAGTCTGATGTAGAACAAGTAGCAGAAGCATACATGCTCAAGAGGGATCACCCGAAATTCAAAGGCAACTGAATTTCGGCAACCGGGGCATCGAAGTCGGAATGCCGCGAAACTCACCGAGTCAAAGCGTTTCGCCGTTTGCGGAAGAAAGTCTGATGTAGAACAAGTAGCAGAAGCATACATGCTCAAGAGGGATCACCCGAAATTCAAAGGCAACTGAATTTCGGCAACCGGGGCATCGAAGTCGGAATGCCGCGAAACTCACCGAGTCAAAGCGTTTCGCCGTTTGCGGAAGAAAGTCTGATGTAGAACAAGTAGCAGAAGCATACATGCTCAAGAGGGATCACCCGAAATTCAAAGGCAACTGAATTTCGGCAACCGGGGCATCGAAGTCGGAATGCCGCGAAACTCACCGAGTCAAAGCGTTTCGCCGTTTGCGGAAGAAAGTCTGATGTAGAACAAGTAGCAGAAGCATACATGCTCAAGAGGGATCACCCGAAATTCAAAGGCAACTGAATTTCGGCAACCGGGCATCGAAGTCGGAATGCCGCGAAACTCACCGAGTCAAAGCGTTTCGCCGTTTGCGGAAGAAAGTCTGATGTAGAACAAGTAGCAGAAGCATACATGCTCAAGAGGGATCACCCGAAATTCAAAGGCAACTGAATTTCGGCAACCGGGGCATCGAAGTCGGAATGCCGCGAAACTCACCGAGTCAAAGCGTTTCGCCGTTTGCGGAAGAAAGTCTGATGTAGAACAAGTAGCAGAAGCATACATGCTCAAGAGGGATCACCCGAAATTCAAAGGCAACTGAATTTCGGCAACCGGGGCATCGAAGTCGGAATGCCGCGAAACTCACCGAGTCAAAGCGTTTCGCCGTTTGCGGAAGAAAGTCTGATGTAGAACAAGTAGCAGAAGCATACATGCTCAAGAGGGATCACCCGAAATTCAAAGGCAACTGAATTTCGGCAACCGGGGCATCGAAGTCGGAATGCCGCGAAACTCACCGAGTCAAAGCGTTTCGCCGTTTGCGGAAGAAAGTCTGATGTAGAACAAGTAGCAGAAGCATACATGCTCAAGAGGGATCACCCGAAATTCAAAGGCAACTGAATTTCGGCAACCGGGGCATCGAAGTCGGAATGCCGCGAAACTCACCGAGTCAAAGCGTTTCGCCGTTTGCGGAAGAAAGTCTGATGTAGAACAAGTAGCAGAAGCATACATGCTCAAGAGGGATCACCCGAAATTCAAAGGCAACTGAATTTCGGCAACCGGGGCATCGAAGTCGGAATGCCGCGAAACTCACCGAGTCAAAGCGTTTCGCCGTTTGCGGAAGAAAGTCTGATGTAGAACAAGTAGCAGAAGCATACATGCTCAAGAGGGATCACCCGAAATTCAAAGGCAACTGAATTTCGGCAACCGGGGCATCGAAGTCGGAATGCCGCGAAACTCACCGAGTCAAAGCGTTTCGCCGTTTGCGGAAGAAAGTCTGATGTAGAACAAGTAGCAGAAGCATACATGCTCAAGAGGGATCACCCGAAATTCAAAGGCAACTGAATTTCGGCAACCGGGGCATCGAAGTCGGAATGCCGCGAAACTCACCGAGTCAAAGCGTTTCGCCGTTTGCGGAAGAAAGTCTGATGTAGAACAAGTAGCAGAAGCATACATGCTCAAGAGGGATCACCCGAAATTCAAAGGCAACTGAATTTCGGCAACCGGGGCATCGAAGTCGGAATGCCGCGAAACTCACCGAGTCAAAGCGTTTCGCCGTTTGCGGAAGAAAGTCTGATGTAGAACAAGTAGCAGAAGCATACATGCTCAAGAGGGATCACCCGAAATTCAAAGGCAACTGAATTTCGGCAACCGGGGCATCGAAGTCGGAATGCCGCGAAACTCACCGAGTCAAAGCGTTTCGCCGTTTGCGGAAGAAAGTCTGATGTAGAACAAGTAGCAGAAGCATACATGCTCAAGAGGGATCACCCGAAATTCAAAGGCAACTGAATTTCGGCAACCGGGCATCGAAGTCGGAATGCCGCGAAACTCACCGAGTCAAAGCGTTTCGCCGTTTGCGGAAGAAAGTCTGATGTAGAACAAGTAGCAGAAGCATACATGCTCAAGAGGGATCACCCGAAATTCAAAGGCAACTGAATTTCGGCAACCGGGGCATCGAAGTCGGAATGCCGCGAAACTCACCGAGTCAAAGCGTTTCGCCGTTTGCGGAAGAAAGTCTGATGTAGAACAAGTAGCAGAAGCATACATGCTCAAGAGGGATCACCCGAAATTCAAAGGCAACTGAATTTCGGCAACCGGGGCATCGAAGTCGGAATGCCGCGAAACTCACCGAGTCAAAGCGTTTCGCCGTTTGCGGAAGAAAGTCTGATGTAGAACAAGTAGCAGAAGCATACATGCTCAAGAGGGATCACCCGAAATTCAAAGGCAACTGAATTTCGGCAACCGGGGCATCGAAGTCGGAATGCCGCGAAACTCACCGAGTCAAAGCGTTTCGCCGTTTGCGGAAGAAAGTCTGATGTAGAACAAGTAGCAGAAGCATACATGCTCAAGAGGGATCACCCGAAATTCAAAGGCAACTGAATTTCGGCAACCGGGGCATCGAAGTCGGAATGCCGCGAAACTCACCGAGTCAAAGCGTTTCGCCGTTTGCGGAAGAAAGTCTGATGTAGAACAAGTAGCAGAAGCATACATGCTCAAGAGGGATCACCCGAAATTCAAAGGCAACTGAATTTCGGCAACCGGGGCATCGAAGTCGGAATGCCGCGAAACTCACCGAGTCAAAGCGTTTCGCCGTTTGCGGAAGAAAGTCTGATGTAGAACAAGTAGCAGAAGCATACATGCTCAAGAGGGATCACCCGAAATTCAAAGGCAACTGAATTTCGGCAACCGGGGCATCGAAGTCGGAATGCCGCGAAACTCACCGAGTCAAAGCGTTTCGCCGTTTGCGGAAGAAAGTCTGATGTAGAACAAGTAGCAGAAGCATACATGCTCAAGAGGGATCACCCGAAATTCAAAGGCAACTGAATTTCGGCAACCGGGGCATCGAAGTCGGAATGCCGCGAAACTCACCGAGTCAAAGCGTTTCGCCGTTTGCGGAAGAAAGTCTGATGTAGAACAAGTAGCAGAAGCATACATGCTCAAGAGGGATCACCCGAAATTCAAAGGCAACTGAATTTCGGCAACCGGGGCATCGAAGTCGGAATGCCGCGAAACTCACCGAGTCAAAGCGTTTCGCCGTTTGCGGAAGAAAGTCTGATGTAGAACAAGTAGCAGAAGCATACATGCTCAAGAGGGATCACCCGAAATTCAAAGGCAACTGAATTTCGGCAACCGGGGCATCGAAGTCGGAATGCCGCGAAACTCACCGAGTCAAAGCGTTTCGCCGTTTGCGGAAGAAAGTCTGATGTAGAACAAGTAGCAGAAGCATACATGCTCAAGAGGGATCACCCGAAATTCAAAGGCAACTGAATTTCGGCAACCGGGGCATCGAAGTCGGAATGCCGCGAAACTCACCGAGTCAAAGCGTTTCGCCGTTTGCGGAAGAAAGTCTGATGTAGAACAAGTAGCAGAAGCATACATGCTCAAGAGGGATCACCCGAAATTCAAAGGCAACTGAATTTCGGCAACCGGGGCATCGAAGTCGGAATGCCGCGAAACTCACCGAGTCAAAGCGTTTCGCCGTTTGCGGAAGAAAGTCTGATGTAGAACAAGTAGCAGAAGCATACATGCTCAAGAGGGATCACCCGAAATTCAAAGGCAACTGAATTTCGGCAACCGGGGCATCGAAGTCGGAATGCCGCGAAACTCACCGAGTCAAAGCGTTTCGCCGTTTGCGGAAGAAAGTCTGATGTAGAACAAGTAGCAGAAGCATACATGCTCAAGAGGGATCACCCGAAATTCAAAGGCAACTGAATTTCGGCAACCGGGCATCGAAGTCGGAATGCCGCGAAACTCACCGAGTCAAAGCGTTTCGCCGTTTGCGGAAGAAAGTCTGATGTAGAACAAGTAGCAGAAGCATACATGCTCAAGAGGGATCACCCGAAATTCAAAGGCAACTGAATTTCGGCAACCGGGGCATCGAAGTCGGAATGCCGCGAAACTCACCGAGTCAAAGCGTTTCGCCGTTTGCGGAAGAAAGTCTGATGTAGAACAAGTAGCAGAAGCATACATGCTCAAGAGGGATCACCCGAAATTCAAAGGCAACTGAATTTCGGCAACCGGGGCATCGAAGTCGGAATGCCGCGAAACTCACCGAGTCAAAGCGTTTCGCCGTTTGCGGAAGAAAGTCTGATGTAGAACAAGTAGCAGAAGCATACATGCTCAAGAGGGATCACCCGAAATTCAAAGGCAACTGAATTTCGGCAACCGGGGCATCGAAGTCGGAATGCCGCGAAACTCACCGAGTCAAAGCGTTTCGCCGTTTGCGGAAGAAAGTCTGATGTAGAACAAGTAGCAGAAGCATACATGCTCAAGAGGGATCACCCGAAATTCAAAGGCAACTGAATTTCGGCAACCGGGGCATCGAAGTCGGAATGCCGCGAAACTCACCGAGTCAAAGCGTTTCGCCGTTTGCGGAAGAAAGTCTGATGTAGAACAAGTAGCAGAAGCATACATGCTCAAGAGGGATCACCCGAAATTCAAAGGCAACTGAATTTCGGCAACCGGGCATCGAAGTCGGAATGCCGCGAAACTCACCGAGTCAAAGCGTTTCGCCGTTTGCGGAAGAAAGTCTGATGTAGAACAAGTAGCAGAAGCATACATGCTCAAGAGGGATCACCCGAAATTCAAAGGCAACTGAATTTCGGCAACCGGGGCATCGAAGTCGGAATGCCGCGAAACTCACCGAGTCAAAGCGTTTCGCCGTTTGCGGAAGAAAGTCTGATGTAGAACAAGTAGCAGAAGCATACATGCTCAAGAGGGATCACCCGAAATTCAAAGGCAACTGAATTTCGGCAACCGGGGCATCGAAGTCGGAATGCCGCGAAACTCACCGAGTCAAAGCGTTTCGCCGTTTGCGGAAGAAAGTCTGATGTAGAACAAGTAGCAGAAGCATACATGCTCAAGAGGGATCACCCGAAATTCAAAGGCAACTGAATTTCGGCAACCGGGGCATCGAAGTCGGAATGCCGCGAAACTCACCGAGTCAAAGCGTTTCGCCGTTTGCGGAAGAAAGTCTGATGTAGAACAAGTAGCAGAAGCATACATGCTCAAGAGGGATCACCCGAAATTCAAAGGCAACTGAATTTCGGCAACCGGGGCATCGAAGTCGGAATGCCGCGAAACTCACCGAGTCAAAGCGTTTCGCCGTTTGCGGAAGAAAGTCTGATGTAGAACAAGTAGCAGAAGCATACATGCTCAAGAGGGATCACCCGAAATTCAAAGGCAACTGAATTTCGGCAACCGGGGCATCGAAGTCGGAATGCCGCGAAACTCACCGAGTCAAAGCGTTTCGCCGTTTGCGGAAGAAAGTCTGATGTAGAACAAGTAGCAGAAGCATACATGCTCAAGAGGGATCACCCGAAATTCAAAGGCAACTGAATTTCGGCAACCGGGGCATCGAAGTCGGAATGCCGCGAAACTCACCGAGTCAAAGCGTTTCGCCGTTTGCGGAAGAAAGTCTGATGTAGAACAAGTAGCAGAAGCATACATGCTCAAGAGGGATCACCCGAAATTCAAAGGCAACTGAATTTCGGCAACCGGGGCATCGAAGTCGGAATGCCGCGAAACTCACCGAGTCAAAGCGTTTCGCCGTTTGCGGAAGAAAGTCTGATGTAGAACAAGTAGCAGAAGCATACATGCTCAAGAGGGATCACCCGAAATTCAAAGGCAACTGAATTTCGGCAACCGGGGCATCGAAGTCGGAATGCCGCGAAACTCACCGAGTCAAAGCGTTTCGCCGTTTGCGGAAGAAAGTCTGATGTAGAACAAGTAGCAGAAGCATACATGCTCAAGAGGGATCACCCGAAATTCAAAGGCAACTGAATTTCGGCAACCGGGGCATCGAAGTCGGAATGCCGCGAAACTCACCGAGTCAAAGCGTTTCGCCGTTTGCGGAAGAAAGTCTGATGTAGAACAAGTAGCAGAAGCATACATGCTCAAGAGGGATCACCCGAAATTCAAAGGCAACTGAATTTCGGCAACCGGGGCATCGAAGTCGGAATGCCGCGAAACTCACCGAGTCAAAGCGTTTCGCCGTTTGCGGAAGAAAGTCTGATGTAGAACAAGTAGCAGAAGCATACATGCTCAAGAGGGATCACCCGAAATTCAAAGGCAACTGAATTTCGGCAACCGGGGCATCGAAGTCGGAATGCCGCGAAACTCACCGAGTCAAAGCGTTTCGCCGTTTGCGGAAGAAAGTCTGATGTAGAACAAGTAGCAGAAGCATACATGCTCAAGAGGGATCACCCGAAATTCAAAGGCAACTGAATTTCGGCAACCGGGGCATCGAAGTCGGAATGCCGCGAAACTCACCGAGTCAAAGCGTTTCGCCGTTTGCGGAAGAAAGTCTGATGTAGAACAAGTAGCAGAAGCATACATGCTCAAGAGGGATCACCCGAAATTCAAAGGCAACTGAATTTCGGCAACCGGGGCATCGAAGTCGGAATGCCGCGAAACTCACCGAGTCAAAGCGTTTCGCCGTTTGCGGAAGAAAGTCTGATGTAGAACAAGTAGCAGAAGCATACATGCTCAAGAGGGATCACCCGAAATTCAAAGGCAACTGAATTTCGGCAACCGGGGCATCGAAGTCGGAATGCCGCGAAACTCACCGAGTCAAAGCGTTTCGCCGTTTGCGGAAGAAAGTCTGATGTAGAACAAGTAGCAGAAGCATACATGCTCAAGAGGGATCACCCGAAATTCAAAGGCAACTGAATTTCGGCAACCGGGGCATCGAAGTCGGAATGCCGCGAAACTCACCGAGTCAAAGCGTTTCGCCGTTTGCGGAAGAAAGTCTGATGTAGAACAAGTAGCAGAAGCATACATGCTCAAGAGGGATCACCCGAAATTCAAAGGCAACTGAATTTCGGCAACCGGGGCATCGAAGTCGGAATGCCGCGAAACTCACCGAGTCAAAGCGTTTCGCCGTTTGCGGAAGAAAGTCTGATGTAGAACAAGTAGCAGAAGCATACATGCTCAAGAGGGATCACCCGAAATTCAAAGGCAACTGAATTTCGGCAACCGGGGCATCGAAGTCGGAATGCCGCGAAACTCACCGAGTCAAAGCGTTTCGCCGTTTGCGGAAGAAAGTCTGATGTAGAACAAGTAGCAGAAGCATACATGCTCAAGAGGGATCACCCGAAATTCAAAGGCAACTGAATTTCGGCAACCGGGGCATCGAAGTCGGAATGCCGCGAAACTCACCGAGTCAAAGCGTTTCGCCGTTTGCGGAAGAAAGTCTGATGTAGAACAAGTAGCAGAAGCATACATGCTCAAGAGGGATCACCCGAAATTCAAAGGCAACTGAATTTCGGCAACCGGGGCATCGAAGTCGGAATGCCGCGAAACTCACCGAGTCAAAGCGTTTCGCCGTTTGCGGAAGAAAGTCTGATGTAGAACAAGTAGCAGAAGCATACATGCTCAAGAGGGATCACCCGAAATTCAAAGGCAACTGAATTTCGGCAACCGGGGCATCGAAGTCGGAATGCCGCGAAACTCACCGAGTCAAAGCGTTTCGCCGTTTGCGGAAGAAAGTCTGATGTAGAACAAGTAGCAGAAGCATACATGCTCAAGAGGGATCACCCGAAATTCAAAGGCAACTGAATTTCGGCAACCGGGGCATCGAAGTCGGAATGCCGCGAAACTCACCGAGTCAAAGCGTTTCGCCGTTTGCGGAAGAAAGTCTGATGTAGAACAAGTAGCAGAAGCATACATGCTCAAGAGGGATCACCCGAAATTCAAAGGCAACTGAATTTCGGCAACCGGGGCATCGAAGTCGGAATGCCGCGAAACTCACCGAGTCAAAGCGTTTCGCCGTTTGCGGAAGAAAGTCTGATGTAGAACAAGTAGCAGAAGCATACATGCTCAAGAGGGATCACCCGAAATTCAAAGGCAACTGAATTTCGGCAACCGGGGCATCGAAGTCGGAATGCCGCGAAACTCACCGAGTCAAAGCGTTTCGCCGTTTGCGGAAGAAAGTCTGATGTAGAACAAGTAGCAGAAGCATACATGCTCAAGAGGGATCACCCGAAATTCAAAGGCAACTGAATTTCGGCAACCGGGGCATCGAAGTCGGAATGCCGCGAAACTCACCGAGTCAAAGCGTTTCGCCGTTTGCGGAAGAAAGTCTGATGTAGAACAAGTAGCAGAAGCATACATGCTCAAGAGGGATCACCCGAAATTCAAAGGCAACTGAATTTCGGCAACCGGGGCATCGAAGTCGGAATGCCGCGAAACTCACCGAGTCAAAGCGTTTCGCCGTTTGCGGAAGAAAGTCTGATGTAGAACAAGTAGCAGAAGCATACATGCTCAAGAGGGATCACCCGAAATTCAAAGGCAACTGAATTTCGGCAACCGGGGCATCGAAGTCGGAATGCCGCGAAACTCACCGAGTCAAAGCGTTTCGCCGTTTGCGGAAGAAAGTCTGATGTAGAACAAGTAGCAGAAGCATACATGCTCAAGAGGGATCACCCGAAATTCAAAGGCAACTGAATTTCGGCAACCGGGCATCGAAGTCGGAATGCCGCGAAACTCACCGAGTCAAAGCGTTTCGCCGTTTGCGGAAGAAAGTCTGATGTAGAACAAGTAGCAGAAGCATACATGCTCAAGAGGGATCACCCGAAATTCAAAGGCAACTGAATTTCGGCAACCGGGGCATCGAAGTCGGAATGCCGCGAAACTCACCGAGTCAAAGCGTTTCGCCGTTTGCGGAAGAAAGTCTGATGTAGAACAAGTAGCAGAAGCATACATGCTCAAGAGGGATCACCCGAAATTCAAAGGCAACTGAATTTCGGCAACCGGGGCATCGAAGTCGGAATGCCGCGAAACTCACCGAGTCAAAGCGTTTCGCCGTTTGCGGAAGAAAGTCTGATGTAGAACAAGTAGCAGAAGCATACATGCTCAAGAGGGATCACCCGAAATTCAAAGGCAACTGAATTTCGGCAACCGGGGCATCGAAGTCGGAATGCCGCGAAACTCACCGAGTCAAAGCGTTTCGCCGTTTGCGGAAGAAAGTCTGATGTAGAACAAGTAGCAGAAGCATACATGCTCAAGAGGGATCACCCGAAATTCAAAGGCAACTGAATTTCGGCAACCGGGGCATCGAAGTCGGAATGCCGCGAAACTCACCGAGTCAAAGCGTTTCGCCGTTTGCGGAAGAAAGTCTGATGTAGAACAAGTAGCAGAAGCATACATGCTCAAGAGGGATCACCCGAAATTCAAAGGCAACTGAATTTCGGCAACCGGGGCATCGAAGTCGGAATGCCGCGAAACTCACCGAGTCAAAGCGTTTCGCCGTTTGCGGAAGAAAGTCTGATGTAGAACAAGTAGCAGAAGCATACATGCTCAAGAGGGATCACCCGAAATTCAAAGGCAACTGAATTTCGGCAACCGGGGCATCGAAGTCGGAATGCCGCGAAACTCACCGAGTCAAAGCGTTTCGCCGTTTGCGGAAGAAAGTCTGATGTAGAACAAGTAGCAGAAGCATACATGCTCAAGAGGGATCACCCGAAATTCAAAGGCAACTGAATTTCGGCAACCGGGGCATCGAAGTCGGAATGCCGCGAAACTCACCGAGTCAAAGCGTTTCGCCGTTTGCGGAAGAAAGTCTGATGTAGAACAAGTAGCAGAAGCATACATGCTCAAGAGGGATCACCCGAAATTCAAAGGCAACTGAATTTCGGCAACCGGGGCATCGAAGTCGGAATGCCGCGAAACTCACCGAGTCAAAGCGTTTCGCCGTTTGCGGAAGAAAGTCTGATGTAGAACAAGTAGCAGAAGCATACATGCTCAAGAGGGATCACCCGAAATTCAAAGGCAACTGAATTTCGGCAACCGGGGCATCGAAGTCGGAATGCCGCGAAACTCACCGAGTCAAAGCGTTTCGCCGTTTGCGGAAGAAAGTCTGATGTAGAACAAGTAGCAGAAGCATACATGCTCAAGAGGGATCACCCGAAATTCAAAGGCAACTGAATTTCGGCAACCGGGGCATCGAAGTCGGAATGCCGCGAAACTCACCGAGTCAAAGCGTTTCGCCGTTTGCGGAAGAAAGTCTGATGTAGAACAAGTAGCAGAAGCATACATGCTCAAGAGGGATCACCCGAAATTCAAAGGCAACTGAATTTCGGCAACCGGGGCATCGAAGTCGGAATGCCGCGAAACTCACCGAGTCAAAGCGTTTCGCCGTTTGCGGAAGAAAGTCTGATGTAGAACAAGTAGCAGAAGCATACATGCTCAAGAGGGATCACCCGAAATTCAAAGGCAACTGAATTTCGGCAACCGGGGCATCGAAGTCGGAATGCCGCGAAACTCACCGAGTCAAAGCGTTTCGCCGTTTGCGGAAGAAAGTCTGATGTAGAACAAGTAGCAGAAGCATACATGCTCAAGAGGGATCACCCGAAATTCAAAGGCAACTGAATTTCGGCAACCGGGGCATCGAAGTCGGAATGCCGCGAAACTCACCGAGTCAAAGCGTTTCGCCGTTTGCGGAAGAAAGTCTGATGTAGAACAAGTAGCAGAAGCATACATGCTCAAGAGGGATCACCCGAAATTCAAAGGCAACTGAATTTCGGCAACCGGGGCATCGAAGTCGGAATGCCGCGAAACTCACCGAGTCAAAGCGTTTCGCCGTTTGCGGAAGAAAGTCTGATGTAGAACAAGTAGCAGAAGCATACATGCTCAAGAGGGATCACCCGAAATTCAAAGGCAACTGAATTTCGGCAACCGGGGCATCGAAGTCGGAATGCCGCGAAACTCACCGAGTCAAAGCGTTTCGCCGTTTGCGGAAGAAAGTCTGATGTAGAACAAGTAGCAGAAGCATACATGCTCAAGAGGGATCACCCGAAATTCAAAGGCAACTGAATTTCGGCAACCGGGGCATCGAAGTCGGAATGCCGCGAAACTCACCGAGTCAAAGCGTTTCGCCGTTTGCGGAAGAAAGTCTGATGTAGAACAAGTAGCAGAAGCATACATGCTCAAGAGGGATCACCCGAAATTCAAAGGCAACTGAATTTCGGCAACCGGGGCATCGAAGTCGGAATGCCGCGAAACTCACCGAGTCAAAGCGTTTCGCCGTTTGCGGAAGAAAGTCTGATGTAGAACAAGTAGCAGAAGCATACATGCTCAAGAGGGATCACCCGAAATTCAAAGGCAACTGAATTTCGGCAACCGGGGCATCGAAGTCGGAATGCCGCGAAACTCACCGAGTCAAAGCGTTTCGCCGTTTGCGGAAGAAAGTCTGATGTAGAACAAGTAGCAGAAGCATACATGCTCAAGAGGGATCACCCGAAATTCAAAGGCAACTGAATTTCGGCAACCGGGGCATCGAAGTCGGAATGCCGCGAAACTCACCGAGTCAAAGCGTTTCGCCGTTTGCGGAAGAAAGTCTGATGTAGAACAAGTAGCAGAAGCATACATGCTCAAGAGGGATCACCCGAAATTCAAAGGCAACTGAATTTCGGCAACCGGGGCATCGAAGTCGGAATGCCGCGAAACTCACCGAGTCAAAGCGTTTCGCCGTTTGCGGAAGAAAGTCTGATGTAGAACAAGTAGCAGAAGCATACATGCTCAAGAGGGATCACCCGAAATTCAAAGGCAACTGAATTTCGGCAACCGGGGCATCGAAGTCGGAATGCCGCGAAACTCACCGAGTCAAAGCGTTTCGCCGTTTGCGGAAGAAAGTCTGATGTAGAACAAGTAGCAGAAGCATACATGCTCAAGAGGGATCACCCGAAATTCAAAGGCAACTGAATTTCGGCAACCGGGGCATCGAAGTCGGAATGCCGCGAAACTCACCGAGTCAAAGCGTTTCGCCGTTTGCGGAAGAAAGTCTGATGTAGAACAAGTAGCAGAAGCATACATGCTCAAGAGGGATCACCCGAAATTCAAAGGCAACTGAATTTCGGCAACCGGGGCATCGAAGTCGGAATGCCGCGAAACTCACCGAGTCAAAGCGTTTCGCCGTTTGCGGAAGAAAGTCTGATGTAGAACAAGTAGCAGAAGCATACATGCTCAAGAGGGATCACCCGAAATTCAAAGGCAACTGAATTTCGGCAACCGGGGCATCGAAGTCGGAATGCCGCGAAACTCACCGAGTCAAAGCGTTTCGCCGTTTGCGGAAGAAAGTCTGATGTAGAACAAGTAGCAGAAGCATACATGCTCAAGAGGGATCACCCGAAATTCAAAGGCAACTGAATTTCGGCAACCGGGGCATCGAAGTCGGAATGCCGCGAAACTCACCGAGTCAAAGCGTTTCGCCGTTTGCGGAAGAAAGTCTGATGTAGAACAAGTAGCAGAAGCATACATGCTCAAGAGGGATCACCCGAAATTCAAAGGCAACTGAATTTCGGCAACCGGGGCATCGAAGTCGGAATGCCGCGAAACTCACCGAGTCAAAGCGTTTCGCCGTTTGCGGAAGAAGTCTGATGTAGAACAAGTAGCAGAAGCATACATGCTCAAGAGGGATCACCCGAAATTCAAAGGCAACTGAATTTCGGCAACCGGGGCATCGAAGTCGGAATGCCGCGAAACTCACCGAGTCAAAGCGTTTCGCCGTTTGCGGAAGAAAGTCTGATGTAGAACAAGTAGCAGAAGCATACATGCTCAAGAGGGATCACCCGAAATTCAAAGGCAACTGAATTTCGGCAACCGGGGCATCGAAGTCGGAATGCCGCGAAACTCACCGAGTCAAAGCGTTTCGCCGTTTGCGGAAGAAAGTCTGATGTAGAACAAGTAGCAGAAGCATACATGCTCAAGAGGGATCACCCGAAATTCAAAGGCAACTGAATTTCGGCAACCGGGGCATCGAAGTCGGAATGCCGCGAAACTCACCGAGTCAAAGCGTTTCGCCGTTTGCGGAAGAAAGTCTGATGTAGAACAAGTAGCAGAAGCATACATGCTCAAGAGGGATCACCCGAAATTCAAAGGCAACTGAATTTCGGCAACCGGGGCATCGAAGTCGGAATGCCGCGAAACTCACCGAGTCAAAGCGTTTCGCCGTTTGCGGAAGAAAGTCTGATGTAGAACAAGTAGCAGAAGCATACATGCTCAAGAGGGATCACCCGAAATTCAAAGGCAACTGAATTTCGGCAACCGGGGCATCGAAGTCGGAATGCCGCGAAACTCACCGAGTCAAAGCGTTTCGCCGTTTGCGGAAGAAAGTCTGATGTAGAACAAGTAGCAGAAGCATACATGCTCAAGAGGGATCACCCGAAATTCAAAGGCAACTGAATTTCGGCAACCGGGCATCGAAGTCGGAATGCCGCGAAACTCACCGAGTCAAAGCGTTTCGCCGTTTGCGGAAGAAGTCTGATGTAGAACAAGTAGCAGAAGCATACATGCTCAAGAGGGATCACCCGAAATTCAAAGGCAACTGAATTTCGGCAACCGGGCATCGAAGTCGGAATGCCGCGAAACTCACCGAGTCAAAGCGTTTCGCCGTTTGCGGAAGAAAGTCTGATGTAGAACAAGTAGCAGAAGCATACATGCTCAAGAGGGATCACCCGAAATTCAAAGGCAACTGAATTTCGGCAACCGGGGCATCGAAGTCGGAATGCCGCGAAACTCACCGAGTCAAAGCGTTTCGCCGTTTGCGGAAGAAAGTCTGATGTAGAACAAGTAGCAGAAGCATACATGCTCAAGAGGGATCACCCGAAATTCAAAGGCAACTGAATTTCGGCAACCGGGGCATCGAAGTCGGAATGCCGCGAAACTCACCGAGTCAAAGCGTTTCGCCGTTTGCGGAAGAAAGTCTGATGTAGAACAAGTAGCAGAAGCATACATGCTCAAGAGGGATCACCCGAAATTCAAAGGCAACTGAATTTCGGCAACCGGGGCATCGAAGTCGGAATGCCGCGAAACTCACCGAGTCAAAGCGTTTCGCCGTTTGCGGAAGAAAGTCTGATGTAGAACAAGTAGCAGAAGCATACATGCTCAAGAGGGATCACCCGAAATTCAAAGGCAACTGAATTTCGGCAACCGGGGCATCGAAGTCGGAATGCCGCGAAACTCACCGAGTCAAAGCGTTTCGCCGTTTGCGGAAGAAAGTCTGATGTAGAACAAGTAGCAGAAGCATACATGCTCAAGAGGGATCACCCGAAATTCAAAGGCAACTGAATTTCGGCAACCGGGGCATCGAAGTCGGAATGCCGCGAAACTCACCGAGTCAAAGCGTTTCGCCGTTTGCGGAAGAAAGTCTGATGTAGAACAAGTAGCAGAAGCATACATGCTCAAGAGGGATCACCCGAAATTCAAAGGCAACTGAATTTCGGCAACCGGGGCATCGAAGTCGGAATGCCGCGAAACTCACCGAGTCAAAGCGTTTCGCCGTTTGCGGAAGAAAGTCTGATGTAGAACAAGTAGCAGAAGCATACATGCTCAAGAGGGATCACCCGAAATTCAAAGGCAACTGAATTTCGGCAACCGGGGCATCGAAGTCGGAATGCCGCGAAACTCACCGAGTCAAAGCGTTTCGCCGTTTGCGGAAGAAAGTCTGATGTAGAACAAGTAGCAGAAGCATACATGCTCAAGAGGGATCACCCGAAATTCAAAGGCAACTGAATTTCGGCAACCGGGGCATCGAAGTCGGAATGCCGCGAAACTCACCGAGTCAAAGCGTTTCGCCGTTTGCGGAAGAAAGTCTGATGTAGAACAAGTAGCAGAAGCATACATGCTCAAGAGGGATCACCCGAAATTCAAAGGCAACTGAATTTCGGCAACCGGGGCATCGAAGTCGGAATGCCGCGAAACTCACCGAGTCAAAGCGTTTCGCCGTTTGCGGAAGAAAGTCTGATGTAGAACAAGTAGCAGAAGCATACATGCTCAAGAGGGATCACCCGAAATTCAAAGGCAACTGAATTTCGGCAACCGGGGCATCGAAGTCGGAATGCCGCGAAACTCACCGAGTCAAAGCGTTTCGCCGTTTGCGGAAGAAAGTCTGATGTAGAACAAGTAGCAGAAGCATACATGCTCAAGAGGGATCACCCGAAATTCAAAGGCAACTGAATTTCGGCAACCGGGGCATCGAAGTCGGAATGCCGCGAAACTCACCGAGTCAAAGCGTTTCGCCGTTTGCGGAAGAAAGTCTGATGTAGAACAAGTAGCAGAAGCATACATGCTCAAGAGGGATCACCCGAAATTCAAAGGCAACTGAATTTCGGCAACCGGGGCATCGAAGTCGGAATGCCGCGAAACTCACCGAGTCAAAGCGTTTCGCCGTTTGCGGAAGAAAGTCTGATGTAGAACAAGTAGCAGAAGCATACATGCTCAAGAGGGATCACCCGAAATTCAAAGGCAACTGAATTTCGGCAACCGGGGCATCGAAGTCGGAATGCCGCGAAACTCACCGAGTCAAAGCGTTTCGCCGTTTGCGGAAGAAAGTCTGATGTAGAACAAGTAGCAGAAGCATACATGCTCAAGAGGGATCACCCGAAATTCAAAGGCAACTGAATTTCGGCAACCGGGGCATCGAAGTCGGAATGCCGCGAAACTCACCGAGTCAAAGCGTTTCGCCGTTTGCGGAAGAAAGTCTGATGTAGAACAAGTAGCAGAAGCATACATGCTCAAGAGGGATCACCCGAAATTCAAAGGCAACTGAATTTCGGCAACCGGGGCATCGAAGTCGGAATGCCGCGAAACTCACCGAGTCAAAGCGTTTCGCCGTTTGCGGAAGAAAGTCTGATGTAGAACAAGTAGCAGAAGCATACATGCTCAAGAGGGATCACCCGAAATTCAAAGGCAACTGAATTTCGGCAACCGGGGCATCGAAGTCGGAATGCCGCGAAACTCACCGAGTCAAAGCGTTTCGCCGTTTGCGGAAGAAAGTCTGATGTAGAACAAGTAGCAGAAGCATACATGCTCAAGAGGGATCACCCGAAATTCAAAGGCAACTGAATTTCGGCAACCGGGGCATCGAAGTCGGAATGCCGCGAAACTCACCGAGTCAAAGCGTTTCGCCGTTTGCGGAAGAAAGTCTGATGTAGAACAAGTAGCAGAAGCATACATGCTCAAGAGGGATCACCCGAAATTCAAAGGCAACTGAATTTCGGCAACCGGGGCATCGAAGTCGGAATGCCGCGAAACTCACCGAGTCAAAGCGTTTCGCCGTTTGCGGAAGAAAGTCTGATGTAGAACAAGTAGCAGAAGCATACATGCTCAAGAGGGATCACCCGAAATTCAAAGGCAACTGAATTTCGGCAACCGGGGCATCGAAGTCGGAATGCCGCGAAACTCACCGAGTCAAAGCGTTTCGCCGTTTGCGGAAGAAAGTCTGATGTAGAACAAGTAGCAGAAGCATACATGCTCAAGAGGGATCACCCGAAATTCAAAGGCAACTGAATTTCGGCAACCGGGGCATCGAAGTCGGAATGCCGCGAAACTCACCGAGTCAAAGCGTTTCGCCGTTTGCGGAAGAAAGTCTGATGTAGAACAAGTAGCAGAAGCATACATGCTCAAGAGGGATCACCCGAAATTCAAAGGCAACTGAATTTCGGCAACCGGGGCATCGAAGTCGGAATGCCGCGAAACTCACCGAGTCAAAGCGTTTCGCCGTTTGCGGAAGAAAGTCTGATGTAGAACAAGTAGCAGAAGCATACATGCTCAAGAGGGATCACCCGAAATTCAAAGGCAACTGAATTTCGGCAACCGGGGCATCGAAGTCGGAATGCCGCGAAACTCACCGAGTCAAAGCGTTTCGCCGTTTGCGGAAGAAAGTCTGATGTAGAACAAGTAGCAGAAGCATACATGCTCAAGAGGGATCACCCGAAATTCAAAGGCAACTGAATTTCGGCAACCGGGGCATCGAAGTCGGAATGCCGCGAAACTCACCGAGTCAAAGCGTTTCGCCGTTTGCGGAAGAAAGTCTGATGTAGAACAAGTAGCAGAAGCATACATGCTCAAGAGGGATCACCCGAAATTCAAAGGCAACTGAATTTCGGCAACCGGGGCATCGAAGTCGGAATGCCGCGAAACTCACCGAGTCAAAGCGTTTCGCCGTTTGCGGAAGAAGTCTGATGTAGAACAAGTAGCAGAAGCATACATGCTCAAGAGGGATCACCCGAAATTCAAAGGCAACTGAATTTCGGCAACCGGGGCATCGAAGTCGGAATGCCGCGAAACTCACCGAGTCAAAGCGTTTCGCCGTTTGCGGAAGAAAGTCTGATGTAGAACAAGTAGCAGAAGCATACATGCTCAAGAGGGATCACCCGAAATTCAAAGGCAACTGAATTTCGGCAACCGGGGCATCGAAGTCGGAATGCCGCGAAACTCACCGAGTCAAAGCGTTTCGCCGTTTGCGGAAGAAGTCTGATGTAGAACAAGTAGCAGAAGCATACATGCTCAAGAGGGATCACCCGAAATTCAAAGGCAACTGAATTTCGGCAACCGGGGCATCGAAGTCGGAATGCCGCGAAACTCACCGAGTCAAAGCGTTTCGCCGTTTGCGGAAGAAAGTCTGATGTAGAACAAGTAGCAGAAGCATACATGCTCAAGAGGGATCACCCGAAATTCAAAGGCAACTGAATTTCGGCAACCGGGGCATCGAAGTCGGAATGCCGCGAAACTCACCGAGTCAAAGCGTTTCGCCGTTTGCGGAAGAAAGTCTGATGTAGAACAAGTAGCAGAAGCATACATGCTCAAGAGGGATCACCCGAAATTCAAAGGCAACTGAATTTCGGCAACCGGGGCATCGAAGTCGGAATGCCGCGAAACTCACCGAGTCAAAGCGTTTCGCCGTTTGCGGAAGAAAGTCTGATGTAGAACAAGTAGCAGAAGCATACATGCTCAAGAGGGATCACCCGAAATTCAAAGGCAACTGAATTTCGGCAACCGGGGCATCGAAGTCGGAATGCCGCGAAACTCACCGAGTCAAAGCGTTTCGCCGTTTGCGGAAGAAAGTCTGATGTAGAACAAGTAGCAGAAGCATACATGCTCAAGAGGGATCACCCGAAATTCAAAGGCAACTGAATTTCGGCAACCGGGCATCGAAGTCGGAATGCCGCGAAACTCACCGAGTCAAAGCGTTTCGCCGTTTGCGGAAGAAAGTCTGATGTAGAACAAGTAGCAGAAGCATACATGCTCAAGAGGGATCACCCGAAATTCAAAGGCAACTGAATTTCGGCAACCGGGGCATCGAAGTCGGAATGCCGCGAAACTCACCGAGTCAAAGCGTTTCGCCGTTTGCGGAAGAAAGTCTGATGTAGAACAAGTAGCAGAAGCATACATGCTCAAGAGGGATCACCCGAAATTCAAAGGCAACTGAATTTCGGCAACCGGGGCATCGAAGTCGGAATGCCGCGAAACTCACCGAGTCAAAGCGTTTCGCCGTTTGCGGAAGAAAGTCTGATGTAGAACAAGTAGCAGAAGCATACATGCTCAAGAGGGATCACCCGAAATTCAAAGGCAACTGAATTTCGGCAACCGGGCATCGAAGTCGGAATGCCGCGAAACTCACCGAGTCAAAGCGTTTCGCCGTTTGCGGAAGAAAGTCTGATGTAGAACAAGTAGCAGAAGCATACATGCTCAAGAGGGATCACCCGAAATTCAAAGGCAACTGAATTTCGGCAACCGGGGCATCGAAGTCGGAATGCCGCGAAACTCACCGAGTCAAAGCGTTTCGCCGTTTGCGGAAGAAAGTCTGATGTAGAACAAGTAGCAGAAGCATACATGCTCAAGAGGGATCACCCGAAATTCAAAGGCAACTGAATTTCGGCAACCGGGCATCGAAGTCGGAATGCCGCGAAACTCACCGAGTCAAAGCGTTTCGCCGTTTGCGGAAGAAAGTCTGATGTAGAACAAGTAGCAGAAGCATACATGCTCAAGAGGGATCACCCGAAATTCAAAGGCAACTGAATTTCGGCAACCGGGGCATCGAAGTCGGAATGCCGCGAAACTCACCGAGTCAAAGCGTTTCGCCGTTTGCGGAAGAAAGTCTGATGTAGAACAAGTAGCAGAAGCATACATGCTCAAGAGGGATCACCCGAAATTCAAAGGCAACTGAATTTCGGCAACCGGGGCATCGAAGTCGGAATGCCGCGAAACTCACCGAGTCAAAGCGTTTCGCCGTTTGCGGAAGAAAGTCTGATGTAGAACAAGTAGCAGAAGCATACATGCTCAAGAGGGATCACCCGAAATTCAAAGGCAACTGAATTTCGGCAACCGGGCATCGAAGTCGGAATGCCGCGAAACTCACCGAGTCAAAGCGTTTCGCCGTTTGCGGAAGAAAGTCTGATGTAGAACAAGTAGCAGAAGCATACATGCTCAAGAGGGATCACCCGAAATTCAAAGGCAACTGAATTTCGGCAACCGGGGCATCGAAGTCGGAATGCCGCGAAACTCACCGAGTCAAAGCGTTTCGCCGTTTGCGGAAGAAGTCTGATGTAGAACAAGTAGCAGAAGCATACATGCTCAAGAGGGATCACCCGAAATTCAAAGGCAACTGAATTTCGGCAACCGGGCATCGAAGTCGGAATGCCGCGAAACTCACCGAGTCAAAGCGTTTCGCCGTTTGCGGAAGAAAGTCTGATGTAGAACAAGTAGCAGAAGCATACATGCTCAAGAGGGATCACCCGAAATTCAAAGGCAACTGAATTTCGGCAACCGGGGCATCGAAGTCGGAATGCCGCGAAACTCACCGAGTCAAAGCGTTTCGCCGTTTGCGGAAGAAAGTCTGATGTAGAACAAGTAGCAGAAGCATACATGCTCAAGAGGGATCACCCGAAATTCAAAGGCAACTGAATTTCGGCAACCGGGGCATCGAAGTCGGAATGCCGCGAAACTCACCGAGTCAAAGCGTTTCGCCGTTTGCGGAAGAAAGTCTGATGTAGAACAAGTAGCAGAAGCATACATGCTCAAGAGGGATCACCCGAAATTCAAAGGCAACTGAATTTCGGCAACCGGGGCATCGAAGTCGGAATGCCGCGAAACTCACCGAGTCAAAGCGTTTCGCCGTTTGCGGAAGAAAGTCTGATGTAGAACAAGTAGCAGAAGCATACATGCTCAAGAGGGATCACCCGAAATTCAAAGGCAACTGAATTTCGGCAACCGGGCATCGAAGTCGGAATGCCGCGAAACTCACCGAGTCAAAGCGTTTCGCCGTTTGCGGAAGAAAGTCTGATGTAGAACAAGTAGCAGAAGCATACATGCTCAAGAGGGATCACCCGAAATTCAAAGGCAACTGAATTTCGGCAACCGGGGCATCGAAGTCGGAATGCCGCGAAACTCACCGAGTCAAAGCGTTTCGCCGTTTGCGGAAGAAAGTCTGATGTAGAACAAGTAGCAGAAGCATACATGCTCAAGAGGGATCACCCGAAATTCAAAGGCAACTGAATTTCGGCAACCGGGGCATCGAAGTCGGAATGCCGCGAAACTCACCGAGTCAAAGCGTTTCGCCGTTTGCGGAAGAAAGTCTGATGTAGAACAAGTAGCAGAAGCATACATGCTCAAGAGGGATCACCCGAAATTCAAAGGCAACTGAATTTCGGCAACCGGGGCATCGAAGTCGGAATGCCGCGAAACTCACCGAGTCAAAGCGTTTCGCCGTTTGCGGAAGAAAGTCTGATGTAGAACAAGTAGCAGAAGCATACATGCTCAAGAGGGATCACCCGAAATTCAAAGGCAACTGAATTTCGGCAACCGGGGCATCGAAGTCGGAATGCCGCGAAACTCACCGAGTCAAAGCGTTTCGCCGTTTGCGGAAGAAAGTCTGATGTAGAACAAGTAGCAGAAGCATACATGCTCAAGAGGGATCACCCGAAATTCAAAGGCAACTGAATTTCGGCAACCGGGCATCGAAGTCGGAATGCCGCGAAACTCACCGAGTCAAAGCGTTTCGCCGTTTGCGGAAGAAAGTCTGATGTAGAACAAGTAGCAGAAGCATACATGCTCAAGAGGGATCACCCGAAATTCAAAGGCAACTGAATTTCGGCAACCGGGGCATCGAAGTCGGAATGCCGCGAAACTCACCGAGTCAAAGCGTTTCGCCGTTTGCGGAAGAAAGTCTGATGTAGAACAAGTAGCAGAAGCATACATGCTCAAGAGGGATCACCCGAAATTCAAAGGCAACTGAATTTCGGCAACCGGGGCATCGAAGTCGGAATGCCGCGAAACTCACCGAGTCAAAGCGTTTCGCCGTTTGCGGAAGAAAGTCTGATGTAGAACAAGTAGCAGAAGCATACATGCTCAAGAGGGATCACCCGAAATTCAAAGGCAACTGAATTTCGGCAACCGGGGCATCGAAGTCGGAATGCCGCGAAACTCACCGAGTCAAAGCGTTTCGCCGTTTGCGGAAGAAGTCTGATGTAGAACAAGTAGCAGAAGCATACATGCTCAAGAGGGATCACCCGAAATTCAAAGGCAACTGAATTTCGGCAACCGGGGCATCGAAGTCGGAATGCCGCGAAACTCACCGAGTCAAAGCGTTTCGCCGTTTGCGGAAGAAAGTCTGATGTAGAACAAGTAGCAGAAGCATACATGCTCAAGAGGGATCACCCGAAATTCAAAGGCAACTGAATTTCGGCAACCGGGCATCGAAGTCGGAATGCCGCGAAACTCACCGAGTCAAAGCGTTTCGCCGTTTGCGGAAGAAAGTCTGATGTAGAACAAGTAGCAGAAGCATACATGCTCAAGAGGGATCACCCGAAATTCAAAGGCAACTGAATTTCGGCAACCGGGCATCGAAGTCGGAATGCCGCGAAACTCACCGAGTCAAAGCGTTTCGCCGTTTGCGGAAGAAAGTCTGATGTAGAACAAGTAGCAGAAGCATACATGCTCAAGAGGGATCACCCGAAATTCAAAGGCAACTGAATTTCGGCAACCGGGGCATCGAAGTCGGAATGCCGCGAAACTCACCGAGTCAAAGCGTTTCGCCGTTTGCGGAAGAAAGTCTGATGTAGAACAAGTAGCAGAAGCATACATGCTCAAGAGGGATCACCCGAAATTCAAAGGCAACTGAATTTCGGCAACCGGGGCATCGAAGTCGGAATGCCGCGAAACTCACCGAGTCAAAGCGTTTCGCCGTTTGCGGAAGAAAGTCTGATGTAGAACAAGTAGCAGAAGCATACATGCTCAAGAGGGATCACCCGAAATTCAAAGGCAACTGAATTTCGGCAACCGGGCATCGAAGTCGGAATGCCGCGAAACTCACCGAGTCAAAGCGTTTCGCCGTTTGCGGAAGAAAGTCTGATGTAGAACAAGTAGCAGAAGCATACATGCTCAAGAGGGATCACCCGAAATTCAAAGGCAACTGAATTTCGGCAACCGGGCATCGAAGTCGGAATGCCGCGAAACTCACCGAGTCAAAGCGTTTCGCCGTTTGCGGAAGAAAGTCTGATGTAGAACAAGTAGCAGAAGCATACATGCTCAAGAGGGATCACCCGAAATTCAAAGGCAACTGAATTTCGGCAACCGGGCATCGAAGTCGGAATGCCGCGAAACTCACCGAGTCAAAGCGTTTCGCCGTTTGCGGAAGAAAGTCTGATGTAGAACAAGTAGCAGAAGCATACATGCTCAAGAGGGATCACCCGAAATTCAAAGGCAACTGAATTTCGGCAACCGGGGCATCGAAGTCGGAATGCCGCGAAACTCACCGAGTCAAAGCGTTTCGCCGTTTGCGGAAGAAAGTCTGATGTAGAACAAGTAGCAGAAGCATACATGCTCAAGAGGGATCACCCGAAATTCAAAGGCAACTGAATTTCGGCAACCGGGGCATCGAAGTCGGAATGCCGCGAAACTCACCGAGTCAAAGCGTTTCGCCGTTTGCGGAAGAAAGTCTGATGTAGAACAAGTAGCAGAAGCATACATGCTCAAGAGGGATCACCCGAAATTCAAAGGCAACTGAATTTCGGCAACCGGGGCATCGAAGTCGGAATGCCGCGAAACTCACCGAGTCAAAGCGTTTCGCCGTTTGCGGAAGAAAGTCTGATGTAGAACAAGTAGCAGAAGCATACATGCTCAAGAGGGATCACCCGAAATTCAAAGGCAACTGAATTTCGGCAACCGGGGCATCGAAGTCGGAATGCCGCGAAACTCACCGAGTCAAAGCGTTTCGCCGTTTGCGGAAGAAAGTCTGATGTAGAACAAGTAGCAGAAGCATACATGCTCAAGAGGGATCACCCGAAATTCAAAGGCAACTGAATTTCGGCAACCGGGGCATCGAAGTCGGAATGCCGCGAAACTCACCGAGTCAAAGCGTTTCGCCGTTTGCGGAAGAAAGTATGATGTAGAACAAGTAGCAGAAGCATACATGCTCAAGAGGGATCACCCGAAATTCAAAGGCAACTGAATTTCGGCAACCGGGGCATCGAAGTCGGAATGCCGCGAAACTCACCGAGTCAAAGCGTTTCGCCGTTTGCGGAAGAAAGTCTGATGTAGAACAAGTAGCAGAAGCATACATGCTCAAGAGGGATCACCCGAAATTCAAAGGCAACTGAATTTCGGCAACCGGGGCATCGAAGTCGGAATGCCGCGAAACTCACCGAGTCAAAGCGTTTCGCCGTTTGCGGAAGAAAGTCTGATGTAGAACAAGTAGCAGAAGCATACATGCTCAAGAGGGATCACCCGAAATTCAAAGGCAACTGAATTTCGGCAACCGGGCATCGAAGTCGGAATGCCGCGAAACTCACCGAGTCAAAGCGTTTCGCCGTTTGCGGAAGAAAGTCTGATGTAGAACAAGTAGCAGAAGCATACATGCTCAAGAGGGATCACCCGAAATTCAAAGGCAACTGAATTTCGGCAACCGGGGCATCGAAGTCGGAATGCCGCGAAACTCACCGAGTCAAAGCGTTTCGCCGTTTGCGGAAGAAAGTATGATGTAGAACAAGTAGCAGAAGCATACATGCTCAAGAGGGATCACCCGAAATTCAAAGGCAACTGAATTTCGGCAACCGGGGCATCGAAGTCGGAATGCCGCGAAACTCACCGAGTCAAAGCGTTTCGCCGTTTGCGGAAGAAAGTATGATGTAGAACAAGTAGCAGAAGCATACATGCTCAAGAGGGATCACCCGAAATTCAAAGGCAACTGAATTTCGGCAACCGGGGCATCGAAGTCGGAATGCCGCGAAACTCACCGAGTCAAAGCGTTTCGCCGTTTGCGGAAGAAAGTATGATGTAGAACAAGTAGCAGAAGCATACATGCTCAAGAGGGATCACCCGAAATTCAAAGGCAACTGAATTTCGGCAACCGGGGCATCGAAGTCGGAATGCCGCGAAACTCACCGAGTCAAAGCGTTTCGCCGTTTGCGGAAGAAAGTCTGATGTAGAACAAGTAGCAGAAGCATACATGCTCAAGAGGGATCACCCGAAATTCAAAGGCAACTGAATTTCGGCAACCGGGCATCGAAGTCGGAATGCCGCGAAACTCACCGAGTCAAAGCGTTTCGCCGTTTGCGGAAGAAAGTCTGATGTAGAACAAGTAGCAGAAGCATACATGCTCAAGAGGGATCACCCGAAATTCAAAGGCAACTGAATTTCGGCAACCGGGGCATCGAAGTCGGAATGCCGCGAAACTCACCGAGTCAAAGCGTTTCGCCGTTTGCGGAAGAAGTCTGATGTAGAACAAGTAGCAGAAGCATACATGCTCAAGAGGGATCACCCGAAATTCAAAGGCAACTGAATTTCGGCAACCGGGGCATCGAAGTCGGAATGCCGCGAAACTCACCGAGTCAAAGCGTTTCGCCGTTTGCGGAAGAAAGTATGATGTAGAACAAGTAGCAGAAGCATACATGCTCAAGAGGGATCACCCGAAATTCAAAGGCAACTGAATTTCGGCAACCGGGGCATCGAAGTCGGAATGCCGCGAAACTCACCGAGTCAAAGCGTTTCGCCGTTTGCGGAAGAAAGTCTGATGTAGAACAAGTAGCAGAAGCATACATGCTCAAGAGGGATCACCCGAAATTCAAAGGCAACTGAATTTCGGCAACCGGGGCATCGAAGTCGGAATGCCGCGAAACTCACCGAGTCAAAGCGTTTCGCCGTTTGCGGAAGAAAGTATGATGTAGAACAAGTAGCAGAAGCATACATGCTCAAGAGGGATCACCCGAAATTCAAAGGCAACTGAATTTCGGCAACCGGGGCATCGAAGTCGGAATGCCGCGAAACTCACCGAGTCAAAGCGTTTCGCCGTTTGCGGAAGAAAGTCTGATGTAGAACAAGTAGCAGAAGCATACATGCTCAAGAGGGATCACCCGAAATTCAAAGGCAACTGAATTTCGGCAACCGGGGCATCGAAGTCGGAATGCCGCGAAACTCACCGAGTCAAAGCGTTTCGCCGTTTGCGGAAGAAAGTCTGATGTAGAACAAGTAGCAGAAGCATACATGCTCAAGAGGGATCACCCGAAATTCAAAGGCAACTGAATTTCGGCAACCGGGGCATCGAAGTCGGAATGCCGCGAAACTCACCGAGTCAAAGCGTTTCGCCGTTTGCGGAAGAAAGTCTGATGTAGAACAAGTAGCAGAAGCATACATGCTCAAGAGGGATCACCCGAAATTCAAAGGCAACTGAATTTCGGCAACCGGGCATCGAAGTCGGAATGCCGCGAAACTCACCGAGTCAAAGCGTTTCGCCGTTTGCGGAAGAAAGTATGATGTAGAACAAGTAGCAGAAGCATACATGCTCAAGAGGGATCACCCGAAATTCAAAGGCAACTGAATTTCGGCAACCGGGGCATCGAAGTCGGAATGCCGCGAAACTCACCGAGTCAAAGCGTTTCGCCGTTTGCGGAAGAAAGTCTGATGTAGAACAAGTAGCAGAAGCATACATGCTCAAGAGGGATCACCCGAAATTCAAAGGCAACTGAATTTCGGCAACCGGGGCATCGAAGTCGGAATGCCGCGAAACTCACCGAGTCAAAGCGTTTCGCCGTTTGCGGAAGAAAGTATGATGTAGAACAAGTAGCAGAAGCATACATGCTCAAGAGGGATCACCCGAAATTCAAAGGCAACTGAATTTCGGCAACCGGGGCATCGAAGTCGGAATGCCGCGAAACTCACGAGTCAAAGCGTTTCGCCGTTTGCGAAGAAAAAAGTATATGTAGAACAAGTAGCAGAAGCATACATGCTCAAGAAGGATCACCCGAAATTCAAAGGCAACTGAATTTCGGCAACCGGGGCATCGAAGTCGGTATGCCGCGAAACTCACCGAGTCAAAGCGTTTCGCCGTTTGCGGAAGAAAGTATGATGTAGAAGAAGTAGCAGAAGCATACATGCTCAAGAGGGATCACCTGAAATTCAAAGGCAACTGAATTTCGGCAACCTGGGCATCGAAGTCGGAATACCGCGACACTCACGGAGTCAAAGCGTTTCGCCGTTTGCGGAAGAAAGTATGATGTAGAACAAGTAGCAGAAGCATACATGCTCAAGAGGGATCACCCGAAATTCAAAGGCAACTGAATTTCGGCAACCGGGGCATCGAAGTCGGAATGCCGCGAAACTCACCGAGTCAAAGCGTTTCGCCGTTTGCGGAAGAAAGTATGATGTAGAACCAGTAGCAGAAGCATACATGCTCAAGAGGGATCACCCGAAATGCAAAGGCAACTGAATTTCGGCAACCGGCGCATGGAAGTCCGAATGCCACGAAACTCACCGAGTCAAAGCGTTTCGCCGTTTGCGGAAGAAAGTCCGATGGAGAACAAGTAGCATAAGCATACATGCTCAAGAGGGATCACCTGAAATTCAAAGGCAACTAAATTTCGGCAACCGGGGCATGGAAGTCGGATTGCCGCGAAACTCACCGAGTCAAAGCGTTTCGCCGTTTGCGGATGAAAGTCCGATGTAGAACAGGTAGCAGAAGCATACATGCTCAAGAGGGATCACCCGAAATTCAAAGGCAACTGAATTTCGGCAACCGGGGCATC
>CM055362.1:22372217-22397320 GCA_029228515.1 Populus alba x Populus x berolinensis | reverse complement strand
CTTCCGCTAACGGCGAAACGCTTTGACTCGGTGACTTTCGCGGCATTCCGAATTCGATGCCCCGGTTGCCGAAATTCAGTTGCCTTTGAATTTCGGGTGATCCCTCTTGAGCATGTATGCTTCTGCTTTGTTCTACATCAGACTTTCTTTCGCGAACGGCAAAACGCTTTGACTTCGTTACTTTCGCGGCATTCCGACTTCGATGCCCCGGTTGCCGAAATTCAGTTGCCTTTGAATTTCAGGTGATCCCTCTTGACCATGTAAGCTTGTGGTACTTGTTCTACATCAGACTTTCTTCCGCAAACGGCGAAACGCTTTGACTCGGTGAGTTTCGCGGCATTCCGACTTCGATGCCCGGTTGCCGAAATTCAGTTGCCTTTGAATTTCGGGTGATCCCTCTTGAGCATGTATGCTTCTGCTACTTGTTCTACATCATACTTTCTTCCGCAAACGGCGAAACGCTTTGACTCGGTGAGTTTCGCGGCATTCCGACTTCGATGCCCGGTTGCCGAAATTCAGTTGCCTTTGAATTTCGGGTGATCCCTCTTGAGCATGTATGCTTCTGCTACTTGTTCTACATCATACTTTCTTCCGCAAACGGCGAAACGCTTTGACTCGGTGAGTTTCGCGGCATTCCGACTTCGATGCCCCGGTTGCCGAAATTCAGTTGCCTTTGAATTTCGGGTGATCCCTCTTGAGCATGTATGCTTCTGCTACTTGTTCTACATCATACTTTCTTCCGCAAACGGCGAAACGCTTTGACTCGGTGAGTTTCGCGGCATTCCGACTTCGATGCCCCGGTTGCCGAAATTCAGTTGCCTTTGAATTTCGGGTGATCCCTCTTGAGCATGTATGCTTCTGCTACTTGTTCTACATCATACTTTCTTCCGCAAACGGCGAAACGCTTTGACTCGGTGAGTTTCGCGGCATTCCGACTTCGATGCCCGGTTGCCGAAATTCAGTTGCCTTTGAATTTCGGGTGATCCCTCTTGAGCATGTATGCTTCTGCTACTTGTTCTACATCATACTTTCTTCCGCAAACGGCGAAACGCTTTGACTCGGTGAGTTTCGCGGCATTCCGACTTCGATGCCCCGGTTGCCGAAATTCAGTTGCCTTTGAATTTCGGGTGATCCCTCTTGAGCATGTATGCTTCTGCTACTTGTTCTACATCATACTTTCTTCCGCAAACGGCGAAACGCTTTGACTCGGTGAGTTTCGCGGCATTCCGACTTCGATGCCCCGGTTGCCGAAATTCAGTTGCCTTTGAATTTCGGGTGATCCCTCTTGAGCATGTATGCTTCTGCTACTTGTTCTACATCATACTTTCTTCCGCAAACGGCGAAACGCTTTGACTCGGTGAGTTTCGCGGCATTCCGACTTCGATGCCCCGGTTGCCGAAATTCAGTTGCCTTTGAATTTCGGGTGATCCCTCTTGAGCATGTATGCTTCTGCTACTTGTTCTACATCATACTTTCTTCCGCAAACGGCGAAACGCTTTGACTCGGTGAGTTTCGCGGCATTCCGACTTCGATGCCCGGTTGCCGAAATTCAGTTGCCTTTGAATTTCGGGTGATCCCTCTTGAGCATGTATGCTTCTGCTACTTGTTCTACATCATACTTTCTTCCGCAAACGGCGAAACGCTTTGACTCGGTGAGTTTCGCGGCATTCCGACTTCGATGCCCCGGTTGCCGAAATTCAGTTGCCTTTGAATTTCGGGTGATCCCTCTTGAGCATGTATGCTTCTGCTACTTGTTCTACATCATACTTTCTTCCGCAAACGGCGAAACGCTTTGACTCGGTGAGTTTCGCGGCATTCCGACTTCGATGCCCCGGTTGCCGAAATTCAGTTGCCTTTGAATTTCGGGTGATCCCTCTTGAGCATGTATGCTTCTGCTACTTGTTCTACATCATACTTTCTTCCGCAAACGGCGAAACGCTTTGACTCGGTGAGTTTCGCGGCATTCCGACTTCGATGCCCCGGTTGCCGAAATTCAGTTGCCTTTGAATTTCGGGTGATCCCTCTTGAGCATGTATGCTTCTGCTACTTGTTCTACATCATACTTTCTTCCGCAAACGGCGAAACGCTTTGACTCGGTGAGTTTCGCGGCATTCCGACTTCGATGCCCGGTTGCCGAAATTCAGTTGCCTTTGAATTTCGGGTGATCCCTCTTGAGCATGTATGCTTCTGCTACTTGTTCTACATCATACTTTCTTCCGCAAACGGCGAAACGCTTTGACTCGGTGAGTTTCGCGGCATTCCGACTTCGATGCCCGGTTGCCGAAATTCAGTTGCCTTTGAATTTCGGGTGATCCCTCTTGAGCATGTATGCTTCTGCTACTTGTTCTACATCATACTTTCTTCCGCAAACGGCGAAACGCTTTGACTCGGTGAGTTTCGCGGCATTCCGACTTCGATGCCCCGGTTGCCGAAATTCAGTTGCCTTTGAATTTCGGGTGATCCCTCTTGAGCATGTATGCTTCTGCTACTTGTTCTACATCATACTTTCTTCCGCAAACGGCGAAACGCTTTGACTCGGTGAGTTTCGCGGCATTCCGACTTCGATGCCCGGTTGCCGAAATTCAGTTGCCTTTGAATTTCGGGTGATCCCTCTTGAGCATGTATGCTTCTGCTACTTGTTCTACATCATACTTTCTTCCGCAAACGGCGAAACGCTTTGACTCGGTGAGTTTCGCGGCATTCCGACTTCGATGCCCGGTTGCCGAAATTCAGTTGCCTTTGAATTTCGGGTGATCCCTCTTGAGCATGTATGCTTCTGCTACTTGTTCTACATCAGACTTTCTTCCGCAAACGGCGAAACGCTTTGACTCGGTGAGTTTCGCGGCATTCCGACTTCGATGCCCCGGTTGCCGAAATTCAGTTGCCTTTGAATTTCGGGTGATCCCTCTTGAGCATGTATGCTTCTGCTACTTGTTCTACATCAGACTTTCTTCCGCAAACGGCGAAACGCTTTGACTCGGTGAGTTTCGCGGCATTCCGACTTCGATGCCCCGGTTGCCGAAATTCAGTTGCCTTTGAATTTCGGGTGATCCCTCTTGAGCATGTATGCTTCTGCTACTTGTTCTACATCATACTTTCTTCCGCAAACGGCGAAACGCTTTGACTCGGTGAGTTTCGCGGCATTCCGACTTCGATGCCCGGTTGCCGAAATTCAGTTGCCTTTGAATTTCGGGTGATCCCTCTTGAGCATGTATGCTTCTGCTACTTGTTCTACATCATACTTTCTTCCGCAAACGGCGAAACGCTTTGACTCGGTGAGTTTCGCGGCATTCCGACTTCGATGCCCCGGTTGCCGAAATTCAGTTGCCTTTGAATTTCGGGTGATCCCTCTTGAGCATGTATGCTTCTGCTACTTGTTCTACATCATACTTTCTTCCGCAAACGGCGAAACGCTTTGACTCGGTGAGTTTCGCGGCATTCCGACTTCGATGCCCCGGTTGCCGAAATTCAGTTGCCTTTGAATTTCGGGTGATCCCTCTTGAGCATGTATGCTTCTGCTACTTGTTCTACATCAGACTTTCTTCCGCAAACGGCGAAACGCTTTGACTCGGTGAGTTTCGCGGCATTCCGACTTCGATGCCCCGGTTGCCGAAATTCAGTTGCCTTTGAATTTCGGGTGATCCCTCTTGAGCATGTATGCTTCTGCTACTTGTTCTACATCATACTTTCTTCCGCAAACGGCGAAACGCTTTGACTCGGTGAGTTTCGCGGCATTCCGACTTCGATGCCCCGGTTGCCGAAATTCAGTTGCCTTTGAATTTCGGGTGATCCCTCTTGAGCATGTATGCTTCTGCTACTTGTTCTACATCATACTTCTTCCGCAAACGGCGAAACGCTTTGACTCGGTGAGTTTCGCGGCATTCCGACTTCGATGCCCCGGTTGCCGAAATTCAGTTGCCTTTGAATTTCGGGTGATCCCTCTTGAGCATGTATGCTTCTGCTACTTGTTCTACATCATACTTTCTTCCGCAAACGGCGAAACGCTTTGACTCGGTGAGTTTCGCGGCATTCCGACTTCGATGCCCCGGTTGCCGAAATTCAGTTGCCTTTGAATTTCGGGTGATCCCTCTTGAGCATGTATGCTTCTGCTACTTGTTCTACATCATACTTTCTTCCGCAAACGGCGAAACGCTTTGACTCGGTGAGTTTCGCGGCATTCCGACTTCGATGCCCCGGTTGCCGAAATTCAGTTGCCTTTGAATTTCGGGTGATCCCTCTTGAGCATGTATGCTTCTGCTACTTGTTCTACATCAGACTTTCTTCCGCAAACGGCGAAACGCTTTGACTCGGTGAGTTTCGCGGCATTCCGACTTCGATGCCCGGTTGCCGAAATTCAGTTGCCTTTGAATTTCGGGTGATCCCTCTTGAGCATGTATGCTTCTGCTACTTGTTCTACATCAGACTTCTTCCGCAAACGGCGAAACGCTTTGACTCGGTGAGTTTCGCGGCATTCCGACTTCGATGCCCCGGTTGCCGAAATTCAGTTGCCTTTGAATTTCGGGTGATCCCTCTTGAGCATGTATGCTTCTGCTACTTGTTCTACATCATACTTTCTTCCGCAAACGGCGAAACGCTTTGACTCGGTGAGTTTCGCGGCATTCCGACTTCGATGCCCGGTTGCCGAAATTCAGTTGCCTTTGAATTTCGGGTGATCCCTCTTGAGCATGTATGCTTCTGCTACTTGTTCTACATCATACTTTCTTCCGCAAACGGCGAAACGCTTTGACTCGGTGAGTTTCGCGGCATTCCGACTTCGATGCCCCGGTTGCCGAAATTCAGTTGCCTTTGAATTTCGGGTGATCCCTCTTGAGCATGTATGCTTCTGCTACTTGTTCTACATCATACTTTCTTCCGCAAACGGCGAAACGCTTTGACTCGGTGAGTTTCGCGGCATTCCGACTTCGATGCCCCGGTTGCCGAAATTCAGTTGCCTTTGAATTTCGGGTGATCCCTCTTGAGCATGTATGCTTCTGCTACTTGTTCTACATCATACTTTCTTCCGCAAACGGCGAAACGCTTTGACTCGGTGAGTTTCGCGGCATTCCGACTTCGATGCCCCGGTTGCCGAAATTCAGTTGCCTTTGAATTTCGGGTGATCCCTCTTGAGCATGTATGCTTCTGCTACTTGTTCTACATCATACTTTCTTCCGCAAACGGCGAAACGCTTTGACTCGGTGAGTTTCGCGGCATTCCGACTTCGATGCCCCGGTTGCCGAAATTCAGTTGCCTTTGAATTTCGGGTGATCCCTCTTGAGCATGTATGCTTCTGCTACTTGTTCTACATCATACTTTCTTCCGCAAACGGCGAAACGCTTTGACTCGGTGAGTTTCGCGGCATTCCGACTTCGATGCCCCGGTTGCCGAAATTCAGTTGCCTTTGAATTTCGGGTGATCCCTCTTGAGCATGTATGCTTCTGCTACTTGTTCTACATCAGACTTCTTCCGCAAACGGCGAAACGCTTTGACTCGGTGAGTTTCGCGGCATTCCGACTTCGATGCCCCGGTTGCCGAAATTCAGTTGCCTTTGAATTTCGGGTGATCCCTCTTGAGCATGTATGCTTCTGCTACTTGTTCTACATCATACTTTCTTCCGCAAACGGCGAAACGCTTTGACTCGGTGAGTTTCGCGGCATTCCGACTTCGATGCCCCGGTTGCCGAAATTCAGTTGCCTTTGAATTTCGGGTGATCCCTCTTGAGCATGTATGCTTCTGCTACTTGTTCTACATCATACTTTCTTCCGCAAACGGCGAAACGCTTTGACTCGGTGAGTTTCGCGGCATTCCGACTTCGATGCCCCGGTTGCCGAAATTCAGTTGCCTTTGAATTTCGGGTGATCCCTCTTGAGCATGTATGCTTCTGCTACTTGTTCTACATCATACTTCTTCCGCAAACGGCGAAACGCTTTGACTCGGTGAGTTTCGCGGCATTCCGACTTCGATGCCCCGGTTGCCGAAATTCAGTTGCCTTTGAATTTCGGGTGATCCCTCTTGAGCATGTATGCTTCTGCTACTTGTTCTACATCATACTTTCTTCCGCAAACGGCGAAACGCTTTGACTCGGTGAGTTTCGCGGCATTCCGACTTCGATGCCCCGGTTGCCGAAATTCAGTTGCCTTTGAATTTCGGGTGATCCCTCTTGAGCATGTATGCTTCTGCTACTTGTTCTACATCATACTTCTTCCGCAAACGGCGAAACGCTTTGACTCGGTGAGTTTCGCGGCATTCCGACTTCGATGCCCCGGTTGCCGAAATTCAGTTGCCTTTGAATTTCGGGTGATCCCTCTTGAGCATGTATGCTTCTGCTACTTGTTCTACATCAGACTTTCTTCCGCAAACGGCGAAACGCTTTGACTCGGTGAGTTTCGCGGCATTCCGACTTCGATGCCCCGGTTGCCGAAATTCAGTTGCCTTTGAATTTCGGGTGATCCCTCTTGAGCATGTATGCTTCTGCTACTTGTTCTACATCATACTTTCTTCCGCAAACGGCGAAACGCTTTGACTCGGTGAGTTTCGCGGCATTCCGACTTCGATGCCCGGTTGCCGAAATTCAGTTGCCTTTGAATTTCGGGTGATCCCTCTTGAGCATGTATGCTTCTGCTACTTGTTCTACATCATACTTTCTTCCGCAAACGGCGAAACGCTTTGACTCGGTGAGTTTCGCGGCATTCCGACTTCGATGCCCCGGTTGCCGAAATTCAGTTGCCTTTGAATTTCGGGTGATCCCTCTTGAGCATGTATGCTTCTGCTACTTGTTCTACATCATACTTTCTTCCGCAAACGGCGAAACGCTTTGACTCGGTGAGTTTCGCGGCATTCCGACTTCGATGCCCCGGTTGCCGAAATTCAGTTGCCTTTGAATTTCGGGTGATCCCTCTTGAGCATGTATGCTTCTGCTACTTGTTCTACATCATACTTTCTTCCGCAAACGGCGAAACGCTTTGACTCGGTGAGTTTCGCGGCATTCCGACTTCGATGCCCCGGTTGCCGAAATTCAGTTGCCTTTGAATTTCGGGTGATCCCTCTTGAGCATGTATGCTTCTGCTACTTGTTCTACATCATACTTTCTTCCGCAAACGGCGAAACGCTTTGACTCGGTGAGTTTCGCGGCATTCCGACTTCGATGCCCGGTTGCCGAAATTCAGTTGCCTTTGAATTTCGGGTGATCCCTCTTGAGCATGTATGCTTCTGCTACTTGTTCTACATCATACTTTCTTCCGCAAACGGCGAAACGCTTTGACTCGGTGAGTTTCGCGGCATTCCGACTTCGATGCCCCGGTTGCCGAAATTCAGTTGCCTTTGAATTTCGGGTGATCCCTCTTGAGCATGTATGCTTCTGCTACTTGTTCTACATCAGACTTTCTTCCGCAAACGGCGAAACGCTTTGACTCGGTGAGTTTCGCGGCATTCCGACTTCGATGCCCCGGTTGCCGAAATTCAGTTGCCTTTGAATTTCGGGTGATCCCTCTTGAGCATGTATGCTTCTGCTACTTGTTCTACATCAGACTTTCTTCCGCAAACGGCGAAACGCTTTGACTCGGTGAGTTTCGCGGCATTCCGACTTCGATGCCCCGGTTGCCGAAATTCAGTTGCCTTTGAATTTCGGGTGATCCCTCTTGAGCATGTATGCTTCTGCTACTTGTTCTACATCATACTTTCTTCCGCAAACGGCGAAACGCTTTGACTCGGTGAGTTTCGCGGCATTCCGACTTCGATGCCCCGGTTGCCGAAATTCAGTTGCCTTTGAATTTCGGGTGATCCCTCTTGAGCATGTATGCTTCTGCTACTTGTTCTACATCATACTTCTTCCGCAAACGGCGAAACGCTTTGACTCGGTGAGTTTCGCGGCATTCCGACTTCGATGCCCCGGTTGCCGAAATTCAGTTGCCTTTGAATTTCGGGTGATCCCTCTTGAGCATGTATGCTTCTGCTACTTGTTCTACATCAGACTTTCTTCCGCAAACGGCGAAACGCTTTGACTCGGTGAGTTTCGCGGCATTCCGACTTCGATGCCCCGGTTGCCGAAATTCAGTTGCCTTTGAATTTCGGGTGATCCCTCTTGAGCATGTATGCTTCTGCTACTTGTTCTACATCACTTTCTTCCGCAAACGGCGAAACGCTTTGACTCGGTGAGTTTCGCGGCATTCCGACTTCGATGCCCGGTTGCCGAAATTCAGTTGCCTTTGAATTTCGGGTGATCCCTCTTGAGCATGTATGCTTCTGCTACTTGTTCTACATCAGACTTTCTTCCGCAAACGGCGAAACGCTTTGACTCGGTGAGTTTCGCGGCATTCCGACTTCGATGCCCCGGTTGCCGAAATTCAGTTGCCTTTGAATTTCGGGTGATCCCTCTTGAGCATGTATGCTTCTGCTACTTGTTCTACATCAGACTTCTTCCGCAAACGGCGAAACGCTTTGACTCGGTGAGTTTCGCGGCATTCCGACTTCGATGCCCCGGTTGCCGAAATTCAGTTGCCTTTGAATTTCGGGTGATCCCTCTTGAGCATGTATGCTTCTGCTACTTGTTCTACATCATACTTTCTTCCGCAAACGGCGAAACGCTTTGACTCGGTGAGTGTCGCGGCATTCCGACTTCGATGCCCCGGTTGCCGAAATTCAGTTGCCTTTGAATTTCGGGTGATCCCTCTTGAGCATGTATGCTTCTGCTACTTGTTCTACATCATACTTTCTTCCGCAAAAGGCGAAACGCTTTGACTCGGTGAGTGTCGCGGCATTCCGCCTTCGATGCCCCGGTTGCCGAAATTCAGTTGCCTTTGAATTTCGGGTGATCCCTCTTGAGCATGTATGCTTCTGCTACATGTTCTACATCGGACTTTCATCCGCAAACGGTGAAACGCTTTGACTCGGTGACTTTCGCGGCAATCCGACTTCCATGCCCCGGTTGCCGAAATTCAGTTGCCTTTGAATTTCAGGTGATCCCTCTTGAGCATGTATGCTTCTGCTACTTGTTCTACATCATACTTTCTTCCGCAAACGGCGAAACGCTTTGACTCGGTGAGTTTCGCGGCATTCCGACTTCGATGCCCCGGTTGATGAAATTCAATTGCCTTTGAATTTCGGGTGATCCCTCTTGAGCATGTATGCTTCTGCTACTTGTTCTACATCATACTTTCTTCCGCAAACGGCGAAACGCTTTGACTCGGTGAGTTTCGCGGCATTCCGACTTCGATGCCCCGGTTGCCGAAATTCAGTTGCCTTTGAATTTCGGGTGATCCCTCTTGAGCATGTATGCTTCTGCTACTTGTTCTACATCACTTTCTTCCGCAAACGGCGAAACGCTTTGACTCGGTGAGTTTCGCGGCATTCCGACTTCGATGCCCCGGTTGCCGAAATTCAGTTGCCTTTGAATTTCGGGTGATCCCTCTTGAGCATGTATGCTTCTGCTACTTGTTCTACATCATACTTTCTTCCGCAAACGGCGAAACGCTTTGACTCGGTGAGTTTCGCGGCATTCCGACTTCGATGCCCCGGTTGCCGAAATTCAGTTGCCTTTGAATTTCGGGTGATCCCTCTTGAGCATGTATGCTTCTGCTACTTGTTCTACATCACACTTCTTCCGCAAACGGCGAAACGCTTTGACTCGGTGAGTTTCGCGGCATTCCGACTTCGATGCCCGGTTGCCGAAATTCAGTTGCCTTTGAATTTCGGGTGATCCCTCTTGAGCATGTATGCTTCTGCTACTTGTTCTACATCATACTTTCTTCCGCAAACGGCGAAACGCTTTGACTCGGTGAGTTTCGCGGCATTCCGACTTCGATGCCCGGTTGCCGAAATTCAGTTGCCTTTGAATTTCGGGTGATCCCTCTTGAGCATGTATGCTTCTGCTACTTGTTCTACATCAGACTTTCTTCCGCAAACGGCGAAACGCTTTGACTCGGTGAGTTTCGCGGCATTCCGACTTCGATGCCCCGGTTGCCGAAATTCAGTTGCCTTTGAATTTCGGGTGATCCCTCTTGAGCATGTATGCTTCTGCTACTTGTTCTACATCAGACTTTCTTCCGCAAACGGCGAAACGCTTTGACTCGGTGAGTTTCGCGGCATTCCGACTTCGATGCCCCGGTTGCCGAAATTCAGTTGCCTTTGAATTTCGGGTGATCCCTCTTGAGCATGTATGCTTCTGCTACTTGTTCTACATCAGACTTTCTTCCGCAAACGGCGAAACGCTTTGACTCGGTGAGTTTCGCGGCATTCCGACTTCGATGCCCCGGTTGCCGAAATTCAGTTGCCTTTGAATTTCGGGTGATCCCTCTTGAGCATGTATGCTTCTGCTACTTGTTCTACATCATACTTTCTTCCGCAAACGGCGAAACGCTTTGACTCGGTGAGTTTCGCGGCATTCCGACTTCGATGCCCCGGTTGCCGAAATTCAGTTGCCTTTGAATTTCGGGTGATCCCTCTTGAGCATGTATGCTTCTGCTACTTGTTCTACATCATACTTTCTTCCGCAAACGGCGAAACGCTTTGACTCGGTGAGTTTCGCGGCATTCCGACTTCGATGCCCCGGTTGCCGAAATTCAGTTGCCTTTGAATTTCGGGTGATCCCTCTTGAGCATGTATGCTTCTGCTACTTGTTCTACATCAGACTTCTTCCGCAAACGGCGAAACGCTTTGACTCGGTGAGTTTCGCGGCATTCCGACTTCGATGCCCGGTTGCCGAAATTCAGTTGCCTTTGAATTTCGGGTGATCCCTCTTGAGCATGTATGCTTCTGCTACTTGTTCTACATCATACTTTCTTCCGCAAACGGCGAAACGCTTTGACTCGGTGAGTTTCGCGGCATTCCGACTTCGATGCCCCGGTTGCCGAAATTCAGTTGCCTTTGAATTTCGGGTGATCCCTCTTGAGCATGTATGCTTCTGCTACTTGTTCTACATCAGACTTTCTTCCGCAAACGGCGAAACGCTTTGACTCGGTGAGTTTCGCGGCATTCCGACTTCGATGCCCCGGTTGCCGAAATTCAGTTGCCTTTGAATTTCGGGTGATCCCTCTTGAGCATGTATGCTTCTGCTACTTGTTCTACATCATACTTTCTTCCGCAAACGGCGAAACGCTTTGACTCGGTGAGTTTCGCGGCATTCCGACTTCGATGCCCCGGTTGCCGAAATTCAGTTGCCTTTGAATTTCGGGTGATCCCTCTTGAGCATGTATGCTTCTGCTACTTGTTCTACATCATACACTTCTTCCGCAAACGGCGAAACGCTTTGACTCGGTGAGTTTCGCGGCATTCCGACTTCGATGCCCGGTTGCCGAAATTCAGTTGCCTTTGAATTTCGGGTGATCCCTCTTGAGCATGTATGCTTCTGCTACTTGTTCTACATCAGACTTCTTCCGCAAACGGCGAAACGCTTTGACTCGGTGAGTTTCGCGGCATTCCGACTTCGATGCCCCGGTTGCCGAAATTCAGTTGCCTTTGAATTTCGGGTGATCCCTCTTGAGCATGTATGCTTCTGCTACTTGTTCTACATCAGACTTTCTTCCGCAAACGGCGAAACGCTTTGACTCGGTGAGTTTCGCGGCATTCCGACTTCGATGCCCCGGTTGCCGAAATTCAGTTGCCTTTGAATTTCGGGTGATCCCTCTTGAGCATGTATGCTTCTGCTACTTGTTCTACATCAGACTTCTTCCGCAAACGGCGAAACGCTTTGACTCGGTGAGTTTCGCGGCATTCCGACTTCGATGCCCCGGTTGCCGAAATTCAGTTGCCTTTGAATTTCGGGTGATCCCTCTTGAGCATGTATGCTTCTGCTACTTGTTCTACATCAGACTTCTTCCGCAAACGGCGAAACGCTTTGACTCGGTGAGTTTCGCGGCATTCCGACTTCGATGCCCCGGTTGCCGAAATTCAGTTGCCTTTGAATTTCGGGTGATCCCTCTTGAGCATGTATGCTTCTGCTACTTGTTCTACATCAGACTTCTTCCGCAAACGGCGAAACGCTTTGACTCGGTGAGTTTCGCGGCATTCCGACTTCGATGCCCCGGTTGCCGAAATTCAGTTGCCTTTGAATTTCGGGTGATCCCTCTTGAGCATGTATGCTTCTGCTACTTGTTCTACATCAGACTTCTTCCGCAAACGGCGAAACGCTTTGACTCGGTGAGTTTCGCGGCATTCCGACTTCGATGCCCCGGTTGCCGAAATTCAGTTGCCTTTGAATTTCGGGTGATCCCTCTTGAGCATGTATGCTTCTGCTACTTGTTCTACATCATACTTTCTTCCGCAAACGGCGAAACGCTTTGACTCGGTGAGTTTCGCGGCATTCCGACTTCGATGCCCCGGTTGCCGAAATTCAGTTGCCTTTGAATTTCGGGTGATCCCTCTTGAGCATGTATGCTTCTGCTACTTGTTCTACATCAGACTTCTTCCGCAAACGGCGAAACGCTTTGACTCGGTGAGTTTCGCGGCATTCCGACTTCGATGCCCGGTTGCCGAAATTCAGTTGCCTTTGAATTTCGGGTGATCCCTCTTGAGCATGTATGCTTCTGCTACTTGTTCTACATCAGACTTCTTCCGCAAACGGCGAAACGCTTTGACTCGGTGAGTTTCGCGGCATTCCGACTTCGATGCCCGGTTGCCGAAATTCAGTTGCCTTTGAATTTCGGGTGATCCCTCTTGAGCATGTATGCTTCTGCTACTTGTTCTACATCAGACTTCTTCCGCAAACGGCGAAACGCTTTGACTCGGTGAGTTTCGCGGCATTCCGACTTCGATGCCCCGGTTGCCGAAATTCAGTTGCCTTTGAATTTCGGGTGATCCCTCTTGAGCATGTATGCTTCTGCTACTTGTTCTACATCAGACTTCTTCCGCAAACGGCGAAACGCTTTGACTCGGTGAGTTTCGCGGCATTCCGACTTCGATGCCCCGGTTGCCGAAATTCAGTTGCCTTTGAATTTCGGGTGATCCCTCTTGAGCATGTATGCTTCTGCTACTTGTTCTACATCAGACTTCTTCCGCAAACGGCGAAACGCTTTGACTCGGTGAGTTTCGCGGCATTCCGACTTCGATGCCCCGGTTGCCGAAATTCAGTTGCCTTTGAATTTCGGGTGATCCCTCTTGAGCATGTATGCTTCTGCTACTTGTTCTACATCAGACTTTCTTCCGCAAACGGCGAAACGCTTTGACTCGGTGAGTTTCGCGGCATTCCGACTTCGATGCCCCGGTTGCCGAAATTCAGTTGCCTTTGAATTTCGGGTGATCCCTCTTGAGCATGTATGCTTCTGCTACTTGTTCTACATCATACTTCTTCCGCAAACGGCGAAACGCTTTGACTCGGTGAGTTTCGCGGCATTCCGACTTCGATGCCCCGGTTGCCGAAATTCAGTTGCCTTTGAATTTCGGGTGATCCCTCTTGAGCATGTATGCTTCTGCTACTTGTTCTACATCACTTTCTTCCGCAAACGGCGAAACGCTTTGACTCGGTGAGTTTCGCGGCATTCCGACTTCGATGCCCCGGTTGCCGAAATTCAGTTGCCTTTGAATTTCGGGTGATCCCTCTTGAGCATGTATGCTTCTGCTACTTGTTCTACATCAGACTTCTTCCGCAAACGGCGAAACGCTTTGACTCGGTGAGTTTCGCGGCATTCCGACTTCGATGCCCGGTTGCCGAAATTCAGTTGCCTTTGAATTTCGGGTGATCCCTCTTGAGCATGTATGCTTCTGCTACTTGTTCTACATCACACTTCTTCCGCAAACGGCGAAACGCTTTGACTCGGTGAGTTTCGCGGCATTCCGACTTCGATGCCCCGGTTGCCGAAATTCAGTTGCCTTTGAATTTCGGGTGATCCCTCTTGAGCATGTATGCTTCTGCTACTTGTTCTACATCAGACTTTCTTCCGCAAACGGCGAAACGCTTTGACTCGGTGAGTTTCGCGGCATTCCGACTTCGATGCCCCGGTTGCCGAAATTCAGTTGCCTTTGAATTTCGGGTGATCCCTCTTGAGCATGTATGCTTCTGCTACTTGTTCTACATCAGACTTCTTCCGCAAACGGCGAAACGCTTTGACTCGGTGAGTTTCGCGGCATTCCGACTTCGATGCCCGGTTGCCGAAATTCAGTTGCCTTTGAATTTCGGGTGATCCCTCTTGAGCATGTATGCTTCTGCTACTTGTTCTACATCAGACTTCTTCCGCAAACGGCGAAACGCTTTGACTCGGTGAGTTTCGCGGCATTCCGACTTCGATGCCCCGGTTGCCGAAATTCAGTTGCCTTTGAATTTCGGGTGATCCCTCTTGAGCATGTATGCTTCTGCTACTTGTTCTACATCAGACTTTCTTCCGCAAACGGCGAAACGCTTTGACTCGGTGAGTTTCGCGGCATTCCGACTTCGATGCCCGGTTGCCGAAATTCAGTTGCCTTTGAATTTCGGGTGATCCCTCTTGAGCATGTATGCTTCTGCTACTTGTTCTACATCAGACTTCTTCCGCAAACGGCGAAACGCTTTGACTCGGTGAGTTTCGCGGCATTCCGACTTCGATGCCCCGGTTGCCGAAATTCAGTTGCCTTTGAATTTCGGGTGATCCCTCTTGAGCATGTATGCTTCTGCTACTTGTTCTACATCAGACTTTCTTCCGCAAACGGCGAAACGCTTTGACTCGGTGAGTTTCGCGGCATTCCGACTTCGATGCCCCGGTTGCCGAAATTCAGTTGCCTTTGAATTTCGGGTGATCCCTCTTGAGCATGTATGCTTCTGCTACTTGTTCTACATCAGACTTTCTTCCGCAAACGGCGAAACGCTTTGACTCGGTGAGTTTCGCGGCATTCCGACTTCGATGCCCCGGTTGCCGAAATTCAGTTGCCTTTGAATTTCGGGTGATCCCTCTTGAGCATGTATGCTTCTGCTACTTGTTCTACATCAGACTTCTTCCGCAAACGGCGAAACGCTTTGACTCGGTGAGTTTCGCGGCATTCCGACTTCGATGCCCCGGTTGCCGAAATTCAGTTGCCTTTGAATTTCGGGTGATCCCTCTTGAGCATGTATGCTTCTGCTACTTGTTCTACATCAGACTTTCTTCCGCAAACGGCGAAACGCTTTGACTCGGTGAGTTTCGCGGCATTCCGACTTCGATGCCCGGTTGCCGAAATTCAGTTGCCTTTGAATTTCGGGTGATCCCTCTTGAGCATGTATGCTTCTGCTACTTGTTCTACATCAGACTTCTTCCGCAAACGGCGAAACGCTTTGACTCGGTGAGTTTCGCGGCATTCCGACTTCGATGCCCCGGTTGCCGAAATTCAGTTGCCTTTGAATTTCGGGTGATCCCTCTTGAGCATGTATGCTTCTGCTACTTGTTCTACATCACACTTTCTTCCGCAAACGGCGAAACGCTTTGACTCGGTGAGTTTCGCGGCATTCCGACTTCGATGCCCCGGTTGCCGAAATTCAGTTGCCTTTGAATTTCGGGTGATCCCTCTTGAGCATGTATGCTTCTGCTACTTGTTCTACATCAGACTTCTTCCGCAAACGGCGAAACGCTTTGACTCGGTGAGTTTCGCGGCATTCCGACTTCGATGCCCCGGTTGCCGAAATTCAGTTGCCTTTGAATTTCGGGTGATCCCTCTTGAGCATGTATGCTTCTGCTACTTGTTCTACATCATACTTTCTTCCGCAAACGGCGAAACGCTTTGACTCGGTGAGTTTCGCGGCATTCCGACTTCGATGCCCCGGTTGCCGAAATTCAGTTGCCTTTGAATTTCGGGTGATCCCTCTTGAGCATGTATGCTTCTGCTACTTGTTCTACATCAGACTTTCTTCCGCAAACGGCGAAACGCTTTGACTCGGTGAGTTTCGCGGCATTCCGACTTCGATGCCCCGGTTGCCGAAATTCAGTTGCCTTTGAATTTCGGGTGATCCCTCTTGAGCATGTATGCTTCTGCTACTTGTTCTACATCATACTTTCTTCCGCAAACGGCGAAACGCTTTGACTCGGTGAGTTTCGCGGCATTCCGACTTCGATGCCCGGTTGCCGAAATTCAGTTGCCTTTGAATTTCGGTGATCCCTCTTGAGCATGTATGCTTCTGCTACTTGTTCTACATCAGACTTTCTTCCGCAAACGGCGAAACGCTTTGACTCGGTGAGTTTCGCGGCATTCCGACTTCGATGCCCGGTTGCCGAAATTCAGTTGCCTTTGAATTTCGGGTGACTCTTGAGCATGTATGCTTCTGCTACTTGTTCTACATCAGACTTCTTCCGCAAACGGCGAAACGCTTTGACTCGGTGAGTTTCGCGGCATTCCGACTTCGATGCCCCGGTTGCCGAAATTCAGTTGCCTTTGAATTTCGGGTGAACCCTCTTGAGCATGGTATGCTTCTGCTACTTGTTCTAACAACATACTTTCTTCCGCAAAAACGGCGAAACGCTTTGACTCGGTAAGTTTCGCGGGCATTCCGACTTCGATGCCCCGGTTGCCGAAATCTCAGTTGCCTTTGAATTTCGGGTGATCCCTCTTGAGCATGTATGCTTCTGCTACTTGTTCTACATCATACTTTTCTTCCACTCAAACGGCGAAACGCTTTGGAGTCGAGTGAGGTTTCGCGGCACTTCCGACTTGCGATGCCCCGGGATGCCGAAATTCAGTTGCCTTTGAATTTCGGGTTGATCACTCTTGAGCATGGATGCTTCTGCTACTTGTTCTACATCAGATACTTTCTTCCGCAAACGGCGAAACGCTTTGGATTCGGTGAAGTTTCGAAGGCATTCCGACTTCGATGCCCCGGTTTGCACGAAAATTCAGTTGCCTTTTGAATTTCGGGTGATCCCTCTTGAGCATGTATGGTTATGCTACTTGTTCTACATCATACTTTCTTCCGCAAACGGCGAAACGCTTTGACTCGGTGAGTTTCGCGGCATTCCGACTTCGATGCCCCGGTTGCCGAAATTCAGTTGCCTTTGAATTTCGGGTGATCCCTCTAGAGCATGTATGCTTCTGCTACTTGTTCTACATCATACTTTCTTCCGCAAACGGTGAAACGCTTTGACTCGGTGAGTTTCGCGGCATTCCGACTTCGATGCCCCGGTTGCCGAAATTCAGTTGCCTTTGAATTTCGGGTGATCCCTCTTGAGCATGTATGCTTCTGCTACTTGTTCTACATCATACTTTCTTCCGCAAACGGCGAAACGCTTTGACTCGGTGAGTTTCGAGGCATTCCGACTTCAATGCCCCGGTTGCTGAAATTCAGTTGCCTTTGAATTTCGGGTGATCCCTCTGGAGCATGTATGCTTCTGCTACTTGTTCTACATCATACTTTCTTCCGCAAACGGCGAAACGCTTTGACTCGGTGAGTTTCGAGGCATTCTCGACTTTCGATCGCCTTTCCGGTTGCGAAAATTCAGTTGCCTTTGAATTTCGGGTGATCCCTCTTGAGCATGTATGCTTCTGCTACTTGTTCTACATCTTACTTTCTTCCGCAAACGGCGAAACGCTTTGGACTCGAGGAGTTTCGCGGCATTCCGACTTCGATGCCCGGTTGCCGAAATTCAGTTGACTTTGAATTTCGGGTGATCCCTCTTGAGCATGTATGCTTCTGCTACTTGTTCTACATCATACTTTCTTCCGCAAATGGCGAAACGCTTTGAATCCGTGAGTTTCGCGACATTCTGACTTCGAAGTCCCGGTTGGCGAAATTCAGTTGCCTTTGCATTTCGGGTGATCCCTCTTGAGCAAGTATGCTTCTGCTAATAGTTCTACATCATACTTTCTTCCGCAAACGGAGAAACGCTTTGACTCGGTGAGTTTCCCGGCATTCCAACTTCGATGCCCCGGTTGCCGAAATTCATTTGCCTTGGCATTTCGGGTGATCCCTCTTGAGCATGTATGCTTCTGCTACTTGTTCTACATCATACTTTCTTCAGCAAACGGCGAAACGCTTTGACTCGGTGAGTTTCGAGGCATTTCGACTTCGATGCCCCGGTTGCCGAAATTCAGTTGCCTTTGAATTTCGGGTGATCCCTCTTGAGCATGTATGCTTCTGCTACTTGTTCTACATCATACTTTCTTCCGCAAACGGCGAAACGCTTTGACTCGGTGAGTTTCGAGGCATTCCGACTTCGATGCCCCGGTTGCCGAAATTCAGTTGGCTTTGAATTTCGGGTGATCCCTCTTGAGCATGTATGCTTCTGCTACTTGTTCTACATCATACTTTCTTCCGCAAACGGCGAAACGCTTTGACTCGGTGAGTTTCGAGGCATTCCGACTTCGATGCCCCGGTTGCCGAAATTCAGTTGCCTTTGAATTTCGGGTGATCCCTCTTGAGCATGTATGCTTCTGCTACTTGTTCTACATCATACTTTCTTCCGCAAACGGCGAAACGCTTTGACTCGGTGAGTTTCGCGGCATTCCGACTTCGATGCCCGGTTGCCGAAATTCAGTTGCCTTTGAATTTCGGGTGATCCCTCTGGAGCATGTATGCTTCTGCTACTTGTTCTACATCATACTTTCTTCCGCAAACGGCGAAACGCTTTGACTCGGTGAGTTTCGCGGCATTCCGACTTCGATGCCCCGGTTGCCGAAATTCAGTTGCCTTTGAATTTCGGGTGATCCCTCTTGAGCATGTATGCTTCTGCTACTTGTTCTACATCATACTTTCTTCCGCAAACGGCGAAACGCTTTGACTCGGTGAGTTTCGAGGCATTCCGACTTCGATGCCCCGGTTGCCGAAATTCAGTTGCCTTTGAATTTCGGGTGATCCCTCTTGAGCATGTATGCTTCTGCTACTTGTTCTACATCATACTTTCTTCCGCAAACGGCGAAACGCTTTGACTCGGTGAGTTTCGCGGCATTCCGACTTCGATGCCCCGGTTGCCGAAATTCAGTTGCCTTTGAATTTCGGGTGATCCCTCTTGAGCATGTATGCTTCTGCTACTTGTTCTACATCATACTTTCTTCCGCAAACGGCGAAACGCTTTGACTCGGTGAGTTTCGAGGCATTCCGACTTCGATGCCCCGGTTGCCGAAATTCAGTTGCCTTTGAATTTCGGGTGATCCCTCTTGAGCATGTATGCTTCTGCTACTTGTTCTACATCATACTTTCTTCCGCAAACGGCGAAACGCTTTGACTCGGTGAGTTTCGCGGCATTCCGACTTCGATGCCCGGTTGCCGAAATTCAGTTGCCTTTGAATTTCGGGTGATCCCTCTTGAGCATGTATGCTTCTGCTACTTGTTCTACATCATTCTTTCTTCCGCAAACGGCGAAACGCTTTGACTCGGTGAGTTTCGAGGCATTCCGACTTCGATGCCCCGGTTGCCGAAATTCAGTTGCCTTTGAATTTCGGGTGATCCTCTTGAGCATGTATGCTTCTGCTACTTGTTCTACATCATACTTTCTTCCGCAAACGGCGAAACGCTTTGACTCGGTGAGTTTCGCGGCATTCCGACTTCGATGCCCCGGTTGCCGAAATTCAGTTGCCTTTGCATTTCGGGTGATCCCTCTTGAGCATGTATGCTTCTGCTACTTGTTCTACATCATACTTTCTTCCGCAAACGGCGAAACGCTTTGACTCGGTGAGTTTCGCGGCATTCCGACTTCGATGCCCCGGTTGCCGAAATTCAGTTGCCTTTGAATTTCGGGTGATCCCTCTTGAGCATGTATGCTTCTGCTACTTGTTCTACATCATACTTTCTTCCGCAAACGGCGAAACGCTTTGACTCGGTGAGTTTCGAGGCATTCCGACTTCGATGTCCCGGTTGCCGAAATTCAGTTGCCTTTGAATTTCGGCTGATCCCTCTTGAGCATGTATGCTTCTGCTACTAGTTCTACATCATACTTTCTTCCGCAAACGGCGAAACGCTTTGACTCGGTGAGTTTCGAGGCATTCCGACTTCGATGCCCCGGTTGCCGAAATTGAGTTGTCTTTGAATTTCGGGTGATCCCTCTTGAGCATGTATGCTTCTGCTACTTGTTCTACATCATACTTTCTTCCGCAAACGGCGAAACGCTTTGACTCGGTGACTTTCGCGGCATTCCGACTTCGATGTCCCGGTTGCCGAAATTCAGTTGCCTTTGCATTTCGGGTGATCCCTCTTGAGCATGTATGCTTCTGCTACTTGTTCTACATCATACTTTCTTTCGCAAACGGCGAAATGTTTTGACTCGGTGAGTTTCGCAGCATTCCGACTTTGATGCGCCGGTTGCCGAAATTCATTTGCCTTTGAATTTCGGGCGATCCCACTTGATCATGTATGCTTCTGCTACTTGTTCTACATCATACTTTCTTCCGCAAACGGTGAAACCCTTTGACTCGGTGAGTTTCGAGGCATTCCGACTTCGATGCCCCGGTTGCCGAAATTCAGTTGCCTTTGAATTTCGGGTGATCCCTCTTGAGCATGTATGCTTCTGCTACTTGTTCTACATCATACTTTCTTCCGCAAACGGCGAAACGCTTTGACTCGGTGAGTTTCGAGGCATTCCGACTTCGATGCCCCGGTTGCCGAAATTCAGTTGCCTTTGAATTTCGGGTGATCCCTCTTGAGCATGTATGCTTCTGCTACTTGTTCTACATCATACTTTCTTCCGCAAACGGCGAAACGCTTTGACTCGGTGACTTTCGCGGCATTCCGACTTCGATGCCCCGGTTGCCGAAATTCAGTTGCCTTTGAATTTCGGGTGATCCCTCTTGAGCATGTATGCTTCTGCTACTTGTTCTACATCATACTTTCTTCCGCAAACGGCGAAACGCTTTGACTCGGTGAGTTTCGAGGCATTCCGACTTCGATGCCCCGGTTGCCGAAATTCAGTTGCCTTTGAATTTCGGGTGATCCCTCTTGAGCATGTATGCTTCTGCTACTTGTTCTACATCATACTTTCTTCCGCAAACGGCGAAACGCTTTGACTCGGTGAGTTTCGAGGCATTCCGACTTCGATGCCCCGGTTGCCGAAATTCAGTTGCCTTTGAATTTCGGGTGATCCCTCTTGAGCATGTATGCTTCTGCTACTTGTTCTACATCATACTTCTTCCGCAAACGGCGAAACGCTTTGACTCGGTGAGTTTCGCGGCATTCCGACTTCGATGCCCCGGTTGCCGAAATTCAGTTGCCTTTGAATTTCGGGTGATCCCTCTTGAGCATGTATGCTTCTGCTACTTGTTCTACATCATACTTTCTTCCGCAAACGGCGAAACGCTTTGACTCGGTGAGTTTCGAGGCATTCCGACTTCGATGCCCCGGTTGCCGAAATTCAGTTGCCTTTGAATTTCGGGTGATCCCTCTTGAGCATGTATGCTTCTGCTACTTGTTCTACATCATACTTTCTTCCGCAAACGGCGAAACGCTTTGACTCGGTGAGTTTCGCGGCATTCCGACTTCGATGCCCCGGTTGCCGAAATTCAGTTGCCTTTGAATTTCGGGTGATCCCTCTTGAGCATGTATGCTTCTGCTACTTGTTCTACATCATACTTTCTTCCGCAAACGGCGAAACGCTTTGACTCGGTGAGTTTCGCGGCATTCCGACTTCGATGCCCCGGTTGCCGAAATTCAGTTGCCTTTGAATTTCGGGTGATCCCTCTTGAGCATGTATGCTTCTGCTACTTGTTCTACATCATACTTTCTTCCGCAAACGGCGAAACGCTTTGACTCGGTGAGTTTCGAGGCATTCCGACTTCGATGCCCCGGTTGCCGAAATTCAGTTGCCTTTGAATTTCGGGTGATCCCTCTTGAGCATGTATGCTTCTGCTACTTGTTCTACATCATACTTTCTTCCGCAAACGGCGAAACGCTTTGACTCGGTGAGTTTCGCGGCATTCCGACTTCGATGCCCCGGTTGCCGAAATTCAGTTGCCTTTGAATTTCGGGTGATCCCTCTTGAGCATGTATGCTTCTGCTACTTGTTCTACATCATACTTTCTTCCGCAAACGGCGAAACGCTTTGACTCGGTGAGTTTCGCGGCATTCCGACTTCGATGCCCGGTTGCCGAAATTCAGTTGCCTTTGAATTTCGGGTGATCCCTCTTGAGCATGTATGCTTCTGCTACTTGTTCTACATCATACTTTCTTCCGCAAACGGCGAAACGCTTTGACTCGGTGAGTTTCGCGGCATTCCGACTTCGATGCCCCGGTTGCCGAAATTCAGTTGCCTTTGAATTTCGGGTGATCCCTCTTGAGCATGTATGCTTCTGCTACTTGTTCTACATCATACTTTCTTCCGCAAACGGCGAAACGCTTTGACTCGGTGAGTTTCGAGGCATTCCGACTTCGATGCCCCGGTTGCCGAAATTCAGTTGTCTTTGAATTTCGGGTGATCCCTCTTGAGCATGTATGCTTCTGCTACTTGTTCTACATCATACTTTCTTCCGCAAACGGCGAAACGCTTTGACTCGGTGAGTTTCGCGGCATTCCGACTTCGATGCCCCGGTTGCCGAAATTCAGTTGCCTTTGAATTTCGGGTGATCCCTCTTGAGCATGTATGCTTCTGCTACTTGTTCTACATCATACTTTCTTCCGCAAACGGCGAAACGCTTTGACTCGGTGAGTTTCGCGGCATTCCGACTTCGATGCCCCGGTTGCCGAAATTCAGTTGCCTTTGAATTTCGGGTGATCCCTCTTGAGCATGTATGCTTCTGCTACTTGTTCTACATCATACTTTCTTCCGCAAACGGCGAAACGCTTTGACTCGGTGAGTTTCGCGGCATTCCGACTTCGATGCCCGGTTGCCGAAATTCAGTTGCCTTTGAATTTCGGGTGATCCCTCTTGAGCATGTATGCTTCTGCTACTTGTTCTACATCATACTTTCTTCCGCAAACGGCGAAACGCTTTGACTCGGTGAGTTTCGCGGCATTCCGACTTCGATGCCCCGGTTGCCGAAATTCAGTTGCCTTTGAATTTCGGGTGATCCCTCTTGAGCATGTATGCTTCTGCTACTTGTTCTACATCATACTTTCTTCCGCAAACGGCGAAACGCTTTGACTCGGTGAGTTTCGCGGCATTCCGACTTCGATGCCCCGGTTGCCGAAATTCAGTTGCCTTTGAATTTCGGGTGATCCCTCTTGAGCATGTATGCTTCTGCTACTTGTTCTACATCATACTTTCTTCCGCAAACGGCGAAACGCTTTGACTCGGTGTTTCGAGGCATTCCGACTTCGATGCCCCGGTTGCCGAAATTCAGTTGCCTTTGAATTTCGGGTGATCCCTCTTGAGCATGTATGCTTCTGCTACTTGTTCTACATCATACTTTCTTCCGCAAACGGCGAAACGCTTTGACTCGGTGAGTTTCGCGGCATTCCGACTTCGATGCCCCGGTTGCCGAAATTCAGTTGCCTTTGAATTTCGGGTGATCCCTCTTGAGCATGTATGCTTCTGCTACTTGTTCTACATCATACTTTCTTCCGCAAACGGCGAAACGCTTTGACTCGGTGAGTTTCGCGGCATTCCGACTTCGATGCCCCGGTTGCCGAAATTCAGTTGCCTTTGAATTTCGGGTGATCCCTCTTGAGCATGTATGCTTCTGCTACTTGTTCTACATCATACTTTCTTCCGCAAACGGCGAAACGCTTTGACTCGGTGAGTTTCGGCATTCCGACTTCGATGCCCCGGTTGCCGAAATTCAGTTGCCTTTGAATTTCGGGTGATCCCTCTTGAGCATGTATGCTTCTGCTACTTGTTCTACATCATACTTTCTTCCGCAAACGGCGAAACGCTTTGACTCGGTGAGTTTCGCGGCATTCCGACTTCGATGCCCGGTTGCCGAAATTCAGTTGCCTTTGAATTTCGGGTGATCCCTCTTGAGCATGTATGCTTCTGCTACTTGTTCTACATCATACTTTCTTCCGCAAACGGCGAAACGCTTTGACTCGGTGAGTTTCGCGGCATTCCGACTTCGATGCCCCGGTTGCCGAAATTCAGTTGCCTTTGAATTTCGGGTGATCCCTCTTGAGCATGTATGCTTCTGCTACTTGTTCTACATCATACTTTCTTCCGCAAACGGCGAAACGCTTTGACTCGGTGAGTTTCGAGGCATTCCGACTTCGATGCCCCGGTTGCCGAAATTCAGTTGCCTTTGAATTTCGGGTGATCCCTCTTGAGCATGTATGCTTCTGCTACTTGTTCTACATCATACTTTCTTCCGCAAACGGCGAAACGCTTTGACTCGGTGAGTTTCGAGGCATTCCGACTTCGATGCCCCGGTTGCCGAAATTCAGTTGCCTTTGAATTTCGGGTGATCCCTCTTGAGCATGTATGCTTCTGCTACTTGTTCTACATCATACTTTCTTCCGCAAACGGCGAAACGCTTTGACTCGGTGAGTTTCGAGGCATTCCGACTTCGATGCCCCGGTTGCCGAAATTCAGTTGCCTTTGAATTTCGGGTGATCCCTCTTGAGCATGTATGCTTCTGCTACTTGTTCTACATCATACTTTCTTCCGCAAACGGCGAAACGCTTTGACTCGGTGAGTTTCGCGGCATTCCGACTTCGATGCCCCGGTTGCCGAAATTCAGTTGCCTTTGAATTTCGGGTGATCCCTCTTGAGCATGTATGCTTCTGCTACTTGTTCTACATCATACTTTCTTCCGCAAACGGCGAAACGCTTTGACTCGGTGAGTTTCGCGGCATTCCGACTTCGATGCCCCGGTTGCCGAAATTCAGTTGCCTTTGAATTTCGGGTGATCCCTCTTGAGCATGTATGCTTCTGCTACTTGTTCTACATCATACTTTCTTCCGCAAACGGCGAAACGCTTTGACTCGGTGAGTTTCGCGGCATTCCGACTTCGATGCCCGGTTGCCGAAATTCAGTTGCCTTTGAATTTCGGGTGATCCCTCTTGAGCATGTATGCTTCTGCTACTTGTTCTACATCATACTTTCTTCCGCAAACGGCGAAACGCTTTGACTCGGTGAGTTTCGAGGCATTCCGACTTCGATGCCGGTTGCCGAAATTCAGTTGCCTTTGAATTTCGGGTGATCCCTCTTGAGCATGTATGCTTCTGCTACTTGTTCTACATCATACTTTCTTCCGCAAACGGCGAAACGCTTTGACTCGGTGAGTTTCGCGGCTTTCCGACTTCGGTGCCCCGGTTGCCGAAATTCAGTTGCTTTGAATTTCGGGTGATCCCTCTTGAGCATGTATGCTTCTGCTACTTGTTCTACATC
>CM055362.1:22336564-22372117 GCA_029228515.1 Populus alba x Populus x berolinensis | reverse complement strand
GTGGTGTTCCGCTTGTCATTTGTTCCCCCCGGTAAGGATTCTTTACTTGTATAAGCAAAGCAGTTAAGTCCAAAATCTGAGATGCGGGGCTCCATGTTCTCTCCGAGCAGTATGTTGCGAGTCTTTAAATTTCCATGGACATACCTTTTGGGACTGCATTCATGTAGAAAAGCTAAGCCCTTTGCTAATCCTTTCATGATTTTAAGTCGAACAGACCATGAAAGAGGTTTGAAGTATGTCATTCCTGTTCTCCCTGGTCAGATTTCGAAGAAAAAGATTCAGAGCAATTAATGTGATGAATGCTTGTGATTGTTCATGGAAAACAAAAGTATGGACATGGAAGCTACCTCATTCTTTTAGTTTCTTACATGGTGAGTAGGGGGGGTACTTACCATGAATCACGGTGGCCAGGTCACCATAGGGCACATAATCATAAACGAGCAACTTCTCGTTGATGCCCAAACAATAAGCTAGAAGGCTGACTATGTTTGGATGTCTAATTTTGCCAATTGCTTCCACTGCAGTTTGAAACTCCTGAACCTCTGAGAACCTCCATCTTCCAGTCTCCTTACGGCAACAGTTAGCCCCTTTTCAAGAACAACTTTATATACGATCCCTATACCGCTCTTTCCAACCAGAAAAGCAGACGCTTTGAGAAGTTGTTCAAGATCAAAACTGACCTTCGAGTCTAATGGAACAAAAGTGCACTGTTCCATAGTTTCTGATAGAGATTCCAAGTCATCTGTTCTGAAGCAGAACATTTCCTTTCTAACCATTGATTTTTCTTCAAAACTACAGCCCTGTGTACGTTTGCTTTCCTTACAACCATAAGACTTCTTGTACCAGTAACAGAAAGATACACGACTAAGCAAATTCCTACCACTGCACCCGCAACAGTTGCAATCACAATCCTGCACCATTTCCTCCCCTCCTCTTGCCTGAGCTGTCTCCTACTGCTAAGGGTTCAGGCTCGATATTTGGATGGAAGCGGCCGAGGGGCATCGAGTTTTCAGAGGAGGCCCACAAAGGAGAGGGTTGCCAATAAAAGCAGCTGGACCTACATTCATTAGAGCACCATTTTGTGGTATTGCACCGCTAAGATTGTTGCAAGTGAGATTGATATAAACTAACTTAGGAAGATTTCCTAGGCTTGCTGGAATTGGGCCATTGAATAGATTGTGAGATAGATCAAGCGCTCCTTGCAAGCTTGACAAGTTGCCTAGGCTGCCAGGGATCAAACCGCTAAAGCTGTTATGTGAAAGATTCAGTGTCCGAAGCCTAATCAAATTGGATCCTAGTGTATCTGGTAGAGAGCCAGTGAAACTATTTCGGCTGACTACAAGATTCTTCAGTCTCTTGCATGAGTTATAGATGAGGGTAATGACGCATTGAAAGAATTTTGAGAAAGATCAAGAGTCTTTAGGTACTTGAAGTTCACTATCTCTTCAGGAACTGGCCCAGAAAATGAGTTTCCCGAGAGGATCAAAGATTTTAATTCTGTCGCATTAAAGAGTTCGACTGGGAAACTTCCAGAGAGGTGGTTATTCCTGAGATCAACATGACTTAATGCAACAAGCTTACCAGCATCAAGTTGCAGATTCCCGGCCAGCCCTTTATTTGTAAGCATCAGAGAAAAGACCTTTTCTTCTCTGCACATAACTTCCATGCCATGAACATGGGTTTGCATCCGATGAGTTCCAGTTGTCTATATAATGAGTTGTGGAGTCTTCTATCGATTGCTTGAAGGATAGAAGAGCAAGACCTTCATCATTAACAGAACCGACAAAAGCAATATAGTGGACTATAAAGAAAAGTAGAGAGGCAAATTGCAGAACCATCTCTACCATAAGGCAACTGCTGAATGGAGTTCAAAGGAGAAATGTCATGGGTTGTGGGATCATCCTGTGTGATAAAGCAGGTTAGAATGGGAAAAACTAGAGAGGTACTTTACTTCTTTGTGTTTTCTGCTGGACCTTATATGACCTTTTAAGGAAGTGGGCCACTGTTAGTTAGAGTGCAGACTGGAGAAACAGGTCAATGCAGCCCTCCTGCTTACTAGCATTGAAGTTAAAAGCCAAAAACATGTGCCCCACACACTTGCTTTCACTAAAAGCAAACTTAAGGTTGAATTATTGCTAGACAGGCAGTAATTGAATGGGGGCTTATCGTAGCATGCTTTCAATGCCAGAATTATAAATGCAGACAATTCATCATAGTTAATCATTACCTGTCAAAAACTAAGATCAGTCAAGATAGTGTTGTCTAGTCTTGCCGTGATTTGAATTTCATAAGCTTCAGTGAGGTTGACACGTAATAGAATATCGGTCTTTGGATTCAGTTTTTAGCGTGAGTGATGGCGTTATTAGGTGCACAAAAGTGCCACTAAATGAGCAAACCTAGTATAGTTTGGAAAGACGTTTTGAATTTCAAGCTGTAAAGGCTTGGCTTCTCGTCTTGATATGACCGGTGGAGGAATGAAGTCTTCACTCGTTTTTATGACCTGTCCAACTGGGGTTCGTGTCTTGTCGGCTGGCTGTCTGCTTGAGAACCAAAAGGGAAGGTCTGCCCCCATTTAGGCAATACTGAGAAAGTTTGGTGTTCAGTTCGAGGTCAGATCAAACTTTGGACTGGGTTTTGCTTCTGAGTAACTTATCATTACATTGGAAAGGGATAGTTAAGATAAAGAGGTCTGTGATAAAAACAATCATGGCCGACTTAAATAACGAGTGCTTGATTGTATTATGATATATGATCTGAAATCAGTCTCACTCCGTGTCCAGTCTCCTACTGTTTCGTCTCAGCAATCTCCCCTTTGTCCTGTATTTCAATTTCAATAGATATAGCATGCAGCAGAGAATAATTCATATGCCTGGACTCTTCAATTTATCTTGACATACCTGTGTTAGAAACATAGCTAGATATCTCAAAGCACATGAATACTTCGGTATCATATTTTGTTTGTATTCTTTTGCATGTGATACCGTTGGATGGTAATTTCCATGTACTAACATCTATTTTTCTTCTGTTCAAAACCTTCTATGACATGGTTTTGAGGGTGTCAGTCTCCAAATTATTCTTACAACAATGAACAAGAAGACAAAACATTACCATTCAACACATATTCCAATATCCCTTAGGATCTCATAAACGACCTACGTGGTGTTTTGATCACTCTTCTTTGCAATTTTGATATTGTACAGTAAGAGAAAACCTTGTTAACATCTTGTCTGAAATTCCTTGATAGAACATCTTGTCTGAAATGGTCCAACACCAAAACAAAATAGAGAATATCATGAATAATTTTGATGGCCTCATTTACCTCACTGGCCTGGATGTGTCCATGTTTTCTCATGTCCGATCGTTCTGGATTGGTAAGGAGCCTGTTGTCTAATTTCAGTGATTTATAGATGCTTTCTTTATGGAGCACTTTATGGTAAATCCAATCATTAACGTTTAGTTGTGTAAATTTCATTTGCAGAATATGTTCTGTGGCAACATGACTATAAGACACTTCCAAAATTTAATTTGAGCCAGGCACGGCACGAGGACACGTCAAAGAATACACGCTACCTAGAATTTGACAGCAATGAACAGCAGCAGCCTTGCATAGACAATGATGAATTCAGCAAGCAATGTGCAACGGTTCATACGAGTCATTGAGCTCTTGACTTGACATGGACATGGGGCTTGGATCATGGATGTTTTGAGCTGACAGCAAACACAGCAGAAACTGAGAGTTGGGACGCCAATTGAATATGTAGATCGTGGGTTAGTGGGGGCAGTTATGTACATCCAGATCATGGAAGACTAATGGCTAAACGTTGTTAATAATTGGGGTTGCTCTACACGTTGCTAAAATCATGGGAACACGGGGGAGAAACTGTCTAATACTTGCTAAAAAATAAACTACTGAATTCATAGAGGACATGGAGGAGAAAGTGCCCCACTATTATCCTGAAAAATAAAGATGATGGTTATGTCTTGTAACTCACCGATTTTTGCTTATAAATAGATTGCAAATTCTTGATTGTATAGCATGCAATTTTGGTGCATCGCACATATTTATATTGTATAATTTTTGTTTATGGGATTAATAAAAGTGGAGAGATTTTTTAATATATTTAGTGTGCTTTGAATTTATTTACTTGTGCTTGTTATTTGCACAAGATAATTGTAAAAAAATTTTGGTTGAGCGAAACATAGGCAATCACGAGTGAAAAGGGTGAGGCAAAGTATAGAGCTGACTTTTCACCCTGTGACCCTGATGTGCTCCTCAGTTCTCCTTTTGGTCAACAGAAATTGAGTGAGTACTAAAAACAGTGGAGGGGTGAAGTGCTTTTTAGCTTGTACCAAGAGGAAATTGCAGTTGATCATTTATGTTCAGATAACTTCAGCTGTAAATCATCTGCTGAACTGCAGTCTAAGAGCAATTTTAAAAGTGGGTTGGTGCATACCAGATCCAGAAATGTGTTGAAAACAACCCAAGCATGCTAATAGAAATCAAGAAAAATGGTATATCCAAATTCAAAACAGACCACATCAGAAATCTATGATTTAGATTTCTTCACTGAACTATGATTTATATTTTTGCACAAGAACTTTCATAGCATGTCTGCCTTGTTTAAAACATTCGGTTAACTGGTGAATTCCCTGCACACAATCTGCAGCTATTCTGCATGATTGGTTCACACACAGCCCACAGTTGCTAGTGCCCAATGCATGAGGGTGAAGGCAAATGAAACTTGGAAGACTGACACTTGTTAGGAACTTTTGTTCCAAATGCTCACTGTATGCAGCTTTTTTTTTTTTTTTCTTGAACTGAATCAAAATGTCAAGGAGAAAAAAGATAAACAGCACATAGCCGTAACAAATTTGAAACATTTTATGGATCCTTGTCAACTTTTTTCTCCGATGAATAACTTGGCTAAATTTGGCACAATTGTTCTTTTCTTCCGGATAGTAATAGAAGTTGATCTAGGAGTTATCCGAGGAGTTCATTCGAACTGATGGAGAACCAGCATTTCGAAGCTTTGAACGTCTTGATGGAGTCAGATTGCCATTAGCTTTCATGGATTTCCTTGGCAATGGCTGTTGCTGGTTCTCGGCTTCTGTATTTTTCTTGCTCACTTGTCTCCATTTTCGAAGCTCTCCCTCTACCATTCTTTTAGCAGATAGTGAACTCTCAGTTCTATATATCTCTTCTCTTCCTCCACCCTTGTTTCTCTGATGTCTCCATGAGCTAGTTCAATTTTCATCAATATCTCCTTTTCACTGGCTTTCAATGCTTCAATCCATGCCTGAGCTGCTGCTACCTTTTTGTCTGCAATTTCTTCAGCCATGGCTGCATGTCCAGTTAAATACTCGTACTCAAACTTTGAGATAGTAATCGACGAACTATGATGAGAAGTAGAAGCTCTAGATCTCATGGTGTTCTCAATAACATTTTTCAGATTCTGAAGAGCTGAAGACTCTGACTTTTTGACTGCATCAAGCTCCTGAATTGCGTACTGCAATTTTTCTTCAGTGAGGTCTATTTGAGAATCAGTATTGCCGATTTCTGCCTTGATTTTAGCAGTTTCTTCGCAGATAAGCTTCTTCTCTTTCCTTGTTACCTCCGCTTCGATCTTCAACTGTTCAAGTGTCACAGACAGACTGGATAAAGTTGATCTTGCCTTCTCCTCAACTGCAGTTGCAGTTTCCAATTTAGACTTTGCTCTCAGGAGCTTTGAATTAAGATTTTGAGCAGTTATATCAGCTTTCTCTTTCGCTTTCTTCAACTGAACTGTTTCTTCTGTGACATGCTTCAGCTCATTCCTTACGATATCCATTGAGGTCATGAACTGAAAACCCTCTTCCCTAGTTAAAGCCAATTCTTTCTTGGCTGCCTCCAATTCTTCATTTATGGATTTCAGTAAAGAGGAATCCTCCAATCGCTTGCCTTCCCGAAAACTGCCTCCCAGATGCTTCATGCTGTCATTTCTCTGTACCTTTGCGTCCTTATCTTTAGCGAGCTTTAATTCATTCTGTATCAAATTCACGTCATTTAATGTAACAGCCAATTTAGACTCAAGATCTGTAGAGCTGTTGATTTCCTCTTTGACATTCTTCTTTTTGTTCTTAGTTTCCTGCATTGCGGACGAGAATTCTCTCGCTTCCTTCTCTCTTTGAGCTTGAATTTCTCCAAATTCTTCAAGGCCTCAATCTGTGCCAGCTCAACTAGCACCTGCTCCTCATTTGCCTCATCAATCTTCTTCCAGAGTGCTTCCGCATGGCTCATATTAGACGATAATTTAGAAATTGAGGTTTCTATTTCCTTCTCTGCCCGAATTTTCGCTTCCAAAACAGAAGCCATCTCAAGCTTAAGTTTACTCAGTTCTTGCTTCACACCTTCCAACTCCCTAATCACTTCTGCATACTGATGGCTCTCATCACTCCCAACAATTAAAGCCATATCTTGGCACTTACTCAGCTTGTTTAGCGTTTCCATGTCTCTCACCTGAGCTTTTACCTTCAAATTTGATTTCTCAATCTGTAAAACAAGCTCTTTCACCGTTCTTTTCGCCTCCGAGAGCTCTGATTCTGCTTTCACTTTAGCCGACTCCGCAGCCCTTCTATTCTCTTTATATCTAACCAAGTCTCTCTTTGCCATGTGCAGCTCCTTAGCTCTTGAGGAAGACTTCTAAATGAATTCATCAACTCAATATTTACTAATAACACCTCAAACTAACTTACATATAGTGCTTAAAATTAACAAATAAATGGGGTTTAGCTGTTCGTAATTATTGTCAGTTTTATCATACCTCAGGCAAATCCATCTGGGCTGGTGTCTTCAGTGAAGAACTACTACTTTCAAGAATTCTTTCTCCATACATATTAACAGCTGCCTTCACTGTCCCAATTCTTCTTCTATCATCAAACACTCTCCTATCCATGTTGTCACTACTCTATCAAGGAAGAAAAATAAACATTTTCTCAGGCAAAGTCTAGTAACATAGTACTCAAATTGCTACAGATGTTCAACAAAACAGAATCTGGGCCTGCTTCCTTATAACAAAAAAACACAATCATGCCACCACATTATAGTTACAACATAAGAAGAAAATGCAAGAAGTCTTGTTAGACAAAACAAATCATATCAGCATCAAGAAGACTTACCTCAAAGTGTGCTATATATATCTGTCTAGCTATATAGATGTGTAGACCATGTTTTGTTATCTGAAGATTGAAAGTGCAGAGCGCTTGCGTGACAGTGAGAGAAGGAGGGTGGGGGGTGAGTAGGAAATGTTTCTGGTGCCTAAGAAAATGGAAGAATAAGTAGCAACAGATAAAACGGCAATGGAGAGAAAGAGAGTGAGTCCGGATGGTTGGCTGGTATTGGAGGAATCGCTGCCACCTGACGATTATTCCCTTTTAATTGTATAACATAATGTTTTGGAAAATATCGTGGACCACCAGAATTGGTGAATTTCCAAGGACGTCGGGATAAATTAGAGCTTTTGTGGTCACAGGCCAAAAAAAAAAAAAAAAAAAAAGAAAAAAGAAAAAGGAAAAAGAAAACAATTGAGCAATTGAATCATATCCGTCGCTTTATTTGTATAAAGTTTAATTTGCCGATTTGATGTAAACATATAAAGTATTAAAATATAATCTTTTTTTTTGTTGATTTCTTTAGGTTAAATCTTGTGACTTAGAAAATTTATTCTTAGTCCAAAGATAAATCTATACTGTCAAATTAAAAAAAAATTAATAAAAAAAAAATAAAAAAAAAATAGAGAGACACCCATCGTAACAGAAAAAGGGGGTAAATACGAAATATTATGTTATCCTGTTCATGTTATGCTAGAAGCAGAAATTGAAATTTGAACCGGAGAATACTCTTTCTTGTAAAAGGAATGTATCTCTTACATATTCCAAATTTGAAGGTATCATGAAATGGCACTGGGAATCCTTTTAATTCGTCCAATGCATTCGTATTCAATATACAGTGATCAATTCGTTATTGCATTGGGCTTTCCACTGCTATGATATTGTTGATGAAGTAATTGGATTTCACGCACTTAAAGTCATGCGGAAGGGACTTGTTCTCTCTCTCTTTATTCGGTTCAATTTTTATATATATATTATTATTACCCCGTGATATTTTATCTGTTTATTAGACTTGCAGGATATTTATTAAGCCCGAGAATTAGTCATGGTGTGCATAAACTGACCTGGACACCCTAAGTTATATATATATATAAGTAATTGGATTTCACTATTGGTCTAGTAAGTTAACGAGCGTGTTTGGGAATATGATTATTGTTGTTTTTTAAGGTATTTTTCATTTAGAAAAGCATATCAATAATATTTTTTTTTATTTTTTAAAAAATATTTTTGAGATAAGCACATCAAAAATGATTTGAAAACATAAAAATTATATTAATTTAAAGCAAAAAAAAATTATTTTTTTAAAAACACTTTTAGAATGTTCTGCCAAACACGCACTAACTTTCATGCTCACAATAAAATATAAGTTTTTTTTTATCAAAATAAAATATCATCTAATATTTAAATTAGTAAATATAAAATAAAAATGAGCATGTTGAGAATGGAAGTAATGGAGGAGACGAGCAAGGTAGTAGGGATCAATGTGACCTACTTTGTACGTGGAGTCCTATGGAGTAGACTTAATTTTATTTTGAGTTATTGCTAAAATTTATTTATTTAGTGATTTAATGTATTTATATATTTCGGCCATGTGAGCTTACCTTGTATAGAGTGAAGAAATGATGGAGAGATAATTCATGGTAAGTGAAGAAAATGAGTTGTTGGTCATTGTATATTTGGTAGGACTGGTTTCCTTTTGAGGTGAACGATATAAAGGGCTCGTGAGTGATTGTCGAGAGAAGTAATTACCCTCTTAGGAGACATGCTAGCAAGGAAAAAGATATTAGTGATAAAAGTTAGGTGTCATATTAAGAGTTTATAAGCAAGTTCAGGAGAGTGCAATGCCTTTTCTTTCTTGGAGCTCATCACTTTTCCTTGTGGGGTTTGTATGGCATTGACTTAGAGCAAGTTTGCTCAAGCTGGGAGCAGCTGTTTGGAAAGAGAGAATTTTCTTAGGCTATAGACATTCTATTAGGTTGGAGAGTAGTCCTTGTTCTGGAGAGCACTCCTTTGAGGAGGAGGGTAGGATTAGAGAGAATTAATCTAGTTATTGTAGAAGAAACAAATGACTGAATTGAAAAGAATGGGAGAAACTTGTTGTAGCCTGTAATACACCCACCAATATGTGAGCCTAGCCCACCACTTGTGGTGATGCATGAGGGAGTGTTAGATCTTTGATGATGGGTGGTTTTTAAAATTATTGAATCCATCTTGTCAAGATCTTTATAATGATATGATGGATATAATGATCAGAGCTTAGTGTGTTTTTGACGTCACATTCTTCTTCTTTTTCCTTTTTTTTTCTCCTACATCAACTCACATGTTTTTTCTCCCATCTCATGTGCCTTAATGGTGTGTGTGAAGATGGTGATCTCTATATATGATGGTGATCTCTATATATGATAAATACCAAAGAATCATCAACATTCTTCCTAGTTAATTCTGGGAAAGTCAATTGATCTTAGAAAAAATGTATATGAGATTGAAAATCAATGACATATTGTTCAAGTTGTTGATGTAGGGGGTTCAAATTTTGAATGAGTTGATAACAATAAAAGGGATCCCAAGAAGTTTTGGTAGTATCAAATCTATCAAAATGAAGATTGATCGATGAAAATTTGATGATTTTTTTTTTCTAGCCCCGTCATCTAGGTGCTCAATAAATTTGACTTCAACTTTACCTTCATCTTTGATCGGTGTGGATTTAGTGAGATCACCGGAGACATAATGTCAAATTCTCCTACCCTTGAGAGAAGTACACATGGATTGTGACCATAAACTATAGTTATCCATCTAACACAACATGAATAAGGATATCGTTCTGGAATGAACATTGTCGGTGCTGTTCAATCCCTCCCAATCCTTGGGAGAATACAAGAAATAAAGCCATTGCAGATGGAAATAGTAGATTGAAGGCAAAGAGGACATTTGCTTCTGAATCCATTGATGGCTTCACTAGAGAAAGAGGACTCAGCTGGCTGAAGAGATAGTGATTCAAATAGATGAAGACGAAACTATAATCTCCCACCCAGTTGATGTAGCAGGAGTTGTTGGCAATGGAGATGTTCTTCCACTGTCTATCGATGAAACCAGTTAACCTGAGGAAGTTCTGGAAGATTTATTGAACAGTCCTTCAGATGAAAAATGACACTGTTGATAACAGTGTATTGGTCACCAAACGAAATGGTGAACGGCGACTAGAACATCTCAGGCTACAACTAGAATCGGACAACTTAGACGGTGAAGCTGCTTCAGAGGAAGACGGCAAGTTCATCTTCTTCTTATAGGACATCCGACATTATACTCTCCCATGTGGCTCCCTTGATTTTCTCTTCAACACTGTATAAAATGCACCGCAGCATCACATTCAATATTTTATGGGAAATGGATTTGAGTTAGTGAGCTTCTCAATATATATATATATATATATATATTTCTTTTAAAGAATTCCTATTGAATATATTATTTTTTATTGACCCATTCAATCCGTAACTTTTACGTACAATATATAGCTCGAAGTTCGAGATGTTAAAGGGATATTTAGAAACAAAGTGGTACTTTGATTATTATTTTAAAAAAATAGAGTAAAAAGAAATAAAAACTCAAACTTTATGTTTAAATATAATATGTGTCCATCTAGAAAACTGAAAAACTAATTTTCTTAGTATTTAAAATTTGCATTGAGTATGAAAAACACATTTTATAAGTTATTTACAATTTTCCCTTACAAGTTTTTCATTGCTTTTTAAATAAATAAAAGACATGAAATAGTATCATTTTTCTTTTATATACAAATATTTTTTTTGCAACATAAAAATTGAAATTATTTTTAAATATGAAATATTTTTTTACATATTTAATCAGTGTCATAACTATAATTTTATCATAAATCTAACAAATAAATTTTTCATGATAATATTTAATTTTAATTAAATAAAATTAATATTTTTATAGTTAGATTATTATAAATACAAAATACAAAATTTTGATGTTTTTTTATATAAATAATTCATTTTTCTTTCTCAACAAATGAATATATTTATATTATTTATTATAAAAGGAAAATTAAAAAATATATTTTTTTAATTAATGAACATATTTTACCCTCCTCCTGTTTATTTATTTAAATTTAAAAGGTAACATTTAGCTTAGGTAGAACATAGCAAGGCCTATACCCATTAAAATCCATAAAATGTCACCTCGCAGCTGCAGCCCATGACGCCCATTGAGGACTGTTTAGTGCAGTGGTTTAATAAATGTTTTGTTATTATTTGATATTTTTAAATTAATTTTTTATAAATAAAAAATAAATCTTAAAAACATAAAAAATATATATAAATTTAATACATTATCAAAACAAAAAATTTTTTTTTAAAATTAATTTCTACCCTGCCTAAATCAACCTTTCGCTAATACGTCGGTGATTGAAAAACAAAACCACAAGGAAAGAAAAAGGTTCACTGCTCTCTTACAGTTCAGCTTCCGACCACGACCTCACCTCAAACCAGGTTAGAAGAAAATTTTTATTTATTTATTTAATTTGTTTAGATTAAAGTTAATGGATATGGAATTAATTAGGGTTCTTACATGCTAAAATAATCTGAGAATTTTCTGCTTAGAAATTCCCAGAAATGGCAATATTTGATCAGCAATCAGACGGCTGTCATTATCATTATCAAGAAGAAGAAGCAGCTTAAGCTTCTCAACACTTCATCCAATCCTCTACGAGTCTGTGTTGTTGGAACTGGCCCTGCTGGCTTCTACACTGCTGAAAAGGTAATTACAAATTAAATGCACCGTTTTCTTATTTTTGTGCCTAAATTACAATCATTGTTAAATGTTATTAGATGTTGAAGGCGCATCAAGGAGCTGAAGTTGATATCATAGATCGTTTGCCCACGCCTTTCGGTTTAGTCCGCTCTGGCGTGGCACCTGACCACCCCGAAACTAAGGTCATTTTTTTTTTTGTTTCATTCTTTATACAACTTTTCCAATTTTTAGTTCAATTCCAAGAATTTCCGAGGAGAAGAAATGCATTTACTTTTAATATTTTGATTATGTTTTAGAGTTTGTGATTTTGCTTTTTTAAAATCTTTTAGTCAAATGGCGATGGCTCAGCATTACCTGTTTCTAGCAAATTCCTTTTCTTTTCTTCTTTTTCTATTTGAAATAGTTAAATTTTGATATTAAATTTCTGTTGCTAGTAGTAGTTTTGGTGAAAAATAATTGTCTTAATTGATCTTATATACCAGAAAACCTGCTGCAGATTGTGATGAACCAGTTCTCAAAGGTTGCGCAACATGAACGGTGCTCCTTTTTTGGAAATATCACTCTTGGATCCTCTGTCTCTCTTTCAGAACTTCGTGAGCTGTATCATGTGGTGAGTTAACAGTACTTGTTTTTAGTTTGCATTTTATCTCGTATGCTTGATTAGTTTAGCTAACTTTGTAAATGCTATGAGCAGGTAGTGCTCGCTTACGGTGCTGATAGCGATAGAGCTCTAGTATTCCAGGAGAAGTATGTCCAATAAAAGTAGACACTAATATATAAAAAAGTTACTTTTAATGCTTTTTCTTTTTTAATTATTATGGCTGCATAGAGTTGCAATTCCAGTTGTTTATATCTTCCCTCTTCTGTACTCTTTTCTTTGTTGTAGTATTTGTCAGGGATACACTCTGCTAGAGAATTTGTTTGGTGGTATAATGGGCACCCAGATGGCAAAAACTTGAGTCCTGATTTGAAGAGCACCGATAACTGCTGTTATTCTAGGCCAGGTAGTCAGAATATTGCTATTGTTTTCACCAAAGTTGCATTAAGGATTGTAGAGATGATTTACGGGTGACCAAACCACAAAACTCTGAATTGGATATACAATGCTGATTTGCTAGTAGACATGATCTTGGAAACGGGGAATTGCTATTAACTTTAATGGAATTGGTTAAGATGAGGTCAATACAACCTCTTAGAGGGTGATTTGGTCTGTTCTACATTGTGCAATTAATCTTAAATGATGGATTTGTTTAATGGAAATAAGTTAGGACACATTATGCTAGTTGAAAGAGATGAGTGGAAACATGATTTTGTAAGCAAGATAGATTAGATAATTACTTAAAAACTACAGTGGTAGATGCCTTTAATGATTTTAAACCTGCCTTGTTTTTTCTGCTGGAAGATGCAATAGGCACAATTTCCTAGCACTATAAAATTCTGTTTGTAGTAAGTTTAGTACTTTATGTTTTCTTTTTCTCTTGTAATTTGAAACCAGGTTAGGGTTACACGTGCATGGTGTGTTAGTTAGCTTAGATTCTGATGCTGGAATTTCATTGTTTGAAGGACGTGGAAAATTATGCTATTGCAGGTAACACGTTCCATGAGGGTAGTGCTAAGTTTCTGTTAGCATCATAAGTTGTACAGTAGCCTTGACAAATTTGAAATATCCATTCAACATGTTTAAGATTTCAGAATGCTAAGGATGATTTAAGCTCTTATCTTTTTCATGTCATGCTTGTTAGGTGTTTTCTCTTTTCTAAGTAGCTAGACTTTCATTATATTCAACAGTGTGTGTAAATAATCCCTAAATTATAAATAGCAGCTTCCTTTAGGTTAAAACACCTCTCATCCTCCCCTTCCAGGAAGTCTGCAATACCAAAATACATATAACACTTTCCCATGACAATTCTCTAATGATTTTCTCAGGGCAATGTAGCGCTTGATGTTGCCCGTATCCTCCTACAATCAACATCAGTGTTGGCAACAACTGATATTGCCAGTCATGCTTTGGAAGCTCTAGAGCAGAGCTCTATAAGGTTTTTTTTTAATCAAACTATTTGACAGGGATCAGATCTGTTGCTAGCCTTTTAGGTATCGGTGGTAATGCTCTAAATATAATTGCAGAAAAGTATATCTAGTTGGAAGACGTGGACCAGCCCAAGCAGCTTGTACTGCGAAAGAGCTAAGAGAAGTTCTCGGTAATTTTTAGCTTGCTGTCATTTATACCTGTATCCGTTATGTGTTGATTTGAATTACTAAGGCTTGCTGAAAACATGATGATGGGACTAGATTGCTCTTTGACCCATGTCTTGTCAAAATATGATTCTGAGCTAAGAGAACTGATCCTTTTTTGTTTCAAATGTGATTTTTCATTATGAAGTATTATATTGATAAGTATATTTCAGCACTAATAAATTATTATTTCTACCAATTATTTATTTTGAACATGTGCTTTACTGAGTATGTGATATGCTTGTTCTCTGTTTGATTGTTTGGCACATAAATCCCAGGCATTGACTTGCACATTTCATTTGAATGGTTGTAGTTGATGTTAAATAAAATTTATAGCCAACTATATGCAATCTGACTTTGTTAATATGCTTAGTCAGAGGTCTTTTTTGGTTCTACTTTCTTACTTTTAGAACACCATTGCTGATATTATGTTATTGCTGCAGGTATTAAAGATTTGTGTATTCACATCAATGAAGTTGATTTACGTATAAGTCCAGAAGATGAGGTAGGTATCAATGCTATTCATCTGTGTGCATGTTAAATAGACATGTTCTTTATTTGTTATTCTTTCTAGCCGAATATATCATAATGACTGCCACTATCATTGTTACTATTATTATTTTTTTGTTCTTGTGATGCCTTTTAACGCATTTCTGTTCTAAAATAGTGAAATTCAAACTGGAAATGATCCAAATTGCACTCATTCTAGTGTAATTGAGCAATCACTACATGCCCGTGGTTAATATATTAGAAAATACACTTCAGAACATTATTCACCTTCCATCCAAATTGTAGCAGTGATAACCAAACTTACATACTGTATTGCTACTGGACGTGGATCAATTAGGAAATGATTAAGTTGAAGGATGTGGTCAACTAAATTGGAATGACTGAGAATGACAAAATATGGTACCACTGTTAGAATGACTGTGATGTATTTGAACAATTCTAAGTGCTTCTGACTGGATAATTTGGAGAATCCAATGAAGAAAGAAAAGGTGAAATATTTTTGAAAATTCATCCAAGATTTTGTCTTTCTAGCCTAGGTCTTATTTAGTGGTGAAATAATACTTTCAGGCACCAACTTGATTAAATTCTTCTGTCTTTCGGGTTTCATCTTTATACTCTTAGTGCCTAAACTCTTTTATTAATGGCTCTGTGTCTTTGTGCTTTCTTTTGGCAAAGGAAGTGCTTAAAAATAATCGAATCCATAGGAGGGTTTATGAGTTGCTTTCAAAAGCAGCTGCTTCAGCACCTTCTCGTCCTAGTTCAAGTCAGCGTGAACTTCACTTTGTTTTCTTCCGGAAACCTGAAAGGTTTCTAGATTCAGGTGAAGGCAGTGGTTGTGTTGCTGGTGTGCATTTTGAGAAGACAATGCTTAAAGGTGCTTTTCTCTCTATAAATGGTGGTTCTATATGAGTCTTCTCGTGTGCCTCTGTGTTTACATGTTTAGAAATCGCTTTACTTGTAGTTGTTGGATATTGTTATGTTGCAGTATCAGCATTCTCTCACCTAATGTGTCTTGCACAACATTTGAACAGAAGTTTGTTGTGTGCTTATCATCATAATAACTCAGAATGATGTTGTCAGGCATTTAGACCATGTCTTACAGTCGAGAAAATTAGCATTTTATTTTTCACTTCAATTATAATTATGAATGAGATTGTTTGAAGTTCCATGAGAAAGAAACTTCTGAGCTGTCAAAACACAGATTGCACTGTTCCATGTTCTCATCCAATTTAGTTTCATTACTCCAGTGTTAAATTCCATGTTCTCTTCCAATTTAGTTTCATTATGCCAGTGTTAAATTTGCTTACTCTATTTTGCAGCTGTTGCCCCTGGAAAGCAGATTGCTGTGGGTACTGGATTATATGAGGACCTTGACTGCGGGTAATTTTTTCCTTTTATTCGTTAATCTTGGCTAGTTATATATTTTGCCTTGTTAATCTGTGCTTCTTATGAGCATGTTTTCTGATATAATTACAATTATATTTAACTTCACATGGCGCTATAATGATGGATTTGGTCATTGCTTGACCTGAAATGTGAATAGTTGTAAATTAATTTGTCTTAGGTGACATGATTCATGTACCATTGTATGATATAGGAGAAAAGTTACTTTGATTATGTTGAATCAACTCATTGGTATGATCTATTGCTTACATTTTTGCAATGTCCATTTCTGTTTGCAGGTTGGTGCTAAAGAGCATTGGTTACAAATCAGTGCCAGTCGATGGTTTACCATTTGATCATGAAAAAGGTAATGTGAAAAGAAAAAAAAGGATTGTGTACCCTTTCTGCTCATTATTGTTGGGTGTGTTATTTTATCCATGAAAAGCTATATAAAGCTGGCTAAGGAAATGCTCTTGGAAACAGCTTGAGGTTTTCTTCCAAAGTTGCTTGATCAATTATTTAGCTCAACATGTCTGCAAAATCCTAGAAGAAAATTTTTAAAATTTAAGCAACGAGAACTATAATGAACAAGATCAGGAGGCTTTGTCCGATTCTTATACTAGTCGTTTTAAATTTTGAATTTTTTTACACATGTATAGCTGTGTGTACTGATTCAAAACAAGCATCTGGCAAAACCATCTCTAGGAGTCAGTCGCTTGCATAACTTTCCCTACTGAAGTTTCTAAATATGTGTGATTGTGTAAACTGATTTGCCATCCTCCTCTCATGGCTTCCTTTCCAGGTGTGGTTCCAAACATTAAAGGTCGTGTTCTTACTGATACTTCTGGAGATCATACGCTGCTCGAGAAAGGTCTTTATGTGTGTGGGTGGTTGAAGAGGGGGCCAACTGGGATTATTGCTACAAATCTCTACTGTGCTGAAGAAACAGTAAGTTGCTCTTGCATCCCAATTCGTTTTCATTATTTAGAAGCCTTGCTTGAATCACTAAGCTGCTGCACGATAGGTGGCAAGTATATCAGAAGATGTTCATCAAGGAGAGATAGCATCCGCGTCTACCTTGCCAAAGCCTGGCCGACAGGACTCCTTCAGTTGCTTGACAATAGAGGTGTTAGAGTTGTTCCATTCAGCGCCTGGGAAAAGATCGACTCTGAAGAGAGAAGGCTTGGGAACTTTGAGAAGGAAGCCTAGAGAAAAATTAACCACATATGAGGACCTACTGAAAGCTGCAACAGAGTGATATATGCATCAATTTTGAGGTCAAATCGATTCTTTTTTTCTTTTGAACAAGTAAATTTGACTTCAATTTTGACTTCTTCATCACCGATTACCTCTTGGGTTGAAGCCCAATATCCAGCCAGCCAGCCTCTTTTTGGTTCCGAGTTCAAGTGTACTATTTATTCTCTTACTCAATTTATAGACAAAAAAAAATAAGTGCACCTAGACAAAGCTTGGTCACTGAAATTTAAGATTTAAGAAATTATCTGATTGGTTGTCAAAAAAGAGGAGGAAATGTTTGATTTTAGTTGTCAAAAGAAAAAGGGGGGAAATGATTGTGCAACATATCAATGACTAAATGATTTGATTATCATTCTTGTATAATGATTCTCCTATTTTTTAAGAAAAAAAACTTTATGCTGAAGCCATTTTGTTGTGTTATGATTGTGTGTACTGTACTCTTAAATTATTAGTAAATTAAAAAAGAACAAATAAGTATTTTTTAACTAAATGAATTGATTAAAAAATAAATCTTTTAATTTACAAAAAAACACATAAATATCATAAAAACACGAGAAAAGAAGAAACAATTATCAGAATATCATATGTTTTTTCTTAGTAAATAGAATTATTAAATGATTTAATTAAGATCCATACAAGTTGAGATGTAATATATTTAAAACAAAATAAATGAGTTTTATTAATTTTAATAAAAAACTTAAAGTTATTAGCTATATTATTAAATATTAATTAATTAATGAGTATAAAATATAAAAAAAATAATTGAAATTACAAATAAAGTATTGATTTGATAAAGATAAATAGTTAATACTAGTCTTGGTGGTGGTGCTTTGCCATTGGGCTAAACTATTTTTTTTTTTTGTAAGAAATAATGTTAAAAAAAACATAAAAAAATTAATCATGGTCAATTTTAGTTAGCATAACAAACCTATAACTATAATAATCAAGGTCAAGTCAACCTACTAAACTTGTAGCCTAAACGTCCACGGTGTGTTGATGCCTTTAGATGTTATACATGCATCTATTTTTTTTTATTTTTTTTTATATCTAATCTAATATAAGGTTAGTTTTAATTTTTTGACTTTTAATGGTATTTTGATTGTTTCATTGTACTTTTATTTTAATTTTAATTTTTATATTTAACCATATATGATAGTAACAAAAAAAATTATTTTAAAAATATCAAATTACCCTTTGAACTTTTATTGTATTTATCTAACCAACTTGAACTTTTGTTAATAATACTAATAATAGAACTCCAAATGAAGATAGGAGGGCCTTAGATTTAAAGATAAGGTACTAAACGAAGGTTGGTAATCAGAGAATATATTATAAAGCTAATGAATTTAGGAAGGATAAATGACGTTGATAATCTTCTTCTTTAGCAATCAGGGATGAGAGCATGAAGTGTGAACCCGCATAATCAGCCAGAAACAGGCCTTTCGTACCGACCAACGAGGGATGTGACCCTTTAATTACTAACAAAAACTAAATGACATGGCATTTACGTTGTAGCAGATGTACCGTGGACACATATAGTATAGTTTAAAATATTTTTTATTTAAAAATATTTTAAGGTAATGTTTATTTATTTTTTTAAAATTATTTTATTTTTATATTAATGCATCAAAAAGATCCAAAAATACTAAAAATATATTAATTTTAAACAAAAAAAATTAATTTTTTTTAAATATAAGTTGAATCGTGTTTCCAAACAAGTTCAGATTTGCGAATTCATTGTTCAATAATTATTTTTTTAATTATTATTATTTCATCGTTTCAAGAAAAAATTAGGTTAAATAGATAAGGAATTATATTAAAAGACTTTGGACTAGAATGAAAACAATAGATTAAATAAGTGGTGGTTTCAAAGTTTGTGAAAAAAGTTTATGTTTATCATTCTACTTTCCTAACGATACATTTCCAGACCCTCAAATTTTTTAAAAATTAATTTTGGTGCAAAACTCTGTTTCTTTTATTTTTCAGTACCTGATTAAAGAGAAAGAGAGAAATGATGATCAAATTCCGATAATAGAGAAAGTTTGTTGGCATCGATTTCAACTATGAAAAAGATTGATTTTAATGTCCACTAGTTTCATTAGATAATGAGAGTTTAGTTTGGCTGTTATTTTTTTACTTTGAAGTTGCTTGAAAAAGTTGATTTGACCTCGAGAGATTTTTAGATTTTAGGTTAATTTTTTATTTTTTGACCGATATTGTGGTTGTTTTAAAGCATTAAGGGTTATGTGGATCTCTAAATTGTTTTGTAGGGTTTTTTTTGGTAAAACAAAAGGGCTGAAAATAAATTTTTATGGTTGAAAAACTCAACCTTTGATTTTTTAGTGACCCTCATGTCATTGAAACTGGAGAAGTAGATGGCGGGTCGTCTATGTTGTTTATATATATAAAAATTGGTTTGGTGCACAATGCGTTGTTAGCCTAGCAAAGCAAAAAAATAAAATTTAACTAGATAGGCGCATAGACCTACCCTTGCTCTAGGCCTAGAATTGGTTCGTTAAAAGCTCTCTTTTTTAAGGATTTTCCTTCAAAAAACTTTTCTTCATTAAAATAAAATCAAAATCAAAGAATTTATTTTAAAAATAAATCATACATCAACACTTTTTTTTAGATTATGGCAGGATAAATATTATTTCATTAATTTTTTTAAAAAAAAAATATAGTTTTTTCTATGAAGTTATCTTAGTCGGATGATCTAAGTTGTAGATTTAAAGGATTAACTTGTGTTGGTTTAATTTTATTCGTTGCTTTTTTATTTTTATTTTTATTATTTAATATTTGATTGATTGAAATTAAATTTTTAATTTTTTTAATTTGACAAATTACACTCAACCTTGAAATTTCTCCATGTAAAAGAGATTGTATCATTGATGAAAAAATCGATTCAATGAGCCATGATGGCTCTTGATTGGTGTGTTATGTCATGGTTGTTGTGTCATGCATGAAAATGTTGGTGATAGATTTGCAATTGGCATATGAAACGGACATGTTGTGCATAAAAAATCATGCATATATATCCTGAATGAAAATTTTGTATGGGAGGCTCACGGGAAAAACACATAGAAGAGTGTCAGGTAGATTTGATTAGGTTGAGGCACATTGGTTTTGAATTAAATTTTGGATGTAACAACTTCCAGCCATTTGAGCTCTGAAGGCCTAAACAATTGAAACTTTTTATATATAAAAAAAAATCTAATTTTTCTTTTTTCCATAATCATATTCTCAACTGTTATAAAATATATTTAAGTGGATGATACTAAGCCAAGTTGAAGGAGGCACTTAAGGAGATAATTGTAAAGTAGAAAACAAAAATGTTATTCTCAATAATAAAAAACAGTTGATATCATAGTTATTAAATAGAGCTCAAAAGTTGATTCAAATAAAAAAACAAGGTCACAAGTTACTTGAACTGATCCGAGAAAATTTTAAAAAAATCTATTACAAATCACTCTAATTTCTCCTCATGTCAAAGTCCAAAAAAGAAAAATAATGCAAATTTCTTCTAGAATTCAGTACTTTGCTAAAAAGTTTAACAAAAAAATAAAAATAAAAGAACAACATACTAACAAAAATAATTAATCAAGAAACACTTCAATACAATTTGACAGAAGCAACTAAGCAAGTTACAAGTTCAATGTTCGAAGGCAAAGAGGAAAGAGCAAAGAGCAAAACAATTAATTAATTACAGTTCCAAATCTCATATTTTGATAAATATTTCATTACAAACAACATCTTCATCTTTAAAAATTTCAAGATTTCATAATATTATAGTTCAAGTTTGATGCAAAAGCACATTGAAAACCAATGTAACACATATAGATGCATTCTTGTGAACACCTTCCCTTTGGTACAATGAACATATTGAGCTCTTTCTTGTCCAAATGGGTAAAATTTGAATAAAATTTTGATGAAATTGAGTCAATCTTGTCAATATTTATCAAAATATCACCATGCTTCTCTATAATTTTATTATTATTATCTTTATTAATTTCATTGAAATTTATCAAATTTATAATTAAAACATAACTGACGGATAAATATTACATGTTATACAACATTTTATTTAAAACAAATTAATAAAGTATCAATCATTCATTATCTTTATTGGAAGTATTTTTAATAATCAACGTTGAGAGATGTCCGAGGGAACATGTAGTGTAATGTCTGCAGCCATTGACAAGAAAGAAATCAGGTTTAGAATTTAGAAACTACACGTTAAAATGGCAGGACCCAAAAGTTTGGCTACACATGCATGACTTATCGGCCCCCGTGAACTTGATTCACCATCACCTTTCTATAAATTGTTGGGCAAGATCATGGCTTGATGCATCATTTCTTGGGAGCCAAAGGGAAAAAAAAAAAAAAAAAAGCAGCAACAAGATTACTGAAGATGAAGATGGCGTCTTTTTTCATGGCTGTGACGGTGGTCACGGCGATGTTACTAGCTGAAGCACAAGTGTCCAAGCACAGACATGTAACCCAGGGCAGTTGAGCCCATGCCTAGGAGCAATCATGTCCTCTACACCACCCTCCACCACTTGCTGCAGCAAATTGAAGGAGCAGGAGCCATGTCTCTGTGGATACCTCAAGGATCCGAGCCTCAAGCAGTTTGTTTCCTCTCCTGGTGCTACAAAGGTTGCTCGTGATTGTGGCGTTCCCTACCCTAGTTGCTAATCGTTATGAATATTATATAATGAGTATGAATAGTTTATATATATATATAATCCGAAATAAATGATCAAGGAAAATATGGAGATCAAGCTGTGCTACAAAATCTCTACGATCAATAAATTAACTAGTTTGTGATAGATAAATGTTATGAATATTATTCTTCTATGCTTTTTTTTTTTTTTTTTTGATATCAAAGCTTGAACCGTGGTCGGATGAATGCATGCCAAATTTTCCATGTTTTTTTTGGACGACAAGATTTGTCAACCATGTTGGATGGTTAGAGTTACGACCCCTGAAGCCCTAGCTACCGGGGCAAACGGCTACAAGCATTTTTTTGTAATTTTTCTCCCTCTCAGAAATTTTATTATGAATAAAAAATATCATAATTGTTTTTTACTTTTGCTATCGGAATCTTAATTTTATTAAATCACCGGAGATGTACTGAATTTACTCCTAGTTTTATAATATCTTGACCGAAATAAAAGTTACAGTAATTACTTTTGTTATATATATATATATATATACATATATATATGAATATTTTAGATTTGTAAGCAAATGAAGAAGTTTGAGTGTTAATTTCTATGAGTCTTCAACGTATAATTGCAAAATCTAAAATAGGTGAGCTATCAATGGTAATTGATAGGCTATAGGTCCAAGCATTTCTATAATTTCAAAGAGGTTGATAAAATTTTGGTGTTAACTTCTTTTTTTTCCTCTTGAGGGCAAACTTTCAAGAACACTTTATCTCTTACCTCAAAATTCAAACTTCTTCTAAAATTATCAATATAACTTTTCTATATGTCTTGAACCCATTTCATTTATGACCTAATTATTTTGATCTTATCTATAATCATTTGTACTAGTTACAACCCTAATGATTTCCTTTCGCCTGCATCATCCCAACTTGAGGGAGTTTGACACTTTTTCTCATAAAATACTTCAAACATGGCCATATTGATAATGACCTAAAAGCCTATTATTGTAGGCAAAATTTACTAATAGGTCACCTATAACTGTTTATCGGTCTGAGAATGAAATATAATATTTATTTTTAATTTTGTCCCTGAGCATGATGTATATTCAAGGAGATAAAGATAGGTTTAGATAAGTCTCCGAGAGTGTTTGATATTTTATTTCATCATATCTTAGCTATTTACGGTCTAACAATATAGCCTAATAAATAGCTAAACAATATAGCCTATTTAGAATTCTATTAAAAATAAAATAACTGATAAAAATAATCCTAATTTATATAAAGACAAAATCCAAGATAGTTCATTCAATCAAAACTTGGAATTTTTAGGGATGTTTGGAAATATAGTTTTGATTATTCTTCAAAATGTTTTCACTAATAAATACATCAAAATAATATTTTTTTTATTTTTAAAAAATAAATTTTAATATTAGTATATTAAATTTTCTGAAAATAATAAAAAATATTAATTTTTTTTAAAAAAATTTTGAAACATGAAAATAACCTAAACATAAATACGACTCTTGTTTCTAACTTCAAATTGTATTTTTCTACAACATGGAAGATTGGTTCTCATCGGCAGTTTTTGCCTCTTTTTGAGTGGCTCAAGAAATTATTCATCATCATGTGTCCTCTTCTCTGGCGAAATGCTCTTCTTGTAGCCTTGTAAAGTGGTGAATATCATCCATCTCTCGTGAAATCGATTTACAATTTAATATTAGTTTTAGGGTCTCATCTAATATATAGTAATGTGGGGTGCATGGTGTCAGCGAGATGTCACATTCTGTCGTTAAGGCTGCTTCACTGCTTGCTTTATGATTTATTTTGATAAAGTTTATTTTTTAAAATATTTTGTATTTAAAAATATATTAAAATAATCAAAACATATAAAAAATTAATTTAAATTAAACAAATAACAAAACGACAATTTAACCGTTTGCGACAGACATTCACATTCACTTAGCATCTCAATCACAAAATCCAAAAGAAACTTAAAAAATATATAGATAGATTTACAAAATAAATACAGTACATCTGAATTATACAAAGAAACAAAAGGTTCATTTACACAGGCTTTCTTTGTTAAAAATAAATAATTTAGTTTACCAAATAAATACAGTACATCTGAATTATTAAAAAATAATTCTATTGCCTATACCAAGTTTAATTACAGTTTTCTTAGGTTGGTGATTTTCAGCTCTTCTTTTATTGCACATTTCCTTCTTTTTTTCTTTATTTGAATAATTTCCCGATCTCGTCTGTCATTTTTAATAAATAAATAAATAAAATTGTAAATGCATTAGAAATGATTAAGCCATGTCCAAAAGAAGAAAGAAAGAAAAAAAATTAAGCCCTTGATACGAAGGCTCACGTTAGGGATATTGTGCTAAATAGATTCTGTCAGGGACTCAGGGCCGTTGTCTCTCTCTCTATCTCAAATTAGGAACTAAGACCGAAAATTGAAGAACCAGGGCCCATTGTTTTAAACTAATAGTCTAATAGTACATATTATTATATATTTTTATTTTGAATAAAATTTATGGAGCTAAATTGGCAAAGTTTTATATTTAGGAGTGTGATTGTGGTTGATTTTAAAGTATTTTTATACTGAAATGCATCAAAATAATATTTTTTTTATTTTTTAAAAATTATTTTTTAAGATTAGTGTATCAAAACGATCCAAAAAATAAAAAAATTAACTTTTAATAAAAAAAAGTAATTTTTTTGAAATTACGATTACAACTGCATTTCCAAAAACTCTTAAGTATTGATCAAATTAACATTAACATCACAACTAAAAAGTGTTATTTATACTGACAATTAAAATTTTAGAGCACAATGTTGTTGTTAATTACCTAAACATTCTAAAATATATTGGGGTGTCATGCTCATGTTTTCCTATTCAATACAAATAATAAAACAGTTGTATTCCCTTTTGTCTCCTTTACATTTTTTTTTTAATTTTATTCTTAATTTTTTTTTAACAGTTATTTGAGTTGTTTTTAAATTGACCAAGTTGACTGGATCATGTTAAGTTAACCCTGATTTAATTTAATTTTAAACTTAAAATAGATAAGAAATCTGGTTATCAAGCTTTTTATTTTGTCAATTTCATCATTCATTTCTCAATTTCATCATTATAATTTTTTTACTAGTCAATCAAATTGTTTTTTATCTGACTAAGTTGACTTGTTTGCGTAAAAAAAACTCCCACAAGATTTAATTAAACTCGAGCTACGAAAAAAAAATGGGTTTGTTAACTTCATCATTTTTTTTCTCAATTTTGTTCTCTAACTTTTTTTTTTTTTTTATCAAATTGCCTCTAATTCAACTATGTGCTAAGCTCAAACAATTGTAGATTTGGTAAGATGTTAGATCCAGTTCTTTTGGACTTGGCTACTTACTGAGCCAAAATATCTATGGGCTTGACGAGATACCATTCTCAATATTATCAGGTTTCGAATCATTCCAAATCCAAACATAAAGTCAATGGTCTTCATTGGTGTTATTGTGGGTCGAGAGATTATCCTGGAACCCTTAATGTTAAGAGCTTAGGGTGATAAATTTTCTATATATCAGATGTATATAAGTCTTTTAAGAAGTGGTTATATATTAATCAACATTAATGCTATGGGAAAAATATTCCCATCAACATTAATGTTGCATGCAACAGTTAACCTTTTATTTTTATTATAGAGTTAATCACATGAGGGTCCCTCAACCGTACCTTATGCTCTTTCAATTCCTAAAATGAAATACTAAATGAATGTATGATCATTTACTATCTAATTTAACTATTATCTTAAATACTAAAAATCGCCATGAATATTAGATTTTCAGAGATATTAGATTTTTAGAAATCATCACAACAAGGTTTTAAATATATTTTGACAACCTTTTAAGCATTCAACTTTCTTTTCAATATATAATATTTTGTGTCATAAATCACAAATTTTGTGAGAATTTCAATTTTAATTATGTGTTTTGAAATACTCTTTTATAATATTATAAATAATCTATAGTTTCTTTATTTTTCATGTAACGTGAACCTTGCCATATAAATTGTAATCGCATTACTATCCTCTTCCTATACTTTCTTTTGAATGTTGAAACTTACATATAAATCTGTATAATAATTCAATAATAGGTTGAGAAGTTGTTGAACACATTGCGTGGTTACAAAAATCGCCTCTTCCACTCCCTAAAAGTATTTTCCGTACAAGTGTTTGTGCCGTTGTAGTAGAATTGTTTTTAAAATATTTTTTAATTTTCCTTTTTGGCTAATAGGTGTGCAAATTCATGGAGTTCTTCTTCTTACTTTTTTTAAAGGCATATATTGAAATATTATTTTTCAAATTAAGATAGTTTTAATCTTATATTTTTAATAAAGATATTTTTTCCATATAAATTCCACATCACCATCTTTTTTTTTCTTCAATATTTAAGGTATCATAACAAAAATCGATAATCCCACCAAACCTAAGAAAATATTAATTATTTATTTTCCTGTAACTAAAATCGATTTTTTCTTCTATTATTTTCTATAACTAGAAGTTAGATGAATAGCTATTTTAATTTATAAAACACCAAGGATAAAAAAAATTCATGGAAAACTATAATTTATGTAGCAAAAGGAACCTTAACTTGGAAATAATTAACTTTAGAAATATCTTAATTCCTAAAATAAAATATTTTAAAGCGTCTTGTTTTATTTTTATTTTAAAAAAATCCAGAGCCTTTTAAATTTTCCTTTTCCATGCCAGAAACAACTTTATCCTTCCTAATGACTTTTCCAAATTCAATTATGTTGTCAAATATGGTTCGTCTACATATATAGCTATGTACTCTCTCTCTCAACTTATCAATTAACAAAAATTAAGTTCACTTTTCATCTTCACCATTGTTTACTAGAACAATGCTTTATTTTATTTTTTATTTAATCAATATTAGATTTATTGAGTATTAAGTTTCATAATTTATTTTGATTTACTTTCATGAATTATTTCAGTCTCATGATCCAGTTCCTAAGTTTTACTAGTCAACCCGAGTTAACTTAAGATTTTTTTGGATTTTTTTTTAAATTTATTTTTTTCAATTTCTTCATTTAATATTGGATTACATTAAAAATTGGACTACATAACTTATTTTGATTTGCTTTTTATGAGAGGTCATCTCAATATCATAACATGAGTTGTGAATTTAATAGTTTAACTCATGTTGACTCAGGTTTTTTTTTTTTTTTTTTTTTTTTTTTTTTTTAATGTCATCCTTTAACGTTGGGTTAACTAGAAATTGAATTTCATAACTTAATTTAATTTTTTTCTATTGGGTTATTTTTTTCTAGTGACCCGAGTCGTAGATTTGACAAGTTAGCTTAGGTTGACTCAAGTTATTTTTTGTATCTTTTTTAATTGATTTTTTTATTTCATCCAACAATATTAGATTGATTGAGAATTGAGTTTCATAATTTATTTTGATATGCTTTCAATAAGGTTATCTCGATTTCATGACCGAGTTGTAAGTTGAATTGATATGTAACCCAAGTAGACTCAAGTTATTTTTTAATAATTTTTTTTAAAATCTCATTCTTCAATATTAGATTGATTAAGAATTGAGCTTCATAATTTATTTTAATTTTTTTTTATGAAGTAATCATGGTCTTATGATTAGGGTCATGGTTTGGCAACTTAACCCAAATTGATTTGGATTGTTCCAATATGTGTCGTCTCAATATTTAGAAAAAATAAACATCATCGTGAAATTTTTTTTTAAAAAAAGATGTCTGATTTTTTTTTAGTTTATCAGTAGTTTGTGTTGCTTTTAAACCCATCAAATCAAAGAGGTTATATTAAATCAATTTTTATATAGTTTAAGTTTTTTACTAAAAAACCACGTAAATAGTACCTCAAAATTTTTTATTAAAAAAAAAATATTTTTTGAAATAAACCCGTGGTGTCATGTGAACCAATGATATAGTTCTTTCTAATGCCAAAGTAAATATTTTTACTGCTTAAGTATAATTTCTTGAGATAAATTATAATGTGAAGGTACTTACTCAATTATTCAATATGACCTTTTGGATCGAATACGAGCCCTCAAAACACTTGGATTTCCAAGAAGAAGAAGAAGAAGTGTAGTATTTTGTTGGTCGGTTTGTTTAGCTTTGAAAAATATAAAATCAGAGCATTGAATTCAGGATTGGTTTTGGATTCGTTTAATAGCCTAAATATAGGTGTTCTCTGGCCAAAAGTGCTTCTCCAAATGGCAAGGAGGCGTTCTATCTCCACACTCCACACCATCTGTAGGCAAATCCACCGCTTCTTAAGTGCTTCTCCCCAGCTTTGACCCGTCTTATAGACGTGCCTCCCCTAGATATGCACTTTCCACGTCTCCTCTCTAGTCAACGATCAACTTTCAAGCTCCAGCTGGTGTCCATGTTCATGTACATGTGTGTATCTTCTATATATAAAAGTGCAAGTTTTTAACCATATTATTAAATCTATATAATGGGAGCTTACTCAGATTAAATTGATTTATTTTATAGGCTCAAAATGTAATTTTAACACCGATAAGAACATGATTTAATTTAAAAGAAAGAACTTCAATATGACAACTTTTTTTTTAAAAAAACATTATTTAAATAATGATAAATTTGATCGATCTCAATTTCGTATCATGGTCTTTATTGAGTTTATTAATTTTTATTATTATATGATAAAAATATATGGTTGCAAAATTAAGCACTAACCTAGAAATAAAAACTTATTTTAGATAATGATAACCCTATAGAAAATAAACAAAATTAAAACATACACTTTATTTCCCAACCAATTTAATATTGAAGAATAATGGGTGAATTCATCAAATCTATGAACATAGAAGACACCATAATAACCTTGTTAGATCTATCATTAACCTCCTAAAAGTGTAAAAAACCACTTCAAAACCCAAAATCAATTCAAAAACCTAGTTTCTTCCTGATTTTAGATTTATTTTTGTAAGCACTTTCAAGGTTTAAAAAAAAAAACATAATTCAAACTCTACTTATTGTATGAAACCATTTAGAACAAAAATCTACCATTTTAGTGGTTAAAATCATAGAAACAACATCTTTCTCGCTCTAGGTCAGAATCAGGCAATTCCCTTTCTCTCCTCTCACCCAATAAGAATTGAAAAATGGTGAAAATAAAATTTAGTACCAAAATTATTTTTTCTAGAATTAGAGAGATTGGTCACTTAATAGGAAAAAAAAAAACAGGGGACTTAAATAAACTTTTCAAATAAAATTAAAAGGTACCATCTATATTACATGTGTTTTTCACTTTAGTTTTTTGACTTTCAATTCAATATTCTCTTAAAAAAACATGCAATCTGATACTAATTTGGGCTTAAAAGGGTTTAATCGTGGATAAAACTCTATCAAGATTTAATTAAACTCGAGTCAGGCAAGAAGATGGATTCGTTAAATTTATCATTTTTTTCTCAATTTTTTTACCAATTTCCCTTTGACATCGGTTATGTGCTTGAGCTTAAGCGTGTGTAAGTTTGATATGATGTCAGGCTTAATTTCTTTAGACTCGGCTATTTACTAAGCCCAAGTACTCATAGGCCTGGTGAGATATCATTCATCATATTCTTAGGTTTAGAATAATTCCAGATTCAAACATGAAGTCAATGGTTTTCACTGGCTTCATGGTGGATTGCAAGGTTATCCCTAGTACCCTTAATGTTAAGAGTTTAGGGCAGTCATTTCCATATACCTCCAGGTATATGAAAGTTCTTTAAAATTTGTTGTATCTCAATTGATATTAATGCTATAAGAGTGATATTCCTATCAACATGAATATTGCATATAAAAGTTAACCATTTTTTTTTTATTATAATAACTTATTATAAAACATAGACTTAATTACTGGAGGGTTCCTTAACCACCAACCCTTTGATCTTTTAATTTTTTAAAATAAATTATTGTTATGAATATATGTTCATCTACTATTTAAATACCAAAACTTCTATTCCTTAGCGTATTAGATTTTTAGATATCATCACAAGATTTTAAATTTATTTTTATAAGTATTCAATTTTCTTTTCAATGTATACTCAAATTTATGCCATCATATTTTGTGTCATAAATCACAAATCTTCTTGTATATGGATCATAAATCTCTTAAATAAATATTTGTGAGAATTACAATTTTAGTTACGTGTTTTTGAAATACTCTTTTGTAATATTTTAAATAATCTATATTTTCTTTAATTTTCATGTAACGTGAACCTTGCCGCCTAAATTGTAATCGCATTACTATCCTCTTCCCATACTTTCTTTTGAATGTTGAAACTTGTATACAAATCTGTATAATAAGTCAATACGTGAGAAGTTGTCGTCTTAAAACGTGTCACAATGTAAGACAAACGTGAAACACCTTGCGTGGTTACAAAATTCGCCTTTGTGAGTATAGTAGAATTATTTTTAAAATATTTTTTATTTAAATAATATTTTTTGATATTTTAGAATTTTTATTTAATATTAATAAATTAAAACAATTTAAAACCATAAAAATAAAATTAATTTGAAGCTATTAAAGAAAATCAAAATTTTATTCCAAACACCCCCCTTAAGTTCTTTTTTGCCCAATAGGTGTGCAAATTCACGGAGTTCTTCTTCTTACTTTTTTTTAAAGGCATATTTTGAAATCTTATTTTTCAAATTAAGATAGTTTTAATCTTATATTTTTAATTAAGATAAATTTTTCATATAAATTGCCACGTCACCATCCGTTTTTTTTTTTTTCAATTATTTAATGTATCGTAACAAAATCGGTAATCCCACCAAATCTAATAAAATATTAATTATTTATTTTCCGTAACTCTTTAATTAATTAGAATTCAACATTGCAAGTGTTTTTCTAGAATGAATAAATATCACATCATGTTAACAACTAGCAAATTTAATAGGTTAATTTATATTGACTTGAGTTTTTTATTTTTATTTTATTTTTTAATATTAAATTGATTAAAAATTAAATTTTATAATTGAATTTATTTTTTTTATTGGATTTTTTTTTATCTTGTGACCCGAGTTGCAAGTTTAATAAGTTAACTTAAAATGACTTAAGCTATTTTTGTGTTTTTTTTTAATTGATTTTTTTTCTTGATTTTATCCATCAATATTGGATTGATTGATAATTAAGTTTCATAATATCTTTTTTATCTGTTTTTGATGGGGTTAATCAGATCTCATGACCCGAGCTGTGGGCTGGATGTTAACTCAAGTAGACTCAAATTATTTTTTAATAGATTTTTTTTTAAAAATCTAATCCTTCAAAATTAGTTTAATTAGAAATTGAATTTTATAATTTGTTTTAATTTATTTTTTATGAGTTTATCATGGTCTCTCGGTTAAGATTGTAGTTTAGCAGGTTAACTCAAATTGATCTGGATTGTTCCAATATGTGTCGTTTCAATAATTAGAAAAAATAGACATCATCTTGAAATTCAGAAAAAAAAAAAAAAGAAAGATGATGTTTGATTTTTTTTAGTCAAATTACTAATTTTTTTTTTATCAATAGTATGGGTTGATTTTAGCCCGTAAAATTAATGAAATTATATTAAATTGACTCTCACATAGTTTAATTTTTTTTATTAAAAAACAAGTAAATAATATCTTAATATTTTTTTATTAAAAAAGAAAATATTTTTTTAATTAAAACCTGCAATGTCATGTGAACCAACGATATAGTTCTTTCTAAATGCCAAGAGTAAATATTTTTATTGCTTAAGTGTAATTTCTTGAGATAAATTATAATGCGACGGGACTTACTCAATTATTCAATTTTTAGCTTTTGGATTGAATACGAACCCTCAAAACAGTTAGATTCTAAGGAAGAAGAAGAAGAGGTGTAGTATTTCGTGGAAGTTGCTATGAGATTACCCAGTGACAAATTATATAAAATATATTGTGTGAGTGTGCTCATAATTAGCTTTTGAAATGACTAATTGCCAGGTTGTTTGTATTACTTTTTTCACTTGAATGTGGATAAACTTCAAAAATATATTTGATATATTAAAAAAAAGTGTTTAAATTGATATTTTTTAATGTTTCTTTATGGTTTTAATATATTAATATAAAAAAACATTAAAAATAAACACCTCTGCCATTTGGAGAACACTCTGGCCAAAGGTGGACAAGTGCATCTCCAAATGGCGAGGAGGCGTTCTTTCTACACACTCCACACCATATATAGGAAAGGAAAATCCACCGAATCTAAATGCTCATCTTCTCCCTCAGCTTTGACCCGTCTTAGACGTGCCTCCCCTAGATATGCATTATCCACGTCTCCTCTCTGATTAATGATCAACTTTCAAGCTCCAGCTGGTGTACATGTAGATGTACATGTGTGCAACATCTATCATTATAAATGGCAACTTCTGATATGATATTACTATTATGTTGGCTTGCGATTAATTTTTTAAAATATAAAAAATATTAAGAATACATAGAATTTTTTTATTGTATTATTAAACCTAATTTAATGAAACAATATTGAAACATTACAATTTATTTGTTTATCTCAAGTTTTTAATTAAATCGTGGGAGAACTTGCTCGAATTAAATTGATTAATTTTATAAGTTTAAATATATATTTAAAAATTGATATAAAAATAAATTATAATGAGTTTAAGAACAAAAAAGATTGCTCCAAATAGAGATATCAAGTAGTTATCCTGAAGCTATTAGTTGAAATTAACAGAATTTAGATGCTGGTGTTTGCTTACTTACCCAATACTAACAATAGAATTATTAGCATGACTTGGTGTGAGTAATTTCCAAAAAAATAAAAAATCACAACGGTTAGTAATTAATACCTTGTTGGAAATGGGGATGCTACGCGGCGCCATGTCCACGGTGGACCTGTCTTTCTCCCCTATACCTAGGAAGTCCAATTAAATTAACAGCTAAATCCTAAGGTTTTGTATATAAATAGCAAGCAAATTCAACAAAACTTCTTATCCCAAGTTCTACACCATCATGTCTCCTGATCTCTCTGTTATACTCCCTCGTGTTCTCATCGTCTCTAGACGCAGCCTCCGCAAAAACAAATTTGTAGATTTTGTTGGTACGTTTTCGTTGTTTGATCACTCTTGATCTGTTCATATGATGATTAGCCATGCTAATATTTTGTTTCCAGGTGAATATCATCTTGATCTTCTAGTTGGCTATGGTGCAGTACCGGTTATCGTGCCCCGTGTTAGTGGGGTGCACATGTTGTTAGATAGTTTTGAGCCTATCCATGGTGTTCTTCTTTGTGAAGGAGAAGATGTTGATCCATCCTTATATGACGCTGAGACATCTAATCTTTCACTAGAAGAATTAGAAGAAATCAGGAGGATTCATGCAAGTGATACAGCTATTGATAGAGAGAAGGATTCGATTGAGTTGAGGCTTGCAAAACTCTGCCTTGAAAGAAACATACCTTATCTGGGATTTGCAGAGGATCTCAAGTTCTGAATGTTGCTTCTGGGGGTACCCTTTATCAGGACATTGAAAAGGAGGTTTCAAAGAAGATTCACGAGTCTCAAAGAGTGAAGCACATGGATTATGATAATTATGATGGGCATAGACATGTGGTTAAGGTGGTAGAGAACACCCCTTTGCATGACTGGTTTAGGGATTCTCTGGAAGAAGATAAAATGGAGATTTTGGTTAATAGTTATCACCACCAGGGGTGAATAAATTAGCACAAAGATTTGTGCCCATGGCGTTCGCACCAGATGGATTGATTGAGGGGTTTTATGATCCTGATGCTTGTAATCCTGAAGAGGGTAAGTTCATAATGGGACTTCAATTCCATCCAGAGAGAATGAGGCAGGATGACATCGACAAGTTTGATTACCCAGGATGCCCAAGGGCCTATCAGGTTTTATACCCATCCTTTACATACGATCTTTTATGGGAAAATTTGATGAAATAATGTATAATTGATATGTTCATGGTATTGTGCAGGAATTTGTCAAGGCTGTGATTGCTTATCAGAAGAAGCTCAACAGTAGTCTACATCTGTGCCAAGGCTCTCAAACCAGATCAAGCAATGGAGAAGAAAAGGAAGAATATAGTTAGAAGTTTCTTTCTTGCAAGAAACACATACACTACTGGCCAAAGAATGAATCCATCAAAGGAATCAGAACTACAAGCTGGAGCAGAATTCCTAGAGGTGTAAACTTTAGATAGAATGATAAAGAGTCCATATTCACTATTCACAAAATGCTTGAACATTGTCTCAGGTTCATAGATTTTGTTTTCAGGCTTTTGTTCTAATTGTGTCATTAATGATCATTTTATCCAATGCAGTCCAACACAGCTCTGAGCTTACAACAAGAGAACAGATTGAAGCAGATGGGTGCAAACAGTGAGGAATGCAGGTTCCATACATTGAAAGACTGAGGATGAATGAGGAGAGGGAAGATTTGGCAAAAAATGTGATGGGAAAAATGTCTGTAGAACAGTTGTCTGACTTGTTGTCTTTCTACCATATGATGGGACAGATTTGCTCAGAAGTTTTAGATAGAAAGCTGAATGGCATTGTCCATGGCATCGGTTCTTGATAGATGGTTTTTCTTGCTTTCTCGTTGATGTATCATGTTAACAAAATAATAATCTGAAGTCACGGAAACTTGGGAAGCAGCTCCTGTTTTTCCCGTATTTGACTTTTGTTGTTTCTTTCACATGTGATTAAAAAGCGTAACATCAATATCTGTAATTAATTGACTGCTTTCCTGTGAAAATAGAACTGGAAGAGGAAGGGATTAATTAAAAGAAATCTGCTCTGCTCACAGATCTTGACTGTGTTCATACAACTATACAAGCAAATCTGCTCGTAGGCGTACGAAGACTCTCCAACGCAGATTTCTCCAACAACAAGCCCTTTATCTTCTAATACTAAAACCTTTCATTCACTTCACTTCACTCTTATTGAGTCGTTTAGTGTTTTTCTGACTTTTCAGCTTCAGAAAAGGCAGCCCTATTCATCAAAAAATGCATGTCCATCTTCGGCGATAACCATGCTGAAGCAAAAAAGAAAGAAAAAAATGAAGGTAGCAGACATGCATTAATTACTTAACTAAATAAATATTATTAAAATATTAACTTTGAAACAAAATTACGAAATGAATTGGCACCGGTACTTTTCAGAGGTGTTTTGAGAATTTAGATTGTTTTTTTAAATGTATTTCTACTTATAAATAATTATTAACATAAGATATTTTTTTATTTTTAAAAATTTTATTGTTAAACTTCAATAATTTAAAATAATCTAAAAATATTAAAAAATAAATTAAAAAAAAAAAAAACAATGTTGAATCTTAATTCACAGAATTTACAATTTGGAGTTGAATAAATGCACAAGAAGTCTCGAAACTGAAGCAATGAGCCAGCCCAGCCTACAAGAAAGGCCCGGATAATAGTTGGAGCACAAACCATCCATCAAAAATAAAAATACAAGAAATTGAACTAGAGCCCAGCAATAACAAGTTGTAAATCCCAGAAAATAGTTATGAATCCTAATATCATCATTTCACAAAATTGCTGGATT
>CM055362.1:22315303-22336464 GCA_029228515.1 Populus alba x Populus x berolinensis | reverse complement strand
TCGGGCTGTAATATTTTAATTGTTTTTTCAATCATTGATATTTAATAATTTTCTAATAGTGATTAAAGTGCCAAAGGATACCAATCGACGTCCCACGATAGATGAGTGGTCTTACCATTTCAAACGGTTCGATGAATTTGCTTCCATACATATGTTATAAGCTTGAGTAATTTTCATCGGTGTCAAGAACAACTATTGGGTACTTTATGGATGTAATTACATCATCTTTAAGCAGCTTTTGAATTAGTAGATTGCTCCCGCTTTATAGTAAATTATTATTAATTTTTTTAAAAAATATAAAAAATATTAAGAGTGTAAAAATATTTTAATAACCTTGCGTCAGATAATCATAACAGATCCAATACGATTAGACTTGACATGATTACCAAACTCAAGACTTTTGAGCCTGGAATGATTGCTAGATCAAATTAGCTTTGGTCTAGCAAAAATATTAGATGCCTTTTTTATTTTTCTGAGACTAAAATATTATTTTATTATTGAATATAAAAAATTATAAAAACTAGAAATACAATTTTTTGGGAGCTTTTTTTAAAAAAAAAAGTTGGGGGCAAAAAAGTATTTTTATTGTTTAAAAAATTATGAAAAGCCAAGAAAGTTCTTGGTCAACTATTCTAATTTTCGTTGATTTTAGAGGTAAAAAAATACTTTAACTGTCTCAAGCGCTTTGGATTTGTCAGCGTTGCTAGATCCATCCTAGGTCTGACAATTATGATAGACCCGCACACAACAAATAAAGAAAATAATTATACATTTTAGTTGTTAAGAAAAAGAAAATAAAAAAAAATACAAATAATTAATTACCGTGACAATCCAACTATTATTTTACTACATGCGACGCACCTTGATTTTGTACTTATGAACTATGTTTTGCTTGGAAACCTCGGACGGTGGAGCCTGTCACCGTGAGTCAACAGCTAGTCTTCAGCTTTACTAATGCTGAGTATCGTCTTCCATACTTCCACCATATGTGGATAGAATGCACTCTTACATTTCAAAGTTGGCTTATTCAATAATACGAAGTATTTGATACGTTCGTTAATTATCTTGGGCACGGGAGGAATAGTTCCCTTCAAGAATGGTTCCCTTCGAATGCTGCTAAAAATCATGGTGGCTATGAGTAAGAGCGGTGGATATAAATATTGCTAAATTTTGACTTTCTTTGATTTGAAACACATTCCAAGCTTTCAGGAGTGATTTTCTAACGTATGCAGTTGGGATTAGCCCATTCTGCGTACATCATGGACATGGACTCTTTTTTAAATATTGTTAATTCTGTTTGAATATACCAATAGAAAATATATGTTGGTAATACGATCGGTATATACCAACCGTATCACCAACGAATTATATAGTTTTTTGAAAAGTTGCAACGATATAATGACGTGGATTTTTTTTAGACAATTTTACCAATGGATTCAAACCGGGATCTTCATACAGTGATGTGGCACATTCACCAGTGGAATTACCGACAGGTATACCGACGGAACATGTCCGTCAATGATTCCATCGGTAAAAGCCAATTTATACCAACTCTGCCGACACTCTCTTCCTTTATTTCTCCTTCTTCTTCCTCTTCTTCGTCCCCATCCCACCTCTCCCCTCCCGAACTGCAGCCAACCACCCATCCCAACTCTCCTCCTCTTCTCAACACAGGCACTCAAGTTTTTTATACTTTTGTATGTGGTCAAAACAATATCCGTTCTTGTGGATTTTATCATTTTATGTAAGTAAATTTATCCTTTTTAGTTTTAACACTTAAATGTGAATTTTATTGTTTTTTTTAGTATATGTTTTTTGTTAACGTATGTACTTGTTTAATTATTATTTGTCAAAGAAACTTATAGTATGAATGTATAATTTTATAGTTGTTATAGTTTGTTTTAGATTTTGTCAAATTATATTTGTTTATAAATTTTTGAAACTTTATTTGAATTACACCGAATTGGATGTGTTGTGATGAAATAATTAAAAGCTTATTTAATGGGTCCGTTTTAATTTTTATCAATTCTATTGTGAAGTTGTGATTTCCGTGTGTGTGTGTATATATATATATATATATATATATGGACGTTGATAATTGATAATGAATATTTAACATAAGTGTTTTTTTATTTTGTTGGATAATATCAGGGCAAACCAATATTTTTGTTATGTTTATTTATGTAACATAGTTAATTAATACATGTTGTCGTCATAATTTTACAGAGGTTCGATAGAAGTCATGGATGATCGTTCATGGATGTATCGAGACTCACCCCAAGGATTGCGGAGGATGGATTATTGTGACGGGGTTCAGGGTTTTATTAATTTCACAACATCTATCTCGAAGAATTTTACTGATAGTGGTATTAGGTGTCCCACAACATGTACATGTTATCCCGTCATAAAGCACATGATCAACGGCTTCCATTAGTTTTCTTATTTTTATTTATCTATATAATATTAATAGGATTCTTTAGTTTTATTTTTATATAAAAAAGATTATATAAGTTTTTTAATCGTTAAATATTTTGAATGTCTTTCTATAATCATGGTGTTATTGGTTTTTTAGACTTTTAAATTCAGTTACATCAATTGGTATTAGAATTTAATAATTTCTCAAGCTTAGCTACTATGTGTTATTATTTAAAATTCTAGAGGTGGAATCCATAATGATGTGACATCATAAAAGTGTTTAGGACATCTCATGATAGGATGACCCCCACACAAAAAAAATTATTAGTTTTTCAGGTTTTGCTAAAAGAACATTATGTTGAATGTTTTTATGGTAGAAGATGGTTTTCAACTAAAAATGTTTTATCTCATAAAAAATTTGAATTCAAGGACAATTTCCTTCTAATCTAGGGAGAGTGATGTATAAGCTTTTTGGAAAATAAATAACTTTTTTAATTATTTTTATTTCTTCTTATTAAGTTTAGGAATTTTGTTTTTTATTTTTATTTTCCTATTCAATAGTATTATGCTTTTATAGTTTTTCTATTTGAAGAAAGAAATTTTTTTTTTATTCAGTGTTAACAGAGTTTTCTAGTTTTTTCTATATAAAAGGTTGTGATAACTTTTTGGCAAAGGAAACTTGAATGAATAAAAATTAAATATTTTGGGTATTCATCTATAATTATAGTGTTCTTAGTTTTTTATAGATTTAACTTATAATAAACCTTGTTATTTTTCGCTCTCAACTGCATCAAGTGGTATCAAATTTCAATGATTAATAGAGGTTAGCTATTGTATTCTATTATTCAAAATTTGTATGGGTCAATATCCATAAATGTATTAGGGATCCATGATAGGATAACCCATAAAAAAGCATAAGAAACTCATGGTATAACATTCCACAAAAAGATGTTAAGGATCTATGATGGGGTGGTTTATAAGAAAGATATTACAAATTCATGATAAGTGGTCTATAAATAAAAAAACCATTAGTTTTTTTTACTAAGTAGGTTTTGCTCGAAGAATGTTATGTTAGATGTTTTCACGGTGAATAGCAGTTTCTAACTAAATAAATTATGTCTCATAAATAATTTAAACTAAATGATGAGTTTCTTCTAACACAGGGAGAATAATACAGGAGCTTTTTAAAATATATATATATATATATATATATATATATTCTTTAATTATTTTTATTTATTTATTTTAGTCAAGGAATTTTATTTTTTCTATTTAAATAAAATATTCTTTTCTATTTTTATTTTCTTATTCAATATTAATATGGTTTCTCATTTTTTTTATATAAAGGATTTTAGTAGTTTTTTGACATGTGAGACTTGGATGAATAAAAAATAAATATTTTGAATATCTCCCTATAATTATAATGTTTTTGGCCTTAGGGAGTTTTAACTTATATCAAACTTTATTATCATTCACTTTTGGCTATAGGTCAATTGATATCAAAGCTTAATAATTCCAAGAGGTTATCTATTGCAAGTTGTTATTTAAAAGTCTAGCACGGGGTCATATAAAAGTGTTAGAAATCAATAATCGAAATTATAAAAAATGTCAAGTATCAACCTATCATTAGTTTTCTGGTTAAAGAAAACTATTGAACTCGAGAACGAGTTCAAGAAAGATTGATAGAGAGGTTTTTGGAAAAAATAATTATTTTATTTAATTATTTTTATTTCTTTTTTTTTGGTTTAGGAAATTTATTTTTTATTGTAGTTTCCTATTAAATAATATTATGCCTTTCTAGTTTTCTTATTTGAGCAAAATAATTTCTTATTTTTATTTTTCTATTTGATATTATTAGAGTTTTCTAGGTTTTTTTTTCTCTCTATAAAGAGTTGTAATACTTTTTGGCAAGTTAGACTTACATAAATAAAAATTAAATATTAATTATTTAATCTTATAATTTTTCTATGTAATTTTATAATTATATTTAAATTAATAAAAACTAATATTTAAAAATTGCATCAATATGAAATGAAACTATCAAACATGGAATAATGTAGTTTTTAATTAATATTATGATTTCATTTACTAAAATTACGAATCCTTTGAATATAGAATGCTTGATCGCCATTTCAATATCAATTATTTCCTTCTTCCCATTTTTAACCATTCTAATCAGATTTTCATGTGATATAAAAAATTAAGTGTATTTTAGGTTTTTTTATCAAATATATTCATAAAATCATTTGAAATTAAAAAAATACATATTAAAATTTTTAAAATTAGTTTTTATTTAATTCACCTAAATTTTTAAAATTAATTAAAATATTAAAACTAATTTTATAAGCTTACCCGTAGCAACAACACGTATCTTCTCCATCGAACGAAGGGGAAGGAGTGTAACATACACCTTGATGTACCACAGCATTGTCTCTCTCCATGTCCAATAATTAGTTAAAAGGAAAAAAAAAAAAAAAAAAAGGCGGCTCACTTCGTAGAAACTGAAAATCGAAAAACAGATCCAAAATTCTGTTCGCTCCAGCTTCTGCCTTCTTCTGCTTGTAATTCGCTCGTGTGTCACTAAACCAAGTCTCACTTCCAAAAGCTTCTCTCTCTCTTCGTTTCCTGTTTTGTTCCTGAGAAAATTCAGGTAAGTAAAAAGAAGACAACAATTACTCACTATCTCTCCTTTTTGGTCTATTTTTCCTTCCGTTTTAAATCACCTCGCTAACTTCTTTTAAAGATGATTAATTTGCATTTGTTGTTTTGTGGTTTGTTTTGCATTAGTTATTTTGTTAATTAGAGTGTTGTTGTTGTTGTTTTTTTCTCCAAGGGATTAGAAATTTGCTGATTGATAATTGCTAGTAAGTTTTTTTAAGCGCCTAATTTTATTTGCTTTAGTTGCTTTAATCAAGAATCCTTTTTTTGATATGTGAATTTAGATTATCATTATTGTTATTGGTTAGATTAGTTGGGATGAGCTATTTTTGGTGGTTTTAATCGTTTTTTCTTTTCCTAATCTTCTGGTTTTGATGATTATTTTATAGATGAAATTGTTATTTTATGTAGTGTAAATACAATATGATAGTTATTAACATAAGCATTTGATATGAAAAGGTGCTTCTATGAACACTCAATTAGGGTTTTATTCTTCTTCTTTTTTAAGTTAGAAACTTAAAAGACTGATTTTTTTTTTTAAGGTGGTAAATATTGGTTTTCTTTTTAAGTAACTAGGGTTTTTCATATGCAGGGTAGTTGAGGAGGCTTGGTTAGTGGACTTGCTAGAAGTGAAGCTCCTTTTAAATTTGAGTATGGAAACAGATGATATGATTGGCCTCCCTGGTTCTATTGATTTTGGATATAAAAATGAGAATGATGAGCTTTCCAAGTCTGATTTTGGGCCCAGTGAATCTCGCTCTCAACCATGTAGTAATGATGGTAAAGAAAGTAAGGATGATGAGGAGGGTTTGGGGCTCTGTAAAGGTGTGGTTGGAAATGAAGAAGGTATAGTCGATCCAGGGTGTTCAGGGCTTAATGTAGGTGATACTGGAACTGAAGAAGCTGCAACAGATCAGAGTAATTTGGTGCTTGAGGAACGTGATATTGGATCTAAAGGTGTCCAGTTTGCAGTGGAAACAGAGGCTGACATGGATTTGGTTGTTTCTCCTGTCAGACAAGTGAATTTTGATGTGGTTGATGCTGTTATAGTTTCCAAGAAGCCAGATATTTCCAGCATCATAGGGAACGTTGAAGACTGTTTCCTTGATACACAAAATAATAGTCTTGTCCAACAAGGCAAGGTGGATGGCAGTCGTATCCTCTCTTAACCTTTGATAACATAATCATTTGTTGTAAATTCTCCTACTCAACTCTAGATGAACCCATTAGATTTAGATCATAATTCCAAAAAGGCTTCTTATTCAGAAATAAATGCATCAAACAACCTTAATAAGTCAATCTCAATTGGAGGAATGCTATATCCATGACAATCACCTTTTTAGTTGCAGTTTATTCTGATTTCCTCCCCTTTCTGTCATGTATTCCCTCAATCCAATATGCCAGATATATCAGGCGTTAAGAGAAAAAGGATGGCATATGATGAACAGCAACCTTCAGTGCATGTCATGTATAACTCCTTAACAAGGTCAGGGTGGAAGTGTTCATAATAACTTGGCAATCCAAGAATTTTTAACTGTATGTTTTGATTTCTTGTTGGATTGCTGTGACTGTTATTATTCTGTACTTATTGGAGGCATCATGTCTTATTAGAATTAGCTAAGATCCTCATTTGTTTAATTCTTGGTGATTGCCTTACTCTTCCCAGAGCTAGCAAACAAAAGCTTGAGGAACTGTTACAACAGTGGTCAGAATGGCATGCTCAACAGAATTCATCTCATGTAAGGTTCAATTTTCCTGCTAATTAAAATTGCAGTACAATGTAAAATTTTGTTTTTAATCTTTTTAGTTTGGGTGCTTGGCTTGACCAATGCAAAGTTAGGAAAGTTTTTCAAACACATAATCCAGATTGGATTGATAGATAATAATGCAGATATTCTATGTGGTGAATGCATGCAATCTGTTGTTGTTGCTCTGTGGCTTCCTATTCTCTATTAAACCAGTGGCTTGTCTCATTATGTATCTCAATCTTTCAGGATTCTGATGAAATGTTACAATCTGGTGAAGACACTTACTTTCCTGCTCTACGTGTTGGCATGGAGAAGTCCTCTGCAGTGGTAATTTCCATTTTTTGCTTCTTTGGTCCTGAATGCATATAGTTTTAAGCCAAAAGGACTAGCCAGGTTTTAGCTATGAAGAACTTATTGTTCTTGTAACTTTAGATGCTTTAGGATGTATTTTCTGTGTTGCAATTAGCCCGTTGCTTCATTAATAAAGCTAGCTGGATTACAAATATATATTTGGTAAAGGGCAAAAAATATAGCGAAGATATTCTTACTCATAAATTTTCTAGGTTCTCTTTCCTGGAATTCTTTTTCTTGTGTGTGGCCTTAACCTTTGTCAAGCTCTTTCTTGAAGTTCCCCTCACCTCCAGGGAAGAAAAAAAGAAGATAGAAAGAAAGAAACCTTTTTAACTTTAATTGGAATCCTAACCTTTGGAAGCAGATAATTTACTTGTTAGAAACTCTTTGGCATTTATCACTGGGCAATCAATGCACTGGTGTGCCATTTTCTGAGCTAAGTCTTCATGCTAAAATTTAGAGAGCACAACTTCAGATTTTAGTATTCTAAACAATGACCATGGAACTCTATCTTGAATCATCAAGTTTCATGGTTGTCATGGACCCCATAGCTTTTTTAACATGGAATTTAAACAAGGAATGTATTATCCAATCATTATCTACTTGGAGCCCTATTATCACTCTGGAGGATAGTTAAATTTTCTATCACCATTGAAAATTAGATATCCTCGGGTAGAAATTTTTTCTGTTTAAGTTCTCAGTTCTTACTCAATGTATTATTGTGAGATTTTTCCTCTTTTCTCTTTATTTTACCTTTCTCATCCTATTTTGACCAGAAAATTTGCACTCTTGACTATCCACTTTATTCATTGTAGCGCTGATGCTAAGGCCCTAACTATCATAGTGCATTGCATTTAGCTTCACTAAAAGAGGTTAAAATTTAGGATTTCACGTCTTTGCTTTTCATCTAGTTTTTCATTTGATTGATTACTTTTCATTTGTAGTCCTTCTGGATTGAGAACCAAGCAAGGAAACAAGAAGACAATGATTTAATTCTTCTACATAGTAATTCTGTGCCTCTATATGATCGTGGATATGTGTTGGGTTTGACTTCAGCAGATGGTCCAATTAATGTAGAAGGGTAAATGATCTTGACTTGTGTACCCTTCTTAGATTTCATGTTTTGAAAATGTTACTTTTTTGGTCTTTGTCCTACATGCTCAGAATTGTAGCAAATATCTAAGTTGTTCAAAACCTGTTGATTGTTATGTATGTTGAACAAGCTTGGGATATTAGCTTTCGTGATGATTTTATGATTGTGGCAATGGTATTGTATTCGATGTGTTGACAAATATAATGTGTTGGACAGTAACTAATCACAAGGGATATCCATGTGGACTTATTTCCAAGAATCTCTTGTTTTGTATTTCCTTGGGAAACTTGCAATGCGAACCTCATTACAGACTAATTCAGGACAATAGCTTACTAAACAGAGGATCTGAGAAAGATCATAAAAACTCAAGTCTGTTCAGCACATTAGAATAGCTGCTGCATTCATATCCCTCATTTATGTAAGAAGGATCTCGCACATTACCTCATATAATAATCTGTTGGTGATTTTATACCTTTAAGGGGCCCAGTTTTCACGGTGAAAACCCATCAAGGACCTAGTTATTCATTAATTATAATTCTGCTCCTATATTTTCACTGATCCAACCAGCTGTTCTTCTTGTGTTAAATATATGTTTTTGAGGGTTCCTGAATGTATTTTATCTTCCACTACCTATTGCCTTCCATTTTTGTAGAGGCTTGGAGATAGTGGATGCTGCTGCACGATGTTTTAACTGTGGTGCGTACAACCATTCTTTGAAGGAATGCCCAAAACCTCGTGATAATGCTGCTGTTAATAATGCTCGTAAACAACACAAGTTCAAGCGAAATCAGAATTCTAGTTCCCGCAATCCAACACGCTATTATCAAAGCTCTTCTGGTGGCAAGTATGATGGTTTAAAGCCAGGTTCTCTTGACACTGAAACACGACAACTTTTGGGTCTTGGGGTAAGAGCATACTAGATTGAATCAAAGCAAACATTTAATTTCTCCTGCAACATATTTAACACCCCCCATGTTTCTCTTACATCTAAGCCTAGAACCCATTAGAGCCTAGTTGACTCAAGTATAAAATCCCATACCCAAATCAAACTTCATCTACAATTTAGAGTACAAAGTACACAACGCATGAATTGGATAATGAGATGGATTGCTAGTTGAAATAGTATTGTTGTTTTGTTCGTAAGATATTTGTTTTCCCTCCGTCTGATTTTGTTAAACAGGAGCTTGATCCTCCACCATGGCTTAACAGAATGCGAGAGCTGGGATACCCGCCAGGATATCTAGGTAATGCACACAATTCTACTTTCTGTCTGATATTCCAAGCCGTCATAGAATTGTCTATTATAAACTCACTATTTTTAGTTTTTTATTTTTTTTTAATGTTTACACTGGGATGAATAGTTGCGATTCCGCTGTTGTGTTTGATTTTCTTCTATGCTGTCTGGGTGTTCCTCTTTATGTTTGAAATTGTCATTTTATTGCCAATTTCCCCACCTGGAAAAGTGTGGTCTTCAAAAGAATTTGAATAAGGTATTCAAGGGTTATCATAAATTCTCACTGTTGCCCTTGGTTGACACATGGATTGGAGGCCTATTTTCATGTAATTGATGTTAATGGATTGGTCAAATGTAGAGTATGACTGGATTGATTTTATAAATTTACTCTAAGCTCATGAGGCCCTAAGGCCAGTAAGAATGAAAAAGGCTAATGTGGCCCAAGGAAAATACAATTTTAAATCCTTGCTATCATTTTGCACTTCATAATTCAACTAAGCTTTAGCCGATCTCAAATAGTTTGGGATTGAGGCTCTGTTATGGTGCTTTCAACTGAGCAGATAGCTCAACTGGCTCTAGCCCCGGGTCCCTCCCAGTGGAATAAGTCACATGATCCTGAAAAAAACTAAAAACAAAAACAAAGTGTGTTCATTATATCAAAATTAAAAAAAAAAAAAAGAAGAAGTCACCAGTTCAAATCTCTACTTTGTAACAAAAGAAAAATCTCTGATTATTCATTGAAGGCAATAGTCATATCCAAAGTCCTGCTACTGTAAATTTAGATCAATACTTTTGTTTTCCCTGAATTTGAGGCTATGCATATAAAGGACTATGTCTCATGGAGAGATCATTGAGCTTTTTAGAAATGATGCTTGAGCTAATCACCTCCCACATATAAGGAAGAATGGACCACGGCAAATCATCATGATTCCAGAAGGGCAGTACATTGCAATAGACTAAAATTGTGGTCTTTTGGATTTCATATGCTACAATTTTCCCCATGTTGATGGTGGTGGCATTCATTTTGCTGTGCTGTCATCCCCAATAACTATTATTGTTGTCGGCAGCTTTTATTTATTATTATGGTTGTCATTGCAAGTCCTTTACATTCATATTTCAGATCCCGATGATGGGGATCAGCCTTCTGGGATCACAATATTTGATGATGGAGATGTAGAGGAAGAACAGGAAGATGGGGAGATTATGGAAACAGACCATCCTGAACCACCAAGGAAAATGTCAGTTGAATTTCCTGGAATAAATGCACCAATTCCAGAAAATGCAAATCAAAGATTTTGGGAAGTGGGGCCTTCAAGTTCTGATCCATTTAGGCACCGATCACGCCATAGATCAAACCATTCTTCAGATGCTACAGGCAGATGGCATCATCATGAACAGAGACAGTATAGGGATTTCATTAACGATGGGCCTCCAGGTGTTGATCCCGTGTTCAGTCCATCTATGTCCAGTTATCCTCCAAGGTATGGTCATCATGACTCTAGTTACAGTTCTGACAGCCCTAGAGATCTGAGCCCTGCCTTTGGGAGGTCTAATTCCGATAGAGGGAGGGGTGCTTTGGTATATGAGGATTTTGCGAGTCATGGTTCTTCATCCTACTCGTCCTCACGGAAACGTTCTTCGCCACAGGATATTGGTTCAGCCAGATATGAGACTGATAACAGCCGGGATGACTATGACACGGATTATTTATATCGGGATTATTCATTTCGGAGTGAGTATGACAATGATCGCTATCGCCGTCGTAGTAGGAGGTAAATGGGGTAGTCATGAGTGTGACGGGGTAGAATGGATGCGATAGTCTTTGTACAACACCCCCTGTCCTCTTCATTTCTTTATTATCTAGGCTAGAGTTGCAGCTCCGATTCCTTTCTCCATCAACTAGAGGAGAAGTCTCAACTAGTTTAAGATGTTTCTGTATCCATACATCGTTTGCCATACTCCTCCTATGGGAGCCATTTAGTTTTATATTTATTTGCATCTATTTTTGTTGCTTTATTAAAATTGCGAATTGTCTGTGGGAATTTCTAGAGGGCCTCGTGTGGATGTGTCCATCGAATTTATCATTGTGATAGGACAGGTTGATGGTTTCTGTTAAAATTTATGTACAACTCTGATGACGAATCCCACGTGCATTTTGAAAAGAAGAATAAAGAAACAGAAAGGAAAAAGATTTGCAATTTTAAATCTGATGGCTAATCCCACATGCATTTTGCAGTTGTATCTCGACACTGAATGCTAATTCAACATTTTCCAATGTTTAGTCTGTTTAGGACGAGGTTTTTCCCATGTAGTTGATGAGCTTTTTATTATTATTACTGTTATTAACCAAGTTGTTTTATATTATCACTAGTTAATTTGGTCATGCTGAGGTTAATTATAATTTTAAAAACATAACATAAAAATAAAACAGGTATCAAATATTAGATAAGAAGATAAATTTTTAAATTTTTTAACTTGAGTTTTTGCCTGACATGAGTTTCTAATAAAATATATAAAAGCTAACTCGATATGAATTAATTTATTTAATAAGCTTAAAGAAAACATGAATGATTGTTATTACATGATCTTAGGATTGGTTATAAAATATGTGAATATGATTTTTGTGTTTATGTAAAAAGCCTTGGTGATGATTTTTTTATCTTTTTTTTGTTGTTTTATATAGATGATATGTTGATTACTATAATGAGTACGAGTGGAGTCAAAAAATTAAAGACTTTGTTGTGTAGAGAATTTGACATGAAGGATTTGAGTGCTTCTAAGATGATTCTTAGGATGGAAATTCGCATAGATAGAACTACCAGGAGATTATGGTTATTTCAATAAAACTATGTTGAGAAAGTGTTGGAAAGGTTCAACATAAATAATGCAAAACCAATAAGCATACCTTTAATGAATCATTTCAGATTATGTATTGTATAGTGCTCAAAGATTGATGAAGTGAAAGAATGTCAAAGGACCTATATACTAGTGCAATGAGATGTTTAATGTATGTTGTAGTTTGTACAGCACCAGATTTGATACACATAGTTAGCATGGTCAATAAGTTTCTATCAGATTTGGCACACGCAGTCAATATGATGAGTAAGTTTCTATTAGATTTGGACAACAGCATTGTGATGCAATCAAATAGATCTTCGGATATTTAAGGGGTATTACAAACTATGGCATCATGTTTAATAGATAGTAGAGTAATCCTTCAGTTGTGGGATATGTAGATTCAAACTATGTAGAAGATTTGGATGACAAGAGATCTATCACAAGTTATGTATTTATTCTGATAAGAGGGTCTATTTGTTGGAAGTCTATGGTTTAATTTCTAGTTGCATTATCTACTATTAAGTCAGAATATATGATAGTGGTTGTCGAGGAAGCTTTGTGGATTACAAGTTTAATCAAAAGATTAGGTATTCAGCAAGGTGGAGTTCAATTGTATTGTGACAGTCAAAGTTTCATTTACTTAGTAAATAACCAAGTGTATCATGCAAGAACCAATCACATAGATGTGAGGTCTTATAGGACTAGAGAATTGGTTTCTTTTGGTGAACTGTTACTTGACAAAGTTTGAAATTTTAAGAATGCAACAGACATGTTGATAAAATCTGTTATCACATATAATTTCAAGCATTATTTGAACTTAATGTAATGTCTCCATATGCTGGATAGAAGACATCCAAAATTACTTTTGTCTTAGGTGATTCTCCTTAATTTTCTTCTAAATGGTGAATATTTGTCAAGATGAAAATTGTTGTAGTTTGTGGCTCATAAATAAATGTTAGAGTAAAGTGAGGGGGCGAAGCAGAATGATAATATTTGTCTTTTAAGGATTTATTTTTTGTTTTGTTGTCAGGGATGATTAATAGGTTTAGGGTGCGGAGATAACATCATTATGATACGATAAAGAAATATTATGGAAATGCTTATGATTCTTTGAATGATTTAGGATCTACAATAAATACATATCATGGAACTCTATTTTGATATAGTAAAAATAAAAGTTCATCACTCATGTGAATGTAGATATATTGTTTAACTTCGTTGAATTTTATATTCTTTTTAATTTCTCCCCTATTACAATATTCATTAATAATAACTATAAATTCTTTCGCAACAAATTTCAAAAAATAAATTTATATTAATCTCTATAATAATTCACACTCATTATCATTATAAAGTGCCAACGATTTTGCCGCTACTGCAAAAAACTTTCAGCTATGTGAAAGGTAATTAATGTACTTGCGTATATCCCGGAGCTCATTAGCAGTGATGGTGGTTGTCATTTTGCTTAAACCACTGTTTCCCACTATTTTTTTCTGACAGAACATGGAATTATTACTCGGAAATAATTGTAGTTCAATACGCATTTTGCAGAAGCCATGATGCAGAGAAAAGCCTCAAAGAGTAGGGCTCACACTCCTTACATAACAAGGAAAAGCATTACTGTGAGAATCCTTACTATATTTACAGTGATAACTAATACTTGTAATTGCAAAGACGGCACATTTGATACCTTCTTCATTCTTCTCTTTTCAGGTTATGGTGAGTGGGATACGGTCCGTTACTGAGGATAATGATGTTGTTTTAGAAAACTGGCATTCGAGAATCAACATACTTTCTTGGGTCTCTGTCAGAAGAATCATTATCATTGACACACTTCGCCGAGAAAAGCATTCGTCAATGACGATCCTGCATCATCTACATAATCCAACACTGCCTGCAGCTGGATCTTATTAACCAAGGAAATACGACTTTGCACTATAGTTAGCTCTGCACCATTAAGAATCCCAAGGAATTCCATCAATTCTTCAGTTTCTCTCATGCTGAATTGAATAGTAGCCTCAAGTCATCTTCCCCTCCCCCTTCCTGACCTGGTCGGTCTTATTTCTGTAGATGCAAGGAACTGACAGGTCAATCGGTCCCACCATTCCAGATTCAAGCAAAAAAACTTATCTAGTCTCCGATCTGGAGAAGGAATGCTAACTGGGACCAAGCCAAAGTATCGTCTGTTAATCATTCTTTGAATCCCAGTTGTATTAGTATCCGTCGTTGACCTTTCCTCATCGTCAGCCGTCAGAAAAGACCGTCTCCGCTAGTAATGCGCAAGTTGGGCATGATTAACATCTATGCTCCAACGGGGTAGATGTTCCAACGGGGTAGTGTTTAGTAGGGATATACTAGTATACTTTCGAAACTTGTTTCTGGCCTATCACCACTATGAATTGGTAAAACCTGTTCTGCTCGAAGCTAGAGTTTTCACTTTGCTCTTGTTTTCATACATTGTCACAAGCTTGGAATGATTCCTTAAAATCCTTGAATTTACGAAAACCCCTCGCATCACTTCTTGAAACAATCATTGAGAATTATTAAAAAAATTCCTGGACGCGTTGCTTAATTGTGATGAAAAATAGGTTAGGGGCCTAAACACGATTGACTTCAAAGGTAATGAGAATTGGCCAAAAATCAGTGTTCATTGAGCAACCAAATGATTTAACAAATCAATTTCACTCCTAGGTACATCCACATGATGCCATCAAAATGATTGACACATTCAAACTAAATCATTGATTATCCAATAAGGTGTTCTTGTTTTCATAGAACATCTCCTCTTCACTCTTCCTTGTACTCGAATTGGCATCATACCACCTAACTGGCATCATAGCTGACAAAGAACGAGGACTGAGACCGCAGTTTCTTCAAACGTCACTCCTGCGAGGAGAAATAATACACGTTTTGATACAACCAATTTGGAAAATGTGGAAGATTGTATCCAGTGTCTAATATTCACTGGTCATTGCTACATCAAATGATCTACCTTGTTCTAAAAGATAGCAGCTCCAAAAAATCCTGAATCCTAACAAACCAAAACCAGGGGGGAAGAAAACCAGATCCCTTGCACCTGGTTTAAGACTTGAAATCATCATAACAGTTAAATTTTTAATACACACTACTTCACATCAAAGAGCTCCTAACAACAACCCTAAAAAAAAATTGGAACAATCAAGAACCCATTTAAGTCTCACCCAACTGGAGCACAAGATTTATCTTTACGTCGTCAAGAAAGTCCAGAGCTTCTTTCCTATTGAGACTTCACCAGGATGCAGAGACTCTTCCTCATCATCATCTTCATCCTCATCTTCATTGTCACCTCTAGGGGTTTCACTTCTGTTCTCATCTGCAATACCATACTCCCCAGCCCCTTCTGGAGTTCCATTTATCTCTTCACTCAGTGCTGCATTCTCATCCATCCTTCTTGCACTGCCATCACCGTCCATTGTGTCCATAACATTTGCACACTGTCCACAAAAATACATCATGTCAAATCAAAATGAGAAAAGAAGCACCATTGCTGCTCACACAATGTTCTATAATCATTATCCCAGAGAAAATGACATTAACAGCGGGTTTTTTGGCACTCACCCTTGCAAAGTGCATGCTTTCACCATTCTCACTGGCAGCCCCTGCAGAAGCTGCTGGAGCACTTCTCAATAGATTTCCATCCTGTGGACTACTTACACCATCATCCTCTTTCTCCTTTTCATTGTTCAGGTTTGATGAGGCTTTAGCAGTTACAACAGCAACTCCACTGACAGCCATTAAATAAATCCATTTATTAGTGGCCAGCCTTGACTGCTGGAGCACTTCTCAATAGATAGGTAATTGCCCTTCTGAAGTGCCATGCCTTTATATGGCTTAAAAGTCTACTTGGAATATAATATAATAAGGTCTATTTGGAATATAGTGAATGAGAAAACTTACAGATTGCGTCGCCGTAGATTATATTGTGTTTGGCCTTGAGTTTGATTGGGAACAACCTTTTGCCGTCTCTTCCTGCGATCACCAGCAGTGACACTATCAGAATGACCTTCACTGTCATCACCGTAACGGTCACTCACTGAAATTTGAGATGTCTGAGTTCGATTCCGCTTCCGGGCATTTCTTGGACCTCCTTTATCAGCAAGACTTGATTCCTCACGGCTTTCCGATTTCAGATGGCCAGATTCTTCAGCCTCACTTAATTCCAAAGCACCCCCCAGGAAAGCTTTGGCATCTTGGACAACCTCCTTGACAGAGCGTGTTCTGCTAACTCTTGGCCTACCCCTTTTACGACGTTGGGGACCATGCTTTAATCCAGAAGGTTGGGAATCTTCCTGAATTTCTGGTGCTGTACCATTATTGTTGCTCTGATCATTAATCGATAAATCATGTCCAGCTTCAACCTCTCTGATGCTTGTATCAGAGAGTACCCTCTGGGCATCAAGTGAATCGTTGACAATTGCAAAAGATAGCTCTGGTTCATTTTCAGTAAAATCTAATCTTTTTGACATTTCTTCTGCATTAACTTGCTCACCAGACAGGGGTGTGCCATCAGTCAAATTTTGTAAAGCAGCAGGCTCAATCCTTTTACCAGCAGAGAACTTAAGTATCTTTGATGTGCACTTGCGCAGCCAAGAAACTGGAGATACAGAATGAGCTAGAGTGGGAGATATCTCACTATCATGCTTCTCAGAAGCAGCCAGATTTCCATCATCTGTGGTCACATGATTATTAACCAGCTTTGATGTAGGAAGGGCGTCAGCTTTCTCAATTTCTTGTGAAGATATCAAATCAGAAAGCACAAACTCAGAGGTCAATTCACCACAGTTTTTGCAATCCTTGTTTTGCTCAACAAATACAATGAAACGCTCTTTCTCTTTAATAAATTGCTCCCTGTGGTCCTTCAACTTTCTACTAAGATTGCCCAGCTTATCAATATCTTCTCGCATTTCAATTTGTTGCTCTTGAAGATGCCTTTTTTTCTCATCAACTTCTTGCTTCTCTTTCTCTATCCTAAGCCTTTCCAGTTTCATATCTTCCATTTCTCTTCTAGCTACATCTCTTAAGAAATTACTATTCTTAAATTCTCTCTCTCTCTCTTCCTCAAACAGTTTCTCCTTCTCTTGCAAAAGCCTGTCCATCTCCTCCTGCCTTCTTTGTAATTCATTCTCAAGCTCAGTCTTCTGCATCTCGATGCTATGTAGCATCTGGTTTCTCTCATTTTGAGCTTTCTCGGCCATCACAGACCGCTCATGCTCCATGATGGCCTCAAATGATTCCTTGGCCACTTGCAGAGCTTCCAGCTCTCTTTTTATGTAGTTTTCTGTTTCCTTTCTTTCATTTCTTATTCTTTCTTCTTCAGAGAGTCTATGTTTTTCAAATTTTTCCTTCTGTTCACGAATGCTCTTCAACTCTTTCTCAGCCTCAGCCCTTTTTTCATCCAGATCTTCCCACTCTCTCTCAAAATTCCCTTTTTGCTGCTTTAAATCATCAGCCTCCTTCAAAAGCAGCTCTTCCTGAAGCCTACATTTATTTATTTCCTCCTTAAGCTCAGCTTGCAAGCGGCATACTCAGACCTCTCTTCCTCGCTCACTTTGAGACGCTCCTTCTCTTCGTGAATTTTCAAAAGCTGTTCTTCATTTGAAGCCTTGGTTTTTTCCAGTTCTGCTTTAAGATTTAGAAAATTCTCTTTAGCAGATTCCAGTTGGTTTTTCTCTCCCTCAAATTTCTTCTGTTCAGATCTGATGGCCTTCTCCCTCTCCTTCAGAGATTTGGACTTTGATTCAAATTCATTCTCTTTCTCCTTGCACTTCTCCAGTTTCTTATCCAATGCCTGCTCTCGTTTTGCAGCTTTCTCTTCCTTATGTTTGATTTTCAGTTTCCCTTTTTTCTAGCTCAATTACCTTGTTTTTGAGATCCTCATCCAAAGACTTCTTCTTTTGTTCAGCTTCCAACTCAAATTCATGCTTCTTTGCATCCAAAATGGCATTGTGTTCATCAGTTAGCTTCTTAATCTCAACCTTTGGATGTCCCATGCAAAAGGAAAATCAAATTGCATGATAAGTAACAGCTAATCATATTTAAAAAGGTAAAAAAAAATGATAATTATAGATTTGATCTTTAGCAATCAATCAGCAAAATTCTAGATTAGCGGACCATTCTGAAGGTTTAATTCTGGAAGTTTGTGAACTCTAATAAAAAGATGCACAAGAATAATGCAACAGATGTAGGGAAATGTGAGGATAATTCACACACAAACACATCACCAAAACCTCACTCAAATGGGAAGATTGAGAGAAAACTTCTTATTGGAATATCTATATCAATTATGGTGATTTATTGTTTGCTGAACCACTAAGGAAGTCAAATCCAAAATCTGATTGTCATTGTGTATGACTTATCAGTTACTTGTGGCATAGAACCAGAACAACATGCATGTAGAGTATTTAAAACATGTCATCATATGAGAACACCAAAAAAAAAGGTATTCTGCATAAACTCACTCTCTCTCTCTCATTTAGCTTTTCTTCTAGCGCACGTAACTCTACTTCTTTCACCTCTAATTTCTTTCTTGTAGCATCAAATGCCTGCATAGATCAGACAGATAAATTAGAATATACATTTATTACTGATTCAATAACAGAAACTGTGAAGAAAATACATGCCTTTTCCTTTATAGTTAGATTAGTGAGCCGGTTACTAATATCATCTTCTTTCCTCTTCAAAATTGAGTTTGCATCCTCAATCTTCTTCTGAGCCTCTTCAAGATCCTTCTCTTTCTGCTTAAGGATCCTATCATTTTCATTTGCCCTTTCTTCTCTTTGGTTAATAATTCTTTGACTCTTTGATAGCCTCTCTTCTCCTTCTTGTAATTTCTTCTCCCATTCTTGCAAGTCCTCCCTTTGCTTGGAAAAAGTGGTCTCATACACTCTTTCCTGAGAGAAATGTAATGTCATCAACATAATTAACATGTGCACAATTTGAACTACAGTAGTACTGAAGAGTGCAGACAAAGAAGGGAGGAAGCAGATTCAACAGTAATTAGTAAAGGCAAAGTAAATTGAGCATACTCTGCAATGAAGGACAAGCGCTCCATCGAAGAGTACTTTCTCGAGATTCCACATCCAGCAATTTCCTCTGAATATCAGAACTCTTTCTGCTCACTTCTGCAAGCTTGGCATCAGCAGCACGCAATTTCACCTCTACCTCCAGAGACTTTTCTTCAATACTCATAACTAATGCTTTGCTTCAGCCAGTTTTGAATCGGCTGTAAATTTAATGTCTGCATTTTCTGAACGCATCTCACGCACTGCCTTCTCTAACTGCATCCGCCAACAAATTCACAGATTACTCGAAGAGATTCACGGAAGAAAAGTAGAAGAAATTTGTCATTAAAAGGCGCCTTTACACTAGCATAAAAAATAAAATCACAAACATGCACAAGTAGTGAGGGCAATATCAAAACTCTTAAACAATGCACGATAACATTATCTAGTGCAGGAAAAAGTAATCACAAAGTCAGACTTGAGCTGTTCATTTCACCCCTCATTGGAGAATTCTTCGCCACAATAAGAGGAAGTCAAGGAAATGACCTCCAAGATAAAATACCTGACAAGCCTTCTTACATGATATTGGCAATGAAAGTCATTCTCCGGGGTTTGGCAACATTCTACTTTAGGGAGTTTCTAACTTAACAGATGCTAACCCTTAACATTCCCTATGATCAAAGTATGTTCATTTGTTTAAGTTATCAATGATTGAGGGAGACAGATTATGCATGACAGCAGTCTATTTAAAAAACAAGTGAATTCTGTGAGAAAAAAATCATTTATATTATCAAAGAAAGACATTAAAATCTTACATCAAGCACACATTGTTTCTCAACACCCAAGGCTCTTCTCAAATTCTCTTCCTGCTTTTCAGCATCAGAAAGTGCAATCAAATGTGCAGCTTGTTCCCGTTTGACAGCTTCCGTTGCTTCTGTAAATGCTTGCATGAGTTCTTCATGCTTAGAACCCCACTCCTTCTTCTCAATCAAGAGAAGCCCCATATTGTACTGGTACTCAAATAGCTGGGATACAGATCAGTGGATCAAATGAGCAGAACAGTATAAAGGCAACCAACGTACAGTCAAAGAAAGACTTAGTCATTATCTGTTGGAAACTTGCATTTGTGTGGTTATACCAGTCTAAGTCTATATAAAGTTAGCTAGGACTTTATCTTATGATATGCTACTTCTTAAAGATAGCAGAACAGTGAATTCAACAGTCCCACATGTTTTGCATAACAAATTGTCCAGCACGTCTTGTAGCTTCATTAGAGTGCCATTTTAGCCCCTGTCGTTTAAATGTCTTACGAGGAAGTCTACAAGTTAGGAAAATAAATAGTCTTTTTACAGCACATAAAAAGAATTCAAGTCTTTTATGATTTGATTGCATAATTAAATACTTTGATTGAGTTCTACTAATTCATATTTAAACACTCACTCTTTCTCCCTTTCTTCTCTGTTCATTTTTTACTCTTTTTTTCTGAAGCAACTAGTTGTTGCTGCCAGAAAACCTAGCAAGTCATTTTTTCAATCAATTTTCTACACCAAAGTTCATTTACCAAGCATAAACATACCCTGAACAATCAAGACAATCCTTATTGGTTTTCAAACCCTAATTCCCAAGTTTTAACCAATACAAACACACAAAAGATTGTTTAAATCAGTTCAACTTCAACTCTGCATCGGTTTAGATGCATAAATGCAACTATACAAAGCAGGCCTTAGAGAACAATATTTATGGACACACAGCATCCAGAATTATTAGAAATCAATTTCATTTGC
>CM055362.1:22298373-22315203 GCA_029228515.1 Populus alba x Populus x berolinensis | reverse complement strand
TGCTCAAGAGGGATAACCCGAATTCAAAGCCAACTGAATTTCGGCAAACGGGGCATCGAAGTCGGAATGTCGCGAAACTCACCGAGTCAAAGCGTTTCGCGTTTGCGGAGAAAGTCTGATGTAGAACAAGTAGCAGAAGCATACATGCTCAAGAGGATCACCGAAATTCAAAGGCAACTGAATTTCGCAACCAGGGCATCGAAGTCGAATGCCGCGAAACTCACGAGTCAAAGCGTTTCGCCGTTTGCGGAAGAAAGTTGATGTAGAACAAGTAGCAGAAGCATACATGCTCAAGAGGGATCACCCGAAATTCAAAGGCAACTGAATTTCGGCAAACGGGCATCGAAGTCGGAATGCGCGAAACTCACCGAGTCAAAGCGTTTCGCCGTTTGCGGATGAAAGTCTGATGTAGAACAAGTAGCAGAAGCATACATGCTCAAGAGGGATCACCCGAAATTCAAAGGCAACTGAATTTCGGCAACCGGGGCATCGAAGTCGGAATGCGCGAAACTCACCGAGTCAAAGCGTTTCGCCGTTTGCGGGAAAAGTCTGATGTAGAACAAGTAGCAGAAGCATACATGCTCAAGAGGGATCACCCGAAATTCAAAGGCAACTGAATTTCGGCAACCGGGCATCGAAGTCGGAATGCCGCGAAACTCACCGAGTCAAAGCGTTTCGCCGTTTGCGGAAGAAAGTCTGATGTAGAACAAGTAGCAGAAGCATACATGCTCAAGAGGATCACCCGAAATTCAAAGGCAACTGAATTTCGGCAACCGGGGTATCGAAGTCGGAATGCCGTGACACTAACCGAGTCAAAGCGTTTCGCTGTTTGCGGAAAAAGGTCTGATGTAGAACAAGTAGCAGAAGCATACATGCTCAAGAGGGATCACCCGATATTCAAAGGCAACTGAATTTCGGCAACTGGGCATCGAAGTCGGAATGCCGCGAAACTCACCGCGTCAAAACGTTTCGCCGTTTGCAGAAGGAAGTCTAATGTAGAACAAGTAGCAGAAGCATAAATGCTCAAGAGGGATCACTCGAAATTCAAAGGCAACTAAATTTCGGCAACCGGGGCAACTAAGTCGGAATGCGGCGAAACTCACCGAGTCAAAGCGTTTCGCCATTTGCGGAAGAAAGTCTGTTGTAGAACAAGTAGCAGAAGCATACATGCTCAAGAGGGATCACCTGAAATTCAAAGGCAATTGAATTTCGGCAACCGGGGCATCGAAGTCCGAATGCCGCGAAACTCACCGAGTCAAAGCGTTTCGCTTTGCGAAGAAAGTCTGATGTAGAACAAGTAGCAGAAGCATACATGCTCAAGAGGGATCACCCGAAATTCAAAGGCAACTGAATTTCGGCAACCGGGCATCGAAGTCGGAATGCCGCGAAACTCACCGAGTCAAAGCGTTTCGCCGTTTGCGGAAGAAAGTCTGATGTAGAACAAGTAGCAGAAGCATACATGCTCAAGAGGGATCACCCGAAATTCAAAGGCAACTGAATTTCGGCAACCGGGCATCGAAGGCGGAATGCCGCGAAACTCACCGAGTCAAAGCGTTTCGTCGTTTGCGGAAGAAAGTCTGATGTAGAACAAGTAGCAGAAGCATACATGCTCAAGAGGGATCACCCGAAATTCAAAGGCAACTGAATTTCGGCAACCGGGGCATCGAAGTCGGAATGCCGCGAAACTCACGGAGTCAAAGCGTTTCGCCGTTTGCGGAAGAAAGTCTGATGTAGAACAAGTAGCAGAAGCATACATGCTCAAGAGGGATCACCCAAAATACAAAGGCAACTGAATTTCGGCAACCGGGGCATCGAAGTCGGAATGTCGTGAAACTGACCGAGTCAAAGCGTTTCGCCGTTTGCGAAAGAAGTCTGATGTAGAACAAGTAGCAGAAGCATACATGCTCAAGAGGGATCACCCGAAATTCAAAGCCCACGAAATTTCGGCAAAACAGGTATCGAAGTCGGAATGTCTCGAAACTTACCGAGTCAAAGCGTTTCGCTGTTTGCGGATGAAAGTCTGATGTAGAACAAGTAGCAGAAGCATACATGCTCAAGAGGGATCACCCGAAATTCAAAGGCAACTGAATTTCAGCAACCGGGGCATCGAAGTCGGAATGCCGCGAAACTCATGGAGTCAAAGCGTTTCGCCGTTTGCGGAGGAAAGTCTGATGTAGAACAAGTAGCAGAAGCATACATGCTCAAGAGGGATCACCCGAAATTCAAAGGCAACTGAATTTCGGCTAAACGGGCATCGAAGTCGGAATGCCGCGAAACTCACCGAGTCAAAGCGTTTCGCTGTTTGCGGAAGAAAGTCTGATGTAGAACAAGTAGCAGAAGCATACATGCTCAAGAGGGATCACCCGAAATTCAAAGGCAACTGAATTTCGGCAACCGGGCATCGAAGTCGGAATGCCGCGAAACTCACCGAGTCAAAGCGTTTCGCCGTTTGCGGAAGAAAGTCTGATGTAGAACAAGTAGCAGAAGCATACATGCTCAAGAGGGATCACCCGAAATTCAAAGGCAACTGAATTTCGGCAAACCGGGCATCGAAGTCGGAATGCCGCGAAACTCACCGAGTCAAAGCGTTTCGCCGTTTGCGGAAGAAAGTCTGATGTAGAACAAGTAGCAGAAGCATACATGCTCAAGAGGGATCACCCGAAATTCAAAGGCAACTGAATTTCGGCAACCGGGCATCGAAGTCGGAATGCCGCGAAACTCACCGAGTCAAAGCGTTTCGCCGTTTGCGGAAGAAAGTCTGATGTAGAACAAGTAGCAGAAGCATACATGCTCAAGAGGGATCACCCGAAATTCAAAGGCAACTGAATTTCGGCAAACGGGGCATCGAAGTCGGAATGCCGCGAAACTCACCGAGTCAAAGCGTTTCGCTGTTTGGGAAGAAAGTCTGATGTAGAACAAGTAGCAGAAGCATACATGCTCAAGAGGGATCACCCGAAATTCAAAGGCAACTGAATTTCGGCAACCGGGCATCGAAGTCGGAATGCCGCGAAACTCACCGAGTCAAAGCGTTTCGTTTGCGGAAGAAAGTCTGATGTAGAACAAGTAGCAGAAGCATACATGCTCAAGAGGGATCACCCGAAATTCAAAGGCAACTGAATTTCGGCAACCGGGGCATCGAAGTCGGAATGCCGCGAAACTCACCGAGTCAAAGCGTTTCGCCGTTTGCGGAAGAAAGTCTGATGTAGAACAAGTAGCAGAAGCATACATGCTCAAGAGGGATCACCCGAAATTCAAAGGCAACTGAATTTCGGCAACCGGGGCATCGAAGTCGGAATGCCGCGAAACTCACCGAGTCAAAGCGTTTCGCGTTTGCGGAAGAAAGTCTGATGTAGAACAAGTAGCAGAAGCATACATGCTCAAGAGGGATCACCCGAAATTCAAAGGCAACTGAATTTCGGCAACCGGGGCATCGAAGTCGGAATGCCGCGAAACTCACCGAGTCAAAGCGTTTCGCCGTTTGCGGAAGAAGTCTGATGTAGAACAAGTAGCAGAAGCATACATGCTCAAGAGGGATCACCCGAAATTCAAAGGCAACTGAATTTCGGCAACCGGGGCATCGAAGTCGGAATGCCGCGAAACTCACCGAGTCAAAGCGTTTCGCCGTTTGCGGAAGAAGTTGATGTAGAACAAGTAGCAGAAGCATACATGCTCAAGAGGGATCACCCGAAATTCAAAGGCAACTGAATTTCGGCAACCGGGGCATCGAAGTCGGAATGCCGCGAAACTCACCGAGTCAAAGCGTTTCGCCGTTTGCGGAAGAAAGTCTGATGTAGAACAAGTAGCAGAAGCATACATGCTCAAGAGGGATCACCCGAAATTCAAAGGCAACTGAATTTCGGCAACCGGGCATCGAAGTCGGAATGCCGCGAAACTCACCGAGTCAAAGCGTTTCGCGTTTGCGGAAGAAAGTCTGATGTAGAACAAGTAGCAGAAGCATACATGCTCAAGAGGGATCACCCGAAATTCAAAGGCAACTGAATTTCGGCAACCGGGCATCGAAGTCGGAATGCCGCGAAACTCACCGAGTCAAAGCGTTTCGCCGTTTGCGGAAGGAAGTCTGATGTAGAACAAGTAGCAGCATACATGCTCAAGAGGGATCACCCGAAATTCAAAGGCAACTGAATTTCGGCAACCGGGCATCGAAGTCGGAATGCCGCGAAACTCACCGAGTCAAAGCGTTTCGCCGTTTGCGGAAGAAAGTCTGATGTAGAACAAGTAGCAGAAGCATACATGCTCAAGAGGGATCACCCGAAATTCAAAGGCAACTGAATTTCGGCAACGGGGCATCGAAGTCGGAATGCCGCGAAACTCACCGAGTCAAAGCGTTTCGCCGTTTGCGGAAGAAAGTCTGATGTAGAACAAGTAGCAGAAGCATACATGCTCAAGAGGGATCACCGAAATTCAAAGGCAACTGAATTTCGGCAACGGGGCATCGAAGTCGGAATGCCGCGAAACTCACCGAGTCAAAGCGTTTCGCCGTTTGCGGAAGAAAGTCTGATGTAGAACAAGTAGCAGAAGCATACATGCTCAAGAGGGATCACCCGAAATTCAAAGGCAACTGAATTTCGGCAACCGGGGCATCGAAGTCGGAATGCCGCGAAACTCACCGAGTCAAAGCGTTTCGCCGTTTGCGGAAGAAAGTCTGATGTAGAACAAGTAGCAGAAGCATACATGCTCAAGAGGGATCACCCGAAATTCAAAGGCAACTGAATTTCGGCAACCGGGGCATCGAAGTCGGAATGCCGCGAAACTCACCGAGTCAAAGCGTTTCGCCGTTTGCGGAAGAAAGTCTGATGTAGAACAAGTAGCAGAAGCATACATGCTCAAGAGGGATCACCCGAAATTCAAAGGCAACTGAATTTCGGCAACGGGGCATCGAAGTCGGAATGCCGCGAAACTCACCGAGTCAAAGCGTTTCGCCGTTTGCGGAAGAAAGTCTGATGTAGAACAAGTAGCAGAAGCATACATGCTCAAGAGGGATCACCCGAAATTCAAAGGCAACTGAATTTCGGCAACCGGGGCATCGAAGTCGGAATGCCGCGAAACTCACCGAGTCAAAGCGTTTCGCCGTTTGCGGAAGAAAGTCTGATGTAGAACAAGTAGCAGAAGCATACATGCTCAAGAGGGATCACCCGAAATTCAAAGGCAACTGAATTTCGGCAACCGGGCATCGAAGTAATGCCGCGAAACTCACCGAGTCAAAGCGTTTCGCCGTTTGCGGAAGAAAGTTGATGTAGAACAAGTAGCAGAAGCATACATGCTCAGAGGGATCACCCGAAATTCAAAGGCAACTGAATTTCGGCAACCGGGGCATCGAAGTCGGAATGCCGCGAAACTCACCGAGTCAAAGCGTTTCGCCGTTTGCGGAAGAAAGTCTGATGTAGAACAAGTAGCAGAAGCATACATGCTCAAGAGGGATCACCCGAAATTCAAAGGCAACTGAATTTCGGCAACCGGGGCATCGAAGTCGGAATGCCGCGAAACTCACCGAGTCAAAGCGTTTCGCCGTTTGCGGAAGAAGTCTGATGTAGAACAAGTAGCAGAAGCATACATGCTCAAGAGGGATCACCCGAAATTCAAAGGCAACTGAATTTCGGCAACCGGGCATCGAAGTCGGAATGCCGCGAAACTCACCGAGTCAAAGCGTTTCGCGTTTGCGGAAGAAAGTCTGATGTAGAACAAGTAGCAGAAGCATACATGCTCAAGAGGGATCACCCGAAATTCAAAGGCAACTGAATTTCGGCAACCGGGGCATCGAAGTCGGAATGCCGCGAAACTCACCGAGTCAAAGCGTTTCGCCGTTTGCGGAAGAAAGTCTGATGTAGAACAAGTAGCAGAAGCATACATGCTCAAGAGGGATCACCCGAAATTCAAAGGCAACTGAATTTCGGCAACCGGGGCATCGAAGTCGGAATGCCGCGAAACTCACCGAGTCAAAGCGTTTCGCCGTTTGCGGAAGAAAGTCTGATGTAGAACAAGTAGCAGAAGCATACATGCTCAAGAGGGATCACCCGAAATTCAAAGGCAACTGAATTTCGGCAACCGGGGCATCGAAGTCGGAATGCCGCGAAACTCACCGAGTCAAAGCGTTTCGCCGTTTGCGGAAGAAGTCTGATGTAGAACAAGTAGCAGAAGCATACATGCTCAAGAGGGATCACCCGAAATTCAAAGGCAACTGAATTTCGGCAACCGGGGATCGAAGTCGGAATGCCGCGAAACTCACCGAGTCAAAGCGTTTCGCCGTTTGCGGAAGAAAGTCTGATGTAGAACAAGTAGCAGAAGCATACATGCTCAAGAGGGATCACCCGAAATTCAAAGGCAACTGAATTTCGGCAACCGGGGCATCGAAGTCGGAATGCCGCGAAACTCACCGAGTCAAAGCGTTTCGCCGTTTGCGGAAGAAAGTCTGATGTAGAACAAGTAGCAGAAGCATACATGCTCAAGAGGGATCACCCGAAATTCAAAGGCAACTGAATTTCGGCAACCGGGGCATCGAAGTCGGAATGCCGCGAAACTCACCGAGTCAAAGCGTTTCGCCGTTTGCGGAAGAAAGTCTGATGTAGAACAAGTAGCAGAAGCATACATGCTCAAGAGGGATCACCCGAAATTCAAAGGCAACTGAATTTCGGCAACCGGGGCATCGAAGTCGGAATGCCGCGAAACTCACCGAGTCAAAGCGTTTCGCCGTTTGCGGAAGAAAGTCTGATGTAGAACAAGTAGCAGAAGCATACATGCTCAAGAGGGATCACCCGAAATTCAAAGGCAACTGAATTTCGGCAACCGGGCATCGAAGTCGGAATGCCGCGAAACTCACCGAGTCAAAGCGTTTCGCCGTTTGCGGAAGAAAGTCTGATGTAGAACAAGTAGCAGAAGCATACATGCTCAAGAGGGATCACCCGAAATTCAAAGGCAACTGAATTTCGGCAACCGGGGCATCGAAGTCGGAATGCCGCGAAACTCACCGAGTCAAAGCGTTTCGCCGTTTGCGGAAGAAAGTCTGATGTAGAACAAGTAGCAGAAGCATACATGCTCAAGAGGGATCACCCGAAATTCAAAGGCAACTGAATTTCGGCAACCGGGGCATCGAAGTCGGAATGCCGCGAAACTCACCGAGTCAAAGCGTTTCGCCGTTTGCGGAAGAAAGTCTGATGTAGAACAAGTAGCAGAAGCATACATGCTCAAGAGGGATCACCCGAAATTCAAAGGCAACTGAATTTCGGCAACCGGGGCATCGAAGTCGGAATGCCGCGAAACTCACCGAGTCAAAGCGTTTCGCCGTTTGCGGAAGAAAGTCTGATGTAGAACAAGTAGCAGAAGCATACATGCTCAAGAGGGATCACCCGAAATTCAAAGGCAACTGAATTTCGGCAACCGGGGCATCGAAGTCGGAATGCCGCGAAACTCACCGAGTCAAAGCGTTTCGCCGTTTGCGGAAGAAAGTCTGATGTAGAACAAGTAGCAGAAGCATACATGCTCAAGAGGGATCACCCGAAATTCAAAGGCAACTGAATTTCGGCAACGGGGCATCGAAGTCGGAATGCCGCGAAACTCACCGAGTCAAAGCGTTTCGCCGTTTGCGGAAGAAAGTCTGATGTAGAACAAGTAGCAGAAGCATACATGCTCAAGAGGGATCACCCGAAATTCAAAGGCAACTGAATTTCGGCAACCGGGGCATCGAAGTCGGAATGCCGCGAAACTCACCGAGTCAAAGCGTTTCGCCGTTTGCGGAAGGAAGTCTGATGTAGAACAAGTAGCAGAAGCATACATGCTCAAGAGGGATCACCCGAAATTCAAAGGCAACTGAATTTCGGCAACCGGGGCATCGAAGTCGGAATGCCGCGAAACTCACCGAGTCAAAGCGTTTCGCCGTTTGCGGAAGAAAGTCTGATGTAGAACAAGTAGCAGAAGCATACATGCTCAAGAGGGATCACCCGAAATTCAAAGGCAACTGAATTTCGGCAACCGGGCATCGAAGTCGGAATGCCGCGAAACTCACCGAGTCAAAGCGTTTCGCCGTTTGCGGAAGAAAGTCTGATGTAGAACAAGTAGCAGAAGCATACATGCTCAAGAGGGATCACCCGAAATTCAAAGGCAACTGAATTTCGGCAACCGGGGCATCGAAGTCGGAATGCCGCGAAACTCACCGAGTCAAAGCGTTTCGCCGTTTGCGGAAGAAAGTCTGATGTAGAACAAGTAGCAGAAGCATACATGCTCAAGAGGGATCACCCGAAATTCAAAGGCAACTGAATTTCGGCAACGGGGCATCGAAGTCGGAATGCCGCGAAACTCACCGAGTCAAAGCGTTTCGCGTTTGCGGAAGAAGTCTGATGTAGAACAAGTAGCAGAAGCATACATGCTCAAGAGGGATCACCCGAAATTCAAAGGCAACTGAATTTCGGCAACGGGGCATCGAAGTCGGAATGCCGCGAAACTCACCGAGTCAAAGCGTTTCGCCGTTTGCGGAAGAAGTCTGATGTAGAACAAGTAGCAGAAGCATACATGCTCAAGAGGGATCACCCGAAATTCAAAGGCAACTGAATTTCGGCAACCGGGGCATCGAAGTCGGAATGCCGCGAAACTCACCGAGTCAAAGCGTTTCGCGTTTGCGGAAGAAAGTCTGATGTAGAACAAGTAGCAGAAGCATACATGCTCAAGAGGGATCACCCGAAATTCAAAGGCAACTGAATTTCGGCAACCGGGCATCGAAGTCGGAATGCCGCGAAACTCACCGAGTCAAAGCGTTTCGCCGTTTGCGGAAGAAGTCTGATGTAGAACAAGTAGCAGAAGCATACATGCTCAAGAGGGATCACCCGAAATTCAAAGGCAACTGAATTTCGGCAACGGGGCATCGAAGTCGGAATGCCGCGAAACTCACCGAGTCAAAGCGTTTCGCCGTTTGCGGAAGAAAGTTGATGTAGAACAAGTAGCAGAAGCATACATGCTCAAGAGGGATCACCCGAAATTCAAAGGCAACTGAATTTCGGCAACGGGGCATCGAAGTCGGAATGCCGCGAAACTCACCGAGTCAAAGCGTTTCGCCGTTTGCGGAAGGAAGTCTGATGTAGAACAAGTAGCAGAAGCATACATGCTCAAGAGGGATCACCCGAAATTCAAAGGCAACTGAATTTCGGCAACCGGGGCATCGAAGTCGGAATGCCGCGAAACTCACCGAGTCAAAGCGTTTCGCCGTTTGCGGAAGAAGTCTGATGTAGAACAAGTAGCAGAAGCATACATGCTCAAGAGGGATCACCCGAAATTCAAAGGCAACTGAATTTCGGCAACCGGGGCATCGAAGTCGGAATGCCGCGAAACTCACCGAGTCAAAGCGTTTCGCCGTTTGCGGAAGAAAGTCTGATGTAGAACAAGTAGCAGAAGCATACATGCTCAAGAGGGATCACCCGAAATTCAAAGGCAACTGAATTTCGGCAACCGGGGCATCGAAGTCGGAATGCCGCGAAACTCACCGAGTCAAAGCGTTTCGCCGTTTGCGGAAGAAAGTCTGATGTAGAACAAGTAGCAGAAGCATACATGCTCAAGAGGGATCACCGAAATTCAAAGGCAACTGAATTTCGGCAACCGGGCATCGAAGTCGGAATGCCGCGAAACTCACCGAGTCAAAGCGTTTCGCGTTTGCGGAAGAAGTGTCTGATGTAGAACAAGTAGCAGAAGCATACATGCTCAAGAGGGATCACCCGAAATTCAAAGGCAACTGAATTTCGGCAACCGGGCATCGAAGTCGGAATGCGCGAAACTCACCGAGTCAAAGCGTTTCGCCGTTTGCGGAAGAAAGTCTGATGTAGAACAAGTAGCAGAAGCATACATGCTCAAGAGGGATCACCCGAAATTCAAAGGCAACTGAATTTCGGCAACCGGGGCATCGAAGTCGGAATGCCGCGAAACTCACCGAGTCAAAGCGTTTCGCGTTTGCGGAAGAAAGTCTGATGTAGAACAAGTAGCAGAAGCATACATGCTCAAGAGGGATCACCCGAAATTCAAAGGCAACTGAATTTCGGCAACCGGGGCATCGAAGTCGGAATGCCGCGAAACTCACCGAGTCAAAGCGTTTCGCCGTTTGCGGAAGAAAGTCTGATGTAGAACAAGTAGCAGAAGCATACATGCTCAAGAGGGATCACCCGAAATTCAAAGGCAACTGAATTTCGGCAACCGGGGCATCGAAGTCGGAATGCCGCGAAACTCACCGAGTCAAAGCGTTTCGCGTTTGCGGAAGAAGTCTGATGTAGAACAAGTAGCAGAAGCATACATGCTCAAGAGGGATCACCCGAAATTCAAAGGCAACTGAATTTCGGCAACGGGGCATCGAAGTCGGAATGCCGCGAAACTCACGAGTCAAAGCGTTTCCGTTTGCGGAAGAAAGTCTGATGTAGAACAAGTAGCAGAAGCATACATGCTCAAGAGGGATCACCCGAAATTCAAAGGCAACTGAATTTCGGCAACCGGGGCATCGAAGTCGGAATGCCGCGAAACTCACCGAGTCAAAGCGTTTCGCCGTTTGCGGAAGAAAGTCTGATGTAGAACAAGTAGCAGAAGCATACATGCTCAAGAGGGATCACCCGAAATTCAAAGGCAACTGAATTTCGGCAACCGGGGCATCGAAGTCGGAATGCCGCGAAACTCACCGAGTCAAAGCGTTTCGCCGTTTGCGGAAGAAAGTCTGATGTAGAACAAGTAGCAGAAGCATACATGCTCAAGAGGGATCACCCGAAATTCAAAGGCAACTGAATTTCGGCAACGGGGCATCGAAGTCGGAATGCCGCGAAACTCACCGAGTCAAAGCGTTTCGCCGTTTGCGGAAGAAAGTCTGATGTAGAACAAGTAGCAGAAGCATACATGCTCAAGAGGGATCACCCGAAATTCAAAGTCGGAGGGCCGCGAAACTGACAGAGTCAAAGCGTTTAGCCATTTGCGGAAGAAGTCTGATGTAGAACAAGTAGCAGAAGCAAACATAATAAACAGGGATCACCCGAAATTCAAAGGCAAGAGAATTTCGGCAACCAGGGCATTGAAGTCGGAATGCCGCGAAACTCACCGAGTCAAAGCGCTTCGCCGTTTGCGGAAGAAAGTCCGATGGAGAAGAAGAATTAGAAGCATACATGCTCAAGAGGGATCACCCGAAATTCAAAGGCAACTGAATTTCGGCAACCGGGGCATGGAAGTCGGAATGCCGCGAAACTCACCGAGTCAAAGCGTTTCGCCATTTGCGGAAGAAAGTCCGATGAAGAACAAGAATTAGAAGCATACATGCTCAAGAGGGATCACCCGAAATTCAAAGGCAATTGAATTTCGGCAACCGGGGCATCGAAGTCGGAATGCCGCGAAACTCACCGAGTCAAAGCGTTTCGCCGTTTGCGGAAGAAGTTTGATGTAGAACAAGTAGCAGAAGCATACATGCTCAAGAGGGATCACCCGAAATTCAAAGGCAACTGAATTTCGGCAACCGGGCATCGAAGTCGGAATGCCGCGAAACTCACCGAGTCAAAGCGTTTCGCCTTTGCGGAAGAAGTCTGATGTAGAACAAGTAGCAGAAGCATACATGCTCAAGAGGGATCACCCGAAATTCAAAGGCAACTGAATTTCGGCAACCGGGGCATCGAAGTCGGAATGCCGCGAAACTCACCGAGTCAAAGCGTTTCGCCGTTTGCGGAAGAAAGTCTGATGTAGAACAAGTAGCAGAAGCATACATGCTCAAGAGGGATCACCCGAAATTCAAAGGCAACTGAATTTCGGCAACCGGGGCATCGAAGTCGGAATGCCGCGAAACTCACCGAGTCAAAGCGTTTCGCCGTTTGCAGAGGAAAGTCTGATGTAGAACAAGTAGCAGAAGCATACATGCTCAAGAGGGATCACCCGAAATTCAAAGGCAACTGAATTTCGGCAACCGGGCATCGAAGTCGGAATGCCGCGAAACTCACCGAGTCAAAGCGTTTCGGTTTGCGGAAGAAGAAGTCTGATGTAGAACAAGTAGCAGAAGCATACATGCTCAAAGGGATCACCTGAAATTAAAAGGCAACGGAATTTCGGCAACTGGGGCAACGAAGTCGGAATGCCGCGAAACTCACCGAGTCAAAGCGTTTCGCCGCTTGTGGAAGAAATTCGGGTGTAGAACAAGTAGCAGAAGCATACATGCTCAAGAGGGATCACCCGAAATTCAAAGGCAACTGAATTTCGGCAACCAGGCCATCGAAGTCGGAATGCCACGAAACTCACCGAGTCAAAGCGTTTCGCCGTTTGCGGAAGAAGTCTGTGATGTAGAACAAGTAGCAGAAGCATACATGCTCAAGAGGGATCACCCGAAATTCAAAGGCAACTGAATTTCGGCAACCGGGCATCGAAGTCGGAATGCCGCGAAACTCACCGAGTCAAAGCGTTTCGCCTTTGCGGAAGGAAGTCTGATGTAGAACAAGTAGCAGAAGCATACATGCTCAAGAGGGATCACCCGAAATTCAAAGGCAACTGAATTTCGGCAACGGGGCATCGAAGTCGGAATGCCGCGAAACTCACCGAGTCAAAGCGTTTCGCGTTTGCGGAAGAAAGTCTGATGTAGAACAAGTAGCAGAAGCATACATGCTCAAGAGGGATCACCCGAAATTCAAAGGCAACTGAATTTCGGCAACGGGGCATCGAAGTCGGAATGCCGCGAAACTCACCGAGTCAAAGCGTTTCGCCGTTTGCGGAAGAAAGTCTGATGTAGAACAAGTAGCAGAAGCATACATGCTCAAGAGGGATCCGAAATTCAAAGGCAACTGAATTTCGGCAACCGGGGCATCGAAGTCGGAATGCCGCGAAACTCACCGAGTCAAAGCGTTTCGCCGTTTGCGGAAGAAGTCTGATGTAGAACAAGTAGCAGAAGCATACATGCTCAAGAGGGATCACCCGAAATTCAAAGGCAACTGAATTTCGGCAACCGGGCATCGAAGTCGGAATGCCGCGAAACTCACCGAGTCAAAGCGTTTCGCCGTTTGCGGAAGAAAGTCTGATGTAGAACAAGTAGCAGAAGCATACATGCTCAAGAGGGATCACCCGAAATTCAAAGGCAACTGAATTTCGGCAACCGGGGCATCGAAGTCGGAATGCCGCGAAACTCACCGAGTCAAAGCGTTTCGCCGTTTGCGGAAGAAGTCTGAATGTGAAGAACAAGGAGCAGAAATTCAAACAATGAACGGCAACAGGGATCAGTCGAAATTCCAAAAGCAACTGAATTTAGTAAAACAAGTAGCAGAAGCATACATGCTCAAGAGGGATCACCCGAAATTCAAAGGCAACTGAATTTCGGCAACCGGGGCATCGAAGTCGGAATGCCGCGAAACTCACCGAGTCAAAGCGTTTCGCCGTTTGCGGAAGAAGTCTGATGTAGAACAAGTAGCAGAAGCATACATGCTCAAGAGGGATCACCCGAAATTCAAAGGCAACTGAATTTCGGCAACCGGGCATCGAAGTCGGAATGCCGCGAAACTCCGAGTCAAAGCGTTTCGCGTTTGCGGAAGAAGTTGATGTAGAACAAGTAGCAGAAGCATACATGCTCAAGAGGGATCACCCGAAATTCAAAGGCAACTGAATTTCGGCAAACGGGGCATCGAAGTCGGAATGCCGCGAAACTCACCGAGTCAAAGCGTTTCGCCGTTTGCGGAAGAAAGTCTGATGTAGAACAAGTAGCAGAAGCATACATGCTCAAGAGGGTCACCCGAAATTCAAAGGCAACTGAATTTCGGCAACGGGGCATCGAAGTCGGAATGCCGCGAAACTCACCGAGTCAAAGCGTTTCGCCGTTTGCGGAAGAAGTTATGATGTAGAACAAGTAGCAAGAAAGCATACATGCTCACAGGGGATCACCCAAAATATAAAAAGCAACTGAATTTCGGCAACCGGGGCTGTTCGAAGTCGGGGAATGGCGCGAAAATCACCGAGTCAAAGCCTTTCGACCGTTTGCGGACAGGAAGTCTGATGTAGAACAAGTAGAAGAAGCATACGATGCTCAAGAGGGATCAACCCGAAATTCAAAGGCAACTGAATTTCGGCAACCGGGGCATCGAAGTCGAATGTCCCGAAACTCACAGAGTCAAAGCGTGTTTCCGTAGTTTGCGGAAGGAGGTCTGGATGTAGGACAAGTAGATGAAGCATACATGCACAAGAGGGATCGCCCGAAATATAAAAAAGCAAACAGAAATTTCGGCAACCGGGGCATCGAAGTTGGGAATGCCGCGAAAATCACCGAGTCAAAGCCTTTTCGCCGTTTGCGGAAGGAAGTCTGATAGTAGAACCAAGTAGCAGAAGCATACATGTCTCAAGAGGGATCTCCCGAAATTGAAAGGCAACTGAAATTTCGGGCAACCGGGGCATCGAAGTCGGAATGCCGTGCGAAAATCACCCGAGTCAAAGCGTTTCGCCGTTTGCGGATGGGAAGTCTGATGTTAGAAACAAGTAGCAGAAGCATATACATGCTCAAAAGGGATCACCCGAAATTCAAAGGCAACAGAATATCGGCAACCGGGGCATCCAAGTCAGAATGTCCGCGAAAACTCACCGAGTCAAAGCTTAGTTTCGCCGTTTGCGAAGGAAGTCTGAAGCAGAACAAGAAGCAGAAGCATACTATGCTCAAGAGGGATCCCCCGAAATATATAAAAAAGGCATCAGAATTTCGGCAACCGGGGCATCTACGTCGGAATGCCGCGAAACTCACCGAGTTCAAAGCGTTTCGCCTCTTGCGGAAGGAAAAAAAAAAAAGGAATCTGATGTAGAACAATGTAGCAGAAGCATACATGCTCAAGAGGGATCACCCGAAATTCAAAGGCAACTGAATTTCGGCAACCGGGACATCGACGTCCGAAATGCCGCGAAAACTCACCGAGTCAAAGCGTTTCCGCCGTTGGTGCTATGAAGGAAGTCTGATAGTAGAACATAGTAGCAGAAGCCATACATGCTCAAGAGGGATCACCCGAATTTCAAAGGCAAACTGAATTTAGGGAGCAAACTGGGGACATAGGAAAAATCGGAATGCCGTGAGTGAACTCACCGAGTCGAAGCGTTTCCACGTTTGCGGAAAGTGGAAGTCTGATGTAGAACAAGTTAGGCAGAAGCATACATGCTCAAGAGGGATCACCCGAAAATTGAAGGTAACTGAATTCGGCAACTGGGTGGCATCGGAAGTCGGAATGCCGCGAAACTCACCGAGTCAAGAGCGTTTCGCCCTTTGCGGAAGGATAGTCTGATGTAGAACAAGTAGAAGAAGATGCCTACATGCCTCAAAGGGATCACCCGAAATTCTAAGGCAACAGAAATTTCCGGCCAACCGGGGCATCGACTGTCGGGAATGCCGCGAAACTCACCGAGTCAAAGCGTTTCGCCGTTTGCGGAAGAAAGTCTGATGTAGAACAAGTAGCAGAAGCATACATGCTCAAGAGGGATCACCCGAAATTCAAAGGCAACTGAATTTCGGCAACCGGGGCATCGAAGTCGGAATGCCGCGAAACTCACCGAGTCAAAGCGTTTCGCCTTTTGCGGAAGAAGTCTGATGTAGAACAAGTAGCAGAAGCATACATGCTCAAGAGGGATCACCCGAAATTCAAAGGCAACTGAATTTCGGCAACCGGGGCATCGAAGTCGGAATGCCGCGAAACTCACCGAGTCAAAGCGTTTCGCCGTTTGCGGAAGAAGTCTGATGTAGAACAAGTAGCAGAAGCATACATGCTCAAGAGGGATCACCCGAAATTCAAAGGCAACTGAATTTCGGCAACCGGGGCATCGAAGTCGGAATGCCGCGAAACTCACCGAGTCAAAGCGTTTCGCCTTTGCGGAAGAAGTCTGATGTAGAACAAGTAGCAGAAGCATACATGCTCAAGAGGGATCACCCGAAATTCAAAGGCAACTGAATTTCGGCAACCGGGGCATCGAAGTCGGAATGCCGCGAAACTCACCGAGTCAAAGCGTTTCGCCGTTTGCGGAAGAAAGTCTGATGTAGAACAAGTAGCAGAAGCATACATGCTCAAGAGGGATCACCCGAAATTCAAAGGCAACTGAATTTCGGCAACCGGGGCATCGAAGTCGGAATGCCGCGAAACTCACCGAGTCAAAGCGTTTCCGTTTGCGGAAGAAAGTCTGATGTAGAACAAGTAGCAGAAGCATACATGCTCAAGAGGGATCACCCGAAATTCAAAGGCAACTGAATTTCGGCAACCGGGGCATCGAAGTCGGAATGCCGCGAAACTCACCGAGTCAAAGCGTTTCGCCGTTTGCGGAAGAAGTTGATGTAGAACAAGTAGCAGAAGCATACATGCTCAAGAGGGATCACCCGAAATTCAAAGGCAACTGAATTTCGGCAACCGGGCATCGAAGTCGGAATGCCGCGAAACTCACCGAGTCAAAGCGTTTCGCCGTTTGCGGAAGAAAGTCTGATGTAGAACAAGTAGCAGAAGCATACATGCTCAAGAGGGATCACCCGAAATTCAAAGGCAACTGAATTTCGGCAACGGGGCATCGAAGTCGGAATGCCGCGAAACTCACGAGTCAAAGCGTTTCGCCGTTTGCGGAAGAAAGTCTGATGTAGAACAAGTAGCAGAAGCATACATGCTCAAGAGGGATCACCCGAAATTCAAAGGCAACTGAATTTCGGCAACCGGGCATCGAAGTCGGAATTCGCGAAACTCACCGACAAGCGTTTCGCCTTTTCGGAAGAAAGTGATGTAGACACAGTAGCAGAAGCATACATGCTCAAGAGGGATCACCCGAAATTCAAAGGCAACTGAATTTCGGCAACGGGGCATCGAAGTCGGAATGCCGCGAAACTCACCGAGTCAA
>CM055362.1:22201736-22298273 GCA_029228515.1 Populus alba x Populus x berolinensis | reverse complement strand
ATATAATTTGAATGAAAAAGAACTCAAGGATGCACAAATGTGCAGGATTGTTATGCGCTTTATAACCTTTATAAAGAAAGTGGAAATGTTTCAGGTATCATATTTCAGTATAATAAGCATTAGGGATATTCAAGAAAACTGAAAAATTGATTAAACTAAAACAAAAATCAACTAGAAAAACCAAATGAAGAAAAGAAACTAAATAAAAAAATAAAAATTCAATCCAATACAGTTTTAAAATTCTCCGGTTCAGTTTCAATTTTAAAATTTTAAAATTTTGATGTGTGGGGCCCAACCCCTGCTCTTGACAGGAAGGTGCCTCTGCCGCCCAGTGCGCGTTCGATATCGCTTTCATTTCTCTTTTCACTTTTTCTCCACCGAAACTCCATCTTCTTTACAGTGCAAAAGGTGTTTGGATGCCCATGGATGGTGGCCCTTGATTTTCTGACCATCGAAGAAACCATAGCACGACATGTTCTTGCAAAAATATGCGAGCACTGTTAACTTTTGTTTAGGTTGAAGAAATATTTTTTTATTGTTAATAGAAGAATTGATGCATGTGATATCAAGAATTATATAGAAAAATAAATGTTAGAATATAATATTGATGTAAAGTGAAGACTAAATCAAGAAAAACTGAAAGATCGATTATAACTTTTTTTTTTCTAACCAACTGTAAATCAAATTGCGCAAGTCCTGTCCAATAAAAAACTGGGAACAAGACGCAATATTGAATCCAAGCTCGTCTTTCCTCCCTTCTTTCTTTTTCTTGGGTCAAGAATCATCATCACCTCTCTTTTTTATCCCTCTTAAGAAGACCAAAACAGCCCTCAAAAAACAACTTTACTTTCCAACAAACCAAAGACAAAACCTCCAGTATTTTACTAATTACAGTGATTTCACTGCATGTTTTAGCTTTCTGTTGATTAATATATTTTATGTGAAAAAAATAATATAAATATTTAAAACAAAGCTATTTTCTAACTTTTAGACTAAATATATTGTTTTAAACAACAATAATTTATACATTGAAGGGTCTTTTCGATCCTACTAGACCAACAAAATTATATAAATATTTAAAACAAAGCTATTAATATGATATTTATTATAGATTATATTTTATTATGCCTTTCATTGTTAAATTTTGTCATCCAATTTATAATTTAAAGTCATTGGAGCATAGCTATTTGAATAGCTAAAATACTTTTTTTTTCTACTAAAATACTATTTTTAAATCTCTATGTAGAAAAAAACCAAATGCAAGGAGAAAGTACATATACAGTTGGCATTTGTTTTTCTCTTTAAAAACAGAACAAGATGAAGAAAGAAGCCTGCAAACCTCAATTGTGATGTGTGGGGCCAACCCCTGCTCTTGACAGGAAGGTGCCTCTGCTCCCAATGCGCGTTCGATATCCCTTTCATTTCTGTTTTCGCTTTTTCTCCACCGAAATTCCATCTTCTTTACAGTGTAAGAAAAAGACCCGTAAGAAAATCCAGGGCTTTGGAGGTTGGTTACTAAGATACCAGACGAATAAACAAATATTGGGCTTGGCTGGATCTTGTGCCTCTTTAGTCAACACTTACCACACGGTTTGTTTCGTCTAGCTTCGTAGAAATTTGGTGTTTTCTGATTTATAAGTAGAATTGTACATGTTGCAGCTTGGAATTGCTAATTGGTAGATTTAATTGCCCAATTTCCTGATCTTACCTTCTGCTTCATGTTTGATCACAGGAGCAGGCCTTACACAATAGCGTGGAAAGCAATTGCTGAACAAAGCTAGCTAGTTGAGGCTAGAAGGGATCGGTACTAATTTATCGCTATAGGGATTTTCATGGCTTCCACCAGCGCGCAATGAATGACCTCATCTTCATCTTGTAACCAAAAATAGCACTGTTAACTTTTGTTTAGGTTGAAGAAATATTTTTTTATTATTAATAGAAAAATAAATGTTAGAATATAATATTGATGTAAAGTGAAGACTAAATCAAGAAAAACTGAAAGATAAATATAATTTAAAATATTTGATCTCTTGTAACCAAAAAATTAACTTTCATCACTCATGCGCTCTTGACTAAATTTTTCTTTTGCTTTTTTATGCTGCCCCACTGAGATGATCTCTTATGCTCTTTTATGTGAATTGAAATTAGATTAGGTGCTTATAATTGGTTCATCTCATTTTTATTTTTATTTTATTTTTGGAAAGTAAACTTCCTTAAATTAGTTAGATAGTTTTTCTTGGCTATTTTGTTTTGCATGCTTTAATCTTTTTTTCCTTTGATTATCCTTGCTGATAATATCAAATTATCCCTTTGCTTTTTTGCAGACTTTATCAAGGTATTTGGTTTCCTGATTTTCAGTGTAATAAGCACTAGTGATACTCAAGAAAACTAAAAAATCAATTAAAAAAATTAACTGAAAACATTAAATGAAAAAAAAAATCAAATTAATTAATTAAAAAATTGTTTTAGTTCAATTCAGTTTTAGTTTTTAAAACTAATAGAAAGAGATTGAATAAGAGTCAGAGTGGTCATTATTATTATATTCCCATTATTATTTCCTATTCTATATATTTTTCTACTTTGAAGCTTTTGAAAAGAAAAGTTTAACATTAATCATTCATGCACTTTAGACCAAATTTTTCTTTTGCTTTTTATGTTGTCCCACTGAGATTACGTTTTTTGCTCTTTTGTGTGAATTGAAATTAGATTAGATGTTTATAATTGTTTCATCTCTTTTTCTTTTTTTTGAAAAGTAAACTTCCTTTAATTAGATAGGTTTTTTTTCTATTTTGTTTTGCAGGCTTTAATTTTTTTTTCTTTGATTATCCTTACTGTTAATATTAAATTATCCCTTTATTGTTTAGCAGCTGCCAATATATTCGGTCCGATTCGAATTGGTTTTCAGTTCATTTTAGATTATTTTCTCAAGAAATTATTGTTTCTGGTTGCTATTTAAAAAAAGGAAAAAAAAAAAGCAATATAGAGAAAAAGTTGAACAGGGGACGCAGTAGACGAAGAATATGTGTTTACTGCAATACACTTAAGCATACAAACGTGAGCACAATTACTACAATTTGTACATGATACTCTTTATATATAGAGTAGTAATTAGCTATTGCCTTTTCATTACTTATTTCTTTCTATGAATACAATATTCCTTATTTATATATATATATTGATTTGTTTCCTTCTACGTTAGGTGTGCCATAGCTGTAGTTTCCTTCTATGTGAGGTGTGCCATAGCTGTAATTTCCTTCTTTGAGATGTAGCCGTTGGTTGAGGTAGCCACAGCTATGGTTTCCATGTATGGTTAATTTCCATTCTGAATAGTAGCCGTTGGAGATGTTATTTCAGAATGGTTAATGACGAGAGTGAGGATCTTGTGGTGCTGCTGCTGTTGTCTCCTGCTGCTGCTGGCAAAGGTGAGGATCCTGTGCTGCTGCTGCTACTGTTGAGTTGTTTTGTTGCTGTTAATACCCTCCCTCAAACGTTGCCGAGGTTGGAGGCAAAGTTTGTGTTGAAAACGAAGAAGAGTAGCTTTGGACACCGGCTTAGTAAACAGATCAGCAAGCTGATGTGTAATGGGAATATGATGTGTAATAAGTTTCCCAAGAGCTACGCATTCGCGTACAAAATGATAATCAAGTTCAATATGCTTGCTACGAGCATGGAAAACAGGATTGATCGTCATATGGAGTGCACTGAGATTATCACAATAGAGTACTGGTGGAGATATCAAGGGAATGTGTAAATCATGTAGAATGTAGGTCAACCAGGTAAGTTCAGCAGCTGTGTTTGCCATAGCACGATATTCAGCTTTAGTGCTAGAGCGTGAAATAGTATGTTGTTTCTTAGCACACCAGGAGATGAGATTACATCCAAGGAAGACACAATAGCCAGTGGTAGAACGTCGTGTTGTAAGACAACCAGCCCAATCAGCATCTGAAAAAGCAGAGAAATTAAGAGTAGTTTTAGAAGTGAAGTGTAGACCATTATTAATAGTACCTTTGATATATCGTAAGATACGGCGAACCATTTTTAAGTGAACAGTTGTAGGAGCATGCATGAATTGAGAGACATAATTAACACTAAAAGAGAGATCTGGTCGAGTAAGGGTGAGGTACTGGAGGGAGCCAACAAGCCCCCGGAAGAAACTGGCATCCACTAAAAGAGGAGCATTTAAGGAAGCTTTAGTGCGGGCTTCAAGTGGTGTAGTCATAGGTTTACAGTCAACCATATCAGCACGTTCTAGAATTGGAAGGGCATAATGTGATTGTGATAAGTGAAGTCCATTTGGTGTAGGCAAAATTTCTATGCCAAGAAAATGATGAGCAGGGCCTAAGTCCTTCATGGCAAATTCTTGACTGAGAAGAGTAATGAAGTCTGCAACAAGTGTATCTATAGTTCCTGTAAGAAGTATATCATCAACATAAAGTAAGAGAATAAGAGAACCATGATCAGAATGAAAAATAAATAGAGAAAACTGTATTTGAGAAGAAAGGAACTAAAACGATCAAACCAAGCACGAGGTGCTTGTTTAAGGCCATAGAGGGCACGTTGGAGCTTGCAGACATGTTGTGGACGATGAGGATCTAACATTCCTGGTGGCTGATCCATGTAGAGATTTTCATAAATCAAACCATGCAAAAACGCATTTTTGACATCAAGCTGCCGTAGGGACCAATTATGAACAAGAGCTATAGTGATAATTAGCCGAATGGTGCCGGGCTTTACAACTGGAGAGAATGTTTCATTGTAGTCGAGGCCATCAATTTGGTGGTATCCTTTGGCAACAACACGAGCTTTGAGACGCTCCAAGCTGCCATCAGATTTGAGTTTGGTTTTAAACACCCATTTGGAACCTATGATATGCATGTCGGTGGTACGAGGTACCAACTTCCATGTCTGATTTTGGTGTAGGGATGTAAGTTCATCCTTCATTGCTGCTTTCCATCCTGGATAAGCAAGTGCAACTCGCACAGATCGTGGTTCACGTGGTATCCTAGTAGAGATGACAGAGGTTAATGCATACTTGGGATTTGGCTTTATGATGCCATGTTGGGACCGAGTGGTCATGGTGCGAAGAGCTGAAGTAGAGGAATTGGGAACAAACTCATCTGCGGAGGCATCACTACAGGGAGGTTGTGCAGCTTGGTGTAGAGCATGTTGTGAACGAGTAACCATAGAGTAAGAAGCTATATTTGAGTGGTCCTGCTGCTGCTGAGTAGTTAAGTTGAGTGGTTGCTGGTGATCGGAGGGAAGAGGAATAGAATGTTGTGATGCAGGATTGGAAATATCAGGGTAGAGAGTATGGGCAATCGCCTGCTGTGTGGAAGCTTCCATCTGTTGAATATCATTCTCCGGACTATGGTATTGTTCAACCGCAGAGTTAGAGATATCAGTGCAAGAAGTGTGCACTGTCTCCTGCTGGAGTGTTGACACGACCAAAAGATTGATGTCTTCTCCCAAGTGCAGGAGTGTCGAAGTAATAAATAACCCGGCAAGACCGAGGTCGAACCACAGAGAGGTTAATTGTATAAATTATAAATAACAAGATAACAACAACAACAACAACAACAACAATAATAACAATAATAATAATAATAATAATAATAATAATAATAATAATACTCAGTACGTGGCGTTGTTATACCTGAGAATGATCTAAAAGATCGGGTCATAGGTTTCCAGCCTATATACTAAGTTTATGAAAAGATCAAAGAGATAAATTATATAATATAAACAGAATGTAAATAATAATAATAATAGTAATAATAATAATAATACTAATAATACTAATAATATTAATATTAATAGTAGTAATAATAATAATAATAGTAGTAGTAGTAGTAGTAGTAATAATAATAAAAAGAAGAGGAGGAATAAATTAATGAGAACTTTGAGATGGAAGATTAATGTAAGGATTAAACAATGATAAAAACAAATGTCAAGGTTAGAGGATCCACCAATGGTATTTCAAACAAGTATAGTATAATCTCTTATTATTCAACTGGAAACCACACACAAAGGAGGTTCCAATCGGATGATTTCTCATTAATAGCTCATTATAAATTATTAACATGATCATATTAATTATCTTAATTACATAACACCAAACTTTTAAATATTGTCAGGCATTCATGATGTTAACTGATGTTAACTGATGTTAACAACAAATCAAGTTCCTTTCATAGCCCAGGTGTAGGTAATACCATACTGTTGGGCTATTAGAGTGCCAAGCATTTGCTGTACCAAGTGTTATACAACACAAATCTAGATTAGCCATTTAACAAGCAAGGTATTAAGAATTAGTAAGATAAAAAGATAAGACATGTTAATATTAAACATTAAGATCCATGTTGAGTTTACACTATATTTATTCTTACACCATTAGTGTAACCTTTGCACCTTGACATAATAAACTTAGCTAAACATAATGAAGAAGAGAAACATAAATAAACAAAATAAGAACATAAAGAAAATACAAGTTAACTAAGTAAAGGAAAGGAAATGAAAAGTATAAACAAGATATTAATCAAAGCAAAACTTAAAAATTACAAAAAAATATAAAGAGAGAAATAAAGAGCATGAGCTTGATCTGAACAACCAAGCCACCAAATACATGGATAATGCCTTCTTTTATAGGCCAAAATTCGGAATTATTGATTTGATGACTAATTGTTGAGTGGGTGGCCAACTTTTGACTTGGTGAAAATCCTTATCTTCTTGTCTGAATAAAACAAAAATGCTACCATTCGAACTGGATCCACTAGAAAACATGAAAGTTGTAGGAAATTGACTCAGCTTTCCAGGAAAAAAAATGGAGGTCATTTGGACTTCTAGAACCCCAGATATGGGCCAAACACTGAACAGTGTTCGGGCTGCAGGACAGATTCGAACTTCTCCATTGTTGCTATAATTTGGACTTGAAAACGCCCTTCTTAGATCTTAATGAAAACATGAAAGTTGTAGGCCTATGTCTTACTGAATCTGTGTAAAAATTAGAGGTTATTTGGACATTTAGAACTCAAGATATGACCCAATTACCTAACAGTGTTCTAGTTTGGACTGCACCAACATCTCTTTTCTAAGTTTCACCCTCTCTTTATCTTCACAAATTTCAGTAGTTGAATTCATCAATCAATCCTTTGATTTATGTGATAGGCCTGCATTTAAGATGAACATTTACCATATATTAGGGCATTTTATAGTATTAGACTTGTTATTATAAAGCATGCTTTAGTTAAAGAGTTATTGATACTTTAAGTGCAAAATGATGATATAAAACCTTGATAAATATGCACTTTTAAGTACTAATCAAGTGTCTCCGGCTGAGTAATTGAAGTGTCATACTGCTGTTGAAGCTGCTGGCGGGCTGGAGTACTATCACCATGGAGTGGCAGATCAATAGAAGCTGGAGAAATATTTGTAAAGCACACTGGCATATCTGAGATCATGGTAGGAAGCAAGGGTATGGGCAATGAGCTGAGGTATGGCGGCGCTGCTGGTGTTTCATAGATATCTGTAGGAGAACATGAAGCAGGAATAGTTAGCCAAGAGTCAAATATGCTAATGACATGATTAGAGTGATCAATATTTGCGGTGGTATTAGTTTGTTTATATTGAAGGATAGATTCACTAAAAACCACATGTCGTGAGACAAAATTTTTTTTGCTTGTTGGATGAAAGCATTTATATCCCTTATATTGATCACTATATCCTACAAAAATACATGGAACACTTTTTGGATCAAATTTATTCCGTCTTGTGTCCCAAGTGTAAGGGAAACATCGGGAGCCAAAAATACGAAGAGATGAATAAATAGGATGTTTACCATGTAATCGGAAGTACAGAGTGTCAGAGTTAAGAGCAGAAGAGGGTAGTCTATTAATGAGATAAACAACAGTTGAAAAAGCTTCAACCTATAAAAATAAAGGAGTACCACTATGAAATAACATTGTCATACCTAGTTCTTTTATAATTTTGTGTCGCCTTTCAACCATACCTGTTTGTTCAAGAGTGTAAGGACAAGATACCTGGTGAACAATTCCTGTGGAGCGAAAATGACTTGATAATTTTGAGTTAATAAATTCTCCTCCTCCATCTAAGTGAAAGACTTTGATCCGTTTATTGAATTGCCTACTAAAGCATACAAACGTGAGCACAATTACTACAATTTGTACATGATACTCTTTATATATAGAGTAGTAATTAGCTATTGCCTTTTCATTACTTATTTCTTTCTATGAATACAATATTCCTTATTTATATATATATATATATATATTGATTTGTTTCCTTCTACGTGAGGTGTGCCATAGCTGTAGTTTCCTTCTATGTGAGGTGTGCCATAGCTGTACTTTCCTTCTTTGAGATGTAGCCGTTGGTTGAGGTAGCCACAACTATGATTTCCATGTATGGTTAATTTCCATTCTGAATAGTAGTCGTTGGAGATGTTATTTCAGAATGGTTGGTGACGAGAGTGAGGATCTTGTGGTGCTGCTGTTGTTGTCTCCTGCTGCTGCTGGCAAAGGTGAGGATCCTGTGCTGCTGCTGCTGAGTTGTTTTGTTGCTGTTAATACCCTCCCTCAAACGTTGCCGAGGTTGTTTTGTTGATGTTTCGTCTGGATTTCTATTCCTTTTTTGTTACATGGACAGTAGTTAGATCTCATTAAAGCAAATAATTCATCAATCATAATCCAAACTCAAAACAAAGCATGCAAGTACACTATGAATAATGTTGATGGTAAAAAATAAAAAATGATGTGTAAATTGAGATGTAAAGCTAAATATATAATTAGGATATTTATCCCTCATTAAATGTTATTACGGTCGCTTCTTAAAAAAAAGACTCATGAGCTATAAATACACAATGATACTTCTAGAACAGAGATTCACAATCTTCATTCTCTATTGCATATATATTTTTAGAATATCTCTTTTTAGAATATTATATATATATATATTAAAATACTTATTTAAACATCGAAATTCCCTACTTTCACTAAAAAAAATATTTTGTAAGTATTAATCACAAGCTACCGTGACCTATCTAACATCAATTATAAGTTATCAATCACATTAGGGATAATAAATAAGATTGATAATACTAGTTAATTAACAAATTATGCAACCTGAAAATCTATTTCTAAATTACTTGAATTTTTTTGAACTTTCTTGTAAAGCATGTTCACAGCAAAAAAAGAAAGAAAAAAAGAGCTAATTCAGCGAAGCAAGTTATAAGGGGTCTGTATTTGCTTTCATTAACTCAAATAGCAAGAGAAACACAATCCATACATAGTGTGTTCATCCAAATCAGTTGGAAATTGATGACCCAAAAAACAGGAAGCATTACAAACAACGCCCTGCATACCATAATTAGCATTTGTTTTTCTCTTTAAAAACAGAACAAGAAAAGAATAGAAGCCTAGAAATCTCAAAGCCTAAAAAATTTAATAGTATCATATAAAACTGAAAAATGAAAATATTCATATAAATAAATTTTGATTTTAAAAGTTTAAAATTGAAAATTTAATTTATATCTTTTAACTTTGATATTACTTCATTAATTTTATAAATTACTCATATTAATTAATTGTATAATTAATAACATGATTGTATTATATAAAAAATAATTAAACTAGTTATATAATTATATTAAAATAAGTTTTCCATGATTATAGTAAATTAAGAGATATCAGTTAAATAATTTCAATAATCTACTCTATCAGTACAAGAAACGTCAAGAATAGTAGTTTTGCATGAACATTAATTAATTTATTTATAATAATAAAAGAAACATTTAATTGATTAAATTAGTAAATTCAAACATTTATTTTGACCATATTTGAATACATTCATATCAAAACCTCTAAATTATCATAAACCATAATATTTTTAATAACTAATTATAAAAGAATAAAAGTAAAATTAAACAATAAAATAAATAGAAAAAACAAAAGAAATTTACCTAAAATATAATGCAAAAGAAATTACTTACTTATTTGGACTTGAAGAGAAATTTATATAAGAGGAAGAGGCAAATAACCGAGGGTCAAAAGAAAATGTGACTCTTTATATTTATATATATATATATATATATATATATATATATATATATATATATAAAAGTCTGCAATAACTTTTCACTTACCCTCGCCAAAACTTTAATCCCTTGTCTATGATTCTTCACAACCTATTAAAAAAGGTTCAAGATTAGCCATTTCGAAGGAGAAAAAAAGAAACAATCATAAATAACGAATCGAAGACGGAAGAATAAATTACCGTATTTGGACGCAACGAAACCGAGAAAAAACTAAGGTAAAGTCCAGACAAGAGCGTGCGCATAAACTATTTATTGATGAGCTTGTTTGTATCAACATAAATAAATATCAAAGTAATCCAGGCAAACTTTTGAAGATTACGAAGAATCTAAGTCCGACAAAAAAAATTTCAATCAAAGTGTATATTTGATATAGATTCAGTTTAGTAATAATTGTTTTTTAATATTTTATTTTTATTTTTTAAAATTTATTTTTAACATCAAAAGCATATAAAAACATTATAAAACATTGAAAAATTACAGTAAACCATATAACTTTTTGAAAGATTTTATACACGAAACCCTTGCTTAATGACCGTGTAAAATTAATACACTTGGACAGTACTTTTGCTACAATTTTTTGGATAGTTCAAACTCATTTAAAGTATTTTTAGTTGGATGTTCATAGAGGTGAAAACAAAAGGATTACTGTTACCTAACATGAAGACACCGTTTGGCATTGCGGTCCAAACGGTGTTTTGCCAAAAAAGATTACTGTTACTTTTTGGATCGTTTTGATGTGCTGATGTTAAAAATGATTTTTAAAAAATAAAAAAACATCATTTACATGTATTTCAACACGAAAAGCTATTTGAAAAGCAACCGCTACCACACTGCCAAACACACTCGAAGTCGAATGAAGGTTGACAAAGTCAAAGACAGCGATCATACACTCATAAATGCAATGAATCAGTTTGTTTTGGACTTCCCACAGATACACCTGTTTTCCATCACACTTGTTTTGGGACCCCTTATATCTGAAAATGTCTTCAACACGCAATTATATCAAATTTGATATTCATACTTTTAATTACTATATATTTTGTTTTGAATATTTGTTTTAATTCCATCCCTTAGAGTTTAATCAAATTTGATTTTTATATTAACTTTGATCTTGATTTTTATGATTGTTATTTTTTTTTCTTATCATTTTCTTAATTGAAATTTTTTATCTATCATATTTGGTTCTCATTCTTTTGATTATTATTTATTTTATTTGTAATAATTTATGAAATTATAATTATTTTTTTAATCTCATTATCTTTCCATTTTTTTATCTATTATATTTGATCTCTATTATTTTAATTATTATTTATTATATTTAAGATAGTAAATGAAATTAATTTTTTTTTTAATTTCATTCTCATTTTACTTTTTAATTTGTAAGATACATTCCTTATTATTTTAATAAACTTTTAAAAAATATTAATAAGTTATTTTTCATGATATAGCTAAACACTGAAAAATATTTTTTAACTTATTTTTTATGATACTATCAAATATAAAAAATTAATTCACTTTTTAAAAATATATTTTGCAAGAAAAATTATATAAAAAAAATAATTTCTAATAAACAACGGCAAAGTATTTGTTTTTTCTTCTCAAAAACAGAAAACCACCTTCGTTGTGCAGTGCAACATTTCATGCCCCAAGTTACTTAGCTGCTGTCAAAAGACTCGAAACCCTGCGATATTGGGAATTAAAGTTTGCTGGTAGTAATTTTAGGTTATATCAGTATTTAAAAAGCAAAAATTTCTTATTGGATCCCACCTCGCGTTGGAAACACAGTATTTAAAAAGCAAGAATTCCTTACTTTTTGCACTGTTCATGTTAATTGCACTGTTCAATAAACAGTGCAATTAACATGAACAGTGCATAGTGTGTTAGTTTTTTTTTCTTTTTTTTTAGTGTGTTAGTTTTTTTAACTTTTTTTTTTTTAAAAAAAAAACTAGTTTAGAGTGAATTTTATACATAATAATATTTTATTTAATTTTATTACACGTTAAAAAATTATGAAAACTATAGTTCTTCTCTAATGTATTTCGTACGTAATTGAATTATAGATGATTTCATGGAATAATAAAAAATATTTTATATAAAGTATGATTTATTTCATGATATAATAGCAATAGTTAAATCCATAATATTTAAATTAAAAATCATCAATATTAATATATATTTTTTTAAATTATTTTATAACCTCAATTTTAAAAGTATTTTTAACTAAACACATTAAAATACTTTTTATTTAACTTTAATTTCAACCACAGTTTTAATCAAACACCTAGTTGGATGTTCATATAGGTGAAAACAAAAGGATTACGGTTTTCCACCACGCTTGTTTTGGGACCCCTTATATCTGAAAATGTCTTCAACACGCAATAGCTATTCTCCTTCTCCTTCATTTTTTAATATTTTGATATGCATATCAATTCAACATTACATAAGGCTTTTTTGAATAAAGGGCTATTCACACAAAAGAATAAAAAGCCATAAACACATGTACAACAGACATCCATCAATGCAAGAAATGCCCGTTTTCAAGAACTCTAAGCAACTCCAGAATCATTGTAAGAAGCACAATAGTACTGTCCGGTTGTTCGAATAGTTAAAATACATTTTCTTCTACTAAAATACTATTTTTACATATCTACATACAAAAGCCAACGTCTCTTTATCTATGGTTGGCTTTTGTGTCTTTCTTTAAAGACACAACAAGAAGAAAAAAAGAAGCTTGCAAACCTAAAAATTTTAACATTATTATATAAAACTGAAAACTGAAAATATTAATATAAATATAAATAAATTTTGATTCTAAAAATGTAAAATTTAAACCTTAAATTATATCTTCAAACTTTCATGTTACTTCATTAATTTTATAAATTACTCATATTAATTATACAATAAATAACATGATTATATTATATAAAAAATAATTAAACTAGTTATATAATTATATTAAAATTAGTTTAATATAAAATAATTACTACTACATTTGTAAGCATCATGGTATGAAATGGTGTTTGAGATTGGGAAAAAATCAAAGTTGAACTGTTTGTCATAAAAATATTAAAGTTTGAGATTCTAAACTCAATTTAATATGATTTTTTTTCTGTTTTTCGTTAATTAGTTCCAGTTAATAGGTTGGTGGCTAAGTTTATTTTTTAAAAAAAATCAATGAGAATTTATAATATTTAATATAAGAGTTTTATAGTTAATAGTTTGAAAATTCATTAAGAAAAATTGATATGATAATCAATGATTTTTATTTTATAAAAAAACAATGAGTACAATTAAAATAAATATGTAAGAATCATTCTTTATTATTTTTTTTTATTTATTTCAAAGTTTATCAAACATAAATAATGCTTCGTTTTATTTATGATGTGTGATGTGTATGATGGTTTGGGAAAGCGTTTTCAGACCCGTTTGGAAATTTAATTTTTTTATATTTTAAAATTATTTTGATATATTTATATCAAAATTATTTAAAAATAATAATAATAAAATTATTTTAATATATTTTAAAAAAATACTTTTAAAAAATAACATCTATTATATTTTTATAAGCACCCTAGCCCTTAGTAAAAGGTTTGAGATGAGATATTGGTAATGGGAGAAGAATTGGTGTTTGGGATCGGGGAGGAATTAAAGTTGTGCTGTTTGTGATAAAAATATTGAAGTTGAGATTCTAAACTCAATTTAATATGAATTTTTTTTTTTTTCGTTAATTAGATCCAGTTAATAGGGTGGTGGCTAAGTTTATTTTAAAAAAAAAATCAATGGGAATTTATAATATTTAATATAAGAGTTTTATAGTTATTAGTTTAAAAATTCATTAAAAAATACTTTTTGTGATGTGCGTGGCCCCACCCCTGTTCTTGACAGGAAGGTGCCTCTGCTGCCCAATGCGCGTTCGATATCCCTTTCATTTCTCTTTTTGCTTTTTCTCCACCGAAACTCCATCTTCTTTACAGTGTAAACTTACCAGTACGAGTTCTTGACCTCAAGGAACCGGAAAAAAATTCTACGTCATTGGGCTTGGCTAGATCTTGTGCCTCTTTAGCCAACACTTACCACACGGTTTGTTTCGTCTAGATTCGTGAAATGCTCGTAGAAATTTGGTGTTTTCTGATATGTTCCAGCTTGAAATTACTAATTGGTAGATTTAATTGCCAAATTTCTTGATCTTACCTTCTGTTTCATGTTTGACCACAGGAGCAGGCCTTACACGCGTGGAAAGCAATTGCTGAACCAAGCGAGCTAGTTGAGGCCAGAAGGGATCGGTACAAGTTTATCGCTTTAGGGATTTTCATGGCTTCCACCAGCGTGCAAGGAATAACCTCATCTTCATCTTCATCTTCTCCTCCTCCACTATATATGCATGATGTATTCCTTAGTTTTAGAGGCAAAGACACCCGAACAACTTTACTAGTCATCTATATTCTAATCTGAAACAGAGAGGCATCGATGTATACATGGATGATAGGGAGCTCGAGAGAGGAAAGACCATCGAACCTGCTCTCTGGAAGGCCATCGAAGAATCAAGGTTTTCTGTCATTATATTTTCAAGAGATTACGCTTCTTCACCATGGTGTTTGGATGAACTTGTCAAGATTGTTCAGTGCATGAAAGAGAAGGGGCAAACTGTTCTGCCAGTTTTTTATGATGTGGATCCCTCAGAGGTAGCTGAGCAGAAAGGAAAATATAAAAAGCCTTCGTTAAGCATGAAAAAAAATTCAAGGAAAATTTGGACAAGGTCCGGAGCTGGAAAGATTGTCTCTCTACGGTGGCCAATCTATCTGGGTGGGACGTACGGAATAGATAAATCATCTATCTACATCTAAGAAAGATAAAATTAATGTAAAATTAGCTTGTTCGGACAGAGGAATTTCTGTTATTCAATCGATGAATAATAAAAAAATATGATAGAATTCCATTTGCTTTTTGGTCTGTTAAAACCAAACTTAATGGATATTTTATTTCCTAGCTTTTGTTCTTGTATGCATGCATCTATAGTATCTGTGTGATTTTATAGGCAATAAGATAGCTATTGTACGGATCATCCTTGGCATCAACACAATCCTAGTTCCGTTTTCAGTTTGTTCTTTCCTTTTTTTGCTCTCTGTTCTTCAAGTTGTGTATTGTAGTCAGGGCCCTATCTTTCTCGAAGATTGATGTATTCATTTCCGGCTAACATCCATACATTTTTTTAGCTAGAATATGCTAATATTTATTTTCTTTTTATCACTATCTGATTTAATTTCTACACACAGCATGATTAATGTTTTCCACCATCATATGCAGGAATGAGTCGGAATACATTGAAAAAATTATTGAATATATATCGTACAAACAAAGCATCTTTTTGCCAGCAAGTAGCAAAAATCTAGTTGGAATAGATTCTCGTCTAGAGGTATTAAATGGTTATATAGGCAAAGCAATCTTCATAGGGATTTGTGGAATGAGTGGCATAGGTAAGACAAGTGTTGCAAGGGTAGTATATGATAGGATTCGTTTGCAATTTGAAGGCAGCTGCTTCTTAGCAAATGTCAGAGAAGGTTTCGCTGAGAAAGATGGACCACGTCATTTGCAGGAACAACTTCTTTCTGAAATCTTAATGGAACGTGCTTCTGTATGGGATTCTTCTAGAGGGATTGAGATGATAAAGCAGAGGTTACAACTTAAAAAGATTCTTCTTATCCTTGATGATGTAGATGACAAAGAACAACTAGAATTCTTGGCTGCGGAGCCTGGATGGTTTGGTCCAGGGAGCAAAATTATCATAACAAGCAGAAATAGATGTGTTAACTGGAAATGATGATACTACAATTTATGAGGCTGAGAAATTGAATGATGATGATGCTCTTATGTTATTTAGCCAGAAAGCTTTCAAAAATGACCAGCCTGCTGAAGGTTTCGTGGAACTATCCAAGCAAGTTGTGGGTTATGTTAATGGCCTTCCACTGGCTCTTGAAGTTATAGGTTCGTTTTTGAATTCAAGAAGTATCCCTGAATGGAGAGGAGCAATTAATAGAATGAATGAGATTCCTGAAGACAAAATTAATGATGTGCTTCGTGTTAGTTTTGATGGCCTCCATGAATCGAATAAGAAAATATTTTTAGACATTGCATGTTTCCTGAAGGGGTTTAAAATCGATTGAATAACAAGGATACTTGACAACCGTGGATTCCATGCAGGTATTGGAATACCAGTTCTTATTGAGAAATCTCTTATAAGTGTCTCTCGGGATCAAGTCTGGATGCATGATTTATTACAGATAATGGGTAAGGAAATTGTTCGTTGTGAATCCCCTGAAAAGCCTGGAAGACGAAGTAGATTGTGGACATACGAGAATGTTTGCCTTGCACTGATGGACAACACAGATGAGCAAATGGACAAAGCTGCTGCACATGCTCGAATTACTACAATCAATGCACGGAATGTGGGAGGAGACATCATTCGCTATCGCCGAAGCCTAGCTGAAATCAATGCCTTTCTAGGGAAGATTGAGAATCGTGGCTTTGCCTTCTTACCTTTGGCTAAAGAGTTTATGGAGAAAAGAGATTAACATATTGTATTTCTTTTTATTTCTAAATATAATAAATTTATCAAGCATTAATGAAAAGGGCGTTGACCCATCTTCTTATGCAAAATTTGTCTTTTGGTGAATATGATTCAAGCAAACGACTCGAAAGGCAGAACTCCTATCAAAGCAATGTGACAAGAGAAACTATGCTTATAATGTGGTGGCTATTATTCGTTCACAAGAAGGCTGCATCCATACCCAATGAACAAAGCATTCTTATCACAATCATGCATTTTTCTCATACATCTATGCACGCATCTGCAGATTAAGAAACATAGGTCCCCCTTCTAGAATCCACAACACTCGACAAAGAAAAAGAATGGAAAACGAAGAAAGGTCACAACCAGAAGCTCAGTACCAAAGAGAGCTTGAAGGAGTTCGGAATGATGTGGCGCACCTAACCAGTATGTTAGAGCAAATGTTGAGAGCTAGAGATGGAGAGGGAACGTCTACTCAACCTGATGAAGCACCAGCAGCAGCTCAAATTCCTGTCGCACCTATAAACATTGGGGAAAATACACCAAATAAGCAGCATCCTAATCCCACTCGGCCCATCCAAATCCCTATTATAATGGATTTAACAAACGAGGATCCACATGACATCAAATTCTCAAATCATAAAGGGTATGATAAGTGGACTGCACTAGAAGAGAGGCTAAAGGCAATTGAAGGAAATGATTTATTTGACCCAATTAGGGCCGCTGAAGTATGTTTGGTGCCTAACATTGTTATTCCAAAGAAGTTCAGAGTGCCAGAGTTTGTTAAGTATACCGAGATGGAATGCCCAAAGACCCATCTCCGTTCCTACTATAACAAAATGGTAGAAGTTATCCACGATGATAAAATGTTAATTTACTTCTTCCAGGATAGCCTAACAGGATCGGCCCTCAGTTTGTATATGAGGCTAGACAACATTAGGATCAAGAAGTGGACAGACCTGGTAGATGCTTTCTTAAAGTAATACAAGTTTAATCTTGATATTGCTCCTGATAAGACCAATCTGATTACCATGGAGAAAGGAACTCAAGAGTCCATGAGGGTTTATGCTCAAAGGTGCCGTGACCAAGCTATCAATGTACAACCTCCACTAATAGAGACGAAAATGGTGACACTGTTTGCTAATACTTTTAGGGCTTCATACTATGAACACCTTATGGGTAGTTCAACACAACATTTCTATGATGTTGTGCGGATTGTTGAGAGGATTGAACAAGGAATCCGAAGTGGGAGAATTGCAGAACTTATAGAGAAGAGAGGTTTCATTGGGAAAAAGAAAGAAAATGAGGTGAATAACCTAGAAGGGACAAGCAAAAACTACCAAACACCTACCACCCAAGTCACCAGTATCAATTTTGCCAAACCCTCCATCCCAAACCAACCCAATCAAACAAAATTCCCAGCAAATAACCAAATCAATTACCAAAGAAGAGACAACCGACCATTGGAAGAACAATCACCACCTTTAACAATAACCTTAAAAGAGTTGTATGCCAAGCTGTTGAGTATTGGGCAGATTGCTCCCCTACCCGTACCACATATGCAACCACCTTTCCCTACCTGGTACAACCCCAAGGTGACTTGTGAATACTATGCTGGTCACGCGAGTCATAGCATTGAGGCTTGCTTTGCTTTTAAAAGAAAGGTGTTGCAACTGATCAAAGTTGGATGGGTCACTTTCGAGGATTCACCTAATGTGAATTCAAACCCTTTACCCAAACATGTCACTAGTAGTGGTAGAGTGAATACCATGGAGATTGGTAGCAAAGAGAGGGTGTTAAAAGTGACCATGACAAAGCTATACTTTATGTTGGTGCAGTCTGGACATTTGGAAAAATCAACTGAATGCTGCAAATGGGAAAGTAATTTTTGCCCCTTCCATAAAAAGAAAGGGCATCACATTGATGAATGCATTAAATTTTATCAAAAGGTTGCAAGAATGCTAACTCTAGGAGAGTTAAGGATTGAGGCCGTAAATGACAATGAAGAGATAGAGATGATAGAGAATCAAGAAAAATGTAGAATCCAATCAACAGCTAATGGGCTCTCAAAATTGGTATTAACTAAGCCCTCATATGCAAACAAAGTAGACTATGGAGTGATGCCTGAAGATTATGGTTATACCTCGAATATTGAAACTCCTTTGCCACTGTTCCGAACTGAGATAAGTGGGCTATCTCGGAGTGGTCGTTGTTTCACACCTGTAGAACTAGAGAAACAAAGAAAGGCTAAAGGCAAGGAGGTGTTGGACCTTGAAATAGAGTTTGAGGTGAATAAACCTGTGACTGAGGAAGAAACAAAAGAGTTTGATGAAGCATAGTGAGTACTGTATAGTGGATCAGTTGAAGAAGACCCCTGCCAAGATCTCCATCATGTCATTAATACTCAGCTCCGAACCGCATCGTAATGCTTTGCAAAAAGTACTGAATGAGGCCTACATACCCCAAGATATTGAACAAAAGACTATGGAGAATCTAGTAGGGAGGATCCATGCTGCCAATTACTTACATTTCACGGAAGATGAACTTGACGCTGAAGGAACTAGACATAACAAGCCCTTGTATGTCACGGTCTGATGCAAAGATTGTCTCATCGGTAAGGTTCTCATTGATAACGACTCGGCCCTTAATGTGTTACCAAGGCATATGCTGGATGTAATGCCGGTAGATCCCTCACATATGCAACCCAGTGTGATGACAGCTAGAGCGTATGATGGCTCACCAAGGCAAGTGATAGGGACAATTGAGGTCGAACTAGCTGTGGGTCCACAAGTCTTTCTAGTAACCCTTCAAGTGATGGATATCCACCCTTCCTATAGTATGTTGTTAGGAAGGCCATGGATACATTCCGTGGGAGCTGTCACCTCCTCGCTACATCAATGTTTGAAGTACATTGCCAATGGTGTTCTGGTTACTGTTAAGGCTGAGGAGACTATATCAATGGTAAGAAATGTGGCGGTTCCATTCATTGAAGCTGAAGATTGTAAGGATGGAAACCTTCATGCATTTGAGATTGTGAATACCGAGTGGGTGCCCGAGAACATTGTGGTAAGGAAGCCAGAAATCTCAGAGGCCACCAAAATGGCTGCTAAAAGCTTTTTGAAACACAAGATTCCTTTCCCATATGACATTGAGAAAGGAAGGCTTGAATGGATGGATATAATCAAACTGAAAGCTGCAGAACAGAGGTTTTGGCTTGGATATAAGCCCAAGAAGGAGGATTACAAATGAGCTGCTGGTGCAAGAAGGGAGAAGAGAATTGCTAGGATTGAAGGAAGGAAGCCTGAAGAAGAAAGCTTAGCCATCCCTCCAATCAGGATTTCATTTCCAAAGGCCGCATATGTGATGCAACTTGATAAGGGACATGGAAACCTCCTTCAGAAGCTTTTTTCAATGAACATAAACACTATGGAGGAAAATCAAGTCAAGGACATTGCTGAGAAAATTGAATCCGAAAGAAGGGATGAAGAGCTGCCACAATTAACCATCCACACTTTGGAAGAAGTCACCGTCAAGACTTTTGTTCGAAAGCTAGTCGAAGGAGAGAAGTTCTAGAATTGGTAGACCCAAGAAGCTCCATTGGTTTTTTAAAATGTAATCAACAATGATTGTTGGATTATAATTTTATCTATGTTGTTTGCCTTTTCTGTTTTGTTTTGTTTTTATTCATTGACAATCGAGGCTCAAGATGTCAATTGGATTTTATTTTGTTTTTGAGCCAATCTTTTGCTTTTAATGAGATCATGCATTTTCAAAATTCATCTTGATGTCTTACTATGCATTTACACATCACTTTCCGCTTTCAGGAACCCTGAAAGTGGATCCTCCACAACAACACCTGCACTTTACATTGAGAATGAATGACCAAACTTTAAAGAATAAATAGTAGATGTAGAAGATGAGGAATGGGAGGAGAAAAACATATGGGAATTCACAAAATTAATAGAACAGCACGAACAGGCTTGGAGGCCCGCTAAAGAGGAACTGGAAACCATAAATGTAGGTAATGAAGAAATCAAGCGAGAGCTGGAAATAGGGACTTTGATCACACGTGAAGAGAAGGAAGAGTTGATTGCACTGCTTTGAGATTATGTAGATGTCTTTGCCTGGTCCTATGAGGATATGCCTGGTTTGGATACGGATATTGTAGTACATAGGATACCACTGGTGGAAGGATGCAAGCCGATTAAGCAGAAGTTAAGGAGAACTCATCCGGAGATCTTAATCAAAGTAAAGGTAGAAAATGAAAAACAATGGAATGCTGGTTTTTTGGAGGTAGTCAAGTATCCACAATGGGTGTCAAACATAGTGGTGGTACCCAAAAAGGAAGGTAAAATTAGAGTTTGTGTGGACTTTAGGGACATAAACCGGGCTAGCCCTAAAGATAATTTCCCTTTACCACACACATAGATATGTTAGTTGATAATGCAGCACGCAGCTCCATATATTCCTTCATGGATGGGTTTTCAGGCTACAATTAGATAAAAATGGCACGAGAGGATAAGGAGAAGACAACCTTTGTAACACCATGGGGAACCTTTTGCTACAAAGTCATGCCATTTGGTTTAAAGAACGCTGGGGCCACCTACAAAAGGGCTATGGTGACTTTGTTTCACCACATGATGCACAAAGAGATTGAAGTATACGTGGATGACATGATTGCTAAATCTAAAGAGGGAGAAAATCATGTCCAAATATTGAAGAAATTATTTGAAAGGCTAAGGAAATATAAGTTGAGGCTTAACCCAGCAAAGTGTTCATTCGGGGTGAAATCCGGTAAGTTGTTGGGATTTGTGGTGAGTGAAAAAGGGATAGAAGTGGATCCTGAAAAAGTAAAGGCTATTCAATCTATGCCACCCCCCAAGACTGAAAAGGAGGTGAGAGGTTTCTTAGGAAGGCTGAATTACATTGCTCGGTTTATATCCCAATTAACCATGACTTGTGACTCGATCTTTCGTTTGTTAAGGAAGAAGAACCCTGGAATATGGAATGAAGAGTGTGATGAGGCTTTGGAGAAAATCAAGCAGTACTTGCTAAATCCACCTCTGCTTGTTCCTCCAGTACCAGAAAGGCCATTGATATTGTACCTAACAGTAACCGAAATGGCAATGGGATGTGTGCTTGGGCAACATGATGAAACCAGAAGGAAGGAAAGGGCCATTTATTACCTAAACAAGAAGTTCACAGAATGTGAGTCTAGGTATACTATGATTGAGAAGCTATATTACGCACTAACATGGGCTACAAAGAGATTACGTCAGTATATGTTGTATCACACTACATGGTTAATTTCCAAATTAGACCCATTGAGGTACATTTGTGAAAAGCCCTATCTATCCAGCCGGATTGCAAGATGGCAAGTTCTATTGGCTGAGTATGATAGAGTATATATGATAAGGAAAGTCGTGAAAGGGAGTGTTATTGCCGGTCATCTGGCTGACCATGCTATGGAAGATTATGAGTCGTTAAACTTTGACTTTCCCGATCAAGATGTGCTTGCAATCGAGGAAGAGAAATCAGATTGGTGGGTTATGTAATTTGATGGTGTTGTAAATGTATGTGGTAACGGAGCGGGTGCAGTGATAATCTCTCCTAATAAGAAGCAGTATCCGGTTTCAATTAAGCTGCAGTTCGGGTGCACCAACAACACGGCTGAGTATGAAGCTTGTATTCTTGGTTTAGAGGCTGCATTAGAGATGAACATCAGAAAGATAGATGTGTATGGAGACTTAATGCTGATCATTTGCCAAGTAAAAGGAGAATGGCAAACCAAGGAAGAGAAGTTAAGGCCTTACCAAGAATACTTGTCTAAGCTGGCTAGAGAATTTGAGGAAATAGAGTTCACCCATCTGGGAAGGGAAGGAAACCAGTTTGCAGATTCTTTGGCCACACTAGCATCTATGGCCAAGATAGACTTTGAGCACAAGGTACAGCCAGTACACATCAATATCAGAAATAACCCAGCTCATTGCTGCTCAGTCGAAAGAGAAGTGGATGGAAACCCTTGGTACTATGATATCAAGAATTTCATCCAAAACCAGGCATATCCCATGGGGGCATCCAAAATCGACAAGAAGACCTTGAGGAGGTTGGCAATGGATTTTTATCTTGATGGGGAGATTTTGTATAAGAAATCAACTGACGGGACTTTGTTGAGATGTTTGGATGAATTTGAGGCAAAAAGCACGTTACGGGAAGTCCATGAAGGGATTTTCTCAACCCATGCTAGTGGACATGTGATGGCTAGGAAGATACAAAGAGCCGGGTACTTCTAGATGACATTAGAGAAGGATTGCATCGACTATGTCCGAAAATGTCATAAGTGCCAAGTATACAGTGACAAAATCAATGCCCCTCCAGCTCCTCTGTTTAACTTGACATCTCCATAGCCCTTCACGATGTGGGGAATTGATGTGATTGGACCTGTAAACCCAAAAGCCAGCAATGGTCATAGGTTTATTCTTGTGGCTATCGACTACTTCACAAAATGGGTAGAAGCTGGGTCATTTACTCATGTGACGCAAAAAGTGGTGAAGAAATTTATTGAGAGAGATTTGATATGTCGGTATGGTCCACTAGAAAAGATTATAACTGATAATGCCCAGAATTTCAACGGCAAGATGATAATAGAGCTCTGCACTAAATGGAAAATTAAGCATTCCAATTCTTCGCCATATAGACCAAAGATGAATGGTGCGGTAGAAGCTGCTAACAAGAATGTCAAAAAGATTATTCAAAAGATGGTAGTCACCTATAAGGATTGGCATGAGATGTTGCCATTTGCCCTTCATGCATATCGCACCGCAGTTCGAACCTCAACTGGAACCACCCCGTACATGTTGGTATATGGAATAGAGGCGGTGATGTGTTTAGAAGTAGAAATCCCATCATTGAGAGTACTGTTAGACTCTAAGCTGGAAGAGGTAGAATGGGCAAAAGTTAGATATGAACAACTGAATCTGATCAGTGAAAAGAGGATAGCCGCAATCTGTCATCATCAACTCTACCAAAGAAGGATGGCCAAATCATATGACAAGAAGGTTCGAACTCGAGGATTCCACGAAGGAGATCTTGTACTGAAGAAAATATTGCCTTTACCTGGAGAAGATCAGAGTAAATGGGCGCCTAACTATGAGGGGCCTTACGTGGTGAAGAAAGCATTCTCAGGAGGAGCTTTGTTATTATCTAGAATGGATGGAGAAGATCTAGTTAGGCCCGTGAATTCTGATTCTGTAAGGAAATATTATGCTTGATGTATTGCGTAATTTCCCAATCAATAAAATAAAGTTTGGCCATGAATTCTCTATGTAAATTTTTTTTTTCATAAAGCGCATGATCTCATAGCATTTGAAATATTTTGCTTAAACAAATTGTTTTCTTACGCATGACTAAGGAAACGACTCCATTAATTGGAGGGAACCAAACCAATTTTAAAACTAACAAGTATTGCACACCACACTGGGGGCAAGAAAATGCACATAGAGGTTCATAGTGAACCAAAGCCCAAAAGGGTATCATCATAAAAACTTCTGAATTTTTTATGAGAATTGGTAATTGCATTAAAGGTTGCAGTTTTCATGAACAAAACCAAAACTTTTAAGTTTTCCTTTTAAAATAATAATAAAGGACAATACTTAATGGAGCAAGAAAGAGCCCCATAAGAAACTAGAGATCTCTTCACCAAGAGGATATGAAGTATAGTGTGCGGAGCATATGCCGGTTCAAGATAAAAGATTGAACAAACAAATGGAAACAAGAGCTCGAAGAAGTTTACAACGAAAGGGGGACCTATGTTTCCAAAGATAGGTAACAAAAACATGCATGCTATATTGTCATAACACTAACCTGGCAGAAAAGGTGGGACGAAAGCCAAATTAGTTCCAAGTTTTTGGGAATCACTAAGAGACAGAATCTCAAGTCAACGTAGCTACGGAAAAGAATATGAGTTATGAACCAACACTGTTTCATTTCCTCGAAGTAAGATGTTTTCTTTTGAAATTCAAAACGGGCAGGTCACCCAATATTAAGACCTAAAAAAAAAATTAGCGTGGAGTTTATCTATCTATCTATATCTATATATATATATCTTTAAAAGGGGTTGGTCTCTAGATATTTGAGACCCCTTTTAAAATCCTTTTCAAATTTCAAAACGGATAGGTCGTCCGTTACAAAGAAACCATTTTCCATCTGGGTAGGTCACCCGTTAGAATGAGACCATTCTCCATTTTTTGTACCTGGGTAGGTCACCCATTATAATAAGACCATTCTCCCCCCTGGGTAGGTCACCCATAAGAATGAGACCATTCTTCCCCCTTTCCACTTGGGTAGGTCACCCATCACAATGAGACCATCATTTTTTTTTTCTGGGTAGGTCACCCATTAGAATGAGACCATTCTCCATCTTTTTTTTTTACCTGGGTAGGTCACCCATAATAATGAGGCCATTCTTCCCCCTGGGTAGGTCACCCATAAGAATGAGACCACTCCTCCCCCTTTCACTTCGGTAGGTCACCCATCACAATGAGACCATCATTTTTGTTCTGGGTAGGTCACCCATTACAATGAGACCATTCTCCATCTTTTTTTTTTTTACCTGGGTAGGTCACCCATTATAATGAGGCCATTCTTCCCCTTAGGTAGGTCACCCATAAGAATGAGACCACTCTTCCCCTTTTCCACTTGGGTAGGTCACCCATCATAATGAGACTACACACACATTTTTGTATTGGTTGTGGTTAAAGGAGATCGCTAGATAGGATCTCAGGTTAACCCAACCACACACAGAGTTTAGTTTTGGTTAAAGGGAATTGCCAGATGGGATTTCAGGTTAACCAAGTTACACACCGACTTTGCTTCGGATTAAAGGAGATCGCCAGATGGGATCTCAGGTTAACCCAACCACACACATAGTTTTAGCTTGGTTAAAGGGAATCGCCATATGGGATTTCAGGTTGACCAAGTTACACACTGACTTTGCTTCGGGTTAAAGGAGATCGCTAGATGGGATCTTAGGTTAACCCAATCAAAAAGGCAGGTCGCCCGTGAAAATAGACCAGCATACATATGTGGGTAGGTCGCCCCTGAAAATAGACCAAATTTTCTTTTAAAAAGGTAGGTCACCCATGATAATGAGATCATTTTCTTTTTTAAAAAAATTAAGTCCTTAGATGAGTGGATCATTCAGCAAGCAAGGAAGAACTTTTTTTTCTTCTTTACAAGCTTACTATGCAAAACATTAAGGAATTTTGCTTTGTAAGCATTGTAAAGAGGGGGCATCTATTGTTACTCATTTTTGGACCCCCCATGTGCTGGAAAGGGTGTATACCTCTTTTGAACAGAGAATAGGAGTTTAGCTCATGTTCGCTAGAAAATTGACAAAAGCACAAAAAGAAATATCTTTTTCAAAAGCCTTGTTTGAGCTGTTTTCTGTTTTTATTTTTATCCTTCCCCTTTGCTACCAAAATCATCAGTTTTTCTTAGTTTGGTCAAGAGTCTTCATAATGTTAAATTCGTTCCTTTTTTATGTGGTCTTTAAGGTTGAATAAATCCCTCAGAATTTGCACTAAAAAAAATGGTTATGTTGTTGTGGCAATTTTCTGTTCCAATTTAGGCTCTGATTCTGACTCGATTTTGTACGACATCTGACTATCCTAGGTATATTTTGTCATTCATGACATGTTGAAAAATTAACGTACACCTTTATTAGGTCCTAGGGATCATTGTTCTTAGGGCAGATTCTTAGTCAGATTTGGATGCTCAGCATTGTCAGATCAAGAACCATTTTGACCAACAGATTACTGCTAGTTTCTGTTCTGTAAAATGATTTTATCTCACTTCGACTCCTTCATAAAAATTGTAGTCCTAGATGCGTAGATGAATTTGAGCTTTTGAATAACTTGATTTCGATATCAGAGGCTCAAGATGTTCCCGTTTGAATATCTAACGTGAAAGTAGAGAATTATGCCGCGAGAAGGATATTGACCCGAGTCTGCACTAAAAAAACTCTATTTTTGGCCTAGTTTTTGTGATTTTTGTTCTTAGTTCATACTCTCAGTCATATCAGGATTCTCGGTATTCGTCAGTTTTTAAGTTTAAACCTGGAGATCCCTTTTGACCAACCAAATTACTGCTAGATTATGTTCTGTAAAAAGATTTTATCTGACTTCGACTCCTTCATCAAAGTTGTAGTCCTAGATGCATAGAATAATTTTGGCTTTTGAATCACTTGATTTCGATATCAGAAGCTCAAGATATTTCCATTTGAATATCTAATGTGAATGCAGAAAATTCTGTCGCAGGAAGGATATAGCCCAAGTTCGCGGGGCTGATTCGAAGGATTTTTTTTTACCAAGGACTGAATCGAAAATTGTTAAAATGAGGGATTTAATTGAAGAAGGATATTTAAAGCTGGGTAGGGGGCTGGATCATCATAAATGACAGGATTGTTTCCACACCGAAATAAGGAAAATGAGACTTTGCAGCTGCACCCTCCATCTGATTTCTTTCCTTTTTTCGCTGCAAATTCCTGTTGTTTTTCCTTTATCATCATGCCTGAATTTTGGAGCTGCAACCACGTTTTTTCTTGCCTCATTTCAAAGGGAGCAGCTGGCCCTATGGAAGGAAAGAAAATAGCCACACCCTCCTCTAAAACTGGAAAGAAATCAGACGTAAAGCACCAGCATAAAATCAGAATATTGCAGCTTCCTTTTGCGTTTTTTTACTGCAAATCAGTAGGGATTTACATCCTAGGATTAATGCATTGAATCCTTCCTAAATGGAGACATCTTTAGACTATATATAAGCCCCTCTAATGACCTAACAGGGGGCAGCAAAAGGAGAGCAAAAAAATAGCAGAAAGAGAGTAGAAAAATAAAGGAAAAACGCAAGAGAGGCAGAGTAGAAAAAAAAAGCAGAACATAAGGAGTTTCTTGCTTGCATTTTGGTGTCACCGTGAGGGAAGAAAAAAAAAAGACAAGACGGAGAGGGGGTTTTGCTTTAAACCTTGACAGCAACGTGCGCTTGTTTTTTTTTATTTCAGTTGTTGCAGTAAACCATTGCAGCCAGCGCATCAGCTTCAGTATCCTTGTTTCTCCCGTCATCTACCAGTAGCTAAGGAGGCACAAGTGAGTCTTTCGGTCTCTGGTTATTATAAGCTGCAAAAGGATCTGCTGGAAAATATTTAAAACAAACGAACAACGCCGCTGCAGCTTCTTCGCTTCCAGGTCTGTTGTTTCCTTTCACCCCGCAGCATGCAATTTTTTGTTTTGAGTTTGTACTGTTCGAGTGAATTAATTCACTAGAACAGTATTTACCAGCCTTCTTCGAATTATAAATGCTGCACCCTTCTTTTTTCTTTTGTGTCCAGCCGGGTCACTTGTTTGGGCAAGTGACCCAGCCGGACTTCTATATATAATGATTTATTTTCCGGAATTTTTTTTATTTTTTTTTTTGTTAAAAAAATATATATTATATATACCAATCTCGTATTTAGAATACCCGGTTTTCGACGCAACTGTGGCAAATATACATATATATCAAAAAATGTTTTCTTGTGTGTTGCATATGGTCAATACCCTAACATGTTTTAAACATTTTTTTTTATATACAAAAAATATTGGAAGTTTTAAAAAGGTGTTTTCACATGGATTTCGTAAACACAACAAAAATTATTTTCTTGCATTTTTGGATTTTACAACATGTTTGTAAAACTCCAAAGGGTATTGGCCAATATTTCAAAAATATATAAAAATCCTATTTTTGGGGGAATTCATCAATTATTCACCGCTAATGTTTGGATAAAGAAATCCTTAAGGGACGAATATCCAAAATATTATTGGGAGTAATAAATCCATACACATCCTTGAAAAAAGCCTTGATTATAATCGAGGACATTTCAATTTATTTGCTTTTTCTCCATGGTTTACGAGCCATGATAGTATAAAATACTAAAAAATATAGGTTTTTTTTTAGCGCCCTAGATTTCTAAATTTTTTGGTCCCTCCTCCTTGCGATTTATGAGTCGCAAACTCTTGAAATACTAAGGGAAAAATGAGCTTTCAAAGCACATGGAATCTCCTTGGATTTCTATCCAAATAAATTTTATTTGAATCAAACCTAGGAAAACTGATGGGATTAGAAAACACCAACACCATAGCAATTATAGAGCAAACCAAACACCAAGCAGCTTAACTTAGGTAGGGTGTACTAAGGGTGCTAATACCTTCCCTTTACGCAACCAGTCCCTTGCCTTAGAATCTCTGAAAGACCAGTTAGGGTTCCTAGTGACCATAATACTAGGTGGCGACTCCAAAGAAACAAATCAAGCAAAAACAAATGAAAAAATTGCCATCGGACGCCGCGCAGATTTTGACGTGCGACACCATCAATGGAAGGCCAATGTTTTCCCTAACATCAGAGTTGCAGATCGAGCCTGAAGATTCATTGTCCCAGGCAGGAAGGAACCAGAAAAAGTGATGGCAATTAGATCAAGACTCTTTGAGGCCATTGAAGAATCAGGGCTGTCAATTATTATATTTGCAAGAGATTATGCTTCTTTACCTTGGTGCTTTGAAGAACTTGTCAAGATTGTCGGATTCATGGATGAGATGAGATCAGACACTGTGTTTCCAGTTTCTTGTGATGTCGAACAATCAATAATAGATGATCAAATAGAGAGTTACACAATTGTCTTTGATAAGATTGGAAAAAATCCCAGGGAAAACGAGGAGAAGGTACAACGATGGGTGGATATTCTCTGTGAAGTACTTGAGATTTCATCTGGATCGAAAAGTTAATAATCACTTCTTCTTTTTTGTATGTGTAGCTCAATTTATCAACCGCTTCAAGTAAATGAAACTGGGAATGCTGAAATATCGACTTTCAGAACTTAATGTTAACAAATCTTTTTTTTTTAGCATGGGAAAAAAACCGTGCAAGGTTCAGTACACAATAGGGTTACATTTTTTTTTCAAGGTAGATTATGAATTTAAGAAAAATTAAAATTAAACTAAGTTGAGTTTATAGTCTAGATTAAACTGACATGTTTTACTATGGATGATATTGTTTTTTTTTTTGGGTTTGTTATAAATTCAAAGGGAGAAAAATATTAAACCGGTTGAGTGCATAATCCATGTCACAAGTTTTTTTTTTTAAGGTTGAATATAAATTTAAGAAAAAAAAATTTCAACCAGGTTGAGGTGTTTTCAAAAAGATTGATTTTTTTTTTTATGGTGTTGTGCATTTTAAATTTTTGAAATTTTTTTTAAAGTTGAATATAAATTTAAGAAAAATAATTATTGAACCTCGTTGAATTCATGGCCTGGGTTATTTTTTTTTTTTTTCAGGTTTAAGGAAAAAATATTGAACCCGGTTGAGTTCATGAACTGTGTTACGGGCTTAACGTGTTAACCCACAACAACCGGACAATTATTTTTTTTATAATGTTGCTTTTTTTTACTGATATTTTTGTTAGATAATTTTTAATTTATGTTTCTATTAATATCATTTATCTGTGATTTGTTTTGTTTATTTAACACTTTTTAATATAAATTGTTTTTTTGATGGTATTGTATGTATTTGTTTTTGAAGGTTGAATATAAATTTAATAGAAAGCAATATAAAGTCTGGTTGAGTTCATGGTTTGGATCACATATTTAATTTCTTTTTTGTTAAAGGTTCAATACAAATTTAAAGGGAAAATAATATTGAACCCGGTTGAGTTTATGCTCTGGGTCACAGATTTAACGAGTTAAGCCACAACAACAAAACAATGTTTTTGATCTTTCTGATATTGCATTTTTTTACTAATATTTTTTATATATCTTTTTTAAAATATTTTTTAAATTTATGTTTCAATTAATAATCCTCATATGTGATTATATATATTTTTTATATATATATTTTTGGATAGATATTGCTTTTTTTATGGTGTTGTTCGTATTTAATTTTTGAAAAACTTATTATGATTCATTAATATTTTTTTTTATCTTTTTGTATAAAAGAACTTTATTTTAAGAAATAAAAAATATTTATTTTCAGATAACATAATATGTGCAACAACCTTGGATAATATTTTTTCTATTTTTATTTTATTTAATCAATTTAATAAGTGTGTTTTTTTTCATATATGTTGATCATCTCAAAAGAATTTAAATTTTCAAAGATCTTGGGAACGCGTTTGACTTTTAACGTGTTATTTTTAAAAATCACCAATTTTCCTCACTCGAGACGATGTTGATAAGAAAAATCTAAAAAAAATAAGATAAAACGAAAAAAATAAGAAAAAATAAAAATTTACAAAAAAGAAGTTGAGGGACCAATTTTGAGGCACAAGCAACATTTTGCCTATAAATAGTAGGCTTCAACACACAAAAAAGGAAGGAGGGGCAATTTTACACATTAGAAAGAAAACACAAAAAAAAAACCTCTAAACCTAAACCTATCTCTAACCAAAAAAGAAGTCGCTGCCCCCCCCCCCAGGCTTTTGATTTTCCTTCCCCACAACAGTTGACCGAAACCTCCAGCCTTCCACCATCTCCTCCTCCCTTGCCCTTTGCCGAACAGACCAAAAACCAAGCCATCCTCTCTCTCTGGCTCTTCCTATGCCGAGAGCCAACTCATGTCCATTCATCAACACAGCCTTGCCAAACATCCCTCACCTAGAAACAAACCAAACAGCCCCCCTCTGGTTTTGATTTTTCTAAACCAGCACCCCACATCACAAAAGCCAGCTCTCACCCACTTCCCCTCACAGACTGACAGCCTCCCTGGGCACAGACCTTCATCTTCCTCGCTCACGGCTTCTCTCCCTTCTCCCTCCAAGCCATAGTCGCCACATCTTCATCTCCTCTGGTCGTATCAACAACAACCGACCAACAAATATAGCTCATCACAGCAGCACCTGAGCTCCTCCCTCACAGATCGAACCAGCAGCCTCCCTTATCTGGCCGACAACAGCAGCAAGCCCAACCGCCACTGCTACCCCTAGAAGAGGAGATCTCAACGCCGCTGCCCCCTCCACAGAACCTGTCGATCGCTAGCCACAGATGCCATGACCTCAGATTCGGTCGCCTGAGAAAGAGAAGAGAGGAGGCAGAGAAACGGGTGCAGATCTAAAAAAAGAAAAAACCGAAGCAGATTTCAAAAAACAAAGGAAATAAAAATTAAAATCAACTGGTTGTTGCGATATTGTTGTTTCTACAGGTCATCGCTGGCGTAGGAAGATAGAGAAAAGGAAGACGACCCCGATCCACCAGTTCTCCCACCTTCATTAGTGGTGGCGAGTGAATCCACGCGCCGCTAGTGGCGGCGGCGCTTGGACCAACGCACCGCTACTGTTCCTGTAGTTGCAGAAGGCCTTCCCTACAATTTCCGGAGTTTTTAGGGGCTGGTTTGTAATTTTTGAATTGTTTAATGTAATTTTTTTTTGAATTTTTATAATTTTTGTGTATGTAAAAAGAAAAAGAAAAAGAAAAAAAAAGAACAAAAATATAGTAAAAATGAATGTGTGTTTGTATATTTTTTTTTTGTATTATGATTATGATTAAATTGCTAATATTAAAGAAGAATTTAATATTTTGATTTGCTCACGGTCCAGAATTATGAACTTACACGTAAGTCATATTTCTAATATCCGATGAAAAAACAATTATTAAAACTTCTTTAACACATCAAAGCCACAAAGCAACTTACCTTAGATAGGGTGTGTTAAGGGTGCTAATACCTTTCCTAACCACAACCAGTCCCTTACCTGCAAATCTCTGACAAGACCAATACATCCGGTTTCCTAGTAGCCCTCAATCAATTACTAGGTGGCGACTCCCAACGAATCAAAGCAAAAACGCATAACGAGAAAAATCGCCAAGCCCGACGCCGCGCGGGTGACGTGCGACATTATTGTCATCCATATAGATACATCTATGCTTTTGATAGCCTTGTGAAAAGTTGATGGCTTTCCATCCTTTATTAGAAGACAATATACAATGTTGCTCTCAATAACATATTCTGAGTGCCAAGCCAGTGGTCTTTTTTCACGAGTCGACCGTCAAAGTTTAGGAGTTCAGACTCTATTTGTTCTTATTCTTCATGCTTTGGTGAAACTTTAGAAGAAGTATGATTTTAAGTATTTTCCAACTGGACTGCTGTAGTCGCCTTTAAAATGCTATTATGTTCTTCCATTTGTATTTTATCTTCTGCAAATATGACATCTCTGCTGATGACTACCTTGTGGGCAGTAGGATCCCACAAGCAATACCCTTCACTCCATTAGCATATCCCAAGAATACATATTTTCTGGATTTTGAATCCAGCTTGCTAACTTCTTAAGTATTGTACATCACATACACATGACTTCCAAATATATGCAATCAAGAATAATCAGTTGGCTTCCTAGTCCACATCTCCATCAGTGTCTTCAGCTCAATTGCAGTTGACGGAGATGGATTTATCACATAACAAGCGGTATTGACTGCTTCTGCGTAGAATGACTTTCCTAGACCTGTAGCCTTCAACATTGTTGTTGTTCTTTCTAATAGAGTTATGTTCATCCACTCTGCTACTCCATTTTATTGTGGAGTATATGCTGTTGTGAACTGCCTTTTGATACCTTCATGTTGACAAAAGTTATCAAATTCATCACTGGTATATTCTCCTTCATTGTCAGTCCTCAAACACTTGATCTTCTTTCCAGATTCAAGTTCTACCTACGCTTTGAAGGTTTTAAAGACTGCGAGCACATCTACCTTCCTTCTAATTGGATACACCCAACATCTACTAGAGAAGTCATCTATAAATGATACAAAGTATCTTGATCCTCCCAAGGATACAACCAGTGCTTGCCAAACATCAGAATGAATTAAGTCTAAGATGCATTTGCTCTTACTTCTTGATGTGCCAAACTTCAACCTGTACTATTTACTTGTAACACAGTGCTCATAAAAGGGTAAAGTAACATTTGTAAGCCTAGGGAGTAACTTCTAATTAGAGAGAATTTTCAAACCTTTCTCTGACATGTGGCCTAGTTTTTTATACCAAATCATCGTCTTCTCTTCTGCAGGACTGGCTGATGCGATTGACGCCTCTGTCTCATGATGTGTTTCTCCTATTAACACAAACAAGTTTGCAACTATCTTTCTTGCCTTTAAAACCACCAGCGCTCCTTTGACAATTTTCATGATTCCATTCTCTGATCGAATCTTACAACCAAGACTATCAAATTGTCCTACGGACAAAAGATTCTTCTTCAAGTCTTTCACATGTCGCACTCTTGAAATAGTACGAATTAAGCCATCATACATCTTTGATTTGATGGTGCCAATGCCAGCAATCTTTAGAGTATGATCATTACCCAAGAATACTTAGCCTTCAGAGATGGGTTCATATGTATGAAACCAACCTCGATTAGGAGTCATATGCCATGTTGCTCCTGAATCCATTAGACAAACCTCAATGAGCTCTTTTCTATTTGTAGAGACTATCGCTACTTCACTATATAAAACCTCTCCATCTTCTGAGGTGCTTGCAACACATCCTTGAGGTTTTGATGACTCTGCAGTTTTCTCTATACCCTTTTTAAACCAACAATCCTTTTTGAAGTGCCCTTTTTCTGCCACAATTGTAGCATTTCACATTCTTCTTACTTCTTGATTTGGACCCCCTTGCCTTTGACTCCCACTGGAGCCACACTCCATTGATCTTCCTTTTGACACCAACAATGTCTCTGCTTGGTTTGAACTATTTATGTCTCCTTTGTTTTTGCGCCTATTTTCTTCTTCCAAGATAGCGGTTGCAACATCATCAAAGACTAAATAGTCTAAAAGGATATTATTGGTCAAGTTGATTGTCATAACCCAATTCTGGGTTATTCCCCAAAAATCAATTTGTTTTTCAAAATAAAAATAAAAAAATAAAATAAAAGCTGGCAATGTGGAAAAAGTAGGCCGGGAAGTCAAGCTATAATTTTTAAGGAAAATTCAAGGCCTAATTATACCCCTTTATGCCCAAAAAATGGAGGAAACAATTCAAATTCAAGGTCAAATTAAATGATTGGACGAATTTGCATAAACATCAAGTCCAAAAACATAATTAAATTTTTAATAAGCCAATTTGATTTAATCATGGGCCAAATTGAATTTTAATTATGTTTGAGAATTAATTTTGGTTCAATTAAAGGATTTAATTAAGTGCAAGGACTTAATTATACTTTAAATGGGTCAAATTAATTTTATTTGGGGCTTAATTAGTGAAAAATTAAGTCCAAGGACATAATTAAATTTTTAATATGCCAATTTGATTTAATCATGGGCCAAATTGAATTTTAATTATGTTTAAGAGTTAATTTAGGTATAATTGAAGGATTTAATTAAGTGCAAGGACTTAATTATACTTTAAATGGGTCAAATTAATTTTATCCGAGGCTTAATTGGTGAAAAATTAAGTTTGGGAGCTTAATTTGGGCTTAATTGAGAAGATTGAAATTTTAAGAGACCAAATTTAATTTTTACCAAGTTAATTGATTGAAATCAGGGGCAAAATTGCAAGAAAATTCAAGTTTTGGGGTCAATAAGGGGTTAATTTGACAAAATTCGCATCCAGGGACCAATCTGGGGGCTAAATTGAAGAAATTGAAAGTTTAATTGACAAAGCTGAGGGCTAAATTGAAGAAATTGAAAGTTTAATGGTCAATTAAGGGTTAAATTGACAAATTCCAAGACCAAGGATCATATTGTAAAAGGCGTGTAACTTCGGGGTTCCAATTGAAGTTCATCAGGGGTTTAATTGCATTAAATCGAAAGTTTTGGATCATTTAGGGGTTCAATTGAAAACAATTGAAAGACAGAGGGCTAAATTGAAATTCAGTAAAAATCCCTAATTTAGTCCAAAACGGCGTCGTTTTACATTAAAAAGAAAAGAAAAGAAAGAAGGACCAGAAGACACGTCGTCGTCACTGTTCATTGTCTTCTTCTTTTACCTGGTTAAAACTGGTTCGGTAGCCTACTTTGCAGGTGCATTTAATGCACTAAACGTCCACCAAATTTATCCAAGCTTGCACGAAAATGATCCTCTACAGTCACTCTACATCCCCATATGAATAGTTCGGTCTGAATGACAACGAAGTAACACCGGCGCCGGCCTAGACATGCCAACTCAGGCAGCCGTTTCTGCAGTTTTTGACATTGCACCTTGCCTACTTTGAGCCAACGGTTGGGATCCTTCCCAACTGAATCAAGGGCTGAAAATTTTCTCCAATGTAGACAAGATTGCCCTCTTCCACCTCCTATAAATAAAGGCAGATTTGATGGCCTGAGGGAGGAGAAAATCGGGTCCAAAGTTGACAAAAACTTAGCCCCCACTGCCCCATTTCTGTAGTTTCTCTCTCCCCAGCCACGAACTGGAGGCACCACCAGCTTCTCCACCACCATCTCCACCAAAGGAAGCCACCAACCGACCACCGAGAGCCACCGTGAACCTTTTACTCTCCTCTCTGCAGACCCTCCAGTTTTCTTCTCCTCTTTTTGCTTCCTCTGCAACCGGCCGTTCCTCGTAATGACGCCGTTCGGATCATCAGCCCACCCTCCTGATCGCGTCCATGACCACCGCGCCTAGTAGCCTTCTCCTTCGCCGTCCCCCGCTCTGCCCCCAGCTCTCGTGGCCATTGCATGCAGAAGACATTCTGCATGCAATAATGAATAATTAATTGAAGGTGGGCCGGATCTTATTTGGCCTAGACCAAATTCATAGGCCGAATCCGGCCCACCCCAAAAATACTTGTTGGGCCAAGATCGGCCCAACCATTTCTACGCTGGGCTTGGCCTAGTTAGCTGGGCCAGCCCAGCCCACATATTTTATATTATATAATATATATTATATTATAATATTATTTATAATAATAAAAATACAAATCCAGTATTAAACTACCCAGTTTTTCTCTGAAATTTTTCAAAAAACAAAATCAAAACATTTTCAAAAAGAAAAAAATATTTTGTTGCATACGCCCAAATTCTAAAATTTTTCCAAGCATATTTTTCGTAAAAACAAAAAAAAATAAAATAAAAATTGCAACTTTTTCATGTTTTGTTTTAAAAAATAAAAAATAGATATCGTAACCAGTTTATGATTTATCCATTAGGATTCGGCCAACATGTCAAAAATCTTTTTCCAATCTTCTTTTTTTTTAACCAAACGTAGACTTTAATATTTGTGGGGTGTAAAATTACACGATAAAGTACACCCTCATGTATTAAAGATACAAAGTGTAAAAATGCGATGCTAAAGTTCAAACTTTAGAACGGTTAGGATTTAACCCGAAAAGGTAGAGACTCTGTCATGAAGAAAGATCTGCCTTGAACCATAGAAAAGACCAACCTGACTTAGAAAAAAACAATCTAACAACAATACAGCTTACCTTAGGTAGGGTGCACTGGGGGTGACGCGTCTTCCCCTTGCACAACCAGTCCCTTACTCAAACTCTCGCAGACCATAGGTTCCTAGTAACCATAATACTATGTAGCGACTTCTAAACCTTAATCATAATTTTATGATTAAATCCAAAAAACATTCCAATACAACACACCTCACCGCAGGAGGCACGACAAGAAGCCTCCGCCATCGCTAGACGACGTCGCGACCCCCCGCTACATTGATAATGAGATGATCATACGAATCAGGAAGACTTTGAAGTAAAAGCTCTGCACGTTCATTTTCCTCTATTTGTTGACCCAACGTAGTGAGTTGTAAAATAAAGTTCTTATAGTGTTGACGTGGTCAGTCGACATTGTGGTTTCTGCCATTCGAAGGGTATAAAGTCTCCGCTTTAAGAAAATCTTATTGTGCAAGGACTTGGACTCATATAGCTTTGTCAGAGTATCCCATATCTCCTTAGTTGTTTTCTTCTTCGCCACACTTGATAATACTTCATCAGCTAATGCTAAATGTATGTTAGCAATAGCATTGCCATCCATCTTGTTGCACGTCAAAAAAAAATTCGTGCGGCATCGGCTGGCGATTTTTCATTCTGTTTTGCAGATTTGATTCTTTGGAGTCGCCACCTAGTAATTCATTGAGGGCTACTAGGAAACCTGATGTACTGGTCTTGTCAGAGATCGCGGGTAAGGGACTGGTTGTTGTTAGGGAATGTATTAGCACCCCTAACGCACCCTACCTGAGGTAAGCTGCTTTGTGGACTTGATGTGTTAAAGAAGTTTTAAAAATTCGATTCTTTCATCGAATTTTAGAAAATACAACTTACATGTAAGTTCATAATTCTTTATCCGTGATCAAATCAAAATATTCAATTCTTCTTTATTCTTGCAATTTTATCATAAAAAAAATATTCATAAACAAAATAAAAACCACACATTCACTTTCAAGCTATATAGACTTGATATAAATTTAAAAATAAAATTTTAGCTCATTTCTAAGGCTTTGATAAATCAGTTATTAATTTCCAAAATATACGTAGATACATGTTCTACATTTTTATGAAAAATACAACATGATTTTTATCTGTCCTTTAGATATTTGTGCATATAAATTAAAATATTAAATTCAGTTTTTTCTTTTGATTCAACAACATACATAGAAAAAAAAAATACCAAACACATACACAACTCTTTTACTATTATTATTTTGTCTTTCTTTTCTTTTCTTTTCTTTTCTTTTTTTTTTGTTCTTTTTATACATCACATTAACAAATTATAAAAACAATCCCAACTAAATAAAAATTACATTACATAATTTACAAAATTACAAAATAGTCCCTAAACTCCAGAAATTGCAGCATTGACCTTTTGCCACCCGCAGGAACAGCGGCGGCGCGTCGCCCAACGCGCCACCGCCACTGGCGATGCGTGGGCTCACGAGCCGCCGCTGGAAACTAAAAAAAAATAGGGGGTCTGGTGTCTTCTTCCCCTCTGTATTCCCACGCCGACGGTGGGAGCCACCGTCACCTGCAAATACCCAAAGATACACACAAGGCAGTTGGTTTTAGTTTTTTTTTTTTTACAGATCTGTTTTCCTTCTTCTTCTCCAAATCTGCTCCCGGTCTTCTTTCTTCCTCCCTTCTCTGTTTCAGGCGGGTTGGTTTGTCTTCTCCTCTGTTTCGGGTGGTAGATCGGGCGGCGAGAAGGTGTGACGGCCGCGAGGGGGTGGCGCTGCTGGGGCCGGAGCAGTGGGTATCGCTGCTGTGTTCGAGCTGTTACTAGGGGTTCTGATCCAGACTTGGCGGGTTGGCCAGTTGCTGTGGTCGGGTCTGTTCATTGACCCGGAGGGGAAGGCCGATGAGAGGGAACAGTGGGGATGGAGAGGGACGGCGCCGCTGGGTTCTTTGGGTGGCTGAGGAAGAAAGGAAAAAAAATCAGAGGGGTTCTCTGGGAGGGAGGTTGTCGGCCGGTTGAGGGAGAAGAGAAAAAAAATCAAAAGGGGAAGGAAAATCAGAGGGGAAGGTCCGGGGGGAAGGAAGAAGAAGAAGAAAAAAATCCGGTGGAGGGGGGGGTTGGTGTTTTGCCTCTCGTGAGGGAGAAGAAGAAAAGTTTAAAGCTGGGGGGTTACTGGCGGCTCCTCTTTCAAGCAGAGACCAAAAAAATAGCTAAGCTTTTCTTAGGGTTTTTCCTTTTGTGTTGCCTCCCCCCTATTACAAAATCGCCCCCCTTACAAAATGACCACCACTTACAAAATGACCCCCCTCCCCTTTGAGTTTTCAACCCATATTTATAGGTAAAATGTTGTCCGGGTATCAAAATTGGTCCCTCAACTTTCTTTTTTTTGTAAATTTTGATTTTTCTTGTTTTTTTCTTGTATTTTTAAAAACGAGCAAAATCAACGTCAAGTCTATGAGAAAAATTAATCATTTTAAAAATGACGCGTGAAAAGTCGAACGCGTTCGAAAAAAACCTTTGAAAATTAAAATTCTTTTTAGAAGACGTTGAAAATGCTAAAAACATTGCAAATATATTTAAAACATATATTTTTGGATTTTTTTTGTTTTTCACTATTTTTGGATTTTCCGAAAATTTAATAAAAAAAGGTGGGTCAAAATTTGAGTAACAACACATCTCATTCCATTTTGTATTATTAGTGATCTCCGCGGGCCGATCCCCAATTGCTGCCAAGCAATTGTCTTTCCTTAAAATTGCCTTGATTCTCATTTTCCACAATGAGAAATTGCTCCCATTGAACCTCGCAATCTCATACTTTGCTGTCATTTTATTCAACATGATCTGTTCAACTATCACCATTTCACTGATCTGCAACGTATACAGAAATATATCATATGAATAATACTTCACTAAATAAGTTTCCAGGAAAGATTGGAGGGGTCACAAACGGTCCCGCTTAAAACCTAATCTCGTTAGACAAAACTTCCTAGACTGTATTTAATCACCGCATTGACTTTCTTTATACGCTGATAGTAAAGTATGTGAACAATACCGTATGGATGGGAAGTGCCATATAGGTGAATAGTAACTGTATATACGAATAACTTTTGTGTGTTAACAATACTAACCAAGAAGGCTCTGATACCACTGGTAAAATACTGACATGCAAACCTGACAAGATAAAAGGCAAGGGATAGGATAAAATGAGAAATGAGACACACAAGAATTTACGTGGTTCACCCAATTTGGCTACATCCATGGGCAAGTATAGAAGGATTTTACTAAGTAATGTGGGAATTACAACCTCTCTCTACTAATAGGAGAATAACTGAAATCTCTCTATTACTAGGAGAAAACGCCTTACTTACTCTCTCACAAATACCTCACAATTTTATGGGATTACTTTCCCTTTCTTGCTCTCCTCTTCTTCTCTCCTGTGGTGCATTTAAGGCTTGGATGCATAAGCATACATGCCTTTGCCTTGTAAAAGACAATAGCACCAATTGGTGCTGCAAGCAACATTGTTGACTTTGGCAGCACAAATTGGTGCCAGCTGGCTTCACACTCATAAACTGATGCTTGATCAGCAGCAGAAGCTCCAGCAGCAGGTGCTCCAGCAGTGGCGGCAGCAGTAGCTCGATGAGCAGCTGCTGATCGAGCAGCTACTCCAGCAGGTGCGGTAGCAACTGCTCTAGTAGCTCCCTGGGTTTTGGTTAGGAATTTAACTTGCTTTAGCTTGAAGATCTTCGTCAGTTTTTGCTTATGGTTTTGGTTTGGGGTAATTAGATTCACATTTTACTATGTATGGATTTTCTTCTTAAATTTAGGAAAATCCCATGTTTGCGGATGGAAGGATTGTTTCCATATTAAAACTTTTACATGGCGGAAAGCCCGTGCTCTGGAAAATTTCAACCATTGTTTTGGAATCGCTAGTCTGCATATTTTTTTTTAACTCTGGTTTTGGGTGTATGTGTTAGATTTAAATTAAAAACAATATATATTTCTAAAAGATAAAACCAATAATTTCTTATCAATATGAAATGTTTTTTTTCATTAATTTCATTCATAATTCTTTGAAATTAATTTTTTATTTATCTATAATTAATTTTAAGTATTTTAATATTTCATGTTATAATTAATATTCATGCAAAAAATATTTTTCAACAAAATCTTAACTCATTAATTTAATTTTGGATTAAAATTTAGATACAATAACTATGCTTTAAAACTAATTTCTCCAAACTGACTGTCAATGAATCAATTCAATCCAATAGCTTAAACTGTTAGGTGAGGTCTCAAGATATGATTTATATTATTCTATAACACCCCTCTTAAGTGGAAGTATTTTGGACTTGAATTTGCACAAGGCCACGTTACATTGTATTTATTTTTTATTAAATAAATGAGGATGATGAGATTTAAACTCGTGACCATTTGGTCATCAAAGCTCTGATATAAAGGCAAAAAACCAATTTAACTCGGTGCCTTAAACTATTAAGTGAGATTTTAAGATATGATTTATATTATTCTGTAATATCAATGACATGCATTTTACATTCAAAATACATGAAAGTTGATCTTACAAGTGACCGAGCTGTATGCATGCATTCTAATCATTCTAATCAATTCTCACAATTCTTTATTTTAAGAGTATGTTTATTATTGTGGTAATATTATTGTTATAACAATTATTTTTTAATATATTTTTAGTTAAAAATACATTGAAATAATATTTAAAAATTATTTTTTATATCAATACATTAAAATAATAAAAAAAACTTAATTTAAATAAAAAATAAAAAAAAACTTAATTTTTAAAAAAATATTTTTAATATATAAAAACAAACAGACAATCTACCGACAACCTTCAAATCATTAGGAAAGGCGGCATCTTTAATTTGTTACTTTTACGTAAAAAGTGTTGGTTTCTTCCTTCTCGAAACAGAAAACCACCTTCGATGTGCAACGCAACATTTCATGCCCCAAGTCAGCTAGCTGCTGTCTAAACCCTGAAATATTGGAAATTAAAGTTTGCTGGTAGTAATTTTAGGTTATATCTTTGGTGAACATCTTGGATTCAATTTGCCAAATTCTCAGTTATTCTTGAATTAATATAAATCTTGCAACTCAAGATAATTTTTTTTTTTTACAAAGACTTATTTTTCAAGTTGATACAATGAATGAATTAAAGAGTTTTTCAATTTTCCTTCTTTTGAAAATGATTTGTAAATAAGCTGAATGTTTTTTTCTTCCTCTATATTTGTGGTTGGATTGCTCCAAGTTCACTCACTATTTTTAAATTCAATAAAAATGGTGTTTGATTATTATTATTTTAAAATAAAAAAATAAAAACAACAAAAACAGAGAAAATGTATGTACATATAATTTATGTTTTGGATTTTATATATTTCCTTTTATTTTTTAGTTAAATATATTTTTATTTTTATTACTAAACAAACACAACATACATGTAAATATCAATTCAAAATATCTTTACTCTAATAAAAAAATTTAATTTAGTAACAATTGTTATTATAAGCCTACAAATTGTCGCTTTTGAATTATTGTTTTTAATAGAATATGAATTTCGGAAGGTATTTCTTTAGTAATTAATAAACTTCTATACTTTTCTCTTAGATGCACCAACAATTTTGATTATTAATAGCTTTATATTTACAACTATATAAACACACAAATTGTCGTTTGTAACTAGTTTGAGACAAAAATAATAAAATTTAATTCTACATTCCTAATTATGCTATGCAAATTACAAACAATAAACATTAATAAAATTATATGCCAAAATTATTTTTCTTTGTTATTTCAAATTGGCTGGTGATGTATTGATAATTGCTCAACGGAGGGGAAGCATACTAACACAATATTTAACGTGGTTCGGCAAAACTGCCTACATCCACGGGAGAGAGTCTATATTATTTAGAGATAGAGAAAAATACAACACATGGAGGAGGATCACATCCACTCAACTCCCATCTCTCATTGCTGCTTAGGGCAGCAACTGCATAAGGCAGCAGGGCTGCTGGTGGCAGCCCTTCTCTTTCTTTCTCTCTTCACACTCTCTACATTCTCACAATCCCTCTCACTTTGCTCTCTAAAATCATGCCTCTTTTATAGGCATCAATGGCAGCTCCTCTTGCTCCTTTGTCAGCAATGGTGTCTGCCAAACTCATCTGTTCTTCAACAATGGTGGCTGCCAAAGTCAAGGTTGGTGGCTGCCACCAACAAGCCACCATTGTAGCCTCCTTCTTTGACTCTCACATGGCAGCCATCTTCTTTGACAAGGCAGCCACATAATTGGCAATATTCCAACAATCACCCCCTTTGCCATTTATGTGGGGCAACCGTCCTCTTGCTTCTTCAGCACAAGCTTGCATCTTGCAGCTCTTCCAAGCTTACCATTCTGAGAGCGTCTATGGCCAAGTTTACAGGTACTCGCCAAACCTTTCAATCACCAGAGTCACCAAAGCACACTTTTTCTCACACAAAAGGATCACTACAACCAGATGGTCTGCCACATCACAACTGAAGAGTGTTAACGCTTGTCTCTGGAAAACAACATTCCCCTTCGAGCTTATTAACCATGCTCGGTCCGGAATGATTCATCAAGCCTCACACCAAGGCTTACAACACCCCCTCAAACGGAAATTTCTATTTCCAAGTGCGATAGTCATTATTTGAGTATCTCAATATGGTCACGAGTTCACCACTCTTCCAAGAGTCTACTCATCCAGGAGTTGCGTCTGCCCTCTATTCCACCCTAGGAATCACGCCTTACTTCTCCGTGAGTCTCTCGCTCTTAGTCTCAAGAGTCCAGGTAGCTCTCCACCTTTACCTATGGAGGCAGCCCATTAAAGGTTGATCCATATATGTCTTGATATTGTGAGTATTACAATGCCTTCACCGAGCTCACCACCTTGACAAGAGTCAACTTGTTCCCAGAACCTGTGCATGCCCTCTGCTCCTTCATAGCAGCCGCGTCTTAATGCTCCACAAGTCATCCACTTATTGTCCAAGGCAAATGTGTTCTAGCTCATTGATCTTTAGCATGGGGGCAATATCCATGAAAGTCAATCCTGCATTTGTCTCCATACTCATCATAGCCACTTCATTGGCTATACACATGTCCACTCATATCTAGCCATCACATTGGCTCTGGGGCGTTCTGAACTAGGCTCATATTGTGGCCCACACACCTTCTTTTCGGGTGTCTCCGCTCATCGTCATGCGACGGTCTGAAATGGGGCTCCTATCACGGCCCGCACACCTTCTCTAAGGTGTCTTCGCCTATTGTCATAAGGCGGTCTGAACTGGGGCTCGTATCACGGCCCACACCTTCTCTAAGGTGTCTTCGCCCGTTGTCATGGGGCGGTCTGAATTGGGGCTCCTCTCATGGCCCTCACACATTCTATAAGGTGTCTTCGCCCGTTGTCATAGGGCGGTCTGATCTTGGGCTTATTTATGGCCCTCACACCTTCTCTCTAAGGTGTCTTCACCTTTCATAGGCGGTCGCATCCTCCTTCATCTGGGATGACTCCAGTGGCTCCAAGATTCTCTACCACCATGTGGACTTGGGAGAGATTACTGCCACTGATAACATAGAAAGAGAAACTTGCGGTATACTCCTCGCAATCCTCCACCTCGATTTCTATGTTTGGAGCTTCTGCGTCTTTCATCATCGCACTTGACAGCTCCACCTACACCAGTCTCTTTGGTGTCTTCGCCTTTCATAGGCGGTCACCTTTTATCACAGGCGTTTGCACCCCCTCAATTAGGTGCCTCTACAACAGCTCATCTTTCCATCCTTGAATGCATTGGAAAGCTCTTCGCCTGTTGTCTGCATCAAGAGCACAAGAGACTTCCTGTTGTACAACCTTTACACAGTCTCTGCTCTGAGCTTCATCTGGGAACTCTTTTTCTCCTTGCACCTATTGTCTCAATACAGTACCTCGTTAGGATCCTACGGGTACTCTTGCACAATCTCTGTGTGCCCTCGTGCAATTTCTGTTCTCCAGATTTCTCCATATTCCTTGCTTATGTTTGAAGCAGCTCATCTTGTCACAACACCTCTCCAAGTCAAAATAGGGTGTCAATCTTTATCCCCTTACTGTATTTCTCTTCCACTATCAGGGTCTTCATCAATTCTCCCCTAGAGAAATCACAGTCACCGAATCTAAATTCTTTGGAGAAATCACCACTCCATCAGATCCTTGATCATACGGAACTCAATTGTTCCCCTTGTGCCGTCATCCTGCTAGTCTTCAACCGTTTCATTACAAACTGCTATATATACAAAAATAGCACCGTATGGATAATCCTTCCACTAAGCAAGTTCTCAGGAAAGATTGGAGGGGTCACACTGGCCCCGCTTAAAACCCAATCTCCTAGACAGAACTTCTTAGGCCATATCTATCCATCGTACTGTCTCTCCGTATATACAACCATTTGCTAGCTTTGTTGCGGCTTTCCTTTACAAGTGATCTGGGTATCCTGGTTTTATACCTGATTTCTCAACATCTGGCGAGACTACTAGTGCTTAGATTCGTCAAGATTGGTCTTCGTCAATTTTCACTCTACACCTCAAATTGTCCATATAACCGGGTGTCCAGAGTGTCCCAATTTTTCCTTCCATCAAGGCAATTAAATTTTCTACTTTAATAGTTCAGCACATGTAATTGGGAAAACATGTGCACATTCTTCTTCTTCATCTCCATCGACCTCCATCACGACCCTCAGATGCCTCTTAATCGGGCAATCTCTCCTTAATAATTCACCACTGCTATTTTTGGTCTCGAATCTCAATGATCGGGCCATACCATTGCATCCGGAACGATCAAATTAGCTGGAAACAAGTCTAAAATTGTCCAAATCGCATTTCAGACGGCTAAGATTTGATCAAAACAATTATGGCCTGATCAACGGCTCAGATTCAATCTCAGATCCGGTTGCACGTAGGATCAGCTACACTGGATCCTATTCCTCGGCTCGCGGCTCGGCTCGGCTCAACTCGGCTCGGGAATGATGACGTGGCAGGTGGGTCCCACTGTGTTGACATGTATGTTGATTGGTCAATGGCATGCTGACATCATCATTACATCAGACTGACATCATCCTCTGCATGCTACTGTACATGAGGCTACTATTCATATGGGTCGGGTCAACTGGTATTCGGGTCGTGTCAACCCATCCGGGTGAAGAAGACGCGTGGGGCACGTCTGCGCGCCTGGGCAGACGCCTTGCCGGAGACTGATGGAGAGTGCGGCCATGTCCGACATCCGATTTTGACGTCGTTTTCACCAGTGGCTTCGTCTCGTCCTCCTCTACACAATGGTATGGTCAAAACAAAAATTTGACAACTTTCATTTTTGAGCAAAAATCAATCACCACTTAAACCATCAACTCTGATACCAATTGTTGGGGAAATTCGACCGGTGATGTACTGATAATTGCTCAACGGAGGGAAAGCACACTAACACAATATTTAACGTGGTTCGGCAAAACTGCCTACATCCACGGGAGAGAGTCTATATTATTTAGAGATAGAGAAAAATACAACACATGGAGGAGGATCACATCCACTCAACTCCCATCTCTCATTGCTGCTTAGGGCAGCAGCTGCATAAGGCAGCAGGGCTGCTGGTGGCAGCCCTTCTCTTTCTTTCTCTCTTCACACTCTCTACATTCTCACAATCCCTCTCACTTTGCTCTCTAAAATCATGCCTCTTTTATAGGCATCAATGGCAGCTCCTCTTGCTCCTTTGTCAGCAATGGTGGCTACCAAACTCATCTCTTCTTTAACAATGGTGGCTGCCAAAGTCAAGGTTGGTGGCTGCCACCAACAAGCCACCATTATAGCCTCCTTCTTTGACTCTCACATGGCATCCATCTTCTTTGACAAGGCAGCCACATAAGTGGCAATATTCCAACATTTTGGACCTCCTACCACTTCAGTCTTGTTCTCTTTCTTTGAACTGAGGACTGAATCTATAACAGTTCCTGTGATGAAACAGATTAGAATACACAATATCTTGGAGAAAACAAGGAAAAAAAAGGAAAAGGCTAATGATAGAAAGAATGGTGTAGAAGGTGAAGCCCTTGCTGTCATGAAGGAACAAGAAAACCTAAGAAAAAAGGTTACTGATTTGATTATTGTGAAGGGGAAGGATGATTCAAAACCATGGAATGCAGATGCTAGGGCTAAGGCTTGATGAGAGTTAAAACAAACATGTGTATTTTAAGAAAAACATCGAGTGTTTCCCTAACTCACATTCCCTTATGTCAAAGGGCTAAGACTTTGTGTTTGTGTAACATTCCGACTGTACGACTCTATCAATGTAAAAAATTTTCAACATATCCTCTTTATTTGAGGGTAAAGTTTTTTTTTTTTTTAAATTTGGCAGAGTTTCGTTTGTATTAAGGACATCCCAAGTTATCGACAACTGTCGGTTTACTCAATCAACCCGCCATTACAAGGTCCCACAATTCCGAACCTTATATCAAACCTCATAATTCCACACAATATATATACATACATATATATATATATACATACATATATATATATATATATATATATTATACGAGTAAGTTAAATATGTACATAGTTCAAACATCATATCATAAAATTTAAAAGAAAAGGAATACTACATGCAAAGAAAATATTTACAACATAATAAGTGTCTCTAAATGTTTCAAAAGGGTTAATTACAAGATAATTAAAATACTAATTGCTAAGCTGAGCTTTTATAATTACATCAAGGTTTACACAAAAGTATACTACATAACACGTTAATTCCCTTTTGTTTAAGTTAAATATTTACATAAGCATCATAAAGTAGAGTCCTAAACTAATGATCTTCTTGGATGTTTGATGGACCTGTACATAAATAAACATACCATTATGTTGATAAAGAATATGTGTATGCTCATGTAATGAATATGGATGAAGTATTAACTTTCTATCGAATCCCTGAAAATTCTAACAAGGAACTTATATTTTGCTAGTAAATCTTTTAAACCCAATTAACACTCATTGGTATACTCTTAAATGAATTGTCGCACGTGTGGAGCGGCGCGTCGATCATCCACCCTCAAGGAAAAATCAGAATATTTATTCCTCGCAAATGGGGAGAGACAAGGAACTCTTGTCTCTACAAGTGAACATATGGACTGGGAGTCGCCACCTAGTATTCTGTTTAGTCCATAAACTTCTAATTTTGGACTTTTCTTCCTCAAATTGAATTTTCTTTATCATCGGGGCTCTCATCAGTCAGTGATATAATGTCAAAATTTAATTTTTTATATTTTTGAACATCCTCAATCAATTTTTGAGCATTTTTAGGGTGCTCTGGCATTTTTTTCACTATTATATTTTTGATAATATATTTTTTTGAATTGTTTTTGTATTTTATTATTTTTTATGTGGGGACCCAGAAATGGGTTACAACATGAATAATCTTATTCACTTGCATACACTGGGTGACCTTGCAAAGTCTAACTTTGTAATTCACATCACAAATGCCATTAGCCGAAGCTAATCTTGTAATTCACATCCCGGCAATCCCATCACGGATGCCATTAGCCGAAGCAATCCCATCACGGACGCCATTAGCCGAAGCTAATCTTGTAATTCACATCTCGGTAATCCCATCACGGACGCCATTAGCCAAAGCTAATCTTGTAACATCCCGGCAATCCCATCACGGATGCCATTAGCCGAAGCTAATCTTGTAATTCACATCCCGGCAATCCCATCACGGATGCCATTAGCCGAAGCTAATCTTGTATTTATGCTAGATTTTATTTATATTGAACATGACATTTACTGTACTTGCACACACCAGACAAATTTTAAATTATATAAGGAAAAATCACGCACTTGCTTCGCCTGTCTCGCGACCTCCCCTAACAGAAGATCCAATCCTGGTTGCTCCTCCTGAATTACAAGGAAGTTTTTTGGTTAAGATTCCTTTTAGCAGATATTATAGAGAATTCATATTCATCCATTACTCATATGTTACTTTCTATGCATGTTCATTTCCTCATAATAACATACATACATCTCTTATATATATTTTCAGAGTTAGTATCTCAATGTGTAAGCGTTCATATGACTCAATTCTTTTATATTCTTATTTATGGTATTCACTTGAAAGTCTATTGTCACTATCCAATTTCTAATTGTTACTGTCTAGTTTTCAACTGTCAGTGTCCAATTCCCAACCGTCACTATCTAGTTTTGAACTGTCACTGTTCAATTTCCAAGTGTTACTATTTAGTTTTGAACTGTCACTGTCCAATTTCCAAGTGTTACTGTCTAGTTTTGAACTGTCACTGTCCAATTTCCAAGTGTTACTGTCTAGTTTTGAACTGTCATTCTCCAATTCCCAACCGTCACTGTCTAGTTTTGAATTGTCACTGTCCAATTTCCAAGTGTTACTGTTTAGTTTTGAACTGTCACTGTCCAATTCCCAATTGTCACTGTCTGACTTTGAACTGTCACTATCCAATTCCCAACTGTCACTGTCTGACTTTGAACTGTCACTATCCAATTCCCAACTGTCACTGTCTGACTTTGAACTGTCACTGTCCAATTCCCAACTGTCACTGTCCGAACACTCATCAAGTTTTTACTATATCCAAGGTTCTAAAGCTCTATTTTTAGTGAGATTTATCTCGTTAGAAAGCTAAGACACGAGGCTACCAGTTCTCTGAGGAAGGAGAACCCAGTTCTGCCTTTAAGATGGTCAAATTGCTCATTAACAAATCAGTCCTGCTACCCTACATAATCAGTCACGATTCAGTTTCTATTGTAACCCATAACTAGAGTTCTACATCTCCAAATTGAGCAAGACCAGTTTCCTTGGTTAGCTAACATTCAAATCTACAATTTTTATGAGGAATCCAATCCTAATTCTCTCATCTCTCTATTCAAAATCTCATCAAAAGTCAGGAGACAAGTATGTCCAGAGTTGTCTCCCCCTCTCCTTCACACAATACTTTCATAAACTACATACCACACACATGAATTAACTTAATCTCAACAATAAATACTTTTTCCCCAATTTATGTCTAACCCTAACCTATGATCCAATATCAAAGCATCAGTTCTTTATCGGATTTAGAAATGATATATATATATATATATATATATATATATTTTTCTAAAATCATGTTTAGAATACCTTACCCGGTACAAATTAAGATCTTGATCTTCAACCAGTTGAAGATTTTCAACTCCCTCCTTTCTTTTCTTCTTGTTCAATTTCTTGATAATCCTTTGCTCTCAAGTGTTTATCCCATCTAAAAGCTCTAAATCTTGGATAGGTTCTCGAAATGTTAGTGTTTCTCTCTTGATTTCTCAAAAATGGGTATAACACGCTCCCTATTCTCTCTCTTTATGGTTCTTACCAATTCTGTTTTGGTGAGGAGAGAGTGTTTATACTATATTTTCCCTTATTTGCATTTAGGCCCCCCTTTTCCCCTTAAGTGTATTATTATTATTATTATTATTATTATTATTATTATTATTATTATTATTTTCCTCAATTAAATCCAACCCTCAACAGTACCGGGTTCATTATAATATCTCGAATTATTTCACCCGAAAATTCATATTCAAAAATCTCTGAATTCCTATATTTTTTTTTTCTTGGGGTTTACAATTTGTTCATTCTGTTATGTTTCTGTTGGTTTGTTTTCTTTGTTTTCTTTATTCTTTTTTCTTTTTTTGTAATTTTTTTTCTTTTTATGTTTTTTTTACTCTTTTGTATATCTTATGTTTCATGTGTATTTTTTTTTTATTTTTGTTCATCAACTCTTTTCAAGCAACAGAAGTTCAGAAAAACAAAAGAGATGAGAGTTAAAAAAAACATGTGAGAAAAGCTCCGATAAAAACAAAAAAAAAAAACTATTAGAATTGACAGTAAAATAATAAGAGAGTAGATATATAGTGTTTTAATGAGCTCTTTTAGGTTTTTTTTTATATATAATTATAATTATAATTATAATACGGTATATGGTATGAAAGAGTTCTATTTTCACCGTGCTTTTCTTCTTACCTCCTCCCCTAGTTATTTTCTAACAGTATTTAACAGATGGGCGAATGACTCAATTCTCCACTGAGGCTGCAATTTTTCATATTTGTGTTTGAACTAGTCAGTTTTTCTATTAATGTAGAATAGGAAAGAAGACGAGGGAGATAGTAGGTGACGGAGGAGAATATTGTTGAAGAAAAATGGATTTGGGTAATATTATTTATATTAATAAAGTAATATAAGAAAAAAAGATAAAAGTTACATCTTGACAATATATAAGCGTTAAAGGTTATAATTCTAATTCACCACTCTTCACCCTTGTAATTATGTTTGTTATATGCTTGAAGCCTTTTAGTATATATATATATATATATATATTTTATTCACAGTATTAATCCCACATTACAGTATTAATAGTATTAATAGACAAGTAAGAAAAAAAACATTGAAAAGAAAAGAATGTAGAACAAAATAGAGGTGAATAGACTCTCAAAGAAAATTATCGGCCAATTCTCATAAGAATTGTTTCAACAAATAAGGTATACTTAACACTACATGAAAATGATGATTATTTATTATTTAATGTGATTGTGCTTAACTAGTAATACTGATCAAAAGAATATAATTTGAATGAAAAAGAACTCAAGGATGCACAAATGTGCAGGATTGTTATGCGCTTTATAACCTTTATAAAGAAAGTGGAAATGTTTCAGGTATCATATTTCAGTATAATAAGCATTAGAGATATTCAAGAAAACTGAAAAATTGATTAAACTAAAACAAAAATCAACTAGAAAAACCAAATGACGAAAAGAAACTAAATAAATAAATAAATAAAATGCAATCCAATTCAGTTACAGTTTTAAAATTCTCCGGTTCAGTTTCAATTTTAAAATTTTAAAATTGTGATGTGTGGGCCCAACCCCTGCTCTTGACAGGTGCCTCTGCTGCCCAGTGCGCGTTCGATATCCCTTTCATTTCTCTTTTCACTTTTTCTCCACCGAAACTCCATCTTCTTTACAGTGTAAAAGGTGTTTGGATGCCCATGGATGGTGGCCCTTAACTAGTAATACCTGTGGTCGGGCCGGGTCTAAGAAAAAAACAGGCTGGAAATTGGCCCGGGCAGACCCCGTCAACCTGGAAGGTCGACCCGTGACCCGGTCGGCCCGGCCAAACCCGGCTGAGACTCGAGTTTATTTTTTATATATATTCTCCTGCCTGAAACGATTTTGTTTTGGCCTTTACAATTAAAAGGTCAAAACGACAAGAGTAGAGAAACGAATCAGAATCACGAGTGAATTGCAGAGTAAAGAACTGAGAAGACCGCAGCTGTGAGCAACTAATTGCTCTAAAAAATACCAAAGCAACCTCATTAGATTATTATTTCATAGGATTTGATGCAGACAAAATAATTAATTAATGGGTCACGACAAGGAAGTGTAAAAAAAAAGTTAATGAATGGCATGCAGGCATCAAATTAGAAAAGTTTCAACGCGTTTTGGCCTTACAGTTCTTACCTAGACAAATCTTGATTAATGTGCTTGATCAGACTCTATAAATAGATAAGCTCCCATGCATTCTTTTCCATCTTCAATCTCAATTCTCTCAATCATCCAACAGCTTTGGTAACAACACTTGCAGACTTAGCTATACATTTAGCGCGATAAAAACTTTAGTTTCTCCAACTGAAAACATATAAAATGGCAGCAAAAGCAGGAGCAGCAGCTTCTTTCATGTTCATGCTATTCTTGCTGAACATAGCATGCCAAGCACAACTCTCCCCTGCATTTTACGACAGCTCATGTCCTAATGCGCTTAGCGCGATCCGAACTTCTATCAGAAGTGCAATTGCAAGCGACAGGAGAATGGCTGCGTCTCTCATCCGCTTACACTTTCACGATTGCTTTGTCCTGGTACTCTTGCGACTACTTTTGGCAGCCACGCTGCTCCTCTCTGATTATGTATTATCTTGGAGCCAGTGTACTTATGAGTTAATTATTCCTTGGTTTCGCAGGGTTGTGATGCCTCGATCTTACTGGACGAGACTCCCTCTATCCAGAGTGAAAGACTGCCCTCGGCAATCTTAACTCTGCTAGAGGTTATAATGTAATAGACAAAGCAAAAACTGAAGTTGAGAAGATCTGTCCTGGAGTAGTATCTTGTGCAGATATCATTGCTGTTGCAGCGAGAGATGCGTCTGCTTATGTGAGTATCTAAATCCATCTCTTTATTGTTGTTGGTATTGCGAGCTGCAAAATCAGGACTTGTTACTTATGATTCTTATGAAAAAAATGTCACAGTGGGTGGACCATCCTACGCGGTGAAGCTTGGAAGAAGAGATTCAACTACAGCAAGTCGAAGTTTAGCCAATGCAGAGTTATGTGTTATTTTTTTTTTTAGGTTTTTTTGAGTTGACCCGGGTTAACTCGGGTCAACCCAGCTGACCCGTGACCCGGAGGGTCGACCGGGTCAATGACCGGGTCGGGTTTCAAAACTATGCTTACCACACGGTTTGTTTGGTCTAGATTCGTGAAATACTCGTAGAAATTTGCTGTTTTCTGATTTCTAAGTAGAATTATACATGTTCCAGCTTGAAATTGCTAAGTGGTAGATTTAATTGCCAAATTTCTTGATCTTACCTTCTGTTTCATGTTTGACCACAGGAGCAGGGCGCCGTAAGAAAATCCAGGAAACTTACCAGTACGAGTTCTTGACCTAAAGTAACCGGAAAAAATTCGAAGTCATTGGAATAAAAAGAAAGAAAAGGGCTTTCGAAGTTGGTTACTAAGATACTAGAAGAATAAACAAATATTGGGTTTGCACTTAGTGTTCAAGCTATGGTGGCTAGCTACATTATCCAAGAGGTTGGATTCAGTTTTGCTATACAAGCACTAGTATATTAAAAATTAATAATAAAAACATTATTATTATTATTAGAATTAATAAAGAAATAAAAGACCATGATGTTTTACTATACATAGATCGAAGCCTAGATCATTTTTTTTTTTTTCAAAACATTGGTTTCAATTTAAGACCGATTAAATTGGATTGTAATAGATTTTGAAGTTAGAAGTAGGTCTCCAGAAGATATTAGGAGGAGTTTGAGGATTTGTTTTTACTGGAAATGAAGAAAAAAGGTGTTAGGATGCACCTGGATGGTGCCCTTGATTTTCTGACTATCGAAGCATTCTCGATAAAACATAGCACCACATGTTCTTCCAATAAATAACGTGTCCTTTTCTACTTGTTGTGGATATCGGATTAAAAGTTACTTTTCAATGGAAAAAAAAAAGTGTGAGCACTGTCAACTTTTTTTAAGTTGAAGAAATTTTTTTTTGTGAAAAAAAAAGTTGATGCATGTTTTTAATCAAAGCAATCAGAATTATATACAATAAAAAAAATGTTAAAATGCAAATCAAAGAATAAATGTAGAAACTAGGTGATAAATACGGTTCAAAATATATGATTTCATGTAGCCAAAAAAAATTAATAAAATAATTTTCTAGTATCTTTATTTTTTTATTAATTGTCAACCAAAAATATATTTGTGTTTGACATTGTATTTTCATGTTTGAATACATTTTAAAAGTATATTTGTCTTATAAAAAATATCAAATTAATGTTTTTTTAGTGTTTTTTCATATGCTCATATAAAAAATATAAAAAAATATTTTATGTATTAAAAAAAATCACTTTTAAAATGAACTTTGTACCATAATATTATGCGCACACTAAATATCCAATAGACTCCAAAGATATGAAATAACCATAAAAAAAAAAAAACATATTCTTAATTAAATCCTCTTTATCCTATTATTGTGATTTTTTAAAATTTATTTATTGATTTATCAGAATGTTCATTTTTTGAAGAAAAAAAAGTTATGAGAGTCATAAAAAATTAATTAAAAAATAATAAATGGTTATATAATTATGCCATGAATGTATATTATTTATGTAATCATGCAGTAATAAAAAGGTTGTGCAGAAAGCCAAAAATAAAAATTTATTCTAGAGCCAACGGAAATAAAGGTCGCGAAGAGGGTGATGCCGCTGATGGTTGGTTCTCTTCCTCCTTGTGAGTATTTAATGGTGCTGCAATTAATATCAACCGCATTACAGTTGAGGCAGGCAATTAATGGTGCTTCAGCAGGAAGAAATATTGGATTATCTCTTGGAGTCTTCGTCTATGCTATCTTAATTACGGGTAGAAAGTGTCGGGAGATGAGTGGCTGGGATTCAGGCATGAATAGCGGCCTTAATTTTGACATAGCGGCCTTAAGAATTTTCATTATTAGACGTAGAACCATTTTTATGAGTTTGCATTTGGTGTTCAAGCCAACGGAAATAGAGGTCGCGAAGAGGGTGATGCCGCTGATGGTGCTGCAACTAATATCAACCACATTACAGTTGAGGCAGGCAACTAATGGTGCTTCAGCAGGAAGAAATATTGGATTATCTCTTGGAGTCTTCGTCTATGCTATCTTCATTACGGGTAGAAAGTCTCGGGAGATGAGTGGCTGGGATTCATTAATGATTAGCGGCGTTAAGAATTTTCATTATTGGACGGAGAACCATTTTTATGAGTTTGCATTTGGTGTCCAAGCTATGGTAGCAAGGGGCGGAGCTAGGATTACTTGTTAGGGGTAGCCAAAAATAATATAACAAGATATAATATTTGTTTTAATTTATTATACATGAGTTGTAAAAAAAAAAAACCAGCATGATTTAGTTTTATTTAAATAACTTATTACAAACATATAATGTAAAAGGCTTGGAGCAATACCAAATTGAGTCAAATCAATGAAGTAAATTTCATCTTCATGATGTATCCATCACTTTAATGTTGTTGATTTTTATATCTATAAAATATAAACACACAAAGTATATAAGAAACATTAGCTAAAGCGAAACATTATTTTATGTTTGACAAACTTTGAAATAAAGTAAAAAATAATAAAGAATGACTCTTACATATTATTTTAATTATGTTCGTTGTTCTTTCATAAAATAAAAATCATCGATTATAATATAAATTGTGAATCTTTTAGCAATTTTTTTTACTATATAGACAATCAAATAATTTGTAAGAAAATAATTCTCTATCCGATTGCGAAATCTTGTTTTAACAATTTTAATCACTGAGAAAGCTCGTTCAGTAGTTGCTGTCGAAAGAGTTAAAATAAACCGAATCAACCTGTCAAATAGTGGATAAATATTTTTCTTTTCTTTTTTCAAAAAAAATCAATTATTTTTATTTTGTTCATGGTTCAACATAAAATCAAAACATATATCGTGAGAAAAAATTGATAATTTTGGTGGCTCTTCTAAAAACAAAACATAAAAAAAAATCCAAGCATAATCAAAACAAACCAATAAAATATATCTAATTAATAAAAAAAAATCACTATCAAGAATTCAAAATACAATTGTTAAAACTAGCATATTTTAAAAACAAAGAGCAAAAATAATAAAATTATATAAAAAAAACTCATCAAATTCTTAATAAACATCTAAAAAAATATATTTTTTAAATTTAAGTTATTAATACCCAATCACCTTATTTTATTTAATGAAATATGAATTAATTGATACTATGCTTTAATTTTTCCATAAAAAATTTTATTTGTGATTTATATCGATTGGATGCGCTATAAAAATTTATATCAGGGTTGCAGGGAGAGAAAATGTAGCAAAAACAGATTGATAACTTTATATTTTTTGTTCTTTCCACGTAGCACGTAGGCATATAGGTAGCATAACATCAAAGCAAAGTCAAAGGAATTCAAAAGTAAAGCAAAGGATAACAAATATATTTACTGTACGAGGACTCATCTCATTAAATAATATTACAGCTCCTCACATTTAATTATCAAATAATAATAATAAAAAGTCTTGCAGGGGCCCGGGTCCCTGCTTGCCACCCCCTCATTCCGCCCCTGATGGTAGCTACATTATCCTAGAGGTTGGATTCAGTTTTGTTATACAAGCACTAATATATTAAATTTTAAAAAAAAATAAAAAAAATAAGCATAAAAATCAAAATATAAAATAAATTAGAGTATAACTAAAATTTTTCAATTGAAGGGTTAACTGAAAAGAAAAATAATTTGAACAAAAACAAAAATAAAAAAAATAATGAAGATAAAATTGAAAAAAATAATCCACCATAAACTTGGATTGAATGGTGAGATTAAAAGCCAATAAAACTTTTATAAAAGAGTTAAGGAAAAAAATCCAAAGAATATAGACCAAATAAAAAAAGAAATATGTGAAAATTCAAAATCAAAGGACTAAATTGAAAAGAAATAATACTTATACAAAAGGGCAAAAGGAAACAAAAATATAAATTGAGGACCAAATTAAAAAGTATAATATATTATAAATTAGAAATGAAGGACTAAATTAAAAAAAATAAAACTTTTATTAAAGGCTCAATGACGAAAATAAAAAACTTTTATTGAAGGACCAATGGGGGAGCAATAAAAAGAAAAGACCTACTAACAACAAAGCTATAATTATTGAATTGTTGACGAGAGGGAAAGAGGTGATTGTAGAGTGGTTGTAGGGGCTGCTGGTGTGGGTGGTGGATATTGTTGTGGTGGTTTGATGTGGCTATTTGGGTTGGAGTGAAGGAGTGGAGTTGCTGCAACGATGACAGAGGGGCTGGTTCATTGGTTAAGGTTTTTGACAAGGTGAGGGCAATCAAGAATTGAGGTTTTTGTATTGATAGAAATGCAGAAAAACTCCAATCTTGAAAGCAAAAAATGGCATCACTAGTAGGAAGGGAAGTGTTATTGAAAGCTATGGCGGCGGCAAATTGTGTATCTTATTCCTTACCAGTTTTTAATCGGAAACTTATAAATCTATGGAAAATTGGAAGGTGCACCGGAGAAGTTGGAAATATCCGTTAAAATAAAAGCTTACGACTACATAAGTTTTAAAGAATTTGATTATTTCAATAAGGCCTTTCTATAAAAATAGTGTTGGTACCTCAAGAATAATCCTAATGATTTGTGTAGCAGAGTGCTTAAAGAGATTCGAATCAATATCCCAAAAAGTTGGATTGGGAAAGCGGTTTCACACTGTTTGGAAATTTGATTTTTTTAAAATTAAATTTTTTATATTTTTAAATTGTTTTAACGTACTTAAATCAAAATTATTTTTAAAAAAATTAATAAAAATATTATTTTAATATATATAAAAAAATATAGTTCAAAAAAATAACTGCTATTATATATCCAAACACCGTTGTTAAAAGGTTTGAGATTAGATATTGGGAATGGGAGAAGAAGTGGTATTTGGGATCGGAGAGGAATTAAAGTTGGGTTGTTTGTGATAAAAATATTAAAGTTGGAGATTCTAAACTCAATTTAATATGAATATTTTTTTGTTTTTCGTTAATTAGTTCCAGTTCATCGGGTGGTGGCTAAGTTTATTTTTTTAAAAAAATCAATTGGAATTTATAATATTTAATGTAAGAGTTTTGTAGTTATTAGTTTGAAAATTCATTAAAAAATACTTTTCAACTGTGATGTGTGTGTCCCAACCCCTGCTCTTAAAAATATTTCTATAAATTCTTATTATTTTCATTTTAACTATTTTTATGTAGACAATAATTAACGATTTTTGTGATTCACCTTGGAACTTTTGCATGCACATATTAATGCAAAGTTCTTGGAATGCAAAAGCTTTATGCGCTGGAAAAGAGACAAATTTTGTTAAATAATATGGACTTGATAATTCATTAAAAAATATGGATCACTCAATTGTAATGGGTGTGGCCAATGCGCGTTCGATATCCCTTTCATTTCTCTTTTTGTTTTTTGTCCACCGAAACTCCATCTTCTTTACAGTGTAAAGAAAAAGATCCGTAAGAAAATCATTGGAAACTTACCAGTACGAGTTCTTGACCTCAAGAAACCGGAAAAAATTCGAAGTCATTGTAATAAAAATAAAGAAAAGGGCTTTGGAAGCTGGTTACTAAGATACCAGAAGAAGAAAAAATACTGGGCTTGGCTGGATATTGTGCCTCTTTAGCCAACACTTACCACACGGTTTGTTTGGTCTAGATTCGTGAAATACTCGTAGAAATTTGGTGTTTTCTGATTTCTAAGTAGAATTATACATGTTCCAGCTTGAAATTGCTATTTGGTAGATTTAATTGCCAAATTTCTTGATCTCACCTTCTGTTTCATGTTTGACCACAGGAGCAGGCCTTACTAGTTTATCGCTATAGGGATTTTCATGGCTTCCAGCAGCGTGCAAGGAATAACCTCATCTTCATCTTCTCCTCCTCCACTATATATGTATGACGTGTTCCTTAGTTTTAGAGGCAAAGACACCCGGAACAACTTTACTAGTCATCTATATTCTAATCTGAAACAGAGAGGCATCGATGTGTACATGGATGATAGGGAGCTCGAGAGAGGAAAGACCATCGAACCTGCTCTCTGGAAGGCCATCGAGGAATCAAGGTTTTCTGTCATTATATTTTCAAGAGATTACGCTTCTTCACCATGGTGTTTGGATGAACTTGTCAAGATTGTTCAGTGCATGAAAGAGATGGGGCAAACTGTTCTGCCAGTTTTTTATGATGTGGATCCCTCAGAGGTAACCGAGCGGAAACGGAAATATGAGGAAGCCTTCGGTGAGCATGAACAAAATTTCAAGGAAAACTTGGAGAAGGTCCGGAACTGGAAAGATTGTCTCTCTACGGTGGCCAATCTATCTGGCTGGGACGTCCGGAATAGGTAAATCGTCTATCTACTTATTCTTATTCTCAAATCTGCCCTGTATTGTTTCATTGATGAACAAGCATGATAGTAAATGTGTATTTTTTTCATATGCATGTTTTTTTTTTTTTTTTGATGATATTTTGAACTGATGTGATCAAGCATTTCTAATCTCTATATATAACTTCTTTCTATTCTTAGGTTTTTCTTTATATTTTGAAAATAATATAAATATTAAACAAAAAAATTAAAATGTATAAAAATGTTGAAAAACAAATCTAGCATGAACAAATAAAAAGTTAGCTTAAAAAAGTAAAATTGTGAAGAAATGACAACAAATTCATCATAAGAAATAAAAAATTGACCAAAGTTTTTGAATATGTTGGTTTTAGCTTTTCAAAATAAAATAAAAAGATTTTCCATCTTGAATTAAAAAATTCAAACTATTTATAAATCAAAGAGACAAATTTATTTTTAATTTTTTTTTGTGAATATTTTTATTTTTATATTTGGAATTAAAATTTGATAGGTGTCTTTCTTTTACTAATGGAGTGTAACAATGAATTTACTAATTTTTCATTCTAAACAAAATAAACTACTTATTAGGAATAAGGTCTTTTTATAAGGGCCAATAGTCATTATAGAATTGATAGGGGTAGTTAGGTATTTTTTTAACGGTATAATTACTTAGTTATCTTTAAAAGAAAAAAAAATAAATTACCTATAGGGGCTCTTTTAAGATTTTTCACTTTTCAGGGTGCAATAAAATAACTTCATTTCCTTTAAAATTAAAAATACTTACCTTGTCTTCAAGGGCTTATTCATGCTTTTTTGTTTTTGTTTTTGTTTTTGTTTTTTTGATAAAAAAAAAAGTGGTTGGCTTGTTTGTAGAACACACAAGCGAGTAAGTTGTTTTGTTTTATTTAAGCAGCATGAGCAATGTCTTATGACACCCAAAAAAGGCCTTCATTGATGTTTTTGGATTCACCATGATGTGACCTGCCTCCCTGAGTGGCATGTGTGGAGTAATTTTTTCTGGTTTGGCACCACATGACTTTCTTTTCTTTTGTTTTTATCCTCAAATTCTGCACCCGACCTTCTAAACATTTATAGTAACCCTTCAATTTGTTTTTTTTTTTTCATATTTGTTCTATTTTCTTTGAGTTGATATTTTTTTATTTGAATTATTTTTTAGAATTGAAATTTGCTGTTAATTTTATACTTTTTAATTTTTTAATCTATTAGATTTGATTCTCATTCTTTTGATTACTATTTATTTTATGTGAGATTATTTTTATTTTATTTTATTGGTGATTTCATCCTTCATTTTTTATTGTTATGTTTTTTTACCTTGGCAAATTTTTAAAAAATTGGTATATATATATATATATATATAGATTATTTTTGATTTCATACTTTAACATTGAATTAAGCTTTTTGGTTGAGTTTGGATTTAGGATTTAACGGATTGAGAATTTGAGACACTAACCTAGGTTTAGGAGATTTGTCTAGGCTTTTTTTTTTTAAGCTCATGTTTTTTTTCCAGTTTCATTATTCAATATTTAATTTAATTAGAGACTGGGCTCTATTAAATTTTTTTATTTGTTTTCTATAAGATTTTTAAATAATTTTAAAAATAACCGAGGTTATCTTACGTCTTTTTATTTCTCATTCTTTGTTAAATCTAGCTCTTATTTTTTTTTAAATCCTTTTTTTAATTGAATAATTTTTTTTTATGTTTAGCTTTTAATATTTGGTTGATTGAAATTGGGCTTATTTTATTTTGATATGGGTTCCATGGAGTTTTCACCAAAATGTGCTTCGGATCGCGAGTTTCACAAGTTAATCATAGTTACTCCAAGTCGATCTAGTGTGTTGTCGTCACAATTATATTTTTAAATAAATATATCGTCTAATATATTATTATCTTAATATTTTAAAAGTGTTTTTCTAGCTTGTATTGAATTTTTTACTTTCAAATATTATTATATTTTTTAAGGGTTAGAAAAAAATAATCCAACACTTGAGGCCAAAAATCTAGTTAAAGAACTACACATTAAAGTGAAGTTTTCAACAAGTGGCAACTTACCATTAATATCATCTATGGTTCAGTTTTTAAGGTATGACACAAAAGCTACATGAATTTTTTCCCATGAAAAAAATTATTTCTCAAAATACTATAGGTGGTAAAAAACTTTTCAAACTAGCATAGGCATCACTAACACAATTTGACACATGCAGATCTCGCATGTCAAAAAAATCTTCCTTTCTTTCTTTGTTGGGTTGGTCCATCAATTTTTATATTTAGTTAACTTTAGTTCCATTATTACGATAATTTCATCTATTCTTTTGCACACAAAAAATATATGAATTAAAGTTAATATTTATTTCAAATGCAATCGCTAAAAACGAGTTAATTTTTGCCTAAAATATTGTTATGTTTTTTCCCAACTTAAATAAAAATAAGTTTATATTAATGAAATGATCATTATATTGAAATTAATATTAAGATTGTATAAAAATTGAAAGACCAAATAAAAGATTAAATAGAGAAGAAAGACGAAGAAATGCGTTGTGAAAATTTGAGTTGTGAGAAGCATATGTTAGTTTGGGAAATGTTCTTTGGGCTATGCTAATATAGAAAAAAAGTCAAAAATTAATAAAATTAAAGTTGTTTTTTTTTAAAAGTTAATTATGCTAAATAATTTAATTTTTTGTTAAAAATAATTATAAAAACAACTTAGTGGTCGACAAAAAATATGATAGAACTCCTTTTGCCTTTTGGTATGTTAAAACCAAACTTAATTAATATTTTATTTCCTACCTTTTGTTCTTGTATGCATGCTTCTGTAGTAACTGTGTGATTCTATAGGCAATAAGATAACTATTGTACGAATCATTCTTAGCATCAATACAATCATAGTTCCTTTTTCAGTTTATTCTTTCCTTTTCCTCTATGTTCTTGAAGCTATCTATTATCAGGGCCCTATCTTTCTCAAAGGTTGGTGTATTAATTTTCGGCTAACAACCATACATTTTCGAGCTACAATATGCTAATGTTTATCTTCCCATTATCACTATCTGATTTGATTTCTGCACACTGCATGATTAATGTTTTGCACCCTCCTATGCAGGAATGAATCAGAATCAATTAAAATAATTGTTGAATACATATCGTACAAACTAAGCATCACTCTGCCAACAATTAGCAAAAAATTAGTTGGAATAGATTCTCGTGTAGAGGTATTAAATGGCTATATAGGTGAAGAAGTAGGCAAAACAATCTTCATAGGGATTTGCGGAATGGGTGGCATAGGTAAGACGACTGTTGCAAGGGTAGTATATGATAGGATTCGTTGGCAATTTGAAGGCAGCTGCTTCTTAGCAAGTGTCAGAGATGTTTTTGCTAGGGAAGATGGACAACGTCGTTTGCAGGAACAACTTCTTTCTGAAATCTTAATGGAACGTGCTTCTGTATGTGATTCTTCTAGAGGGATTGAGATGATAAAGCGGAGGTTACGACTTAAAAAGATTCTTCTTATCCTTGATGATGTAGATGACAAAGAACAACTAGAATTCTTGGCTGAGGAGCCTGGATGGTTTGGTCCAGGGAGCAGAATTATCATAACAAGCAGAGATACAAATGTGTTAACTGGAAATGATGATACTAAAATTTATGAGGCTGAAAAATTGAATGATGATGATGCTCTCATGTTGTTTAGCCAGAAAGCTTTCAAAAAAGACCAACCTGTTGAAGATTTCTTGGATCTATCCAAGCAAGTTGTGGGTTATGCTAATGGCCTTCCACTAGCTCTTGAAGTTATAGGTTCATTTTTGAATGGAAGACGTGTCGATCAATGGAAAAGTGCGATTAATAGAATGAATGAGATTCCTCACGGAAAAATTATTGATGTGCTTCGCATTAGTTTTGATGGTCTCCATGAATCAGATAAGAAAATATTTTTAGACATTGCATGTTTCCTGATGGGGTTTAAAATTGATCGAATAACAAGGATACTTGAAAGCCGTGGATTCCATGCAGGTATTGGAATACCAGTTCTTATTGAGAAATCTCTTATAAGTGTCTCTCGGGATCAAGTCTGGATGCATAATTTATTACAGATAATGGCTAAGGAAATTGTTCGTTATGAATCCCCTGAAGAGCCTGGAAGGCGTAGTAGATTGTGGACATACGAGGATGTCTGCCTTGCACTGATGGACAACACAGTGAGTAGCTGATAGAGAACATTATCCATAAGATTTCATGAAGTTTATTTTAATTTAAGCTCCATCGCTACTTTGTATTTGTTTTTTACTTGTATTCCCCTTTTGGTTGACAGGGAAAAGAAAAAATAGAAGCCATTTTCCTGGACATGCCTGGAATAAAAGAGGCACAATGGAACATGAAAGCCTTCTCTAAAATGAGCAAACTAAGATTGCTCAAAATCAACAATGTGCAGCTTTCTGAAGGACCTGAAGATCTTTCCAATAAGCTACGATTTCTTGAATGGCATTCTTACCCTTCAAAATCATTGCCAGCTGGTTTACAAGTGGATGAGTTAGTTGAACTTCACATGGCTAACAGTAGTATTGAGCAATTATGGTATGGGTGTAAGGTGAGATCACCTAATTTAAGGACCTTTGTATTTCTTTTTATCGTTTTCCTATATATTTATGATAGTAGTATCCATATTTCTTCTCCCCTGCCTGATTGCAGAGTGCAGTTAATTTGAAAATCATCAATCTCAGCAACTCACTAAACCTGATCAAGACTCCAGATTTTACAGGAATTCCGAATCTTGAGAACCTAATTCTTGAAGGTTGTACAAGTTTGTCTGAGGTCCATCCATCACTTGCACGTCACAAGAAGCTTCAACATGTGAATCTTGTGCATTGCCAAAGTATTAGGATTCTCCCAAGCAACCTTGAAATGGAATCGCTCAAAGTTTTCACTCTTGATGGCTGCTCAAAACTTGAGAGGTTTCCAGATATAGTGGGAAACATGAACTGTTTGATGGTGCTTCGTTTGGACGGGACTGGTATTGCTGAACTATCTTCATCAATTCGTCATTTGATTGGCTTAGAAGTATTAAGCATGAACAACTGCAAGAACCTTGAAAGCATTCCGAGTAGCATAGGCTGCTTGAAATCCCTTAAAAAACTTGATATGTCTGGCTGCTTTGAACTTGAAAATATACCAGAGAATTTGGGGAAAGTTGAAAGTTTGGAGGAGTTTGATGTAAGTGGAACTTCAATAAGACAACCGCCAGCATCCATTTTTCTTTTAAAGAATCTTAAAGTATTATCTTTTGATGGATGCAAAAGAATAACTATGAATCCCACGGATCAAAGGTTGCCTTCTTTGACTGGTCTGTGTTTTATAGAAGTACTGGGTTTACGCGCTTGCAATCTAAGAGAAGGGGTGCTTCCTGAAGATATTGGCTACTTATCTTCATTAAGGTCTTTAGATCTAAGCCAGAATAACTTTGTTAGCCTGCCTAAAGCCATAAATCAGCTTTTTAAACTGGAAATGCTTGTCTTGGAGGATTGCATGATGCTTGCATCTTTGCCTGAGGTTCCATCTAAAGTTCAAACAGTAAATTTGAATGGTTGTATAAGCCTAAAAACAATTCCAGATCCGATAAAGTTAAGCAGTTCCAAAAGATCAGAGCTCATATGTCTTAACTGCTGGGAATTGTACAATCATAATGGCCAAGATAGAATGGGGTTGATTATGCTTGAAAGATACCTCAAGGTGTTCTCTTAATCATACCCAAACCTTTTTGTATCTCTCTCTCTCTCCCTCTATCTATCTAACATTTTGGTTTTTCTTGGTACAGGGTTTGTCTAATCCAAGACCTGGATTTGGTATCGCCATTCCAGGAAATGAAATTCCAGGCTGGTTTAACTATCAAACTAAGGGATCTTCAATTAGTGTGCAAGTGCCAAGTTGGAGCATGGGGTTTGTTGCGTGTGTTGCATTCAGTGCAAATGATGAAAGTCCTTCTCTTTTTTGTCATTTCAAAGCCAATGGAAGAGAGAATTATCCTTCGCCGATGTGTATTAATTGTAAAGGCCATCTCTTTTCAGATCATATTTGGCTATTCTATCTATCTTTTGATTACCTTAAAGAGCTTCAAGAATGGCAGCATGAATCCTTTAGCAATATTGAGTTGTCGTTTCATTCTTACGAGCAAGGAGTGAAGGTGAACAATTGTGGTGTTTGTTTGTTATCTTCTCTATTTATTAAACCACAAACATCTGCCCATTTTATTGTCACAAGCAAAGAAGCAGCTTCTTTATATAAAGATTCTTTAGCTTTTTCTTCGTCTTACCATCAATGGAAGGCCAATGTTTTCCCTAACATCAGAGTCGCAGATCGAGCCCGGAGATTCATTGTCCCAGGTGGGAAGGAACCAGAAAAAGTGATGGCAATTAGATCAAGACTCTTTGAGGCCATTGAAGAATTAGGGATGTCAGTTATTATATTTTCTAGAGATTGTGCTTCTTTACCTTGGGACTTTGACGAACTTGTCAAGATTGTCGGATTCATGGATGAGAAGAGATCGGACACTGTGTTTCCAGTTTCTTATGATGTCGAACAATCAAAGATGGATGATCAAACAGAGAGTTACACAATTGTCTTTGATAAGAATGAAGAAAATCTCAGGGAAAACGAGAAGGTACGAAGATGGACGAATATTCTCAGTGAAGTTGAGATTTCATCTGCATCAAAAAGGTAATAATTACTTATTCATTTGAATCGAAAAGGTAATAATTACTTCGAAAAGTTGCTTTCAGAAGAACTCAATGTCAACAAATCTATGATCTTTCTATATGGCGTGGGAAAATACCGTGCAAGTTCATAGTGTGGTTAGAGTTTTTTTTCTTTTAAGGTAGATTTTGAATTTAAAACAAAATATTTTTAAAGTAGTTTTTTTTTATTCAGCAACTTTTTTTTTCAATTTGGATGTGTTAATAAAGTTAAACAAACAAAATAATTGCATATATTCAACCTTCTAAAAAAAAATATGCACAACACCATCAAATAACAATTTATATCCAAAAACTTGTAACCAAAATAGAATGCATGCACTGGAGTCTTGGACAAGTCATTATTAAATTTGATTGAGTTTATATTTCAGGTCTTATGTTTAATTTTTTTGGTTAAAAGTTGATATAAATTTTTGGGAAAAAACATATTGAACTCGATTGAGTTCATGCTCCAGCCATGGGTTTAACGAATTAAGCAACAACAACAACATAATGTTTTTTCTCATATTGCTTTTTTACTGATATTTTTTTATGTATCTTTTTTTTTATATTTTTTAAATTTATGTTTCAATTAATATTCTTCATTATGATTTTTTTTATAGATATTATTTTTATAGTATTGTTCGTATTTAATTTTTGAAAAACTTATTATGATTCATTAATAATTTTTTTATTTTTTTGTATAAAAGAACTTAATTTTAAAAAATAAAAAAATATGAATTTTCAAATAACATTAACATGTACAACAACCTTGCATAATATTTGTTTTTCTATTTTTATTTTATTTAATCAATTTAATATGTGTATTTATTTTTAATATAATTTGATTGAATAAAAATATTAATTTTAATAAACAAATTTAAAAAATATAAGCAGGTAAATGTTCTATTTATTAACACATTCAAATTTTTTAATTTTATTTTTAGTTATTGTTAATATATTTTTTATTCACATAGTTGTCAATTTATTTGATTACATGTATGTATTGACTTTTTAATTTATACTTTTAATTTTTTATGTACAAAATGCACAACTATTTTGTAAGAGAAAAAAATATTTGGTCCATAGAAAAGCGACATCTTATTTTTTTTCACAAACAATTTGCAAAAAAACAATTGTCAATAGACATAGGCCCAGACAAAATGGACCACTCGGGCTAGTCTGATTTACTATACCTAACAACGCTTGACTTTTATTTTTTCTTCTTTTAATTTTATTAAATTAATGCTTCTTTTATATTTTCTTAAATATTTTTTTATTTATATTTAGATTAACATCTCTTCTCATTTTTTTATGTTGTTTAGAGATCCTTTTTAAAATTACGGTTATTTTTTAGTTATGCATTTAATGTTTTAGGAGGTTTTTCTGGTTTATCTATAATTTTTTTAAATCTTTTGTGTAGAAGAACTTTATTTTTTAAAATAAAAAGATTTTAATTTCAAATAATATTTATAATATGTGAAGCCTTGAATATTATTATTTTTTTCTTTTATTTTATTCAATCAATTTAATATGTGTCTATTTTTATTATCGTTTGATTAAATAAAAAACTTGTTTTAATTAATAAATGTAGTAAATATAATTGCATAAATTTTTCATCTTGTGAAATTAAATATCTTAATCTACAACTATTTCTTGATTTTTCATATTTTATTTTTAGTTATCTTTTATAAATGTTTTATTTATTTATTAAGACACGTAGTTCTTGATTTATTTAATTATATTTATGCATAATATTTTTTTTATTTTCACTCAAAAAAATTAAATACAAAAACATATTGAAAAATTATATTTATAAATTTGTTTGTTAAGATGTTTTTAACCTGCGACGAATTTACGTAACAAGTATCTGGTAACATCGATTCCATGTATAGTTTGACTATGCGGTGGGGATGGGAGAACGAATGTTTAGTTTTCAAGTCCTTTTTTATCTAATCTATTTTTTTATATGACAATTTTACCTAACCGAATGATAGAAATTTTTTTTTTCAGTAACAATTTAATGTGGTTCGACCCTACAATATGCATTAATAATTAAAGTTTGAGAAAATTCCCATTGTGCCAAGCTATATATACACACACACACAACACTTCTGACCTCTCCTTCTCATGACTCTCAGCGGCAAAGGAGCTCCAGCAACGCAGCAGCAGCAGATCCAGCTCCACCTCCACCAGCAGCGGATCCAGCATCTCCAACTGGTCAAGCAGTGGCAGGGATGGCTCCAGTGGTTCCAGAAGCGCGAGCACTTGTCTGAGCAGCAGCGTGAGGAGCATCTCGAGCAGCAGGAGCTGCTGGAGCGGCAGCAGCAGGAGCTGCTGGAGCGGCAGCAGCTGGAGCAGCTGGAGCGGCAGCAGCTGGAGCAGCTGGAGCGGCAGCATCTGGAGCTGCGGGAGCGGCAACATCTGGAGCAGCTGCCGCTCCAGCAGGCGTGGCAGTTGCCGGAGCAGCAGGAGCTGCTGGAGTGGCAGCTGCTGGAGGAGTGGCAGCTGCTGGAGCGGCAGCAGCAGCGGCAGCTGGAGCAGGAGCAGATGCTGGAGGAGCGGCAGCTGGAGCGGCAGCATCTGGAGCTGCGGGAGCGGCAACATCTGGAGCAGCTGCCGCTCCAGCAGGCGTGGCAGTTGCCGGAGCAGCAGGAGCTGCTGGAGCGGCAGCTGCTGGAGGAGTGGCAGCTGCTGGAGCGGCAGCAGCAGCGGCAGCTGGAGCAGGAGCAGATGCTGGAGGAGCGGCAGCTGCTGGAGGGGCGGCAGCTGCTGGAGCGGCAGCAGCAGCAGCTGCTGGAGCAGGAGCAGCTGCTGAAGCGGCTGCAGGAGCAGCAGCGGCTGCTGGAGCGGCGGCGGCAGCGGTGGCGGCAGCGGCGGCATTGGCGGCGGCAGCAGCAGCTTCTGGAACGGCGGCAGCAGCAGCTGCTGGAGCGGCAGCAGCAGCAGCTCGAGCAGCAGCAGCTGCTAGGGCTGCCGCAGCTGCTCGAGCGGCAGCGGCAGCTGCTCGAGCGGCAGCGGCAGCTGCACCGGCATATGCCGTGGCAGCCACGGCGGCAGCTGGTGCTCGAGCAGCGGCAGCAGCTGGTGCTCGAGCAGCGGCAGCAGCTGGTGCTCGAGCAGCGGCAGCAGCTGGTGCTCGAGCAGCGGCAGCAGCTGTTGCTCGAGCAGCTGTTGCTCGAGCAGCAGCAGCAGCAGCAGCTGCCTTGGGTTTGGTTTGGAATCTAACTTGCTTTAGCTTGAAGATCTTCGTCAGTTTTTGCTCATGGTTTTGGTTTGGGGTAATTTGATTCACATTTTGCAATATTGGTTATCGGTATATTTTTATTTTGGCGTCTCGGTGTTTTTGCGACCGTAGATTCCAAGAGGTTTTTCCTGCTACTAATTCTATAAATATAATGAAAACAGAAATGAGAAACTCGTCAGTTTTTCTATTGATGTAGAACGAGGAAGAAGACGAGGGGGAGAATAGATGAAGGAGGAGAATAGTGTTAGAAGAATAGAAAGGTGACGAGTAAATACAAGGGGAGAGCAGTAGGAGTTGATATCCAGAACTCTTAATTAATACTAAAAATCTTATTAATGTAAATGAAGGGAAAAAAATGGATTTTTGGGTAATATTATTTATATTAGTACTAAAAATCTTGAAAGATTATTATTAAATGTAGTATTTTAAGTAGTGAATAAAAATGATGATTATTAATATTTAATGTGATTATGCTTAATTAACTAGTGAAATATTATTATTAAATCAGTATTTTAAGGTTATATTATTTTTCGCTTCTACTATTTTTTGTTATTTTTTCTAATGTTAGTATTTCTAATCTAAATAAAATATTTAATTTGTTTATAACATGTTTTCAATGATTAAATGTTGTCTGTTTTCTTATTTTGCAAACAGATTTAATTTTGTTGTGGGATCAGTACTTGACCTTATATATTGTGAGTATTAATAAAATGTTTAATTTGTATATAACATATTCTTCTTAAATTTAGGATAATCCCATGTTTGCGGATGAAAGCCTGTGCTCTGCAAAATTTCAACCTGTATTTTGAAATAGCTAGTCTGTCCACTTTTTTAACTCTGTTTTTTGGTGTATGATATATTTAAATTAAAAACTATATTTTGCTTTTTTTAAAATCAATTTCATTTAGAATTCTTTGAAATTAATTTTAAGTATTTTAATATTTCATGTTATAATATTCATACTAAAAAATATTTTTCAACAAAATCTTAATTTATTAATTTAACATTTGATTAAAATCCAATTACACTTATTAACGACCACGTTTTAAAACCATTTTCTCCCAACAGCAGGCATTTTACATTCAAAATACATGAAAATTGATCTTAAATGTGACCAAGCTGTATGCATGCATTCTAACCATTCTAAACAATTCTCTCAATTCTCTATTTTAAGAGGTGTTTATTATTGTGGTAATATATAGTTATTTTTTAAAATATTTTTATTTAAAATAAAACTTTTTATCTTTTAAAATTTATTTTTAATATAGTATATCAAAATGATATAAAAAAACTTAATTTGAAGTAAAATAAATAAATAAAAAATTCAATTTTTTAAAATTTTAAAAACAAACAAACGCTCTAAATCCCGACAATCTATTAGATAAAATCATTAGGAAAGGCGACATTAATTGGTTAACGAAAAACACTTTTCAGTTAAAGAAAAACACTTTTTAGAAATTGTAAAAAATTTAGAAATATTATATTATTTGCTAATTATATCAAATTTGATACTCAAACTTTTGATTACTATATATTTTGTATTGAATCTTTTTTTTTTAATTCCATCCCTTAGAGTTTGATCTAATTTGATTTTTATATCAATTTTGGTTTTGATTTTTATGATTATTATTTGTTTTTCTTTTATCCTTTTCTTAATTGAAATTTTTTATCTATCATATTTGGTTTTCATTCTTTTGATTATTATTTATTTTATTTGTAATAATTTATGAAATTATAATTATTTTTTAAATTTCATTATCTTTCAATTTTTTTATCTATTATATTTGATCTCCATTATTTTGATTGTTATTTATTATATTTGAGATAATAAATGAAATTAGATTTTTTCTCAATTTCATTCTCATTCAACTTTTTAATTTGTAAGATATGTTTCTTATTATTTTATTAAACTTTAAAAAAATATTAATAAGTTATTTTTCATATTATTTTTCATGACATAGTTAAATATTGAAAAATATTTTCTAACTTATTTTTCATGATACTATCAAATATAAAAAAATTATTCACTTTTTAAAAATTTATTTTTCAAGAAAAAATTATATATAAAAAATTAATTTCCAATAAACAACGGGCAAAGTATTTGTTTTTTCTTCTCAAAAACAGAAAACCACCTTCGTTGTGCAGTGCAACATTTCATGCCCCAAGTTAGTTAGCTTATTAGGAATTAAAGTTTGCTGGTAGTAATTTTATGTTATATCTTTGGTGAACAAAGCCAATTCACTACTGATCATGATTTGTAAATAAGCTGAATGTATTTTTCAAAACCCTGAAATATTGGGAATTAAAGTTTGCTGGTAGTAATTTTAGGTTATATCTTTGGTGAACATCTTGGATTCAATTTGCCAAATTCTCAGTTATTCTTGAATTAACATAAATCTTGCAACTCAAGACAATTTTTTTTTTTACTAAACAAACACAACATACATGTAAATATAAATTCAAAACATCTTTACTCTAATAAAAAAATAATAATTTAGTAACAATTTTTTTTATAAGCCTGAAAAATTGTCGCTTTGGTAGGCATGCTTTTAAATAGAATATGAATTTCCACTATCATACCCCAAAGAAGGTTTATGCAGGGTTGAAGGCGGCCGGGATGCTAATACCACTATCATACCCTCTCTATGAACTCATTTCTTTTCTCAAATTGCATTGCCCGCGCATTTTAATTCATCTCTCAATCACTTCAATTCCATTTTATTTTATTTTTCATTTCCTTTAATTAGAGTGCCAACTCCTGTATATTTTCTGCCAAAATTTTTGATCCTTTGATTACTTTTGATAAGAAACCCACAATTCTATCTCTAAACCATCCACAGTTATGCAAAATGACATTTTTCATTGGAGATGCTCTTAGTGTTGTTTATAGAATATGAAGTAATGTAGGCTGTTTTGCTGATTTGGTAGACCACAGTGATGTGAGTATCTTTCATTTTTCTTTTTTAAAAACTCCTTTACCTTTATCTTTGTGTTCCAAGATTTGATCATGATGTCTATAGCAATTAAAAAACCTTCCTCGTTTAAGTTCTTCATTCAGGTTCCTTTACCTGAGAGGCTAGAAACAGAGTTTTTCAATTTTCCTTCTTTTGAAAATGATTTGTAAATAAGCTGAATGTTTTTTGCTTCCCCTATATTTAGTTGCTTCTCCCACTACGTACATACCCTCCCCCTATGTCATTTTCTTTTTGTGGTTGGATTGCTCCAAGTTCACTCATTATTTTTAAATTCAATAAAAAAAAGACAAAATATATCGCAATATAATTTATGTTTTGAATTCTATAATTTTCTTTTTATCTTTTTAGTTAAATATATTTTTATCTTTTTTATATTCAAAATACTAAACAAACACAACATACGTGTAAATATGAATACACAATAACCATACCCTAACAAAAATATTAATTTAGTAATAGTTTTTTTTTATAAGCCTAACAAATTGTCGCTTTGGTAGGCATGCTTTGAAATAGAATATGAATTTCGGAAGGTACTTTTTTTATTAATTAATAAACTTCTATATTCCTCAATCGTGGGGCACAAGTCTATGCTTCCAAAGGACAAACATCGGTAGTCTGGATCCCAAAAATGAACTAAGGCTCGCACAGCTGGGCTTAAAACTTCTACCTTTGCGATTTCCATCAAACGTTCGTATTTCCTAAAAAATGCATCTTTATCCACATTCTGAAAATGAGTCGTTAACTTGTCCACCTCATTCACTATGCAATTCAGGTTCTTGATTGGTGACATCTTCTTAGCATCGCTTCTAAGGCAGTCTCCTTCAGTCAATTGTGACAGTTCAGAATTCTTTCCATACTCTACGATGGAAGATTTGATGATGGTCATTTCGTTCACAAATCCTGCAATTCAAAATGCATGGGGGTTTAGTCTTGTTTTGATGCAAAAGATATATCGGAACATACACCCTAAGGATAGGTTATAGTTCTTTTACGTGAGACATAGGATAGGTTTACTACTAGGTCTCTAAAAGAGGGTCTCTTGCTGTTCCAGTGACCACCCTCGTAAAGGCGATATGGAGGTCCAGCAGATAGTGGGATGGCACGTGTACCAATCACAATCAGTCTAAACACTCAGTAAAGAGTTGGGGTTTACACAAACTTAAACCTTGACTCAAGTCATAAGCCAGAAACGCACCAACGTTCACATCAGTCCCCCGATTATTTTTGTTCCTTTCAATTGCGTCCCTGCCAATTTCGGTCTCGTCTGCCTAGTTGGCCGCGTTTTCCACTTTGGTCCTTGGCCTTTGATTTATGCAATTTAGCCCTCAATTGATCAATAAACTTCCAATTTCTTCAATTAGGCCCCTCAATCAATTCCAAACAGCCCCCTCTATCTTTGCGCCTTTTCCAAATTGGTCCCTGGTTTCGGATTTTCACAATTAAACCCCTAATTGGCCATTATACTTCAATATTTATGCAATTAAGCCCCTGATTTGGCCTAATAAATTCCTAAAAAAAATATTTTGGCCCCAGAACTTAAATTTCTTCTAATTAAAGCCCAAATTGACTTAAAAATCATTTTTTCTTGCAATCAAAACCCCTATAAAAACAATTAAAAATCCAATTAAGTCCATAAACATCCAAATTTGGGCTTTTCTCCTTAAAATTCAAAATTTCTTATCCATCAGGGCTCTCATCATCCAAGAATATACTGTCAAAAATCCAATCTTGGTATTTTTTAACCTCCTTGACCAATCTTCCGACCATTTTCCGAGCGCTTATGCCTCCTGTTATTTTTCTAACCTTCTTTGGCTATTTATTTTATTTTTTGCGGGGACCCAAAAATGGGTTACAACAGTTGTCATCACAATTAGATTTTTAAATAAATATATCGTCCAATATATTATTATCTTAATATTTTAAAAATGTTTTTCAAGCATGTATTGAATTTTTTACTATCAAATATTATTTTATTTTTTAAAGGTTAGAAAAAATAATCCAACACTGGAGGCCAAAAATCTAGTTAAAGAACTACACATTAAAGTGAAGTTTTCAACAAGTGGCAACTTATCATTAGTATTTTTAATGACATATAAGCTACATGAATTTTTTCCCATGAAAAAAATTATTTCTCAAAATACTATAGGTGGGAAAAAACTTTTCATCAATTGCATGTGTCTCACTTATGCAACTTGCCACATGCAGGTCTCACATGTCAAAATAATCTTCCTTTCTTTTTTTGTTGGGTTGGTCCCTCAATTTTTATATTTAGTTAACTTTAGTTCCATTATTACGATCATTTCATCTATTCTTTTGCACACAAAATATATATGAATTAAAGTTAATATTTATTTCAAATGCAATCGCTAAAAACGAGTTAGTTTTTGCCTAAAATATTGTTATGTTTTTGCCCAACTTAAATAAAAATAAGTTTATATTAATGAAACGATAAAATAAAAGACCAAATAAAAGATTAAATAAATTGAAAAGACCAAATAAAAGATTAAATAAAGAAGAAAGACGGAGAAATGGGTTGTGAAAATTTGAGTTGTGAGAAGCATATGTGATATCAGTGCATCTCAAGGTGCGTGGATTGGATTTGCGGAACCACTTAAACTATGTCAGTTTGGGAAATTTTCTTCAAGCTATGCTAATATGGGAAAAAACTCAAAAATTAATAAATTTAAAGTTGTTTTTTTAAAGTTAATTATGCAAGATAATTGAATTTTTAGTTAAAAATAATTATATAAATAACTTAGTGGTCGACAAAAAATATGATAGAACTCCTTTTGACTTTTGGTCTGTTAAAACCAAACTTAATGGATATTTTATTTCCTAGCTTTTGTTCTTGTATGCATGCTTATGTAGTAACTGTGTGATTCTATAGGCAATAAGATAGCTATTGTACGAATCATTCTTCGCATCAATACAATCCTAGTTTCTTTTTTAGTTTATTCTTTCCTTTTTCTCTCTGTTCTTGAAGCTATCTATTATCAGGGCCCTATCTTTCTCAAACATTGGTGTATTAATTTCCGGCTAACAACAATACATTTTCGAGCTACAATATGCTAATGTTTATTTTCCCATTATCACTATCTGATTTGATTTCAGCACACTGCATGATTAATGTTTTGCACCCTTCTATGCAGGAATGAATCAGAATCAATTAAAATAATTGGTGAATACATATCGTACAAACTAAGCGTCACTCTGCCAACAATTAGCAAAAAATTAGTTGGAATAGATTCTCGTGTAGAGGTATTAAATGGCTATATAGGTGAAGAAGTAGGCAAAACAATCTTCATAGGGATTTGTGGAATGGGTGGCATAGGTAAGATGACTATTGCAAGGGTACTATATGATAGGATTCGTTGGCAATTTGAAGGTAGCTGCTTCTTAGCAAATGTCAGAGAAGTTTTTGTTGAGAAAGATGGACCATGCCGTTTACAGGAACAACTTCTTTCTGAAATCTTAATGGAACGTGCTAATATATGTGATTCTTATAGAGGGATCGAGATGATAAAGCGGAGGTTACGACTTAAAAAGATTCTTGTTGTTCTTGATGATGTAGATAAACATAAACAACTAGAATCCTTGGCTGCGGAGAGTAAATGGTTTGGTCCTGGGAGCAGAATTATCATAACAAGCAGAGATACACAAGTGTTGAGTAGAAATGGTGTGGGTAGAATTTATGACGCTGAGAAATTGAATGATGATGATGCTCTTACTTTGTTTAGCCAGAAAGCTTTCAAAAATGACCAACCTGCTGAAGATTTCTTGGAACTATCCAAGCAAGTCGTGGGTTATGCTAGTGGCCTTCCACTGGCTCTTGAAGTTATAGATTCGTTTATGCATGGAAGAAGTATCCTTGAATGGGGAAGTGCAATTAATAGACTAAATGATATTCTTGACCGTGAAATTATTGATGTGCTTCGTATTAGTTTTGATGGCCTCCATGAATTGGAGAAGAAAATATTTTTAGACATTGCTTGTTTCCTTAAGGGGTTTAAAAAAGATCGAATAATAAGGATACTTGATACCTGTGGATTCCATGCACATATTGGAACACGAGTTCTTATTGAGAAATCTCTTATAAGTATATCTCAGGATCAAGTCTGGATGCATAATTTATTACAGATAATGGGTAAGGAAATTGTTCGTTGTGAATCCCCTGAAGAGCTTGGAAGGCGCAGTAGATTGTGGACATATGAGGATGTTTGCCTTGCACTGATGGACAACACAGTGAGTAGCTGATGGAGAACATTATCCATAACATTTTATAAAGTTTATTTTAATTTATGCTCCATCTCTAATTTGTATTTGTTTTTTTTACTTCTATTCCCTTTTGGTTGACAGGGAAAAGAAAAAATAGAAGCCATTTTCTTGGACATGCCTGGAATGAAAGAGGCAAAATGGAACATGAAAGCCTTCTCTAAAATGAGTAGTCTAAGATTGCTCAAAATCGACAGCGTGCAGCTTTCTGAAGGACCTGAAGATCTTTCCAATAAGTTGCGATTTCTTGAATGGCATCCTTACCCTTCAAAATCATTGCCAGCTGGTTTACAAGTAGATAAGCTAGTTGAACTTCACATGGCTAACAGTACTCTTGATCAATTATGGTATGGGTGTAAGGTGAGATCAACTAATTTAAGGGTCTTTGTATTTTTTTTTTGTTTTCCTATTTATGTATGATAGAAGTATCCATATGTCTTCTCCCCTGCCTGATTGCAGAGTGTAGTTAATTTGAAAATCATCAATCTCAGCAACTCACTAAACCTGTCCAAGACTCCAGATCTTACTGGAATTCCAAATCTCGAGAGTCTGATTCTTGAAGGTTGTACAAGTTTTTCTGATGTCCATCCATCACTTGCACATCACAAGAAGCTTCAATATGTGAATCTTGTGAATTGCAAAAGTATTAGGATTCTCCCAAACAATCTAGAAATGGAATCACTTAAAGTTTGCACTCTTGATGGCTGCTCAAAACTTGAGAAGTTTCCAGATATAGTAGGAAACATGAACTATTTGATGGTGCTACGTTTGGATGAGACTAGTATTACAAAACTATCTTCATCGATTCTTCAGTTGATTGGCTTAGGTCTATTGAGCATGAACACTTGCAAGAACCTTGAAAGCATTCCAAGTAGCATAGGTTGTTTGAAATCCCTTAAAAAATTTGATCTGTCTGGCTGCTCTGAGCTTCAATATATACCAGAGAATTTGGGGAAAGTTGAAAGTTTGGAGGAGTTTGATGTAAGTGGAACTTCAATAAGACAACTGCCAGCATCCGTTTTTCTTTTAAAGAATCTTAAAGTATTATATTTGGATGGATGCAAAAGAATAGATGTGCTGCCTTCTTTGTCTGGTCTGTGTTCTTTAGAAGTACTGGGTTTACGTGCTTGCAATCTAAGAGAAGGGGCACTTCCTAAAGATATTGGCTGCTTATCTTCATTGAGGTCTTTAGATCTGAGCAAGAATAACTTTGTTAGCATTCCTAAAAGCATAAATCAGCTTTCTGAACTGGAAATGCTTGTCTTGGAGGATTGCACGATGCTTGAATCATTGCTTGAGGTTCCATCTAAAGTTCAAACGGTATATTTAAATGGTTGTATAAGCCTAAAAACAATTCCAGATCCGATAAAGCTAAGCAGTTCCAAAAGATCAGAGTTCATATGTCTTAACTGCTGGGAATTATACAATCATAATGGCCAAAACAGCATGGGGTTGACCATGCTTGAAAGATACCTCCAGGTCTTCTCTTAATCATACCCCCAATCTTTTTCCATCTCTCTCCCTCTCCCTCTATCTATCTAACATTTTGGTTCTTTATGGTACAGGGTTTGTCTAATCCAAGACCTAGATTTGGTATCGTTGTTCCAGGAAATGAAATTCCAGGCTGGTTTAACCATCAAAGTAAGGGATCTTTAATTAGTGTGCAAGTGCCTAGTTGGAGCATGGGGTTTGTTGCGTGTGTCGCATTCAATGCAAATAGTGCAAGTCCTCTTTTTTGTCATTTCAAAGCCAATGGAAGAGAGAATTATCCTTCGCCGATGTGTATTAGTTGTAACTCTATCCAAGTTCTGTCAGATCATATTTGGCTATTCTATCTATCTTTTGATTACCTTAAAAAGCTTAAAGAATGGCAGCATGGATCCTTCAGCAACATTGAGTTGTCATTTCATTCTTACAAGCGACGAGTCAAGGTGAAGAATTGTGGTGTCTGTTTGTTATCTTCTCTATATATTACATCATAACCATCTGCCCATTTTATTGTTACAAGCAAAGAAGCAGCTTCTTCATATAAAGCTTCTTTAGCTTCTTCATCTTACCATTCTTACCATCAATGGATGGCCAATTGTTTCTCTGGCATCAAAGTTGCAGACACTAGAATTGCTTCCAGCCGTTTAATTCGATCCGAGAGTTGCATTCCACGTTCTCGGAGACGAACCATGAGTCGAGCCTGGAGATTCATTATCCCAATCGAGAAGGAACTAGGGAAAGTTATGGCAATTAGATCAAGACTCTTTGAGGCCATTAAAGAATCAAGGTTGTCAATTATTATATTTTCAAGAGATTATGCTTCTTTACCATGGTGCTTTGAAGTCCTTGTCAAGATTGTCGGATTCATGGATGAGATGAGATTGGACACTGTGTTTCCAGTTTCTTTTGATGTCGACCAATCAAAGATAGATGATCTAACAGAGAGTTGCACAATTGTCTTTGATAAGAATGAAGAAAATTCCAAGGAAAACGAAGAGAAGAAACAAAGATGGATGAATATTCTTAGTGCAGTTGAGATTTCATCTGGATCAAGATCATTGAAAAGGTAATAATTACTTCTTTTTTGTGCCAAGGTACCTCGACTTTTATACCACTTCAAGTAAATGAAACCGGGAATGCTGAAATATAGTGTTGCTTTCAGAACTTACTGTTAACAAATCTAATCTATTTTTTTATGACAATTTTACCTGAACCGAAATTAAGATAGAAATTTTTGAAAAATATATTCTTGAAAGTTATGAATTGTTAAATACCCAAAATGCATTAATAATTTTAAAGTTTAAAAAAATTCCCATTAAGCTATATATATATACACAGACAACTCTTCTGACTTCTCCTTCTCACTCTTAGCGGCATAGGAGCTCCAGCAACGCAGCAGCAGCAGATCCAGTGTATCCAGCAGAGGATCGAGCTCCACCAGCTCCAGCTCCATCAGCAGCAGCAGCAGCAGCGAATCCAGCATCACCAGCTGCTCCAGCGGCGGCAGGGATGGCTCCAGCTGCTCGAGCAGCGGCAGCCCCAGTTGCTTGAGGAGCGACGGTGCCGGCGCCAGCTGCTCAAGCAGCGGCAGTGGGGGCTCCAGCGGCTCCAGCAGCTGCGGATTTATTGGATCCAGAAGTGGGAGCAGCATCTGGAGAAACCGGAGCAACTGCTGCTGGCGGAGCAGCAGCTGCATGAGTTTTGGTTATGAATCTAACTTGCTTTAGCTTGAAGATCGTCGTCAGTTTTCCGTGGATCTAATTTCTTATTCGCTCTTGATTTTTTTTTCCTTGTTAATTACCATCAAAGTACAGTGAGTAGTGATTGCAAGACATCATGTGATCTTCCTTCTTGTTTGCATGTTCATCAAAGCAGCCAACACGAGGGAAAAAACATTGCAAGGATTTTCATCACGCTAGGACAGGTCCTTGTTTTTGGTGTTTCTGTGACCGTAGATCCCAAGAGGTTTTTCCAGCTACTAATTTCTTATTAGCTCTTCTAATAAGGTTTGATAGGTGGTAAGAGAAAATAAAGGTCCTAATAAATGCTAAAAAGTCATAACAAAACTCTTAATTAATACTAAAAATCTTGTTAATGTGAATGAAGGAAAAATGGATTTGGGTAATATTATTTATATTAATAAATTAATATATAAAAAAAAGATAAAGAGTTACATCTTGATTATAACCATCAAAGATTTTAACTATTCATTTTTATAAATATGTTTGTTATACAGTAATAGATAAGTAAGAAAAAAATATAAATACATAAGTGTTGTAACCCAATTTTGAATTCACCAAGATTTTCTTGAATGTTATTTTATTTCTATTATTATTTATAAAAATCCAAAAAAATTAAGAAAAAGTTTAAAATTCAAAAATATATTTTTCTCGAGTCAACCGCATCTTTCCATCAAAACCAAGTCATCGGGTCAAACCATGTCGACCAGGATAAAAAAATGAGTTTCGGGCTGTTTCGGGTCAAAACCGTCATTTCCGACCAAAACCAAGTTCACCGGGTCAAACCATGTCGACCAGGGTAAAAAATGAGTTTTGGGTTGTTTCGGGTCAAAACTGTCATTTCTGACCAAAACAGAGTTCACCGGGTCAAACCATGTCGATCAGGATAAAAAATGAGTTTCGGGCAGTTGTATTATAGAAGTAGTAGTTATGTTAATATATTTTTTTATTTAAGGTAGATGGAAGGTAGATATGTGTTGTCCCCTGCTAATTGGCTATAAATAGCTAGGAGAGCAGGGAAGAAAAGATAAGCAGAAAAGAAGAGAAAGAATTGATGATACTATTTATATTTTTTTTAGTTTTTCTTCAGAGTAAGATATTATTTTTTTAAAAAAACAATTTTAAAAATACCAAATATATCCCAACACATCTCAACCCTTGAAATAATTTAAGATTTGATCCCGTTGCGCCACGTCGCCCGGTATACCGAACTTTCGGTGCACTGCGCCACACTAGATCACAGCTCTCGTCATCCGAACCGTCAGATCAACCTGCAGATCTAGCCAATCACAGCCATCCGATCGTCTCATCCTAGATCCAACTGCGCACAGTGTTCAGAGGTACCGGTGTACCATGCACACATTCACACCGTAGCGTAATCTCGGACTCTCTCTCTCCTCTCGCCGGCAACTCCCTCTCTCTCATCGGATCTGCACTTTTCGGCCGTCTCAAGCCACCGCACCACCACAGAAAGGTTTCTCCACAGCTTTAAAGAAAAACCCTGGTGATTTTCATCGTTTTAGCCGCCTCATCTGACCGGAAAAAGGCCGCGATCATCGCTAGCCACCGAAGCTTCAAGTCGTCGATTCTCCCTCATCAGCCATCAACGGTCGTCAAGACCACCACCATCAGAATCCTCGAACTTAGATCTACCAGGATCGACCATCGGTTGGTCAGAAATCACGCCGGAAAAGTTTGTCGCCGCCAACAGTAACCACGTGTGATCCACACGCGCCACCAGTGGCATTTTTGTAATTTTTCAAGAAATCTGAGGGTATTTCAGTCTTTTACCAATATAGTGGCACTTAGGTAAATTTTTTGAGATTTCTAACATTTTTTTATTTTGTATATAAATTTTCTTGCATGTAAAAAAAAATAAAACAAAAAATAACTATATAAAAAAACGACGCGAGTCCAACACTTATCTTATCATATTATCGGTCGTGGGCGCAAAGCCCAACTTCTCAAGAATAATTATACCTATTTCTTAATGATATCAAAATATTTGTTTTTATAAAAAAATATTGTTTGTCGATACGTCTCTTTTTATAGAAAAGGACCGATGCCAAAAAAAGTTTAAATACCAAACAAATATGGATTATATCCATAATTTATTTATTTATTGGTAACTCAGACGTAAATCTCGAGTCTCCTATTTTTAGAGACCGACGTTAACTATTTAAAAAAATTACAAAGAAGCTCAAAATATAATATCATTTGAAATTAAAAAAAACACACACAAGTAAAGGTAACCTTTCTTTTGAAAGGATGATTTAAGGGTGGTGTTTACCTTCCCTTAATCATAACTAACCCAGTACTCGAATCTCTGGGACCAGTGTTTAATTTGGGATTTCTAGTTCCCTCATATTACTAGATGGCGACTCCAATAAAATATTTATTTTCCCCCCAAATAAAAAAAAACAAAATCTTTTTGTTAAATAAACGAAATGATATGGAGTCGTCGCGTATCGACAATAAGTATTTTTTTTGCAATACTGACAAAAAAAAGATAAAGAATGGACTCTCAAATAAAATTCTCTTTCAACTTCTAGAAAAATTGTTTTTGCAAATAAGGTATACTTAAGTAGTTCATAAAAATGATGATGATTTATTATTTAATGTGATTGTGGTTAACTAGTGATACTAGTTTTTTAGGACATGGTTATATTATTTTTTTGTTTTATATTTTTTAAATTATTAAAATACATTGAAAAAACTTACATAAATATTTTTTTTATGAATAATAAAAATATTTGACATGCGCCGAACCATGGGTCATGATATAAATAATTAATTTGGTATAATCTTATCCATCTCTAAGTATTATATTCAAATCCCAACTAAATCGACGATATTTTGTAAAGTAAAATAGTCACATGTAAATGAGAAAATCGACATAGATTGAGCAAATACATATAAAAACAAAATTCTAATTAAAGTAAAGTGAAGTGAAAATGCATGTTTCACCTATAAAGAAATTGTCAATTTTGCATCAACCTGTTGTAAAAAGAAAAATAAATAAACAGCAGCAAACCAAAATAATGTAGTGAAAATCATATTGTTGAATTTCATGACATGATTCTTCATCATGCATGCTTGATTGTTTTGGCAATTGTTTTTTGCTAAAAACATGATTGTCATAGCCATTTTGCACCCTATTTTTCTAGCAATGCAAATGAGAAAAACAACATGGAGAAAAAGCTAGCAGAAACCTGTTGTAGAAAGAAAAAGAAATAAACAGCAGCAAACAATATCAGTTTCTTATTCTTTTCTTCTTAATTTCAGATCTTTCCAAATCATCCCTTGCGAAACTTGATGCAACCATTTGATATGGCAAGTAGTAGCTTCTCAAACATTCTGACAACATTAAGGCCAGATTTTCTTATTTATGATTTCTTTCAACCATCGGCTCCACCACTGATATTGTCATTAAATATCCCAACCGTTCAATTTGTGGTTATTGGCAATAAGGAAAATTTTGTTGTAGTTCATGCCTTCAAGAGCTCACGAAAGATTTTCTTTCCCTTAAATACTGAATTCTTCAACACTTGGAACAATCATCTGGAATAATGTTTGCCAGGAGTTTGAGAGAGATTGAGGGTAAATACTTGGATGATCTTTTAGCTGTAACCATGAAGAAGATTTTGTTAGTTGCTCCACTTGTGTAAGACCCTATTACAGAAGATGATAAAAAATCAGAAAGTACCAGCCTCAATCTTTTGTTTTTAATTACAGATTCAAAGAAAAAGACAGCAATGATTGTCAAATATTAACAACTAAGAAACTGTAAAATTCCACTATGATGTGATTGAGAAAAAAAATTTTAAGCAGTGAAAGATGAGCTCTACATCCCAATTGATTCAAATAAATGGAAAAATGCAAAAAAAAAAAATATATATTGCTTGGTCGATGAACATCTCCGACGCTTAAACAATGGTGCTTCCAGCCTCCTGTGCTTCTCTTAAAAGAGAAGCTAATTTTTTAGTGTAAATTGTATTGAAGACTAATGAATAGTGTTCAGAAGCTATCCTTGGTTCCATTCCAACAGATGTGGTATATGCAATGATCATTCCTTCCTTAAGATAAAAATCTTTTAGTTAAGCAACTTTGAGTTATTGCTTGTCCTCCAACTTTACCGGTAAGAACTTTGGCGTTCCCTGTCAAATAAATCAATAAACAAAAGTGATATTTTAATTAGCAAATCGATCGGTAATTCAATGTTCATCTAAACAATGATTCCCAAAAATAGGTTAAAGGGGAAAAAAAAAAAACTAACGGAACTAACACAATAAAGGATTCATTTACATACTTATAAACTTGGCATCAACAATGTGGAAATCTATGGCATAACCAACTCATATTTCATATTAAAGATCACTTATCTCTGCCTTCAATATTTTCCTCCAGTTTCCCACCTATGCCTAAGTCTAATGTAGAACTCATCATTCAATAACTCCTCTATCCAGTTGCCCTCCTCTCTCCTTTCTCTTGCATGGCCATGGCAGCCTCAACATCACCCACGATCACCTGCAACAATTAACAAACCCAACGTCTATTTTAGAGCACAAAAATGACAACCACGTTAATAATCTCTACCTATTTCTCTATATATTTCAAATACAAATGGAAAAGAAGAAAAAACTCAAATTTGGCCGTCTCTTTCTATCTCTCTATCACACAAAAGTTTGTGTCACAGACAAAAACGCACAGCACTGAAAATTCAAGATCCCAAATTCAGATTTGGAAAAGTTGCAGACAACTATTTGCTAATTAACAAATGTTATGTTAAAAGGTGAAGAAATTGGGGAGAAAGTTAGAGTTTGATTTTGTTAGCTAATTTCTCATAGTTTTTTTTTTATTTCATTCTACTGAAGAAATTGACGATTCATTGAATATAAAAAGACCCAAAAATCCCTTATTAATAAAAAAATTCTTCAACACAAAAACTCAATCAATCAAACAAATTAAATTAATATTGCACTGCCATTGGAAAAAAAAAATGACATGTTGAGCCTTCAGCGTTCAAGATCAACCTCGAACTCGAGATTTTAAATGTCGATTGTCAAAAGCCTTTCTAAAACATAATATGCTAGGTGGTCAGAGTGTCCTGGAAAATAATTCCTAATAAATGCTAAAAAGTCACAATAAAACTCTTAATTAATACTAAAACTCTTGTTAGTGTAAATGAAGGAAAAAATGGATTTGGGTAATATTATTTATATTAATAAAGTAATATAAGAAGAAAAGATAAAAAGTTACATCCTGACAATAACCGTTAACGGTTATAACTCTTCAGATGTGCAGGATTGTTATGCGCTTTACAATCTTCATAGAGAAAGTGGAAATTGATCTCCTTGGTCCACAGCCTATTCGGTTAACCAAGTCGGCTACCAGTTACAGCACAATTCATCAAAAAATGATGTGAATTATCATTTGACGTCAAACCAGGTGGATTATCAGCTGCAGCCACAATTATTTGATGCATAGCAAAATAACTATTTAGAATCACACCTTGGCAGTCCTTTCCAACAAACTTAAGTCCTACTATCAAAAAAATGTAAAATTTCACAAATTAAGTCCTCCTATCAAAAAAATGATTCTTTTCCGTCACAAGTAATTATTGATACATTTAGAGATTAAACTAATAAAAGCATAAAATTAACAATATAATCAATTCACATTAAAAAAATAAAAAATAAAAAAAGTAAAGTAAAACAGAAAAAAAGACATGCATATTTTCTATTATATTTCTTCCCCATGAAAACCAAACACTCACAGTTATGTTCCTGCAATCCCTGTATACTATAGATTTTGTACTAGCTTTGTTGCCCACGCTCAGCGGTGGACGTGGATAATTATTTTCTGCAGATATATATATATAAAGCATTCAAACATAATAAATTTTTAAATCTTTTTTCATATAAAGCAGCAAGTCCATGTAAACAGAGCAAGCCACAACAATATTACAAAACGTTTTTTATTCTGAGAATACAACGTTCCATGGAAGCCAATCAAACTAATTAAAGAGATAACATTTAACAAAATGATCATTGTGCAGGATGTCGTCTTCTTGGCCTCTCACTGTTCCTGCAACAAAAAATAAAGCATGAATGTAAATGGTCATATATTTATGAACAGTACGAGTGGAGGAGAGTTTAAAAAATGGGCAGAGCACCCCTTTTAATAAAAACTGGCAGTGGTGGTTTAAATTTTCTAGGCTGATGCAAGAGATTATTGAAAAATTGATTAACAAAAAACAAAAAGGCCAAAAATCTTCCAAGTTAAAAGAACTTAAAGACTAACTATTCTGCCCTGCATGTCTATCTGCACATACCCAACCAATAAAAATTGATTAACAAACCCAAAAACACTTGAATGACAGATGCAACAATTATATATATCGGGCCATAACATTGCAAATTTTCAAAACTTTGCATACCCAAGCTCATTGCTTTTAATAAATGGCAACAGTGTTTCAAAATCTAAGAGTTGATTGCACTTTCAAAGTGTTTAAAAAAAAATTCAGCATACCAAACCTTCAAGCAAAAACATTTTAACAAATGAATCGTAGTGTCGAGGGAACTTTCAAAGCCCCATTTTAAAAAACAGAAAAGAAATTTCAAAATCGGTTCTATCACATGTTCAATTGTAAAAGAACCCATTAACATGATGCTTGTCAGCAACAAATGAAGACAACAAAATAAACCAAATTGAAGAGGCAAACTCTTGGAAAGCATGAAAACCTGAATATCAAAAGGCCCTGGATGGAGCACCTGCTGCCAAGTCTGCAACCATCGAAATGATGAAAAGCATGCATCAGTTTTTAAGAGCAGCAGAAAAAAGAGAGGTAAACACCTTAGAAAGCCATGAAACAAAAACAGAACCCCATGGGCCATTGAAAATAAAACCCAAAAAAGCAACAGATTGTCCAAAAAAAAAACCAATTGCAAGGGAAAAAAGCTGTGACATGAGCCACAAACAATCAAACCAGCCAAGCACTCTTGATGCAACTAAAAAAAAAACACAACTTCGGCCCTAAGAAGTAAAAAGGCAACACCCAATTTCATGGTTGCATGCAAACCACATACAACCTTAAGAGTAATACCATAATGAAATGTTAATGAGAAACAAGAAACACTCCTTATAGGCAGGGAAAAAAACTTTCGTGGATCAAAAAAGAGAAAACTGAAACACATGTTTTGCCAAAGAAACCCACAATAAACCTGATCAAGGCACAAACTGCAGCAACATTAACCTGATCAAAGCCCATGACAACAACAAAGAAAGTGAGAATTCAAAATGTTTCAAGAATACATAAACTTTTAGTTATTAAACCTGTTCACAGCCCACAGCCTGGTCCTAAATGAAACAAAAACTCCAGGCAATGTATAAAGCAACCCACAACCTTAAGATTTTGAATGAACCGAGCTGAACTGTTCAATTTGGAATTGATTTTCAGTTCGTTCCGGATCATTTTCTCAAGAAATGGAACCGGTCAATAAACACCCCTAATAATTATATTGGCTTCCAGCTATCTCAAAATTGCAATCACATCAGGCACATGGGCGTTGCATTCGCATTCACCCCTAACTATGAACAGGAACCGAATTAAAATGAAATGGATTTCTGGGAAATTGATATCCTTGTTCTGCAGGAACCCCAATTAAATGAAATGGATTTCCTGGAAATTGATCTCCTTGGTCCCCAGCCTATTTTCTCCGAGACGTTGCAACCTGTTGAAAACTTGCAGTTTGGCGTTGGCGGATTCAGTCAGCTGGACCAGGGTTAATGAGCTTAGAGTTCTTATGTTATTGATTTTGTTTTAATAAGTTCTCTCATCTGTGAGATTTATCAACCCAACCATTGTTCTATTAGTCCATCCATATCATTAGCCCTTTCCTCACCAATGCTGTCGTACGTGCACGCGCGGAGGGGTCGTTTGGAGTCGCCACCTATATTTGTTTCTTCATTCAATTATTCTGTTGTTCAAGTTATTAAGCGTTTAATGTCGTGGTTAATCAGTTTTTTAATTGCTTAAAAGGTTCCTGAATCAATTAATTCATTAAATATTGCCGATTATTTTACGATTTTCTCTTTTTGTTTATGCAAGAGGAGCAAAGTAATTACAGAAAATTCGATTATATGAATGTGATATAGTGATTTTCCGGAATTATTGTTGAATTTGGCACGGGTGGGCATAGCCGCATAGGAGTTTGGAAATGATTAATGTGAGGAAATTGTCTGTTTATGATGACAACTGTTATATTGTTGTGGTAGGTTCAGATACTATGGATGATGGTAACATGCAAGAGCAGGTTAGCAGAAATCTTTCCGAGGATAAAAAGCTGCATGCCTTCATCTAAACAGGAGGTCTGTCTTTCTTTTCGGCCTTCTAGTTGATCAGGAATATATGAAAAATGAAAATCAAAGAACTAAATTGAAAAGAAATAACACTTATACAAAAGGGCAAAGACAAAAGAAAACAAAAAAAAGTTGAGGACCAAATTGAAAATAATAAAACAAAATAAACTTGAATTGAATGTTGAAATTGAAAAAAACAAATTGTCATAAAAGGGTCAATTAAAAAAAATAGAAATAAAAAAAATTGAGGACCAAATTGAAAATAATAAAACAAAATAAGCTTGTGGAGGCATGAGTTTTAAAAGAAATTGAGTCTTTCAATAAGGCCCTTCTATGAAAGTAGTGTTGGCATCTAAGTATAATCCCAATGGTTTGTGTTGCAGAGTGCTTAAAAGAGATTTATTTCCCACACAACCAGAATTTTTGAAAGCAAAAGTAGGTTCATTATTGGACATGACAGAGTAAGTTGGTTGAGAAAGAAGTTATAGATCTATTTGGAAATTTGAAATAATTTTTTTGTTTAAGATTATTTTGTGATTTTTTTTATCGTTTTGATGTGTTTATGTCAAAAATAATTTTTTAAAAAACAAAATATTATTTTAATATATTTCTAAACAAAAAATATTTAAAAAACCAATTATTAGACTCATAAACACCCCAAATCAAAGTTTGAGATGAGATACCGACAATGAGAAAGGAATTAGTGTTTGTGATTGAAACATCAAAGTTGGGTTGTTTGTGATAGGCATATTAAAGTTTGAGATTCTAAATCCAGTTTAATATGGATTTCTTTTTGTTTTTTGATAATTAGATTCGGTCAAGAGGGGTGGTGGCTAAGTTTTTAAAATATTTAATATAAAAGCTTTATAGTTATTAGTTTGAAAACAATAATAATTTTGTAAATGATTAAATGTTTTTTATTGATATTCTTACGTGTGATAGGAAGTACATAAAATGTTATAAAAAACTATTATTTCTAAAAAAAAATAGAGATAAAATGACCATACTACATCATGATAATGATAATTTCTCCTTTATAAAAAATAACTTTTTACTGTATCTAAAATGTCCTTATTTACTTTTTGAAAAAGATAGTGGTAGGAAAAATCTTAAAAGATTATAGAAATAAACATGATTATTTAATTTAATTTTGTTGTTGAGTTTATTTTCGTTAAATAATATTTCTATAAATTCTTATTATTTTTCATTTTAACTATTTTTAAATCTAGACCAATAATTAAGGGCATTATGTGCATTAAAAATATGTTCCTATATAAATCGCCCAAATTTTTAAATAATTTCTTACAATATTACAATGTTAATTACACGGTTTAATGGTGTTTTATTTTCTAGTTTAATTTCAAGGTCAGTTTTAAAAAATTTTTTTTTTTTGGTTGGAAAGTTCTCGGAATGCAAAAGCATTTATGCGCTGGAAAAGAGACAAAAAGTCGTTAAAGAATATGTATTGTTAAAACAACTCCAAGATTATTATATGGAATCAAACAGTCCATTGTGATGGTGTGTGGCAGAGCCTGACAAAAGTTCTTGGAAATGCTTTTCTTGAGAATTCATTAAAAAATATGAATCTAACACAATTGTGATGTGTGTGGCGCAACCCTCTGCTCTTGACAGGAAGGTGGCCTCTGCTGCCCAATGCGCGTTCGAATATCCCTCTTTCATTTCTCTTCTTCTTGCTTTTTTCTCCACTGAAACTCCCATCTCTCTTTACAGTGTAAAACTTACCGGTGACGAGTTCCTTGAACCTCAAAGGGAACCGAGAAGAAAAATTCGAAGTCATCGGGCTTGGCTGGATCTTGTGTCTCTTCAGTCAACACCTACCACACGGTTTGTTTCATCTAGATTTCGTGTAATACCTGTAGAAATTTGGTGTTTTTCTGATTTCTCAAAGTAGAATTGTTACATGTTCCAGCTAATTGCTAATTGGTAGATTTGATTGCCAAATTTCTTGATCCTTACCTTTCTGTTTCATGTTTGACCACAGGAGCAGGCCTTGTTACCCAAATAGCGTGGAGGAAGCAATTGCTGAACCAAGCGAGCTAATGTTGAGGCCAGAAAGGGATCGGTACCTAGTTTATCGCTATAGGGATTTTCATGGCTTCCACCAGCGTCAATGGAATAACCTCAGCTTCTAATCTTCATCATTCTCACCTCCTCCACTATATAATGCATGATGTGTTCCTTAGTTTATAGAGGCAAAGACACCCGGGAACAACCTTTACTAGTATATCTGATATTCTAATCTGGTACAGAGAGGCCATCGATGTTGTACATGGATGATAGGGAGCTCGGAGAGAGGAAAGAACCATTCGAACCTGCTCTCTGGAAGGCCATCGAAGATATCTAAGGTTTTCTGTCATTATATCTTTCAAGAGATTTTACGCTTACACGCTTTCTTCCACCATGGTGCTTGGAATGAACTTTGTCAAGATTGTTTCATGTGCATGAAAGAGATAGGCACACTGCTCTGCCAGTTTTTTTATGGTGTGTGGATCCCTCAAGAGGTAGCCGAGCAGAAAGGGGCACTATGAGAAACGCCTTCGGTGAGGCATGAACAAAATTTCAAGGAAAAATTTGGAGAAGAAGTCCGGAATCTGGAAAGATGTGTCTCGCTACGTGTGGCCAATTCTATCAGGCTGGGACGTGCGGGATCTAGGTTAAAATCATCTATCTACTTTTACTACTTATTCTCAAATCCTCCCTGTATTGTTTTCATTCAATGATGCTTGAACATAGCTTGACTTCTTTTTTTTTTTTAATAATGTTTTTCACATTGAAAACTGTGCTATGTGAATTAAATATCAAAATTAACACAATTTAAAACAAGAAGTATCAAAACTAATTTCTTGAATAAAATAATTTGTGTAGTATATATTTTTAATCCACTAAATAGACTATTTAACGACCCTTTTTGTCTATGATCAAACTAATTTTTCTTTAATTTTGACCTTTTAAAAATTAAAAAGAGGAGCACCATCACGTTTCAAAATTTCAAATATTACAGTTTTTAGGAAAATAAACAATTGAATTACAAATTAAACCAAAATTCTTTAACTTTTTCCTTAATTTTTCCATTTATTTACCAATGAAAATCGTTTTTTATTTCTTTTTAGAATGTTTTGTTTACTACTAAGAAAAATTATTTTTTCAATTTATTATTTTTTTTTTTCTAGCAAATGCTTTAGTGTTCTTTGAGTTTTGTTAACAAAACATGTAAATAATATTCATTGAATGAAAAAATTGTGGATTTGTTGATGAAACACTTGTGTAGTAAATGTATATTTTTTTCATATGCATGATTTTTTTTAATTTAATTTTTATGAAAATATTTGATCTTTACGTGATCAAGCCATTCTAAATTTTACATAAACCATTTCTTTCTTTTCATTAGGCTGTTTTTCTTTATATTTTTTAAAATAAAAATAATATAAGATAGAAAAATGAAAAATGTTCTCAAAAAATCAAGTTGAAACAAGACAAATCTAGCATGAACAAATAAAAAATTTAGCCTTAAAAAACAAAAAAAAAATATAAATTGTGAAGAAATGACAACATATTCAACAAAAGAAATTAAAAACATTGACTTAAAAGTTTTTGATTGTATTGGTTTTAGCTTTTCAAAATAAAAATAAAAAGATTTTCCATTATGAATATAAAAAATTCCCAACTATTTAAAAAATAAAAGAGATACTGTTATTTATAATTTTTTTTGTTGTTTGTATCTTTTTGTGACAAATTTTTATTATTATATTAATTTTTTTCTTTTTAATGTGGAATTAAAATTTGATAGGTGTCTTTTTTTGTATTTGTTTCTTTAATTAAAATTAATTGTAAAAGTGATCTTGTTCTATTATTTAATTGAGATTTAGAGTGTCCCCCGGCATCTTTATAAAAATATCAATAATTACAAAGACAGTTTTAGTAATTTTCTGAATCTATTTTTGAATAAAGACAATTATATCAATTGTATTAACCAAAAACTTAAAAGCTTACATGGGGAAAAATACAGTAAATAATAATCTTGATTTACCATGAAATCGGAAAAATGAATTTACTATTTTTTCCACATCTAAAAAAAAAATAAACTATTTATTAGGGATAATAGGGTTCTTTTAATGATCATTTTGTATAGAAAATAAACTATTCTTGGAGGTTAGATTTTTTTTTATTGTTTTTAATTTGATATTTTTTAAATTTTCTATATGGTGTAATTAACCATATAATTAACATAGTTGTTCTTAAATAACAAACAAAAAAAAAATAAGTTTTTAGAAGCTTTTTTTTAAATTTCACTTTTCAGTCGAAGTCAGAATAAATTATTTTTTTTTTAAAAATTAAAAACAATAATCTAACCTAACAACATAGCACAGCGAAGAGCCAATAAACTTCTAGTTAAAATGAACAAGTGAAGATTTTCAGGCAACTTATCATTATATAATGATTGAAGGGTTAAATTTTTTTTTTTATAATAAGTTTTAATAGCCTTACTATGTTATGGTTTCAGTTTTCAAGGCATGACAGATAATATATTACAACTCGGCGCTGGCGCTACTTGGGACGACATGACAGGTCTCACATAGTCAAAAATCTTCCTTTCTGTTTTTGTTGGACTGGTCCCTCAATTTTTATTTTTATTTAACTTTAGTTTTCTCATTATTATGATCATCTGTTCATCTTTCTTTTGCACACGAAAAATATATGAATTAAAGTTAATATTTATTTTCAAAATGCAATCGCTAAAAAACGAGTTAACTTTTTATCCTTAAAAATATTGTTATGTTTTTTGCCAACTTAAATAACAGATAAGTTTATTTTTAATGAAATGGGTCCATTTTATATTGAAATTACTATTAAGATTGTAATAAAAATTGAAAGACCCAATAAAAAAATTAAATAGAGAAGCAAAACATGAAGAAATGGGTTGAAACAATAAATCAAAGTAAAAGAGAGAAATTTTGAGGTTGCAAGACGCATATGTCGATACATGTGCATCTCAAGGTTGCGTGGATTGGATTTGCAACCCTCATACCCCAATTAAACGACATTAGTCTGGAAAATTATTTTCGGGCTATCCGAGGTATGAGACAAAAACAAGAAAATTACCATAATATTTAAAATTGTTTTTTTATACACAGAAAAAATATATTACGCAAGATAATTGAAATTTTTGTTAAAAATAACTTAGTGATCGACCAAAAAAACTAATGATTACGAACACCATTTGCTTTTTTGTCAGATAAAAACCCACACAATGGATATTTTATTTCCCTAGCTTGTTGTTCTTATGTAACATGCATAGATAGTAACTGTGTGATTCTATAGGCAATAATATAGCTATTTGTACGAATCATTCTTCGCATCAATACAAATCTAGTTCCGTTATGCAGTTTATTCTTTCCTTTTCCTCTATGTAACTTGAAGCTATCTATTATCAAGAGTGCCCAATCTTTCTCAAAGATTGGTGTATTAATTTCCGTCTAAAAGAACAGCCATACATTTTCGAGCTACAATATGCTAATGTTTATATTTCCATTATCAACATCTGATTTGATTTCTGCTCACTGCATGATTAAATGTTTTTGCACGCTCCTAAGCAGGAATGAATCAAATAAAGTTAAAATAATTGCTAAAATACATATCGTACAAACTAAGCAACAATCTGCCAACAATTAGCAAAAGATATAGTTGGAATAAATTCTCGTCTAGACGGTATTAAATGGCTAAATAGGTGAAGAAAGGTAGGCAAAGCAATCTTCATAGGGAATTTGGCGGAAAGGGTGGCAATAGGTAAGACGACTGTTGCAAGGGTACTATAATGATATGATTCGTTGGCAATTTGAAGGCAGCTGCTTTCTAGCAACATGTCAAAGAAGTTTTTGCTAGGGAAGATGGACAACGTCGTTTGCAGAAACAACTTCTTTACTGAAATCTTAAAGGAATGGTGGCATCTGTACAGGATTCTTATAGAGGGATTGAGATGATAAAAGCAGAGGTTGACGACTTAAAAAGATTCTTCTTATCCTTGATGATGTAGATGACAAAGAACAACTAGAATTCTTGGCTGAGGAGCCTGAATGGTTTGGTTCAGGGAGCAGATTTATCATAACAAGCAGAGATACAACTGTGTTTTTAGCTGGAAATGATGATACTACAATTTATATGGAGGCTGAAAAAATTGAATGATGAAGATCGCATTTAATGATTTTTTTAGTTAGCAGAAAGCTTTCAAAAAAGACCAACCTTCTTGCTGAAGATTTTCTTGGATCTATCCAAGCAAGTTTGTGGGTTATGCTAGTGGCCTTCCACTCGCATCTTGGAAGTTATAGGTTCGTTTTTTGCATAGAAGAAAGTGTCCTTCAATAAGGAAAAGTGCGATTAATAGACTGAATGAGATTCCTAATAGAAAAATTATTGATGTGCTTCGCATTAGTTTTGATGGTCTCCATGAATCAGAGAAGAAAATATTTTTAGACATTGCATGTTTCCTGATGGGGTTTAAAATTGATCGAATAACAAGGATACTTGAAAGCAGTGGATTCCATGCAGGTATTGGAATACCGGTTCTTATTGAGAGATCTCTCATAAGTGTCTCTCGGGATCAAGTCTGGATGCATAATTTATTGCAGATAATGGGTAAGGAAATTGTTCGTTGTGAATCCCCTGAAGAGCCTGGAAGGCGCAGTAGACTGTGGACATACGAGGATGTCTGCCTTGCAATGACGGAGAACACAGTGAGTAGCTGATTGAGAACATTATTCATAAGATTTCATAAAGTTTATTTTAATTAACTATCCATCTCTACTTTGTTTTTGCTTTTTACTTGTATTCCCTTTTGGTTGATAGGGAAAAGAAAAAATAGAAGCCATTTTCTTGGGCATGCCTGGAATAAAAGAGGCACAATGGAACATGAAAGCCTTCTCTAAAATGAGCAGACTAAGATTGCTCAAAATCGACAACGTGCAGTTTTTGGAAGGACCTGAAGATCTTTCTAATAAGCTACGATTTCTTGAATGGAATTCTTACCCTTCAAAATCATTGCCAGCTGGTTTACAGGTGGATGTGCTGGTTGAACTTCACATGGCTAATAGTAGTCTTGAGCAATTATGGTATGGGTGTAAGGTGAGATCACCTAATTTAAGGGCCTTTGTATTTCTTTTTAACGTTTTCCTATGTATGTATAATAGTAGTGTCCATATTTCTTCTCCCCTGCCTGATTGCAGAGTGCTGTTAATTTGAAAGTCATCAATCTCAGCAACTCACTAAACCTGTCCAAGACTCCAGATCTTACTGGAATTCTAAATCTAGAGAGGCTGATTCTTGAAGGTTGTACAAGTTTATCTAAGGTCCATCCATCACTTGGACGTCACAAGAAGCTTGAATATGTGAATCTTGTGAATTGCAAAAGTTTTAGGATTCTCCCAAGCAACCTTGAAATGGAATCACTTAAATTTTTCACTCTTGATGGTTGCTCAAAACTTGAGAAGTTTCCAGATATAGTGGGAAACATGAACTGTTTGATGGAGCTTTGTTTGGACGGGACTGGTATTGCTGAACTATCTTCATCAATTCATCATTTGATTGGCTTAGAAGTATTGAGCATGAACAACTGCAAGAACCTTGAAAGCATTCCGAGTAGCATAGGTTGCTTGAAATCCCTTAAAAAACTCGATCTGTCTAACTGCTCTGAACTTAAAATATACCAAGAATTTGGGAAAGTTGAAAGTTTGGAGGAGTTTGATGTAAGTGGAACTTCAAAAGACAACCACCAGCATCCATTTTTCTTTTAAAGAGTCTAAAAGTATTATCTTTTGATGATGCAAAAGAATAGCTGTGAATCC
>CM055362.1:22183648-22201636 GCA_029228515.1 Populus alba x Populus x berolinensis | reverse complement strand
CGTATACAGCATAATAGATCATTCTCATGAATCATGATTTTTAGTGGTGTGGAAAGAATAAGGATTTTTTTTCTTTTTATGGTTTAAAAAGTTTGGAGTTGTCATCTAGTATTTTGGTCAATAAAAACCTTAATTAGTCTTCAGATGTCTAGATAAATAGACTAGTTATGTATAGGGAGGACACCATCACCCCTAATACATTCAATCTAAGTTAAGTTGTATTACTCATTTTTCTTATTATTACTAAGCCCTATTGTGTTTTTCTAACCACTAATTTATCTATTGGTTAAAGCAAGCTGACTCTAGTAGAGTAGATCATGGCTCTATGGTCAAGCCTAACTAGTCTAGAGCCAAAACACTTTTTTTTTATATTTGTTTCTTTTAATATCGAGAAAACATTTTACATATAAGTTCATAATTCCTGATACTAAAAATAAACAAATTGATTTTTTTGTGTTTTTGAAATTTAGACCAAGTCTTCCTTGGTTATAATAATTTTTTTATTACATCTATGATGCAAGAAAAATATAAAAGCTATTTTTTTCTGGTATATTATTTCATGTTATATCTCTTCTTTTGTATTTTTTTAATTAAAATTAAAAACGTGGTTTTTTTTTTTTAGAAACTTAGCCATTTGCAATTTAAAACATAAATATAATTTTGAAAGATAGATTTTTTGTTGCTTATATATATATATATATATATATATATATATATATAAACAAAAGAAAAGGATTTATTTAATACGATAAGCATTTTACACATAAGGTAAAAATGATGTGGAAGATCCAAAATTAATTGCAAAATGGTCCCTTAAAAATCTGAAATTGAATTAAGATTTAATTAAGGTTGTGTTTAGCAAAACAAGAAAAAAAAACATAAATATTAGGCTAAAACAAAAACATTAAGACATGTTTACCAAACACGCCTTAAGGACTCAAAAACACACTTTTTTTCTTTGGTAAATTTTCATCTCGCTAAACACAACCTTAAGTCTTGAAAGGCTTGGTCCAACCACATAAACAAGGCTTACTAGCCTGGCCCAAGGCCTAAAAACACATCCAACACTTAGCAAAGAAAAATCAAAGATCAAAAGGCAAGTTTTGGTTCCTCTCAAGAACACGAAGAATATGAATGAATCTCAGAAATCCAATTAAAGATAAAGATTATATTACACTAAATCAAGGGAAAAAAGAGATCGAACAAGAAAGATTTGAGTATAATGATGCATCAAATGGAAAAAATAAACCATAAATTGTATGAATCATACTTGATAGTCCTAAATCAAAACTCAGATATTCAAAGTTACCAAGGATCGGTTGATCTAACTTAAGTCTTAAATGGGCGAATCAAGAGCAAAAAACAATTGTGTATAGGTTAATGCTTTGATTGAAGCACTCATGATAGGCCAAAACATTAGTTTGTAAGAAATTGAATTCGACAACCTTTGAACATTTAACCAAAACCCAAAAAAACCTAGAAAATCCTATAATCAACCTTCAACCCAGAAAGCAACCAAAAATCCAGTATAATAACCTAAATCCAACAACTTTACTCAAAACATGCCCATCATAATGTACTTGAACCATCAAAGTACTTAAGAAAAATATCTATTATATATATATATATAATTATAACAATGAAACCAAATTAATTAATCCATAAGATTATAGAAAATTAACACTTCATATCAAATCTTGATACTTAACCTTATTGTTTTCATATCAACCTTATTATGAACATAAATTGACCAACCCAATATGAGAATCAAAAATAGATCTAGTGATTTTAATCTAAGCTTTCAAGACAGTTCTTTCTTGTTATTTACAACAAGCCTATTATCATCATCTATATTTGTAATTATAAACAAGGTTGTTAAAATCCGCGAGTTGACTCTTAAATTATCTTACGATTTTACGATTTCCTCTAGTCAACAGATGTATAAAACGTGTTAAATAGGGTCTTAAAACACTCCAAAATCCGAATCAAACTCGGTTTAAATCACGGTAAAATCGGATCCGATTTTACGAGTTTGACCCGAGTTTGATCTGATTTCGAGTTTTAACTCGCGACAAGTTAAAAAATTTACTACCTCTTGTCCTATCCGAGTCCGCCTGACACTCATTACATAGTCCACACTCCTCAGTCTTCCCTTTCCTCGTATGCCTACAAATCTTAAATTTTCAATTCTTAGCAGGACTAACACCTAGCATTAGAGGATCTTGGGTATAGATGGAAAGCCAGTTCTATTGTATTTCTAGGTTGGGACCAAGCTAATGATCGGATGGATCGAAACACATAAGGAAGATAGAGGTAGACCGGTTGATGAATCAAAAAGAGTAATAATAAGATATAGGAATACTTTAATATAAAGAGAAATATTGTGTTTTAAACTAATCATTTGTCAACTTTAAAGAAGAGACGTACAAAAGACTCAGAGAGAACTTGAAATACCACTTGTCTTGGCTTGTGGGATATTATGGACCATTAATTTCTTAGAAAAAAAGAGAATTGTTACTAACATCAAAAAAAAAAAAAAAAAAGTGGAAGGTGAGGTGGCATTTGTTCAATACTTATTTTTTCTCTTTTTGTATTTTTAAGTTATTTAAGTACCATTAAATAAAATTTTATTTGAATTATTATATTTCCAAGGTATTTGGGAATACATATTTATTTGTTTATTTCATTTTTTATTTTAATTGTGTTTATATTATTATTATTATTGATTAACTGTAAAGTGTCCAACTATATAATTAGTTTAAAATATTATTTTCTCGCGATATTTTACGATTCGAGTTTTACAATCCTAGGTTTTAATATTGTTATATTTTGTGTCATGTCAAAAAATAAGCGTTGTTTGACAACTTTGGTTATAAACATTAAACTTATGGCATTCCAATACCTTCTTGAACCTACTTTTCAAAACAAAAGGAATATTTACTTTGAAATATAATTTGTTATATAAAAAAAATCACAATGCCTTTTAACTAACAATTAATCACCACAGATGAACAACAAACCCTTCAAATAATAATTTATGAAAGGGATTAAAGAGGGAATGTGCTTATTAAGCTACACCTTCTTATCAAAAAAAGAAATGTTTCATCTTCTAACAACAATGCTCTCCTTTTTTATTTTTTTTGCTAACTTATTCGCCTTTTCTCTTCTTGTTCCCCAACTCCTAATTAATATTTGGTTCGATTGTTCCTCAGAGCGATGTCTCCTTCCCCTATCATCTTTCCAGCATTTTTTATGGTACTATTATTTTTCTACTGATTTCTTTCTTTAATCACCTATGGAATTTATCAACTTGATTCTCTCTAGAACTTCTCCGTTGATTTTTCTTCCCCTTGTATCTATGGAAAAAACCTATTTTTTATAAGTTGAAACAAACAACGTCCTGAGGTTATTAAAAACCTATGTTGGTTTTCTAATGATAGATGATTATAAGAATCTCCCTCTCTACTTTGTCAATCTATAACCTTCCCTTAAAGTTGAAGGTTCCTATTTTTTATTTTTTATTTTTTGTCAACTTTGTGAATTGAATCATTATAATGAGAACGTAGTTTTCAGATTTAGACTTCTCTTTTATCGATTCTCTTCTTTAGTCTAGGTTCGTGTTGGTAAGGTACTTTTAGTGAATTCATTTGTATAGATTAAGACTATAAAAATACCATTAGCGGACATGAAACATGTAAGATGGAGATGCATATTGAGAATAACACCATGCTCTGATTTAGAAGTCTAGAATTTCACATTCATTTATTGGAAGATTGAATCCTTGATCTGTTTTGTGAAACTATCAATATAACGGGAGGCTGATTAGGGGATACGAAAGTGTGTCAAGTTCTTCGAATCAAATACACATATAAGCATTTGAGGAAGGTATGGTTGATTTTTGTCAAAAAAAAAGTGTCTTCTCGATAATATTGTGATACTAATATCTCAAATATACATTTGTAGTCTCTAAGATGGTTTAGGAGAGTTGTAACATTTATTCAGTCTGACATGTGGTTTCTTATAACCAACCTTGTCTTTGAGCTGAGAGAAAAAGAAAAAGGAAGAATAATGACTATGAATGACACGTCACCTTTTCTTTTCATTTAAAGTTTGTAATGACGACGTTATTGGTTTTTAAACCCTAAAAATTAGTGTTTTTTAAGTTAGGATTTTGATGAATTTTTCATTATAGTCCAGTGTACCTCTAATTTCAGTGTATATATCTTAATTAACCTCAAAAACTTTTCAACTTCATGACAATCACATCCTTGAAAATACTTGAAATTGGAATCTATTTAATTCACATCACCTTTTTATAAATTAGTTATTGGTTTTCAATTGTATATAATTTCATTATTAATTCACCCTTTAAACTTTTTAGTTTTTTTTAAATTAAGATCATAATTGCACCAAGTTATGCTCTTTAAAGCGCTTTAAATCTGGATATATGGATCTTTCAATATTGATCCAAATTATACCGCTCTGAAACTTAATTTTTTTTTTTCAATTCAAATCGAAGTTAATCTCATTAAAAGTTTAAATTAATCTTTAAACTTAATTAATTTTTTCAATTTCAGCCAAATCGATTCTCAAACTTACATTTGGCTTCAATTAAGTCCTTAATTTAAGTCAATTCAAAACCTATCAAAAGTTTAAATTAAGCCTCTTGAACTTAATTACATTCTTTTAATTTTGGTTCCAAATCAACTTTCAATACTTGATTTTGCTTCAATTATAGTCTCTTAATAAGAGTCAATTTAACCAATTAAAAGTAAATTAAGCCTTTAAACTTAATTAATGTCTTCTGATTTTAGTCAATAATCAACTTTCAAACTTGATTTTGCTTCAGTTAAGTCCTTATATAAAAATCAATTTAACCTGTTAAAAGTTTAATTAATCCTTTTAACTTAATTAATTCTTCTAATTTTAGTCAAATGAACCTTTCATAGAACTTAATTTTTACTTCACATTAAGTTCTTAATTAAATCATATTAAATCCAATAAAGGTTTAGTTAAGATCTTGAACTTAATTTCACTCTTTCAATTTTCGGCCAAATCACACTTTTAAACCTAATTTATGCTTATAATTAAGCCCTCTGAACTTAATTCTTTGACTTCTAATCTTGGATTAATGTATCCTTCAAACTTAAAATTTTTCTTTCCAATTAGGATACCTCGTCAATGTTTGGCATATTGAGTTCCCAACCTTTGTCGTTTGATCCAATTTGATCCTATTACTGTCCAGTTTATGTGATTAAATTCGCTCTTCTTCCTATCTCATCAACAATATCTCAAGTCTGATTATCTCTTCTAGTGTCTTGGACTTATTGGCAGCTCAAAAAAACTCATCTATTTTTTACGATTTTGAGTGTAAGGATTTTTTTATATATTATTTTTTTTTATATTTCGAAAAAAAATTATGTTAAAAGAATTTTGGTAGAATCCAAAAATTGGGTTATAATGAAACATTAATATACAAAATGTTATCAACTATATGCGCTCTAGTAATGTTTAAGAATGCAAATGGGTAAGTTTTTTAAATGTCGGATGAGAAAATGTTACCATGTCTCAAGCCTTAAAAGGTTTTTATCTAACTTTTTTAGAAATATAATTATAAAAAATAGTTTTTTATATTATATTCCCACATTATTCTCGCATTAAAAATAAACGTCATAATTTAGTTTTTTCAAAAAGAAAATAACTATTCAAAAGCAAAATAACTTTGACATATGAATATTTTTTGTTTTTGAGATCATATTTTAAAATATGATATCTACTTAAATAAATATTAGACCATGTATACTGATACAGTTTTAACTAGTTAATTTATTTCAACATGAGATGTCATCTGCACAAACTTAATAGTTTTATGTATTTTATCAGTTTATACAATTTATATGTTATTTTGATTAATTATTAGAAAGATTACAATACATTAAAATAATTAACGCAATTAATTATGGATTTTTTTGTCTAAACGTGTTCCCTAATGGCACACATTACTTGATAGGACATTGGAGAGTTTTTCACTTACACAAGTAAAACTCTCCACATTCAAATCAGATTAATGTTGTGCTCTTTAGAATATCACTCTAGATACAAATATTTTATTGATTGTAGAAAAACAGAAAACTTAGTGTGTGTTCTTATAATTTAAGTATCTATAAAATTTCTTCAGTATTGTATTTCATTATAATGTGCTTGTAAATGTTTGTAGTCACATTATTCAAATAATTTTGTTAAGAATTATCTCGGAAATCGAAAAAACAAAGATTTGGTTCATCATCACAGGAAAAAAAAAAAAAAAATTAAGCTACCTAATAAATGTCCATGTGGCATCTCTTCTGTCTCAGGCTCCAGCATCTCCTCCTACCTGCTTTCAAAAATTGTATTCGGCGATAATAATCCCACTGGAATCTAAAAATCTTTCATCTCATTATTGTTTTACTCATCCATGCTCATAAAAGTTCCAATAATTTTTATAATGACTTCCCACAAAGCTACGCTTAATGACTAACCTTTATGAATTACTGCATGTAATTATTAACCGAAAAAAAAAGAGTTGCAGAATTTTATTACATTTTTTCCTTCTAAAACATTTATTTATTGAATAGTTTTTTTTAGAATTTATTTTTTATAATTTTAAATTATATTTTTCAACATCTAATTTGATTGAAATTAATACTTTAAAATTTTTTGTCAAATTATTTTTTTGTTAAGTTATTCTGAGCCTCGTTATAGTTAGATTATGAGTTTGAGGATTGACTATGTTGACCTATATTTCTTATTTTTTTCCTTATTTAAGTTTTTAAATTTTTTTTATTTTTTTTTATTTTTTTTTCAACATTTTTTTTTTTTTCTTAAACATTGGATTGATTTAGAAAATAAGACTTTATTGATTTATTTTAGTTTGTTGTTCATATGAGATTGTATATTCATCTTATAGACTGTAGGGTAATATAGTTTGACTTGAGTCTTTTTGTTTATATCTTATTTTTAATTGATTTTTTTAATTTTAGTCTTTTAATAGATAGGTTAAAGTTTATAAATTAAGCTTGTAATAATTTTTTTTTAATTTTTTATTTTATTAAGTTGATCTCGGTTTCATGCACTCTAGGTTTGCGAGTTTGGTGTTTGATGTTGGCTTGAGTTATTTTTGTGTCATTTTTTAGATTGATTTTTTTTTCAATTCATCATTTAACATTGAAGTTTATTGAAATTAAATTTCATAATTTATTTTCGATTTAAACTTTCTATGAAGTTATTATAGTCTTCATGACATGGCATGCAAATTAACAGTTTTTAACTCGGCCCATGCCAAATTAATCTATATATGTCTTCATTATTTAATATTTATATAAAAAAATCTCATGCTTAAATATTTATTTTGATGTCAATTTATATTTTTATTGATCATTATCAAGTTGTTTTTACGCCGCATACAAATCAAACAGGTGTACTATTAAATTAATTCTAATGTGATTTAAGTTTTGTTTTTTCTTCAAGAAAAAAAATTAGCATACTATTAAACATATTTTTCTTTACATTAAAAAAATTAATATGACCTATTAGCTGCAAAAATATTTTTATGGTGTTTTTAGCTCATTGAAAAATTATATTATGGTTATTTATTCCCAAAACATTTTTTTTTAATTCAAATGGAATCAGAAAGCGCATCTAATAAAACGATGGATGGCATAATCTGCTAAGCATTGGTCAAATGTGCGAGATCCGCCACAACACATAGTGGTGCATAATCAATTGTAACGGTAATTGGGGCCTTAAAAGAGTTTTATTAATAAAAAGGGAAAAAATAAACATAAGAGAGTGTGTGTGTCTGTTTTAATTAGTACTGTTTTAGTTTATAGAAAATCTGAAAGTCTTTTGTCTTCCTCGTGAAGTGGAGGACGGACTCTCTCTCTCTCATCTCTCTCCTCTCTCTCTCTCCTCTGAGAGTTACAGCAATCAAGACATGTTACAGCTTGGAGACAAAAACAAGCTGTGTGTGATAGAAGCGAGAAACATTGGGTCTCTCATTGCTACAATTCAAATTTGAACGCTGCTGTTTTAACTATCTAACTGTGTTTTAAGTTGAGCCCGCGTCTCCCTCTCTCGCTCTCGCTCGCTCCCTTTGACCACCTCGGTCACTCCCCAACACCAATTTGACTGACCATCCATTTTTAATCATCAGTCCAAGCCCCTTTCCTTCCTCTTCTTGCTATCACATTCCCTCAAATCATGGACAAACATACAACACAAAAGATGGGAGCGTTCGATGCTGAGGCTGAGTCTGTGATTACTAGCAGCTTTCAGGATCTTAGTTTCACTAACAGCACTGTTAGTATCGGCTTGTGTAGTTCCGTCTCTGATAATAGTGTTGGTAATAGCAGCAATGTGAGCAATGGTACTTGCTGCTAGTGAATCTAAAGAGAGTGAAAAGGCTAGTTTGATTTTTGACCCAAACGAGGCTAGCTTCAGGAGCTCCTACCCCTCGAAACCCCATAAGGGAAATGACTTTAGATGGGATGCTGTACAGTGTGTATAAGGGTAAAGATGGGGATTTGGGGATGGGTTTGGGTCATTTTAGGTTATTGAAGAAACTTGGTGTCGGGGATATAGGCAGCGTAATATTTGGCTGAGTTGAGAGGGATGGGTTGGCTTGTTTGCAATGAAGGTAATGGATAAAGGAATGTTGGCTGGGAGGAAGAAGTTGTTGAGAGCTCGAACTGAGAGAGAGATTTTAGGTTTGTTGGATCATCCATTTTTACCAACCCTTTATTCGCATTTCGAGACCGATAAGTTTTCTTGTTTGTTAATGGAGTTTTGCAGTGGTGGGGATCTTCATATACTCAGACAGCGACAACCTGGAAAGCATTTTAGCGAGCAGGCAGCAAGGTTAGTGTGTGCTTGTTAATATCTTTTGGTTTGTGATTCTTCTTTGTTTCGCTCTCAATCTGGTTTAATTACTTGTCATTAATGTAATACTGCTAAAATAACTAGGGGAAGTGTCAGAAAGGCTAGTTATCTTCAGCAGATATGCATTTTTGTCGCATGTTTATGAAAGATTGATCACAATTAAGGTTTTTGCTAATGCTATGAACACCGAGATTGAGTAAAGGCTTGGGAATGAATTTTCAGAAATTAGTTCAACTCGTGTACATGATCATAACCGACGGCATTGTTCTTTCGCTTAAGGATAGCCTCGGAATTTTATTTTATGCATGATGAACAAATTTAGGATTGTTCTCCAATAAATTATTTGTTTGTATACAGGTTTTATGCTTCGGAAGTGCTTCTTGCTTTAGAGTACTTGCACATGATTGGGCGTTGTATATAGAGAATTGAAGCCTGAAAATGTGTTGGTGAGGGAGGATGGCCATATTATGCTTTCAGACTTTGATCTGTCATTAAGATGCTGTGTGAGTCCTACTCCTTGTTCAATCTAGTACGGTGTCGTCTTCTAAGATTTCTTCATACTGTATTGAGCCATCATGTATTGATCCCGCCTGCAAGTTGCCCGTTTGTGTAGAGCCTTCTTGCCTGCAACCATCTTGCCTGAAACCTCGTTTCTTCAACCCCAAGACAGCAAAAGCTAAAAATGAAAAGCCAAACCTGGCAAATTCAAATTCACTTCCTGTACTTGTTGCAGAACCAACCACCGCCCGTTCCATGTCATTTGTCGGTACCCATGAGTATTTAGCACCGGAGATAATAAGAGGGGACGGCCATGGAAGTGCTGTTGATTGGTGGACGTTCGGTATCTTCTTGTATGAATTGATACTTGGTAGGACCCCTTTTAAAGGCAATGGAAATCGAGAGACATTGTTTAATGTGGTAGGTCAGCCCCTAAAATTTCCTGAAGGATCTTCTGTCAGTTTTGCGGCAAAAGATTTAATCCGTGGTCTGCTCATGAAGGACCCGCAAAAGAGATTAGGGTTCAAAAGAGGTGCTACAGAGATCAAGCAGCATCCTTTCTTTGAGACTGTTAACTGGGCTCTCATTCGCAGCACTCACCCTCCAGAAATTCCAAAACCAGTTGACCTTTTATCCTTGAATCTCGCATTCAAGTCATCCTTGGCTCCCATTGATAACAGAGCTACAGATTCAGACAGATCATCAGGTCCCTTTTTAGATTTTGAATTCTTCTAATGAGTTTTGTTCTTTAAGTGGCGAGCTTACGTTATTTTTGTGTGTTCATCTTCTCAATGGAATCTCATCTCCTTGGCATCAAACCCTTGTTATCAGATTATTTGTTCTGGTTGTTACAAGTGCTGAGCGAGCAGCATTTGGGGCTCGTTATTCAAATTTCTGTCTTAGAACCCCCATTAAAGTTGACACTTTCCTTGGATAGTTTCATTCCCATCCTGCTGTGTGAGCTTCAGCTAGGCGATTTCTCGAGAGGGGGCCTCCAATGGTGGGCAATGAGCCTTTTCATAACCCGCACTTTATAGCATACATAGCTGAATTGACCCAGTTACTCTCACTTTACCTGCAGGGAGAGCTTTTGTGAAAGAGATTGAATTGGACTGCTAGTAGAAAAGCTGTGGACACTTGTAGCAATGAGATCATGAGGTGTCCGCATCTTATTGATCTTTGATTCCTTTTATTTGCTTTTTTAACTGTCTGAGTTTCTGCTTCCTTGAATTGTTATCAAGCCGGGGCACTTCCCGATGAAGTTCTTGCTTTTCTTTTTAAAATATATGGAAAAGAGTTGGGGAAAGAAACAAAAAAAAATACATAAAAAGAGTGCTTTATTCTTTTGCAGTGAACAGTCTTTTCCTTTACAAAGTATATTCTCACTTTAATCATAGCCTTCTTTTATGGCAACTGATCATCAAATTGAGGCTTTTGGTGGTAGAATGATGCCTGACAAAGAAAAACAAATGAGTCTGACAACTTTGTGCTTGCAAGTTTCTCCTGCATTATGATGCCTCCACCGCAATCTCTGTGATAGAAAACAACATCGAGACAAATTGATCAAATGTAAGATAAAATGTCTTGAGCCATATCCATGTTTCTGTTATTATTAATTCGTTTGGTCTTTCTGCTACTTCTATTATTACAGGTCTAAAGTGCATCGATCTTTTGATTCTCGAATCAACAATACTAAAGTTTGAATCGCATGGAATAATCCATATAGTATAAGGTAGTGTATGATGTCTGATTTTCAATAATTTATAATTTAAAAGGAAAAGATAATTTACAGAGGGGTAGAATTTCAAAGAGATTTATGTGTACGGGGCTACCGGAAGTTACAATGAGGATAGCTCTTCTTAAATACCAATCTCTCGCCCAAAAGTTCATTGACACCGCTAGTGGTATCAAAACCTTGAGTTTTGTTAAGCCTCTCTAATATGCCTCATAAACCCTTCATGGCCAAAAACCAAAAAAAAAAAAAGGGGATAAAAGGTCACCTTGCTGAAGACTCCTAAAAGATGCAAAAAAGCCGTGACTTTTTCTATTTATGAATGTCATAACCTAATTTTTGAATTTTAAAAAATAATACTAAAAAAATGAATAAATGAAAAATAATTTAAGAATTGGGTTAAGACAACACAAATTAAAAGTTTAAGGACTAATAAGGATGGAACTATAAATTTGAAAGTCAATTTTGTTAGAAATTAAAAGAATTGATAAGTTTAGGGATTTAATTGAACTTGAAATTAGTTTAATTAATGAAATTAGGGGCTTAATTGAAGAAATACCAAAGTCCGAGGCTGATTCAAGTCAAAAATACAAGAAATTAAAGTCCAAGGACCATTTTATATGTGACATCAAAATACAGGAGTCCAATTGCAATTTATCCAGAGGCAAAATTAAAAAAAAAAATTCCTGAATAAGGGAACTTGACTACAAAATTTCAAAAACTTCACTAATCAAACTGTAAATGGCCATTTCCATCCTAAAATGGCATCGTTTCAAAGAAAATTGTTCATCACCTTCGTCACTCATGCACCATATCTCTGCCAAATGCCCCATGCCCCACGATGCATCTCTGTTAGGGTCCTTCTGAAATGGGTTTTATAAGGTGAGGTTAAAAGGTTTCAACATATTAGAAGTTATGAACCCGAATGATGCTCAAGAATTATGGTCTTGCATATAGAAGCTTCCAATTGCTAAAAAGCATAGAATGTTTCTTTAGCTTGTGGTATGGAATAGATTCGTAGATGAAGTTCAATGTGAATATGATATGTCTCCTGTTTTTGTGCTTGTAATCTAAAAAACTAGTGTTGTTTGTATTATAGGGTTGTAAGAAAGTTGTTGTCTTTTAGAATAGCATTCTTCTTCTGTGAATCCTGAGATGCTTTTTCTTTAGTGACCTATGGACTCAGCTACTAACATGTAGAAACCTTGATCATGGTGATCTTTAGAGATTTTTTTATTCTTGTTAGATTATTTAGAAGTCTTGCAATAATGAATTTATTAACTAGGAACTTAAAACTCTTAATCTTCATATTAAGTAGCTAGAGTCTTTTATTTAATGATATTTTCTCTATACACCAATTTTCACATTAAATTCTAGCATACTCTTAAGAGGGCAATCATTGTATGGATTTAATGGCGTAACTTGGATCTTCTCTTAGCTTTGAGAGTCTACTTCTTTTAAGATTAGATAGCATATTGATGCTAATCCAATATGTTATTGTTTTTGTTTATAAAGAGCCATTTTCTTCTTCATCACATTCACCCAAAGAAAAGCCCACCATGCCAATCATGTTAATTTTCTTTATCTTTTGTTATTTATTTCATTTATCACTATTTAAAATTTAAGAGTTTTCTTATTAAGAAGATTCAAAAATAGTATTTTAAAAAAAAACATTTTTTTATTAAAGTGATGCATGAGGTTTTAAGAAAATGTATTTATTTTTAGTGATTTTTATTTTTTTTTTCTTATTTAGTTTAGAATTCATGTAATAACTATATACTTATTTATTAGGATTTTTTTTCTCTTTAAGGTAGACCTAAAACTAGTATAAATAAGGCTATTAAGCTTAAATTTAGTAGACTATTTAAAGTGAAATATTCTATAATAAAAAATTGAATTAGAGTTTTTATATGGTAACCCTATTTGGTATAATTATGTATTGCTTGTGCTTGTTATATTTTTTATGTTGTTTCAAATTTGCATTAGTTTTATATAAAAGTTTATCGATTCAAGGAAGAGACATTTAGGAACTAATTATAAAAGAATGTAGAAGTAAATTACATAATCAATCCATCAATTGTCGGTGGTAAACTTGAATACCAAGTGAAAGAATTATCTCATTAATTAATGAAGATGAAAAAAACAAAACTAAAGGATCATAAAGAGAGTGATCACAAATCCATGGTCAATTTTAAAGACTCATTTTTAGAGATGTGAGCAAAGGTGTAGCCTTTTGATAGGGATCTACAAAATAAATTTCAACAACAAGAAAATAATGTTGAAAATGAAAATTTTTATTATTCTAGTTTCTTTGTGAATTAGAATCAACCACTAAAATTTAATGAGAATGAGAAAAATATGCTAAATGAGAAAGATATGTATTTTGATTTTTATAATATTATCTGGTTAAGTTTGAGTATGAGAAGGCTAATATATTTATTCTCAATCATTTTTGCGTATTATTTTTTAAACTTTTAGCCATACACTTAAAAAAATAATAATAAGTGATGGCATATAAGGAATGTCTTGGAATCTATGTCACATAAAAGTATAAAATATTCTTTTTACAATAAAATAAAAAATTATAAAAAATTTATTTTAGTTTAATTGTGTTTTCACTTTAATTTTAAAAAATTACATTTTATATTCTAGAATTTATATGTTAAATAACAATTTACATAATCAACCTCAAACGCTAAAAATTTATCAAAAAAATATTTATATTTATAGTTTTTTCATTATATTTATTTTAATGACTAAAAAAGTCATTACAACATTAAAATTACATCTTTTTTGTAAATCTAATTATTATAATTTTCCAAAAATTAAAAAAAACTAAAACTTAGTATTTCATTAAAAACTTCTTGTCAATACATATGAAATAATCCTTGAACTCGGATACTTTTCGGATTACATGCGCAAAAACAAGTCGTGATACCCGACTTTGCTCCTTCAACGATGTAATGATGCATCTTGCAAGCTTTACTGTCTTTGAGAGAACAATGCAACATTTTAGTGTCGTTTCATAGAGAACTGGGATTCTGCAGTACTGGGCATGCCATTTGCGCTAACCCTTGCTGGGATCGGTAGCCTTAAGAGTATACAATGCACATCAGGTAGTTGATGAGCAGCAATTATCCTAATGCCCAAGAAAATTTGGGCATATCTTTAGGAAAAATATTGTTTTAGGTGTAAACAATTTGTTTTTAATTTTTAAATAAGGTAAAACTATATGAACGATGATGATGATGGAGTTTCATTTTATATATATATATTTGGGCTTGCATGCATAGAATCTGCGAATTGTACCTCCCACCATGTTATCTCATTAGTTGTTAATGATTTGCTTCCAAAAAAAGCCAAAATATTCAGACCCTAATTAATTATTTGTACGACTACCAAATCCAAACCTTCCAAAACCCCTGGGCACAATTGATACATTGTAAGCAAGAGGGGAGATAAATGTTTTGCTAGATGCCCCACAAAATCTTTCACGAGGCCTTTGAAGTATGAACAGAGAAAATCCAATTGATCTTTCAGGTCTAAGTTTTCCTTTCCGTCTCCACAAGTATAAACAAAAGGAGGAGAGAAATCAATGAAGTCCCCTTATTTTCTCATGGTTTCTCTTTGCTTGCTACCGCTGCTCGTCTTCCCTCCTCTTTCTTATGCTTCTGTGGAAACGTACGTATTGATGAATCTTGCTTTCATATGGAATAGAACTAACTGCATGTATGGTGGCTATTTGTTGACTGATTTTCGGTGATAATTAGATCGAAAACAGGTGCATTTACAAAGGCCTTTGATCCGACTCGGGCAGCTCAACTCTCTTGGCAACCCAGGTACATTTTTTTCTTCTTTTCCACTGCATATATATAGAAGGAGGTTACTCCAACGTTGTGCTTAAAACTGTTTTGTCTCGTTTTGAAACCTGATAATAGGGCCTTCGTTTACAAGGGATTCTTATCAGACGAAGAGTGTGATCATCTTATTGATCTGTGTTTCGTTAGCAATCGATCTTGATATTCATTTGGAGATAATAGTTATTATGGATTTTAAATATGTAGTTAGCTTTACTTATAATCGTCTGGCCTGCGCCTTTTCTTTATATATATTACATATAGGCCAAGGGTAAGCTTGTGAAATCAATGGTGGCTAATGATTGAAACTGGAGAGAGCATGGAAAGACAGGATGAAGAACCAGTAGGCGGCATTTTTATTTTCAAAAACTGAGGTTGAGAACTACAAACTGCTGCTCTGGCTATGTATCATCCCCTTGATCTTAGTTTCAGACCTTTCAAATCTGTGTGGATTATGTTTTCAACTCTTCAGGAATGAAATTGTTAATGGGATTGAGGCCAGGATTAGCTGCCCTGGACTTTCCTCCCAGAAGGATACGGTATACTAGATACTAGTGTTTTTACTAATCTTTTATAAATGGGAAAATTACAAACACTCAGACACATCGCTTACCCCATATTTAAATAACATAGTAAAAACATTTGTTTAAATAAATATAGAATAATGTGGGAGCCGGATTTCATGATACTACGCTAACGGAGCATTAGGCCAGGAAAATACGAAGCCACCAATATTGATATTTGATTTCGTGGACCAGGCTTATTACATGGAAAGAGGGTGGTGCCATACGGGCCGCCAACCGCTTACTTATGTACTTGTTTGATGTTAAGAAGGGGGGAGAAACCGTTAATTGTCCCACTTCAGAGGTATGTCTGTATAATAATAAAACGGACGGCTGCTACAGCTTGACTTGCTTTACGTTATTTGTTTGGTTTTTCTTCTATTTTAATTAATTTGGGGGAGTCTCAGGGCAAAATATTATAAATCATATTTCTCAGCGATGAATTCATGTGTTGTGCAGGCAAAAGGGTCTCTAAGCAATAGGATGAAAGCTGGGTCTTGATTGTGCTCATCCTAAAAAGGGTTATTTTAATGCAGGTGTTTATTTAATATATGATTGATCGCTTCATTGAATATGTAGAGGAAAAGCTTGCCTTATATGCGCTCGCATCTACTTGCAGTGAAACCCAAACAAGGGCGATGCCTTGCTGTTCTTCAGTCTCCATCCTGACGCGACTCCTGACCTGCTAGCTTGCACGCGAGCTGCCCTGTTATTGAGGCGTGGAGTAAGTGGGTCTGCGACCAAGCTGGATCCAATGTCAGGTCCTTCAAGCGAACCCGAGAAGCAAACCAAAATGTGGAAATTGTAGTTGTCATGAGTGTGTGAAAAAGAACCCTATTTATTATACTAAGAATCATGACCTACTCTTATTCAATGAAGGTCAGCGAAAGAAATATGTTGATTCGCTGAAGTGAAAATCTAACAGCCGACATCTCTAGTTTTATGTGTGTTTTTGTATTTTTAAAAAATTTATAGAAAAAAATATATCTTTTTATTTTAAACTTAATTTTTTATTTAAAATTATTTTAATATACTGAATATCAATTCTAAAATTTATTTTAATATACTGTTATTAAAAAATAATTTTATAAATATGACATTAATTATTTACTTAAACCTCACGATGTCGATCAAAGAATATAGAATCATGTACCTCTTTCATCTGACTGAGGTCTTAGCTGAGTGAAAAATTAAAACCGCAATCAACTTTGAATTTGTTTTTAAATTTTTAAAAAAATTCTGAAAAAGGTTTTACAAATTTTATTTTTTTTTTCTTTAATTTAAATTTATTTTATTTTATTTTATTTTAATTCATTAAATTCAAAAATATTTTTAAAAAATAAAAAAATATTTTTTTTACATTTTTAAAAAAAATAATTACTACCACTCTCACACCCCCTTTTAATTTCAAACGGGCAAGTGCAGCAAAGTTGCTGCAACCATTGAAATAGATTTATCTTTGGATTCATTTTTTTATATTTTTTTACTTCAAATTAATTTATTTTATTTTATTATTTTAATTTATTAATGTTAAAAATATTTAAAAAAATATTTGAAACATTTTCAACTAAAACCACTTTAAAAAACAACTCAAAAACACTTTAAAAACAACCTCTGCCACTCTCACGCACCCCTTCCTTAATTTCAAACGGGAACCATTGCGCAGATTTGTCTTTGGATTCTTTTTTGGTAGAGAAATTTAGTTCTGAAAAAGGTTCCATGCCGTCGGAGAGATAGAAGTTGCTAATGGTATGTGAAAAAGACTAAAGAATCCACCTATCAGAAAATAAATAAACAATCCAAGTGACTTTAGACTGAACAGTAATTTGATATCATGTTACTTGTCAATGACGCTAAAACTACAAGGGTCAACGTTCATTCACCTGAAAACATTGCAAACCAGCTTCACACGGGCGGAAGAGAGATCAGAATAGCCATGGGGAAAAGGTTTAAATATACTAGCAACATGATCCCAGACAAGAACAAGTGTCCGCCTAACAAGAAAGGATAGGGGAAAAAAACCTTTACTTGGAGGAGCCGCTTTTTGCTTCGCCTTCTCAATAAGGGGCTTCAGCTGCTTCTTTTCAGCAAGAATCTTGAGGAAGTTGAACAAAAAAAGGATTATAATTGTGCTTCCTGCGGATATTTTCTGTTCTCCACTTCTTGAATTTGTCCTCCTCCATCAAAATCTTTTCTGTAGCACTCTCAATCCCACCATTCACTTCAGAGAGGGTTTTGTTCAGAGCTTCATAGTTGCTATTGTCGACCAGTCTTTCTGCCTGGAAGGCAGCAAGCTGCTGCAAAATTCGCTCCCTCTTCTTTTGGAGGTCTTGAGTTCAGCAGTGTACATTTCTTCCTGTTTTTGATTATTGCCAAGAGATTAAATCTTATTCACTATTGGAATGCCTTTCAATGCGTTCCT